>OX327696.1:18842500-20092500 GCA_946807835.1 Ailanthus altissimus | reverse complement strand
GTAAGCTCTCTCACGGTCATATTTAATGGAGATAACCGATGACTAAATGTTGATGTGACCTCTGCAGCTAATGCCTAGGAAAATGAAGAATATAAACAAGGAGTTATCCAAGCCCAATCCCAAATGAAAAAAGAGAACAAAAATGGTGGATTTTACCTTCATAGGGGCAACATAAATAATCTTAAATTCATCTTTATGTAAGTAACCATCCTTAAAGTGTTGTCCTATCTGCAAAAGAACATCCATCATTTCCCACATGAATTTCTTGTATGGTATACATTGTAGTATCACATTAAAAATTTATGTAGCAAAAATGTAACTGAATGCAAAACTGAGAATATCAATAGCTACACCTAAAAGAAAAATTAAATATCCTTAACTGGATAGCGTCTCTTAGATAGACATGATATACAAACTCATCCATTCTAATTTAGTTGAAAAGTTTCACAAACCAGAAGAAAAACAATTTTACATAACCATTGAAATCATGTAAAAGAGATATCAATACACACTTGATTTCTCTTGTTCCTACAACATCTTTGTATTTACAATAGACTTCACAAGAGGTCATATCTAAGACTAAAAATATCACACAATCATATCTCAGGCTTAACACATTCATATCACCTGCAGCATTATGACTAAAAATATCACATGTATAACGAGAGTTTTCTCTGGTGCGGACGTCCACATTTTAAAGATGTGCATAAGTTAGCACTTGAATTTTCGTGTATATATACACACATCAGCGATAGAATAAAATATCTTGGCCTCCTTGCTTTAGTTTGTAAACTTTGAAAGCCAACTAAAATTTCATATACATATGCAACGGTGATGATGGTTGTACAGAGCTGAATGTAAGTTCTCCAATTTGAGAGCAACATTGTAAAGCTTTTCCCATACATCTTAACTGATGAATAATATGCAGAAGAGCCTCCCAGTTATCAAATGACAAAGACGTAATTGGTTCTTCTATTTAAAATCAGGCAAAACAAACAAGTAAAAGTCAGAGCCCAAATAAAGAGCAGAAGAATTTCATATACACCCAATTATTGCACACCTCATGTAGAACAGAAATCATAGCTATATTTGTTTTGCCAGCACCAGTTGGAGCACAAACCTGCAAATGCATGAAAATCAGTTTGGATTAAATCCCTTAACCAAAAACATTATAGTTTGATACGTACATAATAGATGACTTACTAGTATGTTCTCATTTGTATAATAAACAGTGTGAAATATTCGGCTCTGAATACGGTTCAGTGATTTATAGCCATGAAAAGCAGCTTGAGCAAACTCATCTAACTCCTTTATCTCAATCTGACAACATGCAATAATGAAAGAAATCCATTAAGAGAAGAGTCAAGAATCTTCTAGTAACGCTAACGGTATTAATAAAGCAAGCAATGTGATAATTACTTTCACAAAAACAACTGGAAAAAGTAATCGCAGAATCTTCTATAACATTGGCAAGAAAAGCTCCAATAACACTTGTGATGCCAATAATCAGATCCCGGTTTGCGCAAAATCTTCTACTTAATGCCTATTTTTGCCTAAAAGGTGGCTCTTGTACGATTCTGGTGCTATCACTCAAAAATTTTGTTTTGTTTCTTACTAGACAGAGACTCAACACCACAGTTTGTCCGGATTTATAAAAATGGGCCTACATAACAGTTTATTCAGTTCCCGTTGCAAAATGATCCAATCCAAGAGGTCCAGATATGATTGAAAAAGGGAGGAAAAGAAAAAAGGAGTATGCTGATCATGATTTTCTATTTTTTAAGTGGACTGTCCCATATACTCAAGAGGAATTTCAAAGCTCCAATTATGCAGAAAATAATAGAAATTTCTACCACTTGGAGTAAAAGTACTTCGAGGCAGCAGCTGCACCATGGAGAATAAGTATTCATGAGTATATTTAGTCAATAATTTTATATGAGGAACTACAGAACTCAATCACTTGCTGCCATTACTCTTCAATTTTCAGTTGAGGTCTATCCTGTAGAGGTACTCACATTGGATCAGTGATTGATTTCTAGGTTTCGTCATAAACCTAATTGGTTACTTCCAATTACGCGTCAAAACGCCTTCAATCCAGTAGTATACTTCTAGGTGTCCACTCTTTGAAACCAAACCGCAGTTAAAAGCCCGTCAACTACCTGGAGTACCATACCACTTAGAAAGTCAGTGACGAAGGTTGTCACAAATCAACCCTACTTCCTAAATCGGTCCCACTTCGCTTCTTTGAGACCGTTTGCACCACTTTAAAAGGAGACAACACGCGCTCACTGATTATCTATGCATAAAGAAGTGACTTTGCTTCCTCAATCAAGGTAAGGTGATTTGAAAGTTATCGAAACTATTCTGAAGTTGATGATTTCGCTCTAGCTAGGGCAATAGTAGGGAAAGAGAGAAGTTCACGCTCTCCAACTAAGAAGCCAAGCAACGCGAGAAGAAGGTGCGAGATAGATATAAGTGTTATTCGTTGGATTGGATGGACTTACTTCCTTAAACAGGAGGCTGACTAGAAGATGGATATTGCGGAGCGCTAAAAGCAAGCCAATGTGAGAGCGAGGACTAGCTGTCCAATAAGGAAAAGGCTCGCAAAGAAAGTACTCTTGCCACTTTCAGGTCTAAAAGTTACATGGTTCTTTCCTCTTTTATGAAGAAAATGGATTACTGGGGAAAGGGCTTGTTAGTCTCGTGTCTACTCTACCTTTTAAACAAGGCTGTGAAAACAACAATCTTACTCATTTTGGGTCTCGATCTGCTCATGTTCTCTGGTTTTGGGAGTGAAAGTGCCAATCTCCATCCATAACGAACCTATCACCACGATGTACCCAATAACATACCTTGACCAGCAGGACCCATCCATCCCAATCACTACGACAAGTCAATAAAAAACCCTCACTTAACTAAGAGATTGCTTGAAAACTGTCTTGTTTCCACTTTCTCTGGCTTTTGAGAGACTACTAGCTAGCTTGCCTTTGCCCTCGCAAACGAACATTGGATTGGAACTTCAAGAGATACTGGACCAATCGATTCCACACAATATGGAATCCGTTTCGCCTCTATTGACTACTATTCCTCAATCCAAACGAAGTCAAGCACCACTTCTTATTGTGTTACTTCGTCGAGCCAATCATTGATCATGAAAAGCCAATCCCGAACGTGATAGATTCGTATCTTACATTTATGGCTACCCTCCTTGTACGTAGTACAGGAATACATTGTTGATTAACCAATGTAAAATCTAGTGCAGTCTGTAGATCAATGACAACTTTTATCCACATTATATTTTTTGCTTTTACAATTGCAACATGGATAATTGTGGCAACCACTTCTTAAAGATGTCCTTACTACATGTAGTCATTTAAGGAGAGAAGGAGAGAGAGAGTCACAAACATAGTACTGCATAGGTTTTACATGGACCACAACTAAAATAGAACACTAGAAATAGGCAAATGATACAAAGAATTATCAATATTGGCAGGCACTCTTTCAACAATGGGGTAAAATAAATATTGTAAAATTTCTATTGTAAAATTTCTATGTGGTATTGTCCTTAACTCTTAATTATCTTCTAAACAAATTGACAGAATTAAAACAAATTGACAACTGAGTTCTACTTCAGCAATCACAATTGCTTGATAGAAGTGGTTACTAACCATTTATCTTCTACTTAACTTATATCATTATTAAATTCTCTCTTCTTTTATTTTCCCTAATGGGCAAGATTGTCATCAAATTAATGAACATGTACTCATTTATCATTATGAAGAACAATCAATGACATCAATCATCAAACAAAAACAGTAATAACTAATCCTTATAGAAGTAAATCTATATCATGTCGGATGGCTGGTACCAGCTTTTCTCCAGGTTTCATTTGCGCTGTCGGTGTTGGTGGGATAATAACCTCCTCATACCCCTTGTAATGCTTCCGCACAGTTCCTTGAGGAAGTGCAGTAACTGCTAATGAAGCTTGGCCAGACCCAATCAAATCATCAAATGAATTTTTCCTCTCACTTGCTTCAAGTAAAGAAGAAAAACTTGTGGCAGACACATCACCCTCAGCCCCATGTTCAATTCCACGTCTTTGTCGCTTCTCCTCCTTGCGCCGAAGTTTATCAATTTGCCGTTCAGACTCCATTTGAACAATAACCTAAAAGAGAAGCAGCAAATGGCTACTTGTTAAAAATTTAGTCATTTGATGACTTTAAGTCAATGCCAAAAACTATTTCATATGTAATTCAGGCGCACCTGGGTGCCATAACTTGGCATACGTGATTGAGAATTTGAAACCGTCTTGTCAGATTTCAGTACCAGCATCCCATGATGTATTGCATCAACAAGTTCCTTTCGATGCTGAAATGGAATTAAACTCTTTAATACACAGGCACTCAACAAGAACAAATGACCCCATCCCCACCCAAACAACCCACCCCCAAAAAAGAAATTAAAAAATTAAAACAAAAATTTAAAAGAGATAGAGAGTACAGGTAATAAAAGAAAAATGTAACAAGAAATATATGCTTTCATTTTATCAATGTTGATGTAGTTGTCTTACAAATGTTTAGTCACCTTTACACAAAAAATTTAGTATATTGAGATGTCCAGAAACAAACCATCATCCTTGACAAATATTACAAACAAACAACAAAAAATGTAATTATATATTTCAACAAGGAATTGCAATTATTTTGACAAACAAAAAAGAGAAAATTTATTTAAAGAAAATCAGACATAATGGTACCTTAAGAGAATACTTGCATGGATTTTAGGTGGAAACAAAAAAACACCACAGAGGAAGTTGAATTCATAAATAGTAAAACAATGAATCTAACAAACTAGATAATAATATACATTCTTACCAATATAAGCTCTTGAACAGTTTCAAATGCACCATCACCAACAAGATCCAATAAGTCACCAGCTATCTATACAAAAGAAATAATAAAACTACTAACTTATTTGTTGTGAAAAACATGTTCAGAAGTTGCAGAATTAAAATCTTGCAAAGAATGACTATTAACCAGTACCTCCTCACCGGGTTTCTCAGAGTCAAGTACTCGACATATGGCCATTGCCAAATCATCCTGAGAAAGCTGCGAAATACTTTGTCTAACTATTCTATCACATGCATCTCTTAACCAACTTAAGCTATAGTTTTGCCCACCAGCAGCAGAATTGTAATTTGAAGCATCAATGTGATCATTCCATCCATCATAAAATGAAGAAGATGCAATGCTTTCATCACCCATGAATTCCCCATTCTCCACAGAACCATCAACCAGAAACCGAGCGGGAGGATGGAAAACAAGGTCAGCACCAAACTCAAAATCATCACTGCTTCCATCCACATGGATTTTTGAAACAAGAGCAGCAATATGTTCACTAGGCTGCAACCTAGAAAGCCTCTGTGCTATAGAGGCAACTTTATGCAGGTTAGCATCCGTAACGGCATGACCAATTACTTTTTGCAATTCCAACCTGCATTCCAGTATCAATTACCATCACAAATTTGGAAATTATTAAAATGTGATAAACTACCTCCACAACTGACAGACACTGTAAATAATATTACATATTCAACTCTATCCAAAAGGACTCTATAAGTCTCCATTTTCTAATCAAACTAGAGAAATATTTTCATTCATAACGTTTTTGCAAAACAGTAACGATAAAATTAGAAATGCAACAACTACAGGACTCTAAAAGCTGGCTTTATTTTAACATATCGGCCACCATTTTCGATACATGCATGACAGATAGCGCATTTTTACCACAAATGTCTGTAGCCAAATCAATCACAAAACATCACTCATTACACCAAATTAAAATTTTCATCAGAATCAATCACAGTATCAAATATACAAAACAATAATAATAATAAACTAAAATTAAATGCTTACTTCTTCTCCGCAGTGTTTCTATCAACAACATTATCCTCCTCCTCCCCTGGCCCGCAAAAGAGACGATAAGCAGTCAATGCCACCTCAGCAAACGCTTCAGAGGGCATTTCTCCATCAATCATCTCCACCACCGCCCCAATCAACTGCTTGTAAACTTGTCGTACTTCTGTTGAAGCTGCTCCACAATTTCCAAATCAACATTTTAGAATCAAATTTCAAGCAATATAAACAGTTCATGTACGTACAGACGCCATCAAAAGTAAATAAGGTGTTCCAATACCTTCTTCCCATCGATAAACTATCTTCCGAGCAATCTCTGACTTCTCAAGCGAGTTCGTTGAACTAAATCAAATAAACAAAGCTTTAGATACAGTTCTATAAGCCATTAAAGAAAACAGGAAAAAAAAAACCTTGGACATTAACCATTAAATTCCATTTACTAAAAGTTAAATTCTACATTTCTTCATTTTTCTCGAGTTTCCTCGGCAAACATAGAGTTAAAAAAAATATATATATATATATTATAGGGAGAGTAAGAGAATTCTGAATTCTGAATCATACTTGCGAGGCTTCTGGAGATTCTGGAGAATCGTTTTGCGTTGGAGATAGGCCTGGTCGATGTCGTACGGCTCTCTCAGCGAATTTGTCAAGCGAGGAAGTTGGAGTAACATTCTTTCGCTGTTTACGCTTGCTTTAGCTGCCTATTGATACTGCAACGGTTGTGTTTTAAACCCAGAGAATGGGTTTTTGGTTGATCAGACAAGGAAGAAGTGAGAATTAGAAAAGCTTCCGGACCTTGTATTGACGATCTGGAATTCTGAGGGAAAATTGTTTCGTTTGTATATAAGGATTTCGGGACATCCGATCCACAAAGCTAAACCTTCTGGGTTGGGCTATTTGCTTTCGAGTTGCGCTTGTTCAACCCCTACATTTTACTTTGTAATAAATTATTAAATATTCTTTATTATCTTAATCTTTTAATATATCTTATTTAGTTCCAAATTTGTCCTTATTATTATTATTTATAAGCTAAATCAATTTAGGGGTAGGCAAATTCGATTTTATTTAAATGAAATCGGTCAGTTTAAATAAAAAAAATTAATTAAACTAGTTTGATTTGGTTTGATTTTTTTTTTAAGATTTATAGTTTATTTTAAATATTTTTTTATTATTTATTATTATTATTATTTATTAAGGTGGACAAATTTGATTTTATTTAAATAAAACCAATCAATTCAAATATAAAAAATTAAACTGAATTAATTTAATTTGATTTGATTTAATTTTTTCGTTTAAGATTTATAGTCTATTTTAAGTATTTTTTTTTGTTTGACTTGAATCAAACAAAAACTAAATTAGAATCAAATTGGCCAATTCAACTATGTACTTCAATTTATTTCAATCGATTTGATTATTTTTTCCCACTTTAAATTCAACTATGTACTTCTATATTTTTCTCTAATTTCTCTCTCAGTCCCCTCCTCTAAAATTAAACTCTATCTCTCTTTTAATTTCACTATTATCTTCAAAGCAAATCTATCATCTCTTAAAATCAAAATAATTTGTTGTGTTTACAAAGATTTGAGCGTTAGTTTAAGAGATATCTATTGCAAAAATACATAGAATATTTCAAACAATTTGTATAAAATCTTAAATTTTGTCACATTTAATAAATTATTAAAGAAGTTTTAAAAAAAAATTTCAAACAAAGTTAACTTTATCAAGTATCATTGAAAAGGAGAAGTCTTAATGATAATGATAAAGTACCAGATATTTGAAAGAAATGATTTCTAAAAGTGGTTGATTTTCTATTAAATTTTATAATTTGTTTTCATATTTGTTTTTAATTTAAAAAGTAATTAAATTTTTTTTAAAGAAGAAAACATACATATTGAATGCATGTTACAGCCGACAAATAAGAAATAGGCGTCAACTCCCCAGATGAAGCACCATAACCATTTTTTTCCTCACGTCCCTCTTTGTGTGTGTGTGTGTGTGTTTGAAAAGATCAACAAAACTTGAAATACTGAAACTACAGAACAAGTTAAATCAATCGGGATATAGATTACAAAACCAGCAATGTATGTTGTCTCGAACTTCCTCGTTGGGGCATAACTTTCCTGAACACCAAAGGAAATTTGATTTTGGAGTTATCAAACTGCTTTAGTGCTCTTCTTGCAAAGCTTTGCCGGAATGATGGCTGTCTTAATGATTTGAATGCAAATGATAACATAAACATATCTGATATAAATATAATTCAATATCTATGTCAAATTATCTAAAATTAATAAATATATATATAAAAAAAAATTCATAATAATTAAAATTTGAATATTACCATCTTTGAATAGAAACCAAGAATATAATAGTCTTTCACAAAGTTCAATGGAATCACTTTGTGATAAAAAAAAATTAGAAGAATTTTACGTATATTGATTTGACTTAGAAATCACAATCCTAAAAGAGGTCTTTATATACTAATCTAAATTATAATTTTATCACTCATAATTCAATTAGTATTAGATTTCTACATATAATAAGTTCATATCAAATGAGATGTCTCTAGAGCCCAATAAAAAATAGCTAAATAAATCACTTAAATTGGTCCTTAGTCTATAATATATAATTATTGTTAATATGTGAGCCCACATAAAATAAATAATAAAACTTAACAATCTCCCACTTGTATCACATATGTCATTTGAAAAGAATTACACATTATAAATCTTAGTGTGTACAATAAATACTATCTTATCTTGAAACATCGTTTTATATACAATCTGGTCTATTTACTATATTAATATAGGATTAAAGCTATCTTCACTGCACATATTCGCAACTACACCTACCGATAATCACCATACCAACAAAATTAATGACATTGATCAAATATAGAAAACCGCAAAGAAAGTAATCAAACACTTTCTAACCTTTATAAAAAATTACTATAAAAAGTGCAACATTATTTCAAAGTTCTAACAAACAATTCATTAAACTTTATTCTATATAAATAAATTATAAGTGTGTATTCAACCAAATGAACATCAAATGACAAACTCTTACTATATGACATCATCAAATAATACAAAAGTCATACGAGCAATAGGCTCATAAAACACTTTGGGCGATAACCCTTAGGTGAAAGGATCCGCAATCATGAGTTTATACCAATATGTTCTATTGACACTTGTTGACTTTGAACTCTTTCTTTAACAACTAGAAACTTGAAGTTAATGTCCTTAGACTTTGAAGAACTTCTGTTGTTATGGGAATGCATTATTGCAGTTTTATTATCACAATAAACTTTTAATGGTCTTTCAATACCATTGACAATCTATAATCCTGTGATAAAGTTTCGTAACCACATTTTATGATTTGATACCTTAAAATAAGTTATAAACTCGGTCTTCATAGTGAAAGAAGTTATGAGTATCTACTTAGCACTCTTCCAGTAAATAGCTCTTTAGGCCAAAGTATATATATAATCTAATGTGGATCTCTTACTATCTAGACATCGAATAAAATTAGAGTTAGAATACCCCTATGATTTTCAATCTTTCCGATCTCTTATATGTGAACAAGTAATCTTTTGTTCTCTATAAATACCATATAACCCCTTTAGCTGCTTTCTAATGATCCCTCTCAAGGTTACATAAATATTTGCCTAGCATTCCAATAATGTACATAATATTTAAACGCGTATACTTTTGAGCATACGTGAGACTCCCTACTACTGACGTATAAGGAAATTTCTGCATCTCTTTCTATTCAATCTTATTCTTGAGGCACTAACTGAGACTAAACTTATCACCCTTAACAATAGACATATCTCTTGAAGCACAATCCTTCATGCCATATTTGTTAAACACCTTATCAATTTTTTTTTTTGGTTATAATCAAAGGATACCACAAGTGTGATCTCGATGTATCTGGATTTCTACTAAAAAAGATGTGTCCCTAAGATCTTTCATCTCAAAGTTCCTTGATAAAAATCTCTTAGTTTCATGCAATAAGGAAACTTTTGACGTATAAGGAAATTTTTGCATCTCTTTCTATTCAATCTTATTCTTAAGGCACAATCCATACTGCTAACGTATAAGAAAATTTTTGCATCTCTTTCGATTCAATCTTATTCTCGGGGCACTAACTAAGACTAAACTTATCACCCTTAACAATAGGTATATCTCCTGAAGCACAATCCTTTATGACATATTTGTTAAACACCTTATCAATATATTTCTTTTGTTATAATCCAAGGATACCACAAGTGCGATCTCGATGTATCTGGATTTCTAATACAAAAGATGTGTCCCTAAGATCTTTCATCTCAAAGTTCCTTAATAAAAATCTCTTAGTTTCATGCAATAAGCCTATATTACTACTTGCTAACAATATGTCATCGACTTATAAAACTAGAAAAATAAACTTATTTCTACTGAACTTGTTATATATGTATTCATCAACTGTATTTTTCTCAAAGTCAAATAAGGTAATCACTCGATAAAACTTATAATACTATTGATAGGATGCTTGCTTGAGACTGTAGATGGACTTTTTTAATTTTCAGACCATATTCTTTGGGTCTCTAAAGACAAAGTTTTCTAATTGCACTATATATATATATATATATATCGTTTCCTCAATATCACCATTAAGAACATTGTCTTTATGTTTATTGATGCAGCTCTACATCAAAATGAACTACAAGTGTCAAATGATTCTAAAAGAGTCTTTCGTTGATATCGAAGAAAAAATCTCTTTGTAATCAATGCCTTCTTTCTGAGTGAAACCTCTGGCAACAAGACGCGTTTTATATCTTTCAATATTGCCTTTTAAAAACCTTTTAGTCTTAAATATTCATTTGCAACCAATGCGTTTCACATCTTTAGGCAACTTAAGAAGATCTCATCTCTCATGACTTCAATCCACTAATGAAATTAAAACTTTATTTGGCTTGATTGAAATTAATTAGATCATTTTTTTAGTCTCATATCAAACTCATGTTCTTAGATATAAACTAAATAATCATCCAAAATTGCATTTCTCCTTTCTCTAGTATATATTTTCAAGGGCACTTATTCTTGAGATTGTTGAGATTGCTCTTCATAAACAGAAGAAAAATCTTTATTTTGGGTTAGGAGCTACTGTATATTGTTTTGTAATTCTAGACCTGTTTCTTGAATAATATCAACAATAACAAAAATATGATCATTTTCAATAATAGTGGTAGGAAGAGAAATAAATTCATCTTCAAAGATAATATTTCAATAGACCTTATCTCTGCTTAAACTCAACATCATCAAGAAACTTAGCATTGCTTGTCTTAAAAAGGATTTATTTACAAGACCATAAAACTTGAAACCCTTCAATCATTCAGAGTATCCAACAAAATAACAGTTGACTGTTCTTGAGTTTAGTTTCTTTTTATTAAGCCTATATAGTCGAGCTTCAGCTGGACAACCTTAGGCATGCAAGTGTCTAATTCTAAGCTTCTTACTAGTTAACAAATCATACGAGTAAGCATGGGTAAATAAAATCGAATCGGCCATTTCTGTTCAATTTTTATTAAAACAACTATCCAATTACTATTTAAGAAAAATCGATCGGTCCAATTTGATTTTTCTTAAATAATATCATAAATTGGATTTTTTTTATAAAAAAATGGGTTATTATTTTGGTGGTCAATTTTATTTTGATGGATATCTTTATTTTCATGAAATAGGATAATTTTAATTTTATAGATATTGTAATAAATTAGTATATTATTAATAAATAAAAGTTTGAGTTTATCTCAAATTAATAAAATTAAAATTATCTTAATATAGAATAGGCCCAATAATTAGGTCTAACAATGACCTAATAAATGTTTTGGACAAATAAATTAAAAAACCCACAAGTTAAAATTAAAAAAACACAAAAGCCCACATTTTGAGCCCAAACTCAAAAAACCTGAACCAGTGTCTAGTTTGGTTTTCTCTATGCCATTCGATTTTTTCGATAGCTTTTTTTTTAAAATCGAACTGGATAGGTTTGGTTCGGTTCCAGCAAAAATCAAACTGAACTATACTCACCTTTACGTACGGGGTTTTAGATACTTCTTTTCTTGAAACTCTGTTAAGGATATAAACTGCAGTGTTTAGTGCTTCACCCCTCAAAGTGATTTAAGTAAAGAAGATGATTAATCATACTTCTCATCATGTCTTTAAGTATTCGATTTCGTCTCTCAGCAATATTATTCATGCTTGGTTTCCCAGGCATTATGTATTGTGGGACGATGCCACACTCCTCTAGTAATTTAATAAAAGGTCTTAGACATTGTTTACCTGATCCATCATATCTTCCACAGTATTCACCACTACGGTAAGATTTGACAATTTTAATTTTTTTATCAAGTTAATTTTTAACTTTAACTTTGAAATTTTTAAATACATCAGAGATTGAGACTTCTCATAAATCAAGTGAAGGTATCCAAAACAAGAATATTTATCAATGAACGTAATAAAATACTATTTGTCATTCCAAATAGCCGTAGGAAATGGTCTATAAATATCAGTATTAATTAATTCTAAGATACTATTGCACTTGTTCGGCCCTTACTTTCTATTGTTTGTCTATTTACCTTTAACGCACTTAATATAGACTTTTAAAATTTGTTAAATTAAGAGAATCAAAAATTTCATCTAACACAAGTCTTTCTATTATTTGTTTAAAGATATGCCTTAAATGCTTGTGCCATAGCATAGTAGAATTCTCGTAAGTTAATTTTTGCTTTGTACTAAGTTTATTAACATATAAGGATTCATTAAATGAGATATGAGTACCCAATTTGCAAAGTTTATCAACCAATGAACCAGTACCGATAAGATTTGAATTTCTGTAGAGACTAAACTTATTATTTACGAATGAATAAGTATATCTTGATTTGTCCAAATTAGAAATAGAAATTATGTTTCGTCTAAATGACGTTACATAATAAGTCATATTTAAATCTAAAAAATATTTGGCCTCTAATTGTAATCTAAACAAGTCTACAGCCTCTACAAGAGCTACATTGTCATTTCTCAGTTAGATGCACCTTTCAGCATCAATTGATAATGGGCTCCTAAGACAACTTACATAGACACATTTATGTGAATGGTTGCACCTATATTTGCCCACTAAGTATGTTAAGGTATGGAAGCTAAATTAACTTCAGAATAAACGAAGTTGAGACATGTATCTTTCTTAACACGCTATTTACCATACTTAGAATAATCCTTCTTCATATGACCAGCCTTTTTACAGCAGAAACAAGTAATGTCCTGATCTTATTTCCTTTGCACTTTATTATTTGAAGTCTCCATTGTACTTTCCTTTCCTTTATTCCTTTTCTTTTCTTTTTGGTATCCTTATCCTGAGAAGTACTTGATAAGTAAGCACTTTCAATCTTTTTTCGCTTTAATTTGTCTTTTTCTTACACAATATAAAAATGAGATCATCAAGAGTCCATTTAACCTTTTGAGTATTGTAATTTACTTTAAATTGATTGTATTAGGCAGGAAGAGATATCAAAACTAAATGCACGAGCAAACATCAGACAACTTTAGCTTTAGTATCTTTAGTTTTGAAGCAAGATTAGACATTTGCATGATGTACTCTTTTATATTTCTATTGCCATTATACCTCATTGGAACAAGGTTAACTAGTAGTGTACTTATTTCAACCTTTTCATTTTTTTTCAAGCGTTGTTCAATTTTCTCAAGGAATCTCTTAATATTTTCCTTCTCATAAATAGTGGCATTAAGCATGAAATTTATATTGGCAGATATAGTAGAAGCAAAAGAAACGTATAGAGAACACATAATAATATAATAAGCTCACAATTTAATATTTATGTTATTAGATAAAGCATATAGATGCATGCTATAAGTAAACATATAAAGGTAGGCCTCATTACGAGATATCTAGCATAACATTAATATTTAGTCTTTGGACAAAAATATCAACTGTAAGTGGTACTCTCAATACAATAATCAAATGTTGATAATAAATCCTACCAACAATAAGTTTTTTTTAGACTGACTTATTGCATGCATGAAAAACTTGATAATTATCATACATTATATACTGCAAATAATGCCTATTATTTAGCCAAAAAATAATCTTCTTTTGGGCTGATTATTTTTTGCATAAATAATAAACATATTCATCTTAATATCCCAAAATAAAGAAATCTATATAATAGAGGTTATTTTGACAACATATTATTTTAATAAATTTATTTCGAAATATAAGACAAGTAGTGCAAAAAAACAAAATTCAAATACCCATAAATAGAAAAATTAAGTTTTTTATAACCTCTAGAGTGGTGCATAGCGGCAAGGTCACTGTGGTTAAGTTCTACTAATGATTCAAACATGGGTCAATCATTGTCATGTCAAATCTAAATAGGTCAAATTTTGAGTTGGATCTCTATGAATTGGGTTCAGTATACCTAATTCTCTAAAAAAATAATTGGAAACCTCTAAATTTCAACCCTATATTTGTCAACTTCGTATTTACAAATATCCAAAAATAGTCCAAAAATAAATTTGGGTCAAAATAATTATTCGCGTGCACTGTTTTATGAGTTACTGTTCACATAGCGTCGGTGTTAGGGCGTTGTAATATTATTTTTGAGTGCCAGCTGATAGGGTTAATTAAGTCTAATATTTATATCTTCTAAATTTAAATTTGTTAGTAAAAATTAAGATTATTTGGTTTTTATGTATTTTATTTTATTTTTTTGTAAGTTTGGAGTCAATGAAGCAAATAGGGTCGAAACTATAATGAAAATAAGCCAAAAAATTAAATTGTTATAGCAATGAGCTACAATGATCTATTACAGTGTTTTGCGTTGCAACGCCTAGAATTCATCATTGTGCTGCATGAACAATAACAGGGGAACATTATGTGTGAACAGTAGCATGTGAACAATAATTATTTTCTACATTAACTCGTGAATAGTAATCTTATATATGACTTGTATTTGATGTTTAACTCTAATTTAAAGACATAAACCTATAAATAGATGGTCAAAAACTCTAATTAAGGGGGAAAGAGAAAAAAGAAGAATCAAGAGGAGAGAGAAAGCACAGAGAGAGAGCAATTTTTGGAGAATCAAGAAGACT
Source organism: Ailanthus altissimus (assembly GCA_946807835.1). Classification (NCBI taxonomy): domain Eukaryota; kingdom Viridiplantae; phylum Streptophyta; class Magnoliopsida; order Sapindales; family Simaroubaceae; genus Ailanthus; species Ailanthus altissimus. The sequence goes on along the minus strand of OX327696.1, from coordinate 20,077,436 downwards.
AAAAGATTGAAGGCTGTGAAAAACTTAGTTCTATCTTTTCAACTCGTTATCTTTCTAGTTTTCTATGATTTTTATGGTGTTACTCTTGATAAGCTCTAGAACTTTTTGTTTCATCATAACCTAAGTTTTTTATCTCTAGGGTTAGACTTTTGAACTTAAGTATGTAGTTAGATTTTATTACTTCTTAGTTTATGAACTAAATTCATTATAATTGATTAATTCTATCTTGTGTTTATTACTTTCATTATATCTGACCAAAATTTTGAATGATTGAGGAACTAGGATGAACTTGACAAAAGGATTCATATGTTTAGCCTATGATAGTTTGATGCATGACCATAAGGTAACAACTATAAGTTTTATGTAAAATAGACATATACCTAGATGGTATATATGGTATTATTTAGATTTTATCTTAATGAATTACATTCTAATTTGATTACCATAAATATACAGGTGATTGTTAGGATGTGTAATATAATCACTTGACCATCGACAGAGGCTTGTGATCAGATTATTGTCTAAACCAATCAATTGGTATTAAAGGATTAACTAAAATATTAATGAGTTCAATGAAATATTATGGATGAGTCTATACCATAGATTATTATCTTTTGGTGAATTTATCTCTTGTTTGTTATTGTTTAGGTTGATTTGATTGATAAAGTTAGGTTAGTTAAATAAATTTCAGATTTTAGTTTTCTAAATAAAAGTTAAGTAGTTATAATTTTAGTACTTGAATGAAAAAATTAGATTGCATAGTCCTTGTGGAATCGATACTTAGACTTAAAATTCTATATTACTTGATACGATAATATGTGTTTGCGCTTAGCTATTATAGCACCAATCATCAGTGTGGTATTGTAGCAAAGTACTGTAACAATCCACTGTAGAAGGTACTGTAGCAATTTGATTTTTTACTTTATTTTCTTTGGATTTTCATCCTCATTTGCTCCATTAACTTCAAACCTACAACAGAACAATAAAATACATAAAAAACCAAAAAAATCTTAATTTAAATGAATAAATATTAAGTTTGGAAGATGAAAATATTATACCTAATTAACCTTTATCAATATACTAGTAAAACTTTGTCGCATTACTAACATATGATATTGCTTTGGATTTTTTTGGCGTTCTTGGTTTGTTTTTGGTTATTTACGTAATTATTTAGATATGTGGATGATTGTTGCATGTAATCATTTTGATATGTGGATGAGTATTACGTATGTTTATTTTTGCAAATGTGGATTATTTTATATGTAAGAGTTATTGCATACGTGAATGATTATTATATATTTTTGACATGATCTTACTTTACCTTACGTAATAAAAAAATGTTGAGGATGTTGAATATTGTTATATATAATCAATAGGATATGTAATTATATGTTTTACAATATATTATATATTAAAAAAAAGTCAAAAACTTGACAGCATTTCCTATGTACTTTGGATATTCTAAAACTTGCAAGTCTAACAAAAATATACTTCCATAACAAAAAAAATTTAAATTTGATTTTTAAACAAAATTATTTATAAAACCATTGATAACGATTTAATGAATTTTATTAGTCCAAAAAATAATCGCCATCTTATGTCTTAAAATGGCCCACTTTCACGCCTAAAGCTAAATAATTAATGCAACATTAAATACTCTATGTATTTACAAATGAAAGTCCCGCAATCATCACTCTACATCATTTGTTGAGTCACTCTTTCCTTTAATCAAACAATACTAAATGACAACATCTCTAATGTCGGTTTTAAAAAAAATCTAATGTCACATCATTCTTTTTTTTTAAAAAACAATTGAGTACAATAAAGATACAATAATATTATTATGCACTCATGAGCCACACAAGCCTCTAGAACCCTGTCAGCATAACTTCTAAGACTAGAGTTGTATATGGTGATAAGTTGTGTTATCTAATGCTCTACATTATAATTGAAAGGAATGTACAACTATTCAAAATAATTTTTTGTATAGAATCTATTAGTTTATTTTAATAATTTTTGCACTCAATAATTACATAAAAACATTAACATGTATACTTTATCAACATCAATTCACTACTTAAAATATGAAAGCGCTCATTATCCCTCAATTGCATATTAATGCATATCATGGTTCCAATTAATGGTTGATAAATTATGGTAGTACTATGTATAAAATTGTTTAAACACCTCCTAAAATCCATAAAATTTCAATAAAAGAGATTATAAAATGGTCAATAATAAACATAAACATTAAATTAGATGGTCGAGATAAATATTTATAAAAATAAATGTGCCCGCAATTGCACATTGTTGAGGTAATGCATGAAGGTTGCACCAAAGCAAATTTATCCTTCTTAGATACTCATCTATGTGTTATAATGAAGAAAATAATGTTAAATCAATTTATTAATTTTCTACTATCAATAACATAAAAAATTCCAAAAAGAGTAATTTCTTATAAAATTGTCTAATTAATGTTATAGTAGTGTTTGAATCAGTCTGCACTAATACCAGGCAAATTGATGCTTTGAGTTCCCTCGGGAAGCGACACCTTAAAAACTGCTTAGAGTGTAAAGTTAATTGGGTGCATCATATCATATCAACCTCAATCTGCTAACATACCTCTCGACCTCTGGTTGTTGCTTTTTGTTTCTTCTATGTTTCATGTAAAGAGAATTTGTAAAAGGCACGTACATGACCCACATAAATCTATATCCTATCCAAACATGCTCACACCTTTAGGTGCATCAGGTAATGCACATCAACATCTCTAAATTTAATGCCTTGTTAGAAATCATTATCTACATGCAAGCTAGTCTCAATATGGCTTTTAGGAATATTATCATCGGTGATCTAATTCACGCTTTATTAGGCGAACTGAAACAAGAGATTCATATGTTCAGACAGAGAAAAGTTGTTATGATTACTAGTTGGATATGAAAAATATAAATTAAACATTATCTCATACCTCATTTTTATACATGTCAATGCCGAATATATATAAGTGCAATAATTGTTTAGTTATTCTAATCTCTTGTATACTCTTTTCTATCCTATTTTTGTGATTGTTATAACTTAATTTGTGCCTGTTTTAACTCAAATTATGGTTTCTTTAACTCATTTTGCATTTTTTTTTATTGATTTAAACTCATTATTCTAATCATCGAACTTTCTACTGAAGTAATCATTTGAATATATCAATGACGTGTATTATTCAAACTGTGCCCAAGTAAATAAACATTAACTGTATTTTACCTAACCTCCATTTGGATCAGAGACGTTTTAATTGTGGCATCTAGACTTTATTTCAATGTTATACTTAGGAATAATAGCATGGCCATAGACAACGTCGTCATCCAAATTGATTGTAAGGATTTATGCTTACGTGTCATTCTATTATGTGTGAATATTTATCTTTTAATATTTATACAATCGACATTTCATTACAATCGTCAATATTATTAATTATTAAATAGTAAGATACTTGTTACTTTTTAGACATTATATGATTTATAAGAGTTGAGATTTGATCTAAAGAAGTGCTAATAGTTAACAATGTTAAGAGTTATAAGTACTAAGAGTTAGTGAATTTTAAAGAGTTAGAGCTTTGTTTGAAATTGGACAAAAACCTAAAAATATATTACTAATGATATAGTTACAAATGGTGCTAGAAAATGTCAATGTAGTATGTTCTTAAATACCATATTCTAATATATTTTTACAGATATGGGTCTATCGGTGAAACCTTATTATATAGATTAGTGTATTTCTATATCTGTATCATTTAGATAGTTAGTCTTAACAAATTATGAGTTTAGTAGAAGATCGTATAGAGATTAAAGTATTCAATAAGGATTGGGTACTAAACAGACTTACGATGATCTCTAATAGACATCTTATAAAGTCGTCAATGGTATATCTTCTCAAGTTAAATAGTATTCATGGTCCATTAACCTGAGCGCCATGGTAGACTTATGAGTGATCTACTATACTTTGATTTCAGGCATGTCAGAGACCTTTAATGGTCTAATTGCTAGATATGGTCCAATGTCCATAAAGTTTGATGTGCATAGATATGAGATTTGTTAACTTATATGGGCGAGTCGTATATCTTGATGCTCCGAGATTGTATTTCAAAACGTCTTATGGCCATAAGCAGTAAAGTTAAAAAAGAGTTTTTCGTGGAATAAACAATATTGCAAAAGTGTTTGCCGATATTGTTTATTGAAATACGAATCTAGAGATAAGTTCATGGACAAGTAAATAGAGATTTGATGATGATGATCTATATCTCTGCTCTTCTATGATATAGGTGACGGAAGAATTATACAAATATGTTATAACCTCAACTTGTATGATCTAACACCTTACTGTGTAATATCTATAATATGTGTGTGAAGCATCGTTCATAAACGTATGGAAGTATTCCATATGACAAACTAGGCATGGACCTAGGAAGTTTAATAATACGAAGTGTACTCATTGCGGATTACAGTAGTGGACTAGATTGAACAGTTCGATCAAGAAAATTTCAACAACCTGGATATTTATTTTAGGATCCTTTGCAATGTGCACTTATCAAGGATTAAATATTAAGTATGTAATTTAATTAGTTAACAAGACTTGTTAACCAATGAGAGGATGATAAGTGGCATATTTTGAACCATAGATTGTTTTACTTTGTATTGACAAAATGAAATTACTTGTGAGACAAGTAAGATTAATTATAATTCAAAGTTGTTTTGAATTAATAATACTATTATTATTAAGTCAAAAAGGCAAACAATGGGGCATCGGCAAACATTGCTTGGTGAGGCCACATGGTGACTAATTAAAAGGGAATTGCATGTAAAATGAAATAGTTTTCATCTTGGCATGGGTCTGGGTTCGATGACACAAAAGGAAAAAGAGATAGTTTATTTTCAATAGTTGAAACAAAACTCTTCTTTATCTTTTTCTTCTAATGCCGACAATTTACAAGACTAAAGAGTGGGAATTTGTTTTGTCATGCAAGAGTTGCTAAGTTTAAAAATAAATAACAACTTCCACTTCTTTGGAAACAAATTCAAATTGGTTAAAGAGTTAACCAAATCCAAATGTTTAAAAGTTAAATACTATTACTAAAAAATTAGAGCTATTACTTTAGAGATCTAAGCCTACCCAAGTTGGATCCTAGAATTGCCAAGGAGTGTGATTCAAGGTGGACTCTAGATTCAAAGTTTCTAAAAACTTCTAAGGTGATTCTCAATCTCATTAATGTAATGAAACTTAAATTCAATTAGTGTTTATTGAATTAAGAAATTAGGTCTCAATTTGCGTTGTGTCATATGCGCATATGATATGTATATTGCAATTTGATTAATACATTTTACATGCATGCACCTATGGAGTAGCACACTTTCAAAGGTATCTTGCATAATTGCCACCCAAATGCTTAAACTGCTTCAATTGCTCTACAAACTCCTTTCCTTTATCAATAGTTTCTTGCGACAACTTTTTTTTAAGTCCAACTCTAACAATAACAAATAAAAAGTCAATGAGCTTTTGCCACAACTATTATTAGTTTTTTATTTATACTTAAATCTTTAATTATTGTAGAAATAATTTAGAGTGTCCTTATCAAAAACATTTGACACGAGATTATCATGTGTCACTTTCTTCTTAGACTTCCACTTCAGCAAACAATGTTCTATGAATAGGGTTTGTTGGACATATATATCTCTATACAATGATCACTTCATAAATTTATACATGTGATTCTAAGAATTTGTTATAAATAATGTCATATGCAAATGACAACTTTAACAGTTCAGATTAATATAATTTTTGTTAAAATTAATCAATACCTAAAGGCATAGAAAAGTCTATATAAATTTTAGTTTTAAACAATGATATATACAAATGACAAATTTAACACTCTAGCTTAATATAATTTATGTTAAAATTAATCACACACCTAGAGGCATAGGAAAATCCATATAAATTGTACCTTTCTCCCTTATATGTCAAATCCTTTGCTAAAGAATCTATGTATCTTTTGTTCTTGCCCTTCAATGCTTTTTTATTGAATTATGAATGGCCTCCCATGAAACATTAGCCTAATAATAATTATTAAATTCTTCCAAATTACCCATTATCTAAAGAAACAATTCATCTATATGACTTTATTATGTCCAACCCAACAACACATGATGAATAAAATATAATAAGGATAGTTTCCCTGCCTCTTCATCTTTAATTTGTTTAAAGTCCTATTCTCTAAAAATGAATCAAATATCTTCAATAATATCCCTTTGCAGTAAATATTCTAACTTTAGAGAATTACCAAATTTTTTAAACAACTGTTTCATTTATAGATAATTTTTCATCTTTAAACCAATAATCAATGGATGACATTATCTAGAAGGCCCATTTGAGATTGATATATGTATGGGTCAAGCCCACTTGTATGTAGTAATTGGTAGAGAATTCTAAAATAGAAATATTCCTTTGGAATATTACTTGTGGTGGTTTGCTTTTATTATAAAACGTTGAATATTTTCAATCATAGCCGTCCATTGTGCATAGATTTTACTATAAATAAGTGAGCTTTCATTTGGAGCAAGACACCTTCAGCTTTTAATTCTCTTGTTAGTAATATAAGAGCATTCTCTCAAACACTTTGTGTTCATCTTCTTCATCTCTTTCTTGGTTTGTTGATTTTTAGGCTGTTTAGCACTTAAAAGTGTTTAAGGCCGCACGGGTTTGAAAATTAAGTTTATGACACAAGACAAGGGTATGGGGCCCTTTCAAGAAAGTCTTTGATGTTTTTGCTTCTAATGTATGAGACGCTTCTGGAAAAGTCTTAGATGTGTTTACTTCCAAAGTAAGGGTAAGAGCCCTTCTAGAAAAGTCTTTTGGCTTATTTACTTTCAAAGCAAGGATATGAAACCCTTCTAAGGAAGTCTTAGATGTGTTTACTTCCAAGGCAATGGTAAAGGACCCTTCTAAAGAAATCTTGTTGGTTATTTTTTCAAAGCTAAGCATAAAATCTTGTTGGTGGTGCTTTCAAATCTTAGTCCTCTAAGGAAAGTCTTTATGGTAATGCTTTCTAAGCAAAGGTATGAGGCCCTCAAAGGTAAGTTTTTCTTAAATGCTTCTTAAGCAAAAGTATGAGTCCTATCAAGGAAAGATGTTTTGTTAGTGCTTCCTAAGTAAAGGCACGAGGCCCTCCAAGAGAAGTTTTTCTGGTGGTGCTTTCTAAATAAAAGAATAAGGTTCTCTAAAGAAAATCTTTCTATTATGGATGTTTTTTAGTAAAGGTGTTGAACCATTTTAAAGAAGTATTTCTAATATGGATGCTTCTTGGTAAAGGTACTAGACCTTTCTAGATAAGTCTTTTGATATGGATGTTTCTCGGTAAATTTACTGGATCCTTCCAAAGAAGTCTTCTGATATGGATGTTTCTTAGTAAAAGTGCTAGACCCTTCCAAAGAAATATTTCAATATGGATGCTTCTTAATAAATGTTCTGAACCCTTTTAGAGAAGTCTTTTAATATGGATGCTTCTTATTAAAGTTATTAGACTCTTCTAGAGAAGTTTTTTTGTTATGGATGTTTTTGGGTAAAGATATTGAGCCCTTCCAGAGAAGTCTTTCTAATTAAATGCTTCTTGGTAAAGGTGTTGGACCTTTAGAAAAAAAAAATTATGGGTGCTTTTAGTTAAAGGTACTAAACATTTTCAGAGAAGTCTTTTGATATAGATATTTCTTGGTAAAGGTAAAAGATAGTTCGAGAGAAGTCTTTTGAGGCTATTAAATAGGTTTTATGGTTAAAAGGGTTTACATTTGAATTAGGCCTAGAAAAGAAGACTTTAACAGTTTATTATGATAAACAAAGTGCAATTTAGTTCTCCAAGAATTCCATGTATCATGAAAGGAACAAACATATAGATGTTAGGCTTTATTTTATAATAAATGAGATCAGAAAGGGAGCTGTGCAAAAATAGAAGGTTCGTGCATCATAGAGCCTAACTAATATATTGACCAAACCAGTTTCAGCATCAAAATTTAACAAGCCCTTGAATTTGATTGGAATGACGACTGTATAATCTGGTTTAGAATAGAAATTAGCATGAAAAAAAGGATGAGAAGAAGAATTATGAATCAAGCCCAAGATTTGTAATGAAGAGAGAAAATTAATAAAGAAGTTGTGATTCAAAATTATGTTAAAATCAATTATCAAGCTAGATGACGTGAATGCTTTTTAGGTGACATAGATGACAACTCAGCTTAAGGCTATTAAGCCATCTGGAAAAGTTTGTTATAAGCTATTTGAATTTAGTTGAAAAGAGTAGGTGATGTGCTATTTCTAGCTAAGTGCAAGTGTACGCTATCGTAAACAAGTAATATAAGATAAATATAGTATTGTTTCCACAAGGAATTATTGTTATTGTTTATGATAAGTACTAAAATTCTGTCTTTTTACTTTTATTCAGACGAAAGAAAATTAAAATATAGGAATCTAAATTAAATAACAGAAAATTAACAAGATAGAAAAGACTAAAGATAACAAGATAAAAATACTAATAATAGATAAAAACTAGGATTACAACTATTCATCGATATGTTATGTGAGTCAATTAATCTTTTCTTAAGTTAATTCCTCAATTGAATTGTTGGCTACATTTCTAATATCATCACAAGTCTTTGTCGATGGTCAAGTGACTATATCTTACCCTAATAATTATTTATATATCTGTGGTAATCAAAATAGAATAAGATTCACTAAGAGCTAATCTATTACTACCATATATGCCATATAAGTATATTTCTATCCTATATGAAACTCATAGTTGTTACTTTATGATCATATATCAAATTATTCATGGCCAACACAAAAATTCCTTTATTAAGTTCTTTAAAGTTCCACAATAATCTAATTAGTGATCAAGTAATTAGAAAATATTAAGCATAGAATAATTGAACAAGTCTATTATTGAGTTCATAAAAATAAGAAAAGAATTTAAATTCAATCACTTATCAAGTTCAAAGTTGTAACTCTAGAATAAAAACTTAGCTCATAGTGAAATAAAGAGTTCTAGAGCTTATCAAGAATAATATAATGAAAATCATAGAAAAACTAGAAAGATAAAGAATTAAAGAGATAAAACTAATTTTGTTGCAATCTTTAATCTTCTAATCTTCTTGATCCTGTAAAAATTACTCTTTGTCTCTTTTTTCTCTCTTCTTAATTCTCCAAAATAGGTTTTTTGGACTTTTATTTATACGTTATTCCTTTAAATTAGGGCAAACATCAAATATAAGTCAGCTTCGAATATTTCTTTTTTTATTTGGGCTGATACTATTCATGTGCATGATTTATGTGTATACTATTCACGCAATGCTATTTTTTGGGCGTTACGACACTGGCATTGTAGCAAAGTTACTATAGTAGTCTACAATAGCATAGTATTGTAGCAATTTGATAATTTTGGATTGTTTTCTTTGGATTTTCATTCCTATTTGCTTTATTGACTCTAAGCCTACAAAATATCAATAAAACACATAAAAAAACCAAATAATCTTAATTTAAACAAATAAATATTAAGTTTAAAAGATATAAATATTATACCTAATTAACCCCTGTCAGTAAGAAACTGAAGCAAGTTGCAAGCTTTGTAAACTACCCTATATAAACTCAATCTTGGCCAGAATCAAGTTTAGCTTTTCACTTTCAGATTCATTCACACTTGTATTTGATATTCTAATTCATTCTTGATGAATAAAAGCTTCTCTCATGGTGTTTCCTATAGATGTAGGCTTAATGCTAAACCATGCTAAACTGTTGTCTTTATTCTAATTTCTTTTACTATTCTTTAGATTCTTTTATTCTTGATTCATCAATTCTTAGTTTTAAAGTTAAAGTTTGATCATTATATTGATTGGTGTTTGAGTTCTTGCATTAACATTCTTGATATTGTATACAATGTTATTATAGTTAATTTTATTCAGTATAATGTGAATATGAGATTCTTTATCATATAATAATGTTAAAACTAAAATAAATAAAAATTTGAAATAATAAAGATATGCAATTTTGCATAGAGGTTTATAAATGATATTATACTTCTATATGTGTAACTGTGGATCTTAAAGTTCATATATATGATGGGGATGCATATGCACCTATAGAGAAGCGACAATACAGTAGGTGGTAATTATTGAAATTTGTGCTTACGTGTCATCCTTTTTATGTATAAATATTTGCTTTATGTTTATACTATTATCATTTCAATATATCACTAATTATTTTATAAATATATAGTAAGATGCTTGTTCGTTTTAGACATTGTATAATCTGAAAGAGTTCAGATCTAATCTAAAGGAGTTCAAATCTGATCTAAACGAGTTTAGATCAGTGCTAAGAGTTAGAAATGCTGAAGGTTATAAATGCAAAAAGTTAGCACTGATAAGAGTTACCAGATTTAAAGAAATCTAAAGAGTTAGAGTCTTATCTGAAATGGGACAAAGACCTAAGAATATATTAGTAATGACATAGTTGCAAAAGAGTTACAAATGGTGCTAGAAAATGTTGTTGTGCAAATATGTTCTTAAACTTAATATTCCTGATCTATCTTCACTAATGCAGGTTTGTTAGTGAATACCTTATTATATACATAGATCGGTGTATGTCTATATTTAGATGGTCCAGATGGTTAGTCTTGGCAGACTATGAGTTTAATGGAAACTCGTATAGAGATACAAGTATTTAGTAAGGACTGAATATTGAATAGACTCACAAAGATCTCCAATAGACATCCCATAAAGCCATCAATGGAGGATCTTTCGAGTTGAGTAGTATTCGTGGTCTTTAGACCTAAGTGCCACGGTGGACTTGTGAGTGATCCACCATACTTTGGTTCCGTACATGTCAGATACCTTTCATAGTCTGACCGTTGGGTGTCATTGGGTATGGTCCGATGCTCATAGAGTCTGGTGTGTATAGATATGGGATCCATCAACTCAATTAGGTAAGTATAATATCCTGAAGCTACAAGATTTTATTTCAAAAAGTATTATGGCCATAAGCAGTAATACCCAGGAAATTAGTTTTATCATCGGGGTAAATAATATGGTAAAAGTGTTTACGAATAATATTTTTTGAGATATAAATCTAGAGATAAGTTTATAGTTGAGCATGTGGAGACTTGACAGTGTTGATCTATATCTCCGCTCTTCTAGGATATCTATGATATAAGGATTATACGAATATGTTATAACCTCAACTTGTATGGTCCAATGCGCCATTTTTTAATATCCGTAATATGTGTGTGGGACATTGTTTACGGACGTATGAAATAGTTTCATATGACAAATCGGACATGGACCTAGAGAGTCTCACAATATTAAGTGTACTCATTGTGCACTGGGGCAGTGAATTGGATTGAACAATTAATCCGAGAAATTTCAACAAAGTGAAAATATGTTTCAAGATTCCTTATGTTATACACTTGTCAATACTTAAATGTAAAATACGTTATTGGTTTGCAAGAGTTGTTAACCAATAAGAAATTGACAAGTGGCATAATCTTACTCCATTAATGATTTACCATATATTTACCTATTTACCGTGCTTGGTAAATACATATAAGGTAAATGTCATTATTCAAAATAGTTTTGAATAATTGATAATCTATTTATTAATGAAATTATTATTATTAATTGGAATAAGTGGCAAACACCATTTTGTAATATAGTAAGCACTTGTTATTAATAATAAGCATTGTTGGCCACTTAGAAATTGTTAAATGGTGCACTTGTGAAGTGATGATACCACTTAACATTGTTTAATTACTATTAACTCTCTAACAATTGATTCATACGGATGAATCAATTTTTTTGAGTGAATTTACATATTTTATTATTGAGTAAATGGCAAACATAGCTAAGTGGTAGTAGAGCACTACGAGAAGCAATCATTTTTTTTACACTAAATCAAAAATTGAAAGAGTTCAATTTTGAGAATGAGAGTGTGTAAGATTCGGCAATTGAGAGTAAAGAGAAGAGAGAATTAAGAGAATTTGCTAAGTATTTTCTCAAAGGGTTGAGAGGGGTTGCAAAGTCTTAACAAAAGGTTCATAACAAAGAGTTGTGAGAAACTATAGAAAAAATACTTAATTCTTCTCATCCTTTGCTAGTAATAAATCATAAGGACCAAATTGTTTTAAGTGTTAAAACATCAATTGCTAAAAATTCGTGGCTGCCATTCTAGCTTCACAATCTCACCCGTTTCAATTGTGAAATAGAATTATGCAACGGTATACTTCAAGGTGAGCTCAACAAATTGAAGCTTAAAGTTCTTGAAGAATTGTAAAGCTACCTTCAAAATCGAGTAGGTTATCTACTTACAATTCATTTTACATCATGCATGTGAAAAATATATATGAGATATAGATATGTGCTTGAATGATCATACATGAAAATATATACTTGAGTATGTTATATAGTGTATAATATGTATAAATACTTTCGCTGCATATTTAATTATTAAAACTTATACGTATCTATACACATCGCACACCAAATCCATCAGTAATATCCAAGTTACTAGCATAACTCAAAAAAATACCAAATATTGTTTTTCTAACTAACACTATAATTGACTATCAGTATGCCTTTGTGAAATATAACTAGGACCCAACTTATGCTCATTGTGTAGTTAGACAAATAAGGATGTCAATGATGATGGGATTACATATGATATAAGAGAAATAAATGGATTAAATGATATACAAGAGGATGGCTAATGCTACTTCTATAATAGTTGTAATAATGATACCAATCATATATATAATTCACATATAAAAAAAGAGAAAAGAGTTCGTGATTTAAGCTTAAACTCTTTGGTTGAAAGAAAACAAGGGAAAAAAGATAGAAAGAAAACATGTCATTAATTTTTCATCTCACCTTTCTTGAAGAAGAAAACAAGATACTTTTGTTGTATGTCTAATTGTTGCAATACTAGTTAAGCGTAAGTGCACGCTATCGTATCAAGTAATATAGGATTTAAGGTCCAAGTATCGATCCCACAGGGATTATACAATCTAATTCTATAAATTAAGTACTAAAATTGTACCTACTTAACTTTTATTCAAAAAAATCACACTTTGCAATTTAATTAACTAATCTAACTTTATCAATTAAACTAAATAAAAACAAATGGTAGAATTCACAAATAAAGATAATCTATAGTTTTGACTCGTCCCCTAATATTTTATTGGACTCATTAACCACTTAGTTAAGCCCTTAATACCAATTGATTGGCTTAGACACTAATCTCATCACAAGCCTCTGTCGATGGTCAATTGACTATATTACGCATTCTAACAATCACCTATATGTCTATGGTAATTAAATCAGAATGTAATTCATTAAGATTAAGTCTAAATTATACCATACATGCCACCTAAGTATATGTTTATCCTAGATGGAACTCATAGTTGTTACCCTATAATCATGCATAAAACTATCATAGGCTAAACACATGAATCCCTCCGTCAAATTCATCATGGTTCCTCAATTATTCAAAATATTGATCAGGTATAATGAAAGCATTAAAACACAAGATAAAATGAATCAATTGAATGTATCAAGTTTATAAACTAAAAATTAACACAATCTAAATCCATACTAAGTTTACATAGTCTAACTCTAGATGAACAATTTAACCCATCACAAAACCAAAAGTATCAAACTAATTCATAAATATCAACAAGAATAAGAACATAATGATAAAGAAAGAGAAGAAAAATTAATCAAAACGACTCGTTAATGTACTTCTCACACAATCTTGACTTGAAACTTGAATCTTGGTCTTAATTCCTCAATCCTTAGCTTTGATATTTGATTTTGTGTTGTGAATTCTTTCTCTAAGTTTTTACCTCTTTTCTTTTGTCCTTCTCTTCCCCTCTCTTTTAGGGTTTTTGACTTTTTATTTATAGGTTTATATCATTAAATTAAGGTTAAACATCAAATACAAATCAAAGTAGAATTACTGTTCATGAGTTACTATAGCAAAAAAATTGTTCACGTGCCGCGGCGCTTAATTCTGGGAGCTGCTACACTGTGACACTGTTTTGGCTACCGCCGCACTCATTTTTTGGCACTGTGGTGCTGGATACTGTTGTATATTACTGTAGCAATTCATTGTAGTTCATTACTATAGCAATTTGATATTTTTGGCATATTTTAATTAGAGTTTCGACCCTATTTACTTCATTGACTCCAAACCTACAAAAATAATAATAAAATACATCAAACGCCAAATAATCTTAATTTTTACGAACAAATATTAAGTTTAGAAGATGAAAATATTAGACTTAATGAACCCTTGTCAATGTCTGCTATTTGCTATTTTAAATATAGATAAAATGGTAGCTTGTAAATGTTTAATATTAATCTTTATTGTACTAAAGGATAAATTTACCCCACAAAAGTTAACTTTAACAAGATTTTTTATAATAAAGACTAACATGGGTATTTTAAAAATAATAGTGTCAGGTTCTAAATTTTGGCTTAGTGGCAGCTCGACCCTAACTAAATAGTATGAGAGATAGATGTTGGAAAATTTGAGTTCTTGGGCCTTCAGCCGCCAAGGATCGAGGTAAAGGTTTTGTTGATGATGAAAATTCAAGGTTGAGCTAAGAGTACACTGAACACCAAGCCAGAGTAAGGCGAATTGAAAGGACCTGAGGAGCACAGAACAAATAAGGTCAGTAGTAGGCACCGGTGAGGAGAATATTCCGTAGGGTTCACTTGCCGTAGATAAAATGTAAAAATTTTAGAGAGAATGAAGAGAGTTTAGCTCAATAAAGAGAGAATTCAAATTTCGAATTATTTAAGTATATATTACCACCTTTCAATTTTGGAGACTTAACTTGAGCTTTGGAATGTACCATCTTGAAGATTTCTCCTCAAGGGCGACATGTTGCAAGCTACTATTGAAGAATAGTTTATCTCATGATGGATATTTTTTAGAACTTTACTTAGAGGGGTAAGAAGGTCATTTGACATTCCTTGATGTTTGGAATACTAGGAATATTGGTGATTGATTTTTTCTGAGCTGACAATCTTTAGTTAGTGAGGTTTGAGTGCATTGATAGGATCTGACTCTATCCCTCTAAGCTCAACGAATCTTATGTGGAACTGCCTAACTACCCCAGACATTTTCTGTCTACTGTGTCAACAGTAGTCAAAACTCTGAAACTTGTTGACGTGACACTTGCTTATTGGCTTCTTGGGGATTCTCTTATCCAATCTTATCTTTAGGTCTAACAGCTACATGATGTGGCATCCAGGTGCTCCTCTTGCATGTCCCACTAGTAATATGGCGAAACCTGAGCCGTGCTGATG
This sequence comes from Ailanthus altissimus, assembly GCA_946807835.1. NCBI lineage: Eukaryota > Viridiplantae > Streptophyta > Magnoliopsida > Sapindales > Simaroubaceae > Ailanthus > Ailanthus altissimus. Next base: position 20,062,044 of record OX327696.1, on the reverse strand, counting down.
TGTACACTACTAATGGTCAACTCCACAGTTTTTTTCTTTTGAATCAAAAGTCACTTAAGTAGAATTCTTAAGTTTTTTTTGTGGCGAACAAAAAAATTAGTTAGTTAGTTTATCAAAATCAAAATAAAATAAAACTCACATAATAGATTTTTCTTTGGTGACAAAAGATTTCATTGTAGAAAGAATTATATGAATAAATTTTTTTTTTTACTGATATTACAGATTTATAATTAGTAAACCTCTCTTACCAAAACAACATAAAAAGAGATTTCTTCTTGAGAATTATAAGGTAAGGCAAATAAAATGAATTTCATGTTCCCCTCTTACATATGTATATATAATTCAAATAGAGAAAATATAAAACCCTGCATCTTTCTATATCTCTCAACCAAGTCCCATTTTGCCTAAGAATCTCCGTTCTTGGATCGAATTTTAACGAATCCTTCGAGAATTTGTAAGAAATTCTTGTGTTTTTTTTTAATTAAAAGTAGTTAGATATTAAAAAAGAAATTAAAAGCTAATAACAACAGAAGATGACATGACAAGTGTCCAAGCTCCCATGACGTGTCCTTTAACACCACTACTAAATGGTCACACTTATCTTAACACAAGTCCTACTAGATAGGTTTCATGGGCTGAGTTATGGAGGTCCAAGTGTTCAAGCCTGAGCTCAGTCCCACTAAGGTAACTCGTTTTGGGCTGAGTTGCTTAGGAGATTTGGGCATGCGTGCTAAACTAGGCTCCCATTAGTTGGGCTAAGTGTCACTAATTTTTACCCCCAACAAATAAAGACTAAGTTGGCAGTTCAAGAAAAAATAAGGGACTAAATTAGTAATCCTAATCAATATATTAGTATTTGATTAATAAATAATATATTCATAAATACTTATTAATTAATTTATTTTAAACTATTCTATTTAGTAATTAGATAATAATATTTTTATTTAAAATATTTAGAATAAAATTTAAAAAATAGATATGCATATTATAACAATTAAAGTTATTGATATAAATAATTAATGTATATTTACTAATTTATATTATAAATAAAATATAAAGAATAAAGAATAAATAGTATTTTTATTAGTTTGCTAAAAATAATATTTAAATATTAAATTAATTTTAATTAGATTATTGGGAAGTTAAATTTAATATTTCCAATTCTATACTACACCAAATACAGGACAATATTAAATATAATCCAATCCTGCCATTTCCTATTATTCTAATCCGATTCAATCTTGCGCGCCAAACTCGGCTTAGGTTACATTTGGTGTGCATGATTGGTTTGGATTAAGTATTAGGATTGGTTTGAATTATAGTTGTATTATCTTATGTTTGGATAGTGCTAGATTGAACTAAATTATAAACAATAATGGTAATATTTAAGTTTCATTATTCATTAATTAAAATCAATTTAAATAAAAAATAATCTTAAGTATTAATCAAATTTATCAAATATAAGATTTAAATATGCTAAGTTAAATAATTTGTTTTAATAATAATTAAATACTAATATTTACTTAATAACTGATATTTTCTAATACTTTATTATTTATAGACAATTGATAAATAATATGTTTATTATCAACCAAAGTAATTATTCATCATAATATTCACATATATATCATTAATTGATTAAAAATTTAAAATATTTTTTTGTATATATAAATCGGTAGTGATATTTTTATTTTTAACTAATGACTTTTATTATTAAGTATAGTAGTTATATTACTTTATTAACTAGTTGATTTAATATTAATTTTATTAAATTAATCCAATTGTTTACTATTTTCTTGACTGAATTATCAAATAAAAATGTATTTGTATTTAAAATATTAATTATTTAACAAAAATAATATTTAATATTGGTAATTATAAATTTTAGATTAATTAATATACATAAGGTCTTATTAAGTAATATTTAATATATATATTAAATAATTTTAATTCTGGAATACATTAAAAAAAATGTGCAATTTATTTCATAATTCATTATTTAATCATTTCATAGTAAATGGACTTGCTTAATATTAGAGTAATTTCATTACTAACATCCTTATCATTTAGGACTAGATCTTATATTTGGACAGGTAATCCTAACCCATATAGTGCAGTGAATTAATCTAATCTCATTAATAGTGATACCTTCTAAACATAGTCTAAAAATTTATCCAAAAATATTTTTAACTTTTTGCTAAGCCATTAAAATTTGATGCTAAATTAATCTGGATTTAAATTTATTGTTCTCAATATCAATGGACATAATATTATTTAAAAATAAAAATAAAACTACTATGAATAAAATTTGTATACAAGTAGTATTACACTTATTTTAAATGGATATAAAATTTATATTTTAATTAATATATTATTGTTAGGGTCCAAATTTTGGTTTGTGGAGGGTCTAGCCCTAACTAGGTGCATGAGAGAGAAAGGGATGTTGAGAATTCTGAGTTTCTTGTGCCTTATTTTCCCAAGAGTTAAGTTGGGGGGTCATTTTGGTGATAGAGAGTCCAAAGTTAAGCTGAAAGTGAGTTGAACACCAAACTAAAGCTAGACGAGCTGGGAGGATTTGATGAGACCTAAGGAGCATAGGAAACAAAGGTTAATGGCTAGCGCTAGCTAGGTGGCTGACGATGGGCCTCTAACGCTTAAGTTAGGTTGCTTGTTATGTGGTAGAGTTCCCTAAGGTTTACTTTCCCTAGATAATGAAGAAAATTCTAGAGAAAATGTGAAAAGTTTTCTCTTACCCTATAGAGAGTTCAAATTTTGAAATGTTCAAAAGTCCCTCACCACCTCTCATTTTTTGAGGCTTAACTTAAGCTTGGAAGTTACATATATGGAGATTTCTATCCAGGGTGACACGTGGCAAACTACTATTAGATAACAATCCTTATTATGGCGAATATTTTGGAGAACTTCACTTGGAGGGGTAAGAATGCTATTTGACCTCCCTTGACATTTGGAGTACTAGCAATATTGGTGATTTGGTTGCTTTTTAAGCTGTCATGTCGAGTTGGTGAAACTTGGGAACTCTATAGGATTTCTGACTTTATCCTTCTAAGCTTGACAGATCTTAAGCTAAACTGTCCATATACCATAGACACCTTTTGTCTATGGTGTTAGTAGTGTCACCAGAGGATAAAACTCTATACTTGCTGATATAGCATTCGCTCATTAGTTCCTTAAAGATTCTCTTATCCCATCTTATCTCTAGGTCTAATAGCTTAGTTGACGTGGCATCCAGGTGCTCCTCTAGTGGGTTATGCTATTGACGTAGCGTGACCTAAGACATGCTAACGTGTATGCCTGCTAATAGGTTCATACTGACGTGCCAAGTACACAAACTTCAAAGACGTGTCCTCTGACACCGCTACTAATGGTGACACGCTACTAGACAAGCTTCATAAGCTGACTTGTGGAGGTCCAAGCAATTATGCTCAAGCTCAATCCCACCGAGGTAACTTATTTTAGGCCAGACTGAGTGTCACCAATCTTTTAACCCTTAACATCAGCCCTCTTAGTTCCTAGTGTTGAGGTGAGGAGACAGTAGGAACTAGCTTTTTTGATAACACGTGACACATCACAACTGGCAGAACTTCTTCACTCTTTCTTTTCTTTACTTTTCTTTTTTATTTTTTTGTGAAAATTTCCTTTTGGTGGGAAAACTCCCGCCCTACTTCACTGTTTAGAAACTACTCAAAGGCAATTTTGCTTTTTCCCGATATAAGTGGTGGGCGTGAAAGTAATTTTGCCCCTGCCACATTTATTCAAGGAGGCTCAGTCATGGCCCTAACCACGTCAGAACGTGGCACACACTATTCTTTTAGCATGCAGCCATGTGGCGAGATCAGGGGAGGACAATTTAAAGTGGATGGTTCAGATTTTGTTACCTTGTTATCTTCTTAACTTCATCCTCTTCAAATTGCTAGTAACATACCCCATCATTCATAGTGGTTTTCTTCTTCTTCCCTTCTTGTTTTCTTATGTTCTGATCTTTTTAGAGCACGGCTTTAACTTTAGTGCACTGCAATTGAGTTCTGACCACCTTTATGGTAAATAGAAACCTTCTCACGCTCTTTTATGCTTTTTATATTTCTCCTTATTTTTCAAACTGCCAGTGTTTTCCATCGTACTGATGTTGGTTTTTGTATAGTTTCTCATATGCATGATCTTCAAAATTCCTTCAGATTAAGTTACTCGCTAGAGTTACTGCCCAAGCTTATTAGAGGTTTGAAACTTCTTGCATTCTCTTTTCTTTCTTTACTTGTACTCTTGTGAGTTCTTGCTTGTTATTTTGTGAGTTGTTATACAAGTTGGAGAACTGAGGCTCAAAATTGACCATAGTGTTTGTAGGATGTCGAGATTTCAAAGAGTGGATGATACTAGTAGTAGTGAACATAGCTCGTGGAAGATAAGCATTAGTGACGAGCCATTAGAGGAAGTAGGCCAAGGGTTTAAAGCTTCCCATCTTGAACCCAAAATAGAAACTTTCAAACTTGTGTCACCCATCCCTAAGAAGAATGGTAAATTGCCTTTCTAATCGTCTCTCCATATTTCTATTAACAAGCCTTCCTTTAAGGGATCCTTGTCTTCTGTTCCCTTATGGGACACTAAGCAATCTACCCCTAAGCCTTATGTTCATCTACCTGAGTACTCTAAATTAACTAATACTAACCTAGATTCCCTTAGGAAATACTTGTTATCTCTTTTTCTGTTACACTCAGGATTTCACAACTAAGAGAGTGCATAACATTCCTTCTTGAAAGGGAAGCAGCTATATTCAAAGAGTATCTCACCTTCGGGTTAGGCTCCTACTTTGGCTTCCCCTTAGGGAGTTACTTAATGTTCTTAATCTTACTCCTGCCCAGCTTAATGCCACTTCCTAGAGGTCTATCACCAGCTACCACATGCTATGGAAGAGAGCTTTGGCCGATGACTTCACAATCCAAGACTTTAAAAACCTGTTCTACCTGATGAGGAATGGCCTTGCTAAAAGCATTGACTATATGAGCTCCTGGGACAAAAATACCAATCCCATTAGTGAATATAAGTCTCAAGCTGATTAAAAGAAGTACTGATTTTTCTTTGGTGGAGATTGATGCTCTTCAAAGAAGGTAGGTCACCATCTCAGAAATGTTCAGTCCCTTTTCACCTCTAATGGTAAGTGTTTATGCTTTTCATTCTTTCCATTTTCCTCTGTATTACTTTCACATTGTTATGAAAGGTTGTAGAGCTACTGATTGTTTCTCTTTCCCTTTATTCATGCTTGACATGAACTCAATGTATTATTGGTTTAAAGATTTAAAATTGGTTCCTCTTACTTAAGAGCAGGTTGCCAAAAGATTTGTTGACTTTTTTAAAGTTGATTCTTACTTCTTAGATGAACCCTATTTGAAAGACGATGGGCTAATTGTCTTATTTCCTTACAATGTCACTAAAATGATTAAGTGAACTTCTTTATTCCATTTTTTAGTGCTTCGAGATTTATAGAGTACTTCTCGTGTTGTGGTTGGGTTGTCATAACAAAATGGCCAATGTTTTCCTTAGTCTTCGCAGGTGATACTCTTGCATCCTTTTCAGCTGCTAGGCTTCAATTTGTTAAGAAGCTTGTAGATGATGACTGGATAAAGGATCTGATGATGGACCTCTCAGTCCCACATTTTTTGCTTTTTTGGTGAGGGAAGCTCAACTGATTCTCTTCCTATTAAGCCTGAAGGTGCTGGTCCTCTCGTGTCCAAAAAGAGGAATGCGTCTGAGGCCAGCCAAGCCTCTATGAGTCTATTGTGCTCAAATGACTTGGGCTTTCAATTCAAGAAGAAAAATGGGATATCTGTTACCTCTTTTGCAGTATGCCTAAGAAGCCTTGCCTTCCAAGCTAAATTGGTCAATCTTGTGGTAGGACCTACTGAGTACTGTGTTTACAGCCATCGCTAGGCTCAAAGGTATATTACTCTCTACTTCTTGTTAAATTGTGAACCTTATTTTGTTGTACCCCAACTTTAACTGACTTAATTGTTGGTTGTAGGTTGCCTTTGCCTTGAAAAAGCACAAAGGGAGATAGAGAAGACCGTGAGGGCTGTGGTGGATCTAACGACACTGTGAGTAACCATGAAGAAGACTGATGAAGTACTTAGGGGTAAGATCAACAGGCATAAATAAAAGCTTGCTCAGATGGGCAACGAGTTTGCTAGTGTAAAGAGGGAGTTGTAACATATTAGAGGAGAGAATGAGGCTTTAAAGTTGTCTACCAATAAGTTGAATAATGTCGTGGATTTGCTAGAATATAAGCTCAAGGAAACAATTCAAAAAGCTTTAAGTCATGCTTGATTTAGCTTCTTGACACATAGAGCTCTCCCTACTACTACATCATCTACTAAGAATGATGGCAACACTATGAAAACCTCAACTAGTCATGCTGCTCCTCAGCAAGAAGATATCAGGGAAGAGTCAGCTAACGACCCATCTGAGGTTGACGTCCTTACGGGCCTTACTGCCTAGCATCGTAAGGGAGGTAAAGATGATGATGGTGGTGATGGTGACAGTGGTGACTAGGTGTCTATCTTAATGAGTTCTCTGGTCATGATCTATGAAGCTTAAGTCTCCTCTACTGCTCTTATAAACTGTTGTGTCTATGAACTTATTTATTTTTTGTTGAAATAAATTTTAGGATGACTGTACTTAATTAACTCTTGAACTTGGATACTGTGTTTGAATGTGATTTCGGGCTCTAGATGCCTTTGGAATTATGTGTTAATATGCATTTATATGGGTTTCGGGTACTAAGTAGCCCTTAGCTCTTGGGTATCTCAAGCCTGAGCTGTATGACCAAGCAATAGTAGTTAATTCATGAACTATTTTCATATGGTGAATTTCAGTATATTTTGTTTCTAGTCTTGACAAATACGTTGTCATGTGTTTGATAATTACTTCTATGTAAATTTGGTATACTTTGATTTAACTAGTATAGCATGTAAGAGAATAACTATCTGTAGGAGCTTTCTTAAATATTATACAATGAAACCAAATCTAGTGTTGATTACTACAATCACTTAATTTAGTAGCCGTAGACACTATATATTGGAGCCGTTAAGAAAGCTTTAACAACTTTGCTTATCAAGGGCAAAATATTGAGGAGGGAAGCACAACGTATGAAGATATAATAATATCAAGTACTAGACCTTTGGAGCTTAGCGTTCTTCCACTATGTTTTGTGTCTCATTGACCACTTCCTCCGTAAACAATTGATGAACGACTCACTCTAGTTCTCAACCCAATACTGCCGAGGAGAATTCTACGTGGCCAATTCAATTTTGGCTCAAATCCTAACCCTTTACTTTTGGATATTGCCAGTATAGTGTAAAGAGACTGTAGGTATTTCTTTACATATGGCCATATGCAAAGGGTATGAGGAGAGGAGTCAAACGCATATTCTTATAGCAATAAATAATGAATTATTCACTTATGTTTTTATAGGTATAACTTACCGTGATGTACTTCTGGGCCTCAAAATTGGGCCACCCTCTCCATCCACATGAGGAGCATTCTTCCTATACAAGATGCTAAGGAGATCTCAACATAACTTTGCTAAGGAGATCTCAAAGGCCTTTTCACATAAGTGTGATACTTAAGATTTTGCTCTTGGAATATGCATAATAAGAAGGTAGAGACAATGTTTCCCTCAAGCTATTTACCATTCACTCTCCGATCGAGACCTGAATAGTCCTCACTCTCCCTTACACTATAAAGGTAGGATGACTCAAGGGTGCTAATGGTACATAGTGGCCTAAAAATCATTAGAGACAAAAGAACACAACTCAAGAGCATCCTTTATTTCATTAACGAACATCAGGAGCATGGCTAGTACAGTCATAATATCCTGCTACATATTGAATGGGCAAAGAACAAGTCCCTACTTTGTCCAATAGGAATTTTTGAAATTAACACAAACAACTAAGCTTGACGGAAGTGTATATAAGGTTCGAGTAAGAGTAGGAAATAGCAACTTGCAAAAGCTTGACAAAAGAACTTAGTAGGGGAAATAGAAGTGACTACCACTCACTGGTAGTACTTGTGGAGCTAAGCTTATTTCACGAATGCTTCACTTGTCTACCATCTAAATGAGTAAGCTTATAGGTTCCTAACTTGATCACCCTATCGACACGATTGAGGCCTTCCTAGTTAAGGCTTAAAACTCAATTCGAAGGCTTCTTAGTGTTTAGGTTCATATAAATGAGGACCAGGTCACTTTCCTTAAACTGTCTTGCCTGACCTTCTTATTATATATCTTAGCTATCTGCTGCTAGTAAGCTACTACTTTAATAACTACTGAGTCTCTCATCTCTTCCAAAGGGTCTACATTAGTTGCATTTGAGTTAGTTGACACGTCTAGAATATAAGAGTTTATTCTCAAGTACAGGATTGTTGAAGTAATAAATAACCCGGTGAGAACGAGGTTAATTCACATGAAAGTGGAATTAAAATTACAAACTATAAATACTTTAAAGACAATTAAAGTAGTATAAGATGTTTACAAATAATAATTCAATTAACCAATTGAAATAAATGCTAAGGTTAGGGGGATCTACTCTTGGCATATGAAATAAGAATATATTCAACTTTTCTTATAACTCAATTGGAATCCACATACAAAGGAGGTTCCAATTGTAAGATATAACAATTAAAGTTCATCACCATTTATATATTAACTTGTATTTATTTCTTTCAATTATTATACACCAAATCTTATAAATGTGTTCAAGTATTTATTATGCTAATCTTTATATTTATCTACAATAAATCAAGACTCCCACTTTACAAGAAAATGTATCTACGCCAAATCTTATAAATGGTTTCAAGAATTTATTGTGCTAACTATAAAAATTGTCTATAATAAATCAATATACACCACTTTACAAGAAATAGTATTAATATTGCAAATAAAATAAATACATCATACATAAATTTACATAACTTAAGAATAAAATATTAAATTCATGAATAAGAGTTAAGTATATCTTATTACCTTACCAAGAGTTTCACACTTTCACCTTAGTAAAAAGAAAATTACTTAGACATAATAAAATTAAAGAAAAAGAAAAGAGATGTAAGAAGAGAAAACATGACTTAAGAATAGTAAACAAATGAAATAATATTACAAAGAGATAATACAAAAGAAAAGTATTTTGAATTATAATTTAACTATATAATTATATGCTTTGGATATAAACAGGCCACCTATTTATAAAAAAAAGGATAAATCAAGAGAAATGAAGAGGAAACCATTTGGATGATAAAAGTCAAAAAGGGTGACAACTAATTTACATTAATTATCATTAATGTACCCATTTGATTGTCTAATTTTGAATTGATGTGGTCCAGATTTGCTTTCACTCAAAGCATCACAGTTGTAGATAAGTCTCTTATCTTTCTAAATTGAGTTGTCTCATATGTATTAGATACGTATTTCTATAGTTATGGGCCAAATACTAATAACTATTTGGACTGAGCCTGCACTGCATATCAATTTTTTTTTCTAGGCTATTTTCATCCTCTAAACACTCTAATTTAAAATGTCTTGTGAAATATAATATATTAGTTTCTTGAATCAACTCTTTACAGGATCAAGAATCACTTCAATTGGATTTGTAGGTAGAAAGTTATTCTCATTTTACCAAACCTACCATAAAACAGTTAAAAGCTAATTATGTACAATATTGTAAATATACTTAAGTTAGAGTGGTTAAAGACACTAGTAAAATAAAACAATGATGTAAAACCCTTATTAAATATATAATTTCAAGTTTTCAACACTAGTGTTTGCATTCTCATTAAATTTAGCAACCCTGTGTGTAGGTTCTTCGAGCTCAGTTGGTATAATGCCTCAGACCCGAAAGATAAAGCGAAAAGAGTCCTCTAGTAGCATTGCTAGGTGTGGTTATGTAAGCCCACAATATGCTAGGAAACCTGTCTACCTATGTTCTTTTGCTACACTTGTGCTTCTTCTTATTATTGATCAAGACACTAATGTTTTCACAAGCCTCTTCCAAGGTCATGCAAGTATATCTTAATTTACCAAATACCTATATTCTTATGGTACTTGTAATAAATAAAGATTCATTAAGAATAAGTCTTATTGACCATACATGCCAATTAGGTATATTCCTATCCTAATTCGAAACTTGCATATGCAACATTGAATGTTACTTTACAATCATGTATCAAATTATCTAAATCTAAATACAATGATGCCTCTTCCAAGTTTATCAAAGTATTACTAAAGCAATCACAATATTGATCAGATATAATGAAGTATTAAGAACAAATAATTTAAATAATGAAGAATTGAGTTCAAATAAATATTAAAAAGATCCAACAATTAAGCTCTCATATTAGGTTCAAGTAATAACCCTAGAAAATAAATTTAGCTCATGATAACAAGAGAATTATAGCTGAAAAATAAAATAAACATGATACAACCAAAAGCAAACCAATATAGACGTCAATTCGCAGTTGGTTGATATGCCAAAGATTCGCCAATAATCTCTTACTTCCTAGAATTCTTCTTGCTTCTCTCTTTAAAAATTACTCTTCTTTACTGTGTTGTGACTCTAAGAGCCATAGATTGTGTCCCCTCAAGGTTTAAAACGACTAGCCTTTATATAGGAATTGATTGGAGTCTTAGAGTTGTATTTCTTTTAGGATTAGGAAAATCGCACTGTTCACCGCTGGTGTGATAACACTGTAGCGGATGCTGTTCATAGAATACTGTTCACGCGTCACTGTTCATAATTTGCGGTTACTGTAGCATTTTATATTTTTCCTTTTTTTCTTAGATTTTCATCTTCAATTGATCTATTGACTCCAAACCTACAAAATAATAATAAAATATATAAAAAGCCTAATATTTTTATTAAAATAAGCAATTAATTAAGTCAAGAGAAGGAAAATAATAGATATAATTTACACTTATCAGTAGCCTTAGAGATTAATCTACTCAGTGTGGCTACTCATTCTGTCAAGCTTTGCACGTTCTTCACTGTTCTAGGAGTCCTCATCTTCCCTATAACTTTGATTTTCTCCAAGTTGGCTTTAATCCCTTGTTGTTGCATAAAAATTCCTAAGAATTTACCCTTAGTCATACCAAAGATGTCATATTCAGCTTCATGTTGTGTTTTCTCAATATCTCAAATGTTTATTGTAGGTTTGATATATGGTCAGTAGCAAGTGTAGACTTGTTGTTTATGTCATCAACGTAGAGGTTTTAGTCTTTCCTATTTGGTTTTTGATGAGCTTGTTCACTAAGTGCTGGTAGGTCACCTTAGCATTCTTTAGCCCAAAAGGCATTGCCTTATAGTAGTACAGGCCTCAATTAGTGATGAAAGTATACTTCTCTTCATTCGGGCTATACATCCCAATCTAGTTGTACCTTAAGAATGCATCTATGAAGCTGAGTAGCACGTGCCTTGAGGTCGAGTTAACTAGTTGATTTATTCGGTGTAGAGGAAAGTTATCCTTGAGATAGGCTTTGTTGAGGTTAGTAAAGTCGATGCACATACGTTACTTCCTATTCGCCTTCTTTCCTAGCATAACATTAGAGACCCACTTAGGGTATTGAACTTTTTGGATGAAGCCAACACTGAGTAGCCTATCTACCTCAATTTCAATTGTGTCATATCTCTCTTGGTTAAAGGGTCTCTTCTTCTACTTTATTGGCTTTTAGTTATGATTCATATTCAGCCTATGGCATGCTAGCTTTGAACCAATTATAGGGATGTCCTTATGAGACTAGGAGAACATATCTGCGTACTCCCTAAGAAAGGTGATTAGAGCTCCATTGACCTCTTCGGATGGTGAAGAGCTTATCTTGACAGTCTTATATAGGTCACTTAAAGAGACTGAGACCAAAATGAGATCGTTAGTAGGCTCACCCCACTTCTCCCCATTCTTTTTCCTCTGGTCTAATATGGCTATCTGATAGCTTGGTCTCACAGCATTGGCATAGCATTTCTTAACTACTAGTTGATCACATTTCACAATGGCAACATCTCCATTCACTGGGACCTTCATAGCTAGGTGGTACATAAAAATGATAGCTCGGGTAGCCATCAAGAAGAGCCAACTCACGATTACATTGTAGGCACTTAGTTGATCTACAACCAGGAAGTCAATCATATGAACCATGGAGTTGGAGCACTACCGATGGAGATAAGAATGATGATGGATTCGAAAGGAATTACACTATCCTCTGTAAATTGATAAAGGCATATTTGTCATATATTTTCTCATGTTTTTATTTTTATATTTTATCATTTTATGAGAATAAATGATTATTTATGTGCATTATTGTTATTTATAGGGACTTGAACGAAATTTAAAGTATGGACCTATCGCTCCAATGCTAGAACAATGATCAAAATAAAAAAATAGAAAAAAAATAACTTGTTTAAGTTGCAGTTTATCGCCCCAGTGCCAGCTCGCCACCGTTCCAACACTCCAGCGATACAGCCTTTTTTCACGCAGTACCCCAGCGACAACAACATAGCACCCCAGCAGTAGTGTGATTCCTGACCCGACAAGAATTGGAGATTTTAACCTCAAATCAATCCCTATAAAAGGCCACTCGTCCCTAGCCTTTAGAGATCATCCAAGAACATCAAGAACATACAACACGAGTCTTAAAGAATAATTGGAGCTTAATTGAAGCAGTTATAGAGAGAGATTTAAGGTGTTCTACGTCATCAAGAGTTTCTTAGGCATTGTAATCAAGAGCAATTCAACGTCTATATCGGTTTGCTATTGATTGTATCATAATGTTTTATTGTTTTTGCCATTGTTCTCTTGTAGTCATGAACTAAATTTTGTTTTTAGGGTTAATACTTGAACTCAATATGTACGCTTAATTGTCATATCTTTTTAATATTTAATAAACTTAGTTCTTTGTTATTCAAATTACTTGTTCTTAATGCTCCAATATATCTGGCCAATATATAGTGAATGAATTGGTAATATTTTGATAAACTCAAGAAAGGAATAATTATATTTAGACCTAGGTAATTTAATGTGTGATTGTAGAGTAACATTCAATGTTGCATATACAAGTTTCAAATTAAGATAGGAATATACTTAATTGGCATGTATGATCAATAAGACTTAATCTTAATGAATCTTAATTTATTACAAGTAGCATAGGAATATAGGTATTTGGTAAATTAAGGTATATTTGCATGACCTTGGGAAAGACTTGTGAAAATATTAGTGTCTTGATCAATAATAAGAGCTAATAGAATTAAAAATTAGAGGATTAATCATTAGAAAGCATATTAAGTGATAGTGTTAATCTAAGTTTTCTCTATATTGCTACCGTCCCAATCTCTTTACATTATGTCATTACTTTTATATTCTCTAAATTCATTTTTAAATTTTTATTTTCATGAATAATTACTAGAAAGACATAATTTTAATACTTAATTAAAAAAATCTTTTGTCCCTTTATTACTTGCAAACGATAGTGTATACTTGCACTCAATTTTAAGATATAGAAATGTCACATCATAAATCTTACCAATGGAGTGGAGACATGTGATATCTTAGGGGACTCAATCCCTATCCTGTTCTACGTGTCCTTATAGATCACATATACTGAGCTTTCACTGTCAACCATTACACAGGCGACCTCACTGGTGCTTATTTTTAAGTTGACCATAAGAGCATCATCGCAGGGGAACACAACTCCTCGACAATCTTCCTTAATGAAAATAATTGGAGTATAGGTAGAACCGACTCAAGAGTGACAAGTTAAACAGCATGTATTGGTATTCCTTCTACTATATCCCATTTTGTCTCTCAAGTATAATTCTTCACTGCCCTCTTTTAGGTTCCTACTGTAGTGGAACCTCCCGAGATCACATTGACCTTAGAGCCATTCTTCAACGCGTGCTTCTCTAAAGCACTTCCTTCACCTTTGGGCCTATTTCTATACTCAGTGCCTGACTCGCGCTGAGCATTTGTCACCTCATTAAGAAACTCCTTAAGCAAGCCATTTTTTATTAGGGCTTCAATTTGCTCCCTTAGCTCGAAGCAATCGGTAGTGCTGTGATTATATCCCTCATAGAAATAATAGTTCTTCAACTTGTTCCTCAAATCCAGGCTATTCTTCATGGATGAGGGCTTCTAAAACCACCCCTTATTTCAAATGGCCAAAAAAGATATTTTCTCGTGATATGTTCAGCAGGCTGTATGACTAGAACTAAGAGACTTTAATGGCCTACTGTGGGCTCATCTGACTGAGTTTAGGCAATAAGAGAGGTAGCCTTAGTGGGATTAAGTACTCTTGTAGGCGTGGCTTCCTTGGTGAGGACTGTGGCATTGGAGCAAGGTTGGCTCTCCTGAGTCTTTCTTAGGTTGAAAACTATCTCTCCTCTCATTTTTCCTCTTCATTAATGACTTCGTATCTATTTCGATCTGCTTCAAGGCTTTAGCATAAGTCTCACTATAAGTTTTTGGCTGTAAATCCTGGAAAGCCAACCACAACTTCCTGAGTTTTATGTTCTTTTGGAAGTTGATAAGTGTCTCTTTAACACCAAAAACATATATATCCATAACCTTCTTATGAAACCTTTGCACAAAGTTCTTGAGGGGCTCGAACTTTTCATGTCTAACATACATCAAGGTGAAGGGATCTATGGGTCTATTGTGTATTGTTGTGTGATTTCTATACAACAAACTAACGCAAGTGCACGTATCGCAACAAGTAATAAAGTGATAAGTAGAGTGTCGATCCCACGGGGAATTGTTATTACTTGCTAAGTACTAAAATTATGTTCTCCTATTCTTATTAAAGCTATTGGCAATTTAATGGTTTTAATATCTAAACTAACTAAACAAGAAATAATAATAATTACAAGAATTGAGCAAGGAGAACAATTGTGATAGCACAAATACTCAGATGCCTAGGATTACAATAATCCCTCAATACTTCACTTGAATCCAACTACTCCCCTTAGAACTATCAATATGAATGTCAACCAAGAACTCTAATATCCTCACAAGCCTCTTTTGCAGGTCAAGTGAGTATATCTCATTCAATTAACTATCTATATGTCTATGATAATCAAATTGAAATAAGATTCATTAAGTTCAAATTCTCTAAATGGTCATATATGCCTATGAGTATATGTCTATCTCATATGAAACTCATGCTTTTACACCATGATCATACATCAATTTATCCATGGCCAACACAAAATTTCCTTTGTCAAGTTCATTAAGGTTCCCTAATCAATCTAATACATTTTCATGTAATTAGAAGCATTTAGCATAGAACAAATTGAACAATTCCATACCAATATGATAAATAAGGGAAAATAATCAATCCAAGCTACATATTGAGTTCACATTGTAATCCTAGCAATAAAACTTAGTTCATAATTGAAAATATAAGTTTATAGCATCTAACAACATCATTATACATGTTGGAATCAACAACAAATACGAATTTGAAGAGAAGAAGAAATTTCCCTTGATGCAATGGTGATGTTCTTCCTCCAAAATGCAGAAATTCTTCTTCTTCCCCTTGATTTTTGCCTCTTGTTGTTGATTCTTGCTTCCAAGACCCAAATGAAGTGTTTATTTTCGTGCTCTCAACTGCCCCTTTTGCTCCTCTTCCCTCTTTGGCTAAACAATGGGTGTTTATATAGGTAGGGTTGCAAAAAGAGGAAAAAAAAGCCCTTAAGAAGTGCCCAGAAATCAGCGCCGCGGCGCTGCAATTCAATGCCGCGGCGCTCACTTTCTGCAATTGGCGCCGCGGCGCTGAAATCCAGCGCTGCGGCGCTGCACTGTTGCTACAGTGGAACTGTAGCAGTGTACTGTAGCTACAGTGTGACTGTAGCAGACAGTGCCCCCATTCGTATTTTTATCTCAAATGCTCCGATTTGCGTCCGTTTTCCGGTATTTTTGCTCCGATAATGCTTCAACCTATAAAACAACATTAATACGCATAAATAGCCCAATTATTGAGATAAATTGAACAAATATCAAGTTAGGAAGATAAAATAGTTTATACAATTATGCCTTATCATGTATATACTAGAACTGAAAGATAAAAGCCTTCGACAACTAATCAAAACTACACGCTGACTTAGGCTCTAAGCTTTGAAACCAAGTTTAATTCGTTATACACAGAGTATGGGAGAACAAATGACATATAATATCCTCATCTACACCTTGGATCAGTATATGATCTCTGTAGAGCTTTAGGTGAGCCGCTGGGTTTGTCATTCCTTTATAGTTGACAATTTGTGGCATCTTGAACTTAGGAGGCAACTGTGCACTTTTGATCTCATCTGTAAATGAAGACCTAACTTTTATTAGTAGGATAAGGTTAGTGACAATGTCCTTGGCTTAGAAAATGTCTTCTAGGTCTGATTAAAGCTTTTTAACCTTCTTTAGGAGCTTAGCTGTAGTGCTACTTACCTGGGCATCTTACGGGCTTGATGTTTGACATTAAATGAGTTCTAAAGGCCACCTACAAGAGGCTTCTTGGGTCATTTCTCCCTCACACGTCCAGACCTGCTCTTTGCAGATGAGTGGAGCTTCATGTGGGTGTGAGGAAGAGATTTGCTCTTGCTAGCTTATCTAATCAACCTAGGCTCTCAGGAGAAATGACTCCTGGTTTGTTCAGGGTGAGAGTGAGCAAGAGCAACTTCAGTTGGCCTATAGGTCCCTTTCTCTATCCTTCTCGGCCTCCGATGACACTACTCATAGTATTGTGCAACTCTTCTGCAAACTATTTAAACTACCTTTAAGTGACTGGAGCATCTTTATCAGGTGGTCTATTAGGTGACTTTGAAGTATTCCCATGGACTTGTTTGAGGAACCTTTGTATGAGTTCTTTTAAGTCTTCAACCACTCTCTCAACAAACAAATTTATAGTTAAGGCCTCGGTTTCCCTTAACATCTCAAACATGATAGAGGAATTGTACAAGCCCTTGGCTGGTCTGACTTGGTGTAATGTCTAAAGACAAAACTTTTCTCGGTCTCCTACAGATGTCGCCAGATGTTAGGATTCAAATTTTGATTTGTGGAGGGCCCGACCCTAACTAGTTGTATGAGGGAAAAAAGGATGTTAGAAAGTTCACATTGTTTGGGCCTTCTTTCACCAAGGGTTAAGTTGGGGGTCATTTTGGTGATGGAGAGTCCAAACCTGAGCTAAGAGTAAGCTGAACACCAGACTGGAGTTAGGCGAACTGAGGGGACCTGAGGTGCATAAAAAATAGAGGTCAGTGGCTGGTGCTGATAGGGTGGTTCGCGATGGCCCTTTGATACTCAAGTCATATGTCATCTTATCTGATGAAGTTCCCTAGGGTTTACTTTCCGTAGAGAATGAAAAAAATTCTATAGAGAAGGTAGAGAGTTTTCTCTTACTAGAGGGAGCATTCAAAATACGAATTATTTAAAAGTTTGTTCTTAATTTTGGAGACTTAACTAGAGCTTGGAGGGTACCAGCCTGAAGATTCCCCTCAAGGGTAATACGTGGCTAACTACTATTGGAGAACAGTTCCTATTATAAGGGATATTTTGGATAACTTCTCTTGAAGGGGCAAGAAAGTCATTTGACCTCCCTTGACATTTGGTGTATTATGAATATTTGTGATTAGTTGCTTTTCCAGTAGTCAGGTCGAGTTAGTAAAACCTGGGAGCTCAGTGGGTTTTCTGACTCTATCTCCTTAAGCTCGAGGGGTCTTAAACTAAACTATTCACTTACCTAAAATACCTTCTGTCTACGATGTCAGCAGTGTCAATGGTGTTGCCAGATGACAAAACTTTGTTCTTGCTAACATGACATTCACACGTGGCATCAAGTGCTCCTCTAGTGGGTTATACTATTGATGTGGCATGACCTAAGGTATGCTGATGTGTATGCCTACTTGTGGCCTATGCTGATGTGGCAAGTATATAAACTTCAATGGCATGTATTCTGATATCGTTACTAAGTAATGATACTTATTTTGACATTGGTCCCACTAGATGGGCTTAATGGGCTGGCTTATGGTGGTTTAAGCGTTTGGGTCTGAGCTCAATCCCACTAAGGTAGATTGTTCTCAGCCAAACTGAGTGTCACCAATCTTTTATCCCTAATAGTTACAAATCAATGACTCATATTTATCATGTATTTGATAGGGGCATAATTATAATAATATATTTAGTACTTAACTTGAATATTTTGTTCTAAACTATGAATATTTGGCTATTTTATTTATGTTTTTTTAATCTTAAATAGGTATATGAGGGAAAATGTGACAAATAAGAATAAACGAGAGATGAGAAACAAGCGAGATGCGCCTGAAATACGAAAGTGACTTAACCCAGGCTTGGGCTCCGCAGCGCCCAAGTGAGTAGCTAGGTGCCAGAGAGCCCATTGGTCAGCGCCGTAATGCCTAGTCAAGTGCCATCTGTGCTCATATTCCAGTCTTAGCACTACAACACCCATACGATGTATAAAGGCCCTTTCAAAACTCTTATTTCGATTTGAATTCGAAGGCTCTCGATCCTAGGGTTTCAAAATACATATAAAAGCATACTTTTCATAGCAATAACACACAAATTTTCAGAGGCAATCATAGAGCAATAAATTTACATTCAATTCAAGAGATCAAAGCAAATTTATTAAAGATTGAAGAACAAGTTCTTTTACATTCAAGTCAAGAGAAATGAGAACACCTCAGGGTGTCACTTATGTTATTTTCTTTACTTAATTAGATAATCTTATTCATGATGTGTTTTTTGTTCTTGCTTTAATACTTTTGTTTTAATCATGAGCTAAACTCTTTTGATCTAGAGTTAGATGTTTTGAACCTAGTATGTAGTGAAATTTTATAAACTCTTAGTTATGAACTTAATACAACATAATTGATTCATTTTATCTTATCTTAATGCTTTCATTATACCAGATCACTATTTTAAATGTTTAAGGAACTATGATGAACTTGACAAAGGGATTCATGTATTTAACCTAAGATAGATTGATGCATAATTATTGCGTAACAATTATGAGTTCCATTTAAGATAAACATAAACCTAAGTAGCATGTATAGTTTGATTCAGACTTGTTCTTAATGAGTTACATCTTATTCGAATTACCATAGACATATAAGTAATTGTTAGGGTGTGATATAATCATTCGATCATCGACAGAGGCTTGTGATGAAATCAGTATCTAGCCAATCAATTGGTAATAAGGGGGTAACTATGAGGTTAAGAAATTCAATAAAATACTAAGGGATACATCGAAACCCTAGATTACTTCTCAATTAGTGAATTCAATCTTTGAGTGCTTTGTTATTTTATTAAGATTTAATTAGATCGCAGTAAAGTAATTAATTAAAATCTATCTTTAGAATTTTCTGGATAAAGGTAAAATAGAGTAATTTTAGTAATTGATTAAAAGAAATAGATACAATAGTCTCTGTAGGAACGATAATCTAGACTTAACCCCTATATTACTTGATACAATAGTGTGCGCTTGCGCTACGCTATTTTAGCACACATCAATATTTATAGACCTTTTTCTTTTTATATGATAATTATATAATACCAATTAACAATGGATACATCGAATGCTATATTAGTTAGAATACAAATCTTATATTTCAATTATACACAAGTATAACATTAGCGTATTTAAATACTTTTAACTAAAAATATTAATATTAATATAAAAATAAAAATAATATCCATAATCACAATTAGAAGTGGACATGGCATGGTTTGGTGTTCTTTAAAATTGAACAAAACTAAAAAATTTTGAGATTTTTATTTTGAGAATCAAACTGTAATGAATTAATTCGATTTAATTCGATCTAATAAATATTTTTTAAAAGACTAAAATTATATATGTAAGAGATTAAAATTTATACAAAAAAGAAATAAAAAGAAGTCTACATCAATTGTAAATATTAAATTAATTAAAGTCTATGAATTAAATAAGTTAAAATAATTATTAAAAAATAAAAGTTCATCTAAACAAATAAAGTATCAATTAAGTTTGAGTCCCTTTTCTTTTTTAAATTATCATTAATGTAATATCATTGAAAAAATTAGTAATATTACATCGTAGGACTTTTAATATAAAATTAAAAAATTATCGAGATGCTACACAGGAATTGATAAGCTTATAATGGCTCGCTTAGACCTATAACTCTATTATGGAGGGATATAATAACCCCTTAGCATGGGACTATCCCAAAAGAGACCATTACCTCCCGTTTAGGACATGAAACCTAACCATACATAAAAAAAAAAACTAACCTCACGCAAGAGAAAAATTACGTCACGTATCAAGAAATCAAAAGACAAAACTGATGCGATAATTCTATATCATAAATTAAGTGCAAGTATACACTATCGTATGCAAGTAATAAAGAGACTAATTAGTCGGATGTCGAACCCACAGGAATAATTTCTTCTTATTAACCAATTACTAAAATTATGTCTTCCTAATAATTATTCAGAAAAATAAAAATTCAAGAATGAATGTAGAAAATATAAAAGTAAAAACACAATGCAATGAGATTTAAAGATAACAACGTAGAGAAAACCTAAGATTAATATTATCCCTCAATATGCTTTTTAATGATTAATCCTCTAATATTTAACTCACTTAGTCTTTATTATTGATCAAGACACTAATGTATTCACAAGCCTCTTCCAAGGTCATGCAAGTATACCTTAATTTACCAAATACCTATATTCCTATGGTACTTGTAATAAATTAAGATTCATTAAGATTAGGTCTTATTGATCATACATGCCAATTAGGTATATTCCTATCCTAAATTGAAACTTGCATATGCAACATTGAATGTTACTCTACAATCATGCATCAAATTACCTAGGTCTAAATATTATGATTCCTCTTCCGAGTTTATCAATAATATTACCAATTCATTCACCATATATTGGCCAGATATATTGAAGCATTAAACACAAGTAATTTAAATAATAAATGACTAAGTTTATTAAATACTAAAAAGATATGGCAAGTAAGCACACATATTGAGTTCAAATATTAACCCTAGAAAATAAGTTAGCTCATGGCTACAAGAGAACAGCAGTAAAAATAAAATAAAACATGATACAATTATTAACAAACCGATATAGACGTCGAATTGCTCTTAATTGCGCTGCCTAGGAACTCTTGATGCCGAAGAACGTCTTGTATCTCTCTCTAAAGTTGCTTCAATTAAGCTCCTATTACTCTCCAAGACTCGTGCTCTATATTCTTGGTGCTCTTGGGTCGTCTTGGATTCATCCTTGAAGGCTGGGAACGAGTGGCTTTTTATAGGGATTGATTTGAGCTTGAAAATCTCAATTCTCGTCGGATTAGGACTTGTGATACCGCTGGGGCGCTATATATCTGTCGCTGGGGCGACGCGTGAAAAAGCTATTACCGCTGGAGCGGTGGAATCTTGGCGCTGGGGCGCTGTATGAAAACGGCTTCACCGCTGGCGCGGTGACTGTATGGCGCTGGGGCGCTATACGCGACTTAATCAGGTCGTTTTTCTTATTTCGATCACTATTTCAGCGCTGGGGCGACAATACTTGTGGCGCTGGGGCGATGGACACATACTTTGAAAACTTTGCATTTTAGTCCCTGTTTTCGCTCCTTTTGCGTTCTTTCTTTAAATTTCGTTCAAGTCCCTATAAATAACAATAATGCACATAAATAGCCATCTATTCTCATAAAACCATAAAATATCAATAATAAAAACATGAGAAAATATATGACAAATTTGCCCTTATCAAAAACTACCTTCACTAAGGAGGAAAAATTATATGAACACCATCACACAACTCAAACATCTTCCATATCCCAAAATTATCCTTATTAATCTAAAATTACAACCACAATTAATCAACAGAATGTGTCAATATTTTTTTTGATGGCTGTAAGGGCACAATGGTCACTGGAGAATTCTTTTTACCAAATTTGGGTACAAATTGGTTTTCGATTAACTTGGCGCACTCGATTGATAGTAGCTACTCTCCCACAGTCGATAGCAAATAGGGCATCAAGAACACAAAGCAGGCTTACTTGAGCAGCGACTCTCGTAAAAGCTCATTGTAGGGTCCAGCTGGTTCGCATCTGGGACCGGTCTTAACGAAGGCCGATCCAGGGTTGTCGTGCTCAAGTGAATCAAAAGGCGATCAAAGGAGCTGTATAAAGAGATAGCTAGGCTGAGACATGTATCGAGACCTCAACGGACTTGGCGTGGCCAAGTAGCCTCAACGATGGTCGGAGAGCACTTGGATCATCCTCGCTGACTAGATAAATAGAACAACTCTTGATGGAAACCGGAACCAAAACCAAAATGGCTTATGCGTAGGTGAAAAAGCAGAGTGATGATGCAAAAAGTAAAACAAAATAAAAGTAAAACCATTAAAACAATAAAACGAGAAAAAGCAAAAAAACAGCTCTACCAAAGAAAGGTCCCTTCTCCAATGGAAGGGAAAATGGCAGCTAGTGCTTGAGTTTGCTAGGGTTCAAAAGTTGAGAGAAAACTAAGAAAACTTAAGAGTTTAAAGAGTTATTTTAAGTTTGAGTACTTAATTAATTAAAAGTCTGTGAATTAAATAAGTTAAAAAATATTAAAATTAACGTTTATTAAAAAAAAGTGATTATTGACTTTCAAACACTAAATTAATTAAAATTTATAAACTAAATAAGTTAAAAAATTATTAAAATTAAAATTTACCAAACAAATTATATACAAAATTTATAAAATTTTACTATACCCTTTAATTTGATTCGATTCAATTTAATCTATTTTTTAAATAAAATTGAATTAAACTTAATTTATTTAAAAATCAAAATTAAAAAAATTATTTGCATTAAGGATTCTTATATACTTTAATATTTTTTCTTCTGTTATTTAGCACCTTATAACTCTATGCGCTTTGTGAAAACTTTTCATCACAAGTAAAAATAAGAATAAACAAAGATAAACTAACAAACCGAAAAAATAATTACACACACAATGCATAAAAATATACGTGATTCAATAAAATCACTTACTTCTACGATAGATCATAAACTTAACTTCTTTTATTCTAATTTTTAAATCCTCAAAGAACCCTTTATAAGAGAAACTAAAGGGATACAACAATACAGAAAACTCTTAAAAGATCTATTAAGTATTTTCTTGTGCTTATGCGGTTAGTACTCTAGCACTTCATGGTATTTTTTTGTACTTGCGCTTAGCACCCTAGAACTACCATAATTCTCTATTATTTCTCTTATAGATGTATTGATAATTTTAATGAATTGCAAAGATTTATATAATATTTATAAAGTCTCTATAAATTTTATTTCTTGTTAAAATAAAAATGTATATAAAAAAATTTAAAATTAAATTAAACACACAATTAAAATCAAAATAAAATTTTTTCAATGACAACATTAAATAAACAGTATTTGTATGTGAACAATATTCTAATGTAAACAGTACTAATATAAATAATACATTTTGTCCGACTTTTCTCTTTTCACTTTTTTTGTCATTCTATTATATCCTTAATCATATTTCAATTCTTTCTTAAATTCTAACACAAAATTAAATTATTTTTATTTTAAATTAGTAAAATTTTAATAATTTAATTAATTTTTATATTCTAATTCGGACTAATCAGTTTATTTTAAATTAGTAAAATTTTAATAATTTAATTAATTTTTATATTCTAATTCGGAGCCTATCTAATCAGTTTATTTTAAATTAGTAAAATTTTAATAATTTAATTAATTTTTATATTCTAATTCGGAGCCTATCTAATCAGTTTAAGTATTTTTTACATAAATGCAAAGATAAAAGGACATCATGATAGATAGCCAAGAACAAACAGCAGGTGGGGGTCCACTGCCAGCTTTGATGGTGGGAAGTGGGTTTACGAGGGCAAAGGACTGTAAATATTAGGCTGTAAGGCAAATCTATTTAACGGTGCCGTATCTTCTTTGATTGCCTTTCATTCGAATTCAAATCTCATAGTATCATTATTCTTCATATATTAATAAAACCTTCTACTTTATTATTTTTCTTTTGTCTTTTGGCCAACTTTTTAAAGAGTACTACTTGTTATGATACACAAGGTGTAACGTTACCTCATGAACATAAAATTTGAAGTCTCTTACTTGTACAAAAAAAAAATTTGCAATTAACATTTTTCTTTAATTTTGTGAGAAGTGTTTAATTTTTGACAAGATGAATGTTAAAAAAATTTGAAATTTGCTACATAGAAAAAGAAAATGTTTATTTTTAAATAATTAATACAAAATCTTGATAAGAGTTTACATCTACACAAAATGCTTTGGCTTGGCTCCTGATCAGTCAAAGCAGGGGCAGACTTAAGTAGGAGTTTAGAGGAGCCATAACCCTCCAAATTTTAAATATTTTTTAATTTTAATTTTTTTAAATAAATATTTTTATAATTTAACCTTTTTAAATTTTAAATTTAATACTAAAATTTTGATTATATCAAAATTTTACTATAATATA
Source organism: Ailanthus altissimus (assembly GCA_946807835.1). Taxonomy (NCBI): domain Eukaryota; kingdom Viridiplantae; phylum Streptophyta; class Magnoliopsida; order Sapindales; family Simaroubaceae; genus Ailanthus; species Ailanthus altissimus. The sequence goes on along the minus strand of OX327696.1, from coordinate 20,037,493 downwards.
CTCTTTTTTTTTACTTTAACATCCAATCTTCTTGGCCTTACGTTTTAGTTCCGTCGGGGAATTGAAGTTAATATTTACCACACAAGTAATTAAGTATTAGAGTAAAGGCACATTTGCAGCCGTGGCCCCGACCAAAATGAAGCAGTCACTCAACTTCCCATGAGCCAAGAAAAGAAGTAATTTATCTTCCTTGATAAAGGGTCAAGATTGATGGGAGAAATAATTAGTATATCACCAGTGACTGTGAACTTGTGAACTGGGAAGTGAAGTAAGCAACAAACAACAAAAAGCACACTCACAAACCGACATTTGAAATAAAGGGCCAACCTTCAGACCACCACCGTCTCCTTCTCTCTCTCTCATTTGCATTACATGTTATTATTGTTGTTTTTTTTTTTGTCTAGATATATCCCCCATTTCTCATACTCTTTTATTCCCATCTAACTTCTCTCTCTCTCTCTCTCTCTCTCTCTCTCTCTCTCTCAAGCTGCTATTAGCCTGTTACAAATAACTTGGTCTGAGCAAAAGCAAAACCAAAACCAAAACCAGTGTTGTTATCTTCTCTGAGCTTTTGTTTCTTCAGTTATGGCTGTTTTGGTGCTTCTAGTTCTCCTTCTTGGCCTCACTGGCCATTCAAGTAAGCTCACTTTTTTCTGTTGGTTCTTTTTTTTTTTTGCTTGCAAATCTGCTACAAGCTAGCCTTTTTTTTTTTTTTGTGATTAGTAGAAATGAAATGAGATCTCCTTTTTCAACCCTTCTTAGTGAAGTTAATATCTCTTATCTCATCAGTTTACTTGCTTCTGGATTTTCAAAATTTTAACTTTTCTTTTTCTCTTCCATTTTATTTACCTTCTCCAAGCTTAAGATTCTTGCATACACTGGCCTGCTAAAATGGCTCCTTTATGGTGCCCAGCTCCTTCCTTTTCATATTCATTCTGTTACTTGTTCTCTTATTATTCAAAAGCAACTTTGGATTTTACTGAAAAAACTTCATCATATTTTCACGAGAAAGAAAAAAACAAAAAGCCAAGTAGGCTTCCTTTTCTGTTTGGGGAACAAATCCTTTGGTGCTCATTTCTCTGTTTCATTCTGCTATTTTCTTTTCTTCCTTCCTCCAGATGGGCTAATCTTAATCTTATTAATATTATTATTTTGTGATTATTTAGCTGCCACATGGTGTATTTGCAAAGATGGAGTGAGTGACGCAATGTTGCAGAAGACTCTAGACTATGCCTGCGGAGCCGGAGCCGATTGTAACCCAATCCATCAAAATGCAGCTTGTTTCAACCCCAACACTCTCAAAGCTCACTGCAATTATGCTGTCAACAGCTATTTCCAGAGAAAGGGTCAAGGCCAAGGCTCTTGTGATTTTGCTGGAACTGCCATCGTTTCTACTTCTGACCCCAGTAAGCTCCCTCCCTCTAACCCATTCACATTTCACTCACTCTTCCCTTACCCTTTTTTTCACTTTTACCATAAAGATAAAAACAAAAATTTCCCAAGAATTTACTCCTTTCACATGGTGATTTACAGGCACTACCGGCTGTTCTTACCCTTCTAGCGCCAGGTACTTATGGTCCCCTTTCTAATCTCCCCAGTTTTTTTTTTTTTCATTTGGTGACCTATAACTTCCTTTCAAACTTGCAAATTACTGTAGTAGCGTGACTAGTGTCCTATTTCTGACACTGATCAGGATCAGGGTGGTGTTTGGGGCTGCTCTTGTAGTTTTTGAAAAGATGGGGCAGCCCTACCCCTACATATTTGCAATTAGGTGACAGTTAAATGACATTAGACGATGTGATTTTGTGTAATTTCTGAAATTTTCCTATTTATTATCTGTCTTAACATAGGATACTCCATCTCTTTCTGTAGTCCACACATCCTGCAGGAGTCCTTTTTGGTGCCTTTAATATAAACTATATTGCGCAAGTGAACAATAAGTTAATATGAACTGTTCATGACATCCTTTTAATTTTGGTTTATTTTTTTGAACTTTTTTTTAGAATAGCCATAGTTAAACTAAGTTGGCAAAATTTTAGACGGAAAATAGAATAACTAAAGCCGAGTATTCTTCCACTCAGCTGCTGCGTTCCTGTCCTTGGTCAGGGTTCAGCCTTGACAGACATACAGGACACTGTAAATATTTCTCTTTTTATTTGAGGATTTATTATTCTCCTGTTATGAAAGTGTAGGTTTGGCCGTGTGTAAATACTAAAGCCTTTTGTTGTAGAGGTATAAATTCAAATGTGCGCAAGTCCTCACAGTTAATGTATATTGTATATAGTAAATTTGTGATGAAATATTAGTGAAAAAAAACTAAGTATTCTTTTGTTTGCTAACAGATCTTTATTTTTTTTATGCTTGAAATTTCTTCTGGGTGGGAGGAGCATCTTTCCTTTTTATTAATGGGGAAAGGTTTTCTTTTTGCTAGCAGATCATTATTTTTTTATGCTTGAAATTTCTTCTGGGTGGGAGGGGCATCTTTCCGTTTTATTAAATGGAGAAAGGTTTTAGCTTTTTGAAATCCAGTTTACATCAGTTGTTTTTCTTTCATATGCTACCATTTTAAATCAAGTAATCAAATACTATTGTCAAATCTATCACCCTTCTTTTTCCGTCACTTTTGATCTTAATTCTAAGAGGTCTCTTTTTGTCATATTGACTCTGTGTTGTAATTGCTCGATGATGTTGCCGACCTGTTCCCTTTCATAAAAGATACTGCAATTATTGGGATCCATATCAAATCGGATGCCTTTACCAATTGTTAAAACTTAAATTATCACTGGGATTAAACAGTTTTTTTTTAATTCAAACAGAAAAAGGAAAGATAAATAAAATATTTAACCCAGAAACGGCCAAGAATTGAACAGTGTTAAATAAAGCACCCCTATTATCATACCTTATAAAACCTGGTTTGCTCTTACTGTCTTACATTTGCTACCTATTCTTGGTTCTTGCTACCAAGAATGTCTACTATTATTTTTAAACAGAAGTAAGAGAAAAAGAAAAGGAAGTGCGTTACCATTTTTACTGCACACGTGTAAGCTTGATCACTGAAGCTCAACAAAATGCTAAATTTGAAAATAATTGTCACCATCCGCAATGTTTTCTTGATGACCACACCCACACCCAGATTGTGTTGATGGAGCTTTATCAGTAGCCAGTAGGGCTCGTCCACATTGAAATAAGAAAAAGTGAGCTGCCACTTTCATCGTGGGGCTATTACTTTGGCTAAGGGAACTGCTTTAGAGGCTAAAGCCGGGATATGGGCAAGTGTTATTTTGAGATTCGAGCCAAGTTTTGAAACTTTTTGATGTCTCGAGGTTTGTGCATGTCAAGTCTAAAAGTTATTAGCTGATTCCTGTAGTAGTACCAATTTTATTGGGGCACTCCTGTATGTGTTACTATTCCTCTTTGATAAAAACACGAGCATGAATTTGGAATATATATATACACATAGAATAATGCCACAGTTTTAATTAGTATTCTAAATTTTTTTATTTCATTTCAAATATATGTCAATTAATTATTAAAAGATGAATAGTATATATGTAATTTTAAATATTATATTATTTTATCACTTAATAATTATTTAACATATTAATTTGAATTAAAAAATTAAAAATATCATTTACTAAAGGTATATTACTCAGAATATATGAAAGATAGCATGCCCCATCCAATGCTTATCATCCCCTTTGAAATTTCAAGGATATACTGATATACTGAGTGGGGCTCACAGCCCACTAGGTTTTAACTTGTTTAATTCTGTGGTATGCCTTTTTGTCAAAAGCAAAATAGGCTCAGGACTGTGAAAAACTTCATTGGTTTTGAATGGCCCTGTACTGATCCGTCTTTGGTATTCATTAGTCGGTATTCAATAATGCATGACAATAAGATTTTATTAAATTCATTGAATTGTGTTTTTGATCAGTTATCTTTTCAGCTTTTTCTTTCTATTCTCTAAAGTGAGAATGTTCACATGCTTTTGATCTCTTGTGGCGAATGTTTGAATGGTAAAGATGTGTGGAACATGATAAATGATTCTTTGTCAATCAACTGGTCCCACTCTATTTGCCAATGATTGATGTCAAATTCATTTACCACCATTCTAGTCTTTTTGATGGAAATAAATTGAATCATCAATCTTATGATGTATTAGTTGGTACATGTTACTATTAATTTTGCTTTTGTAAGGTCCTAAGTTTGAAAGATTCAGTATTATGCTAGGGGAAATTTCAACCATGTTTTAACCCAGAAAATAAATGTAAGTTGAGAAAAAAATTAACTTTTGTTTACTCTTTCTTACTTTTGAATTTGAAGGATGAGAATAGCTTAAATCACTTACAATGTTTAAGCTAGTAAGCTGAAGTAAGTTAATCAAAGTGAGAAAATAGAACTCAGATGCTTAGAGACTCAACATATTATTTGTTTCTATCTAGTTTGAAAGACATTCAAGTTTTTAATATCACCAGCTAGCCTTGATGTTTTAAATTCACTTTATTAATCAAATTTGTTGGCTTTTACATATCTGGTTATTATGCTGAACTTGTTGACCCTCGTTTGTTTCAGTGCTACAGGCAGCACCACAGCTACACCAACAACACCTGTCACAATGAACCCGGGTTCCACCACACCATCAACCACAAATCCATCCACTACCACACCAACCACCACCCCGTACACCACAACACCTTCAAGTTCGAATGGAGTCTTAGGCGGAGTTGCTGGTATAGGCCCTTCTGGACCCATCAACACAGACTACAGTCATGGGGGGTCGAGACTCCGAACCTCTACCTTCTTGTCTCTCTTTGTAATGTTCTTCCTTTCAGGATTGATGTCTTCTTGGGGTTGAAAGAAAACAAATTAAAGACAAGTTGCTGTGATGCAGTTGGTTATGGTGGTGGTTGGGTTAGTAGTATGGTCAGTGTTGATGCTGGATTTGAATGTGCAGAGATGAATTATGCATGTGATTCTGTTGTTAATTATCCAAGACAATCTAGCTAGCTAAGTATTTTGTTCTCCCTTCTACTTGGCAAAAAGGATCAGCTTTTATTCCCATTTGGTTGGTGGAAGTGCTTTGTCTCTCACTCTCTTTCCACTTTTTCTTTGTTTCGTACATCTAGATCTAGAAATTAAGCAGTTATTTATCAATTATGATGAGAATCTAGAACCTTATGATCTTATTAATAATTTAGTACTAAACTGTGTTTGTGGTTGCTGTTGGGTATATTTCTACCTAATCTACGCTCAAGTTTTGTTTTGTGCTAGTGGCCAAATGATGATCTAGGTGTTTATTTAGAAGACACGGATCAGCTAAAAACTATTGAGTATTTTCATTCGATATTCGTATCAATTTGAGATGTTATAATTTTTCAGATCTGCTAATGTGGAAAAAAAAGTACATTAAGTTTAATGACCAATTCATTTTGAGACAGTAAATCAAAGTGATTCTCCCGAGATACGGACCTTTCTCTCCAAACTCTAGCGCCACACCAAAAATAGTTTTTACAATAGTTTTCTCTTTCAACTTTCGTCCATTCGTTCTCTTTAGTTTATTTGCTGTTTTTTTTTCTTTTTGTTTTTTTTTGTTTTTTATGTTTTCCATAGAAGATCCGACGGTGAATGAACAAGCAGAGCAACCTCGGCCACCGTAGTGCATCCTCGGCCATTGCCACTGAGCTTGCTCGACGCCATCAAGCCTCCACAGCCTCGTCGAGCCAGTTTGAACGTCGACGCTTCCTCGAACCTTTGGTTGAGCCTCTTCGGCCTCTGTTGGTCTTTTTGGGCCAAAGTTGGATTTGGTTAAGAATTTGTCGATTTTTGCTGGACCTCCACTAGACGAAATGTTTTTTTCTCTTGTAAGCGTCGAAACTTGTCAACACTTTCATCTATCTTCAGGCAAAAGCTACTGCCTCCCGAACAAAATACTGTTTAATAGTAGTCGCTTAGCCCTAAACCTGGTGGAAAAGTAATTTTGGGTAACGTACAAACCTTTTCACGATCACCTCAGCGCACTGGTGTTATATTTTGATATTGGTTTAGGATGAAGCCTTGAATAAGTTATTGTTAAAAATGTTGAGAATATAAAATTTTATGTAGTGGTATGTCTTGTATTGCTCCTCTCGTGAGTTGTTTTATCTTTTTAATATGAATGAAGGATTTTCTGTCCTTATTAGCGTCGTCCCCAATGAGGTTAAATTATATTTCTTCTATGTTAAAAAATAATTTAGGTTTGAACATACGTGAATAGATGATATATTATGTTATTTCGATAATTCTTTTATTACGTATCAATAAGTTTTATGATGTAATATTTTGATTAATGACATAATATCTATTAAAAAAAAACATAGGGATTGGATTAACTATAAGTTAATTTAGGCAGCAAGAGAGTTTTTATTATTATAAGTATGTCTTATGTGCTGAGGTTTTGGACTAGAAGACCTATCTTAAACTGACATTTGAGAATTTCTCAATCAGACAAATATTATTTGCTTTTGAATTATGATTGTGTTTAGAGCTTGCGCACCGGAAGCAAAACGGAGAAATGCTAGTTGCCGAATTTTTCCATTTTCCATTTCCCATAGACATGAATGGATGATCTTGCCTTGTAGCAGCAATCTGTGTATCCGTTGCAGTAGTGAGATGGTCCGGCAAAATTTTATTGAATGACTAGATGAGATGATGCGTCTGTTAGAAGTAACTCTTTTTTCTGTTTTAGAGTATGTGACAGTTGTGCAGGCACAGCCAATTATTAGAAAAGTAGTAATGAAAATGAAGCGACAACACTCAACAGTGTCCGCCCGTGCCCTTTCATTAGAATATATGACCAATCTCTCCCTCTTGATTCTGTAAAATCAGTCGACACAAATTTCAGACATGGGGCCTCACTTTCTCTTCTCTCTCTGTGCGTGTCAGAATCTCGCTATCATTCTCGGGATATTAACACTCTTACCCCTCGAGGTTTATATAATTACATTTTAATGACACCCTCACTATTTAATTTAAAAAACAAAATTATTTTTATTTTATATTTCTTTTATTATATAATTAACTAAAATATTTTTTAAAAATACAAATAATTTCGTCTTTTAAATTAAATAAAGAGAGTAAGAGTGTAATTAAAATTAAAACTATTTTTAAAATATAATTTATATAAAATTTAGAAAGTGACAATATACTCTCTCTCATTCTTATAATGAACAATAAAGAGTGAGTGAACTCTAAGCTAATTAATTTATTAAAGATCTCTTGACAACAAATTTTTTTAATTGGGGTTAAGAAAATTTTTGTCTTTATAATTTGGTCTAATACTCAAATTTATCTTCTTTATTTAAAGTTATCTAATTTTGTCTCTCTCTATTAGATAATTGTTAAATTTGATTATTGAAGGACAATATTATAATTTAACAAGAAGAGGTTCATACACTTTGACACTTGTCAAATTATTATTTTTTATTAAATAAATAAATAAGTCTTTTGTACCGTTCGCACGACAATAGATCACCATTGGTCGCTAATAATAATAAAAATAATCAAAATTTATATCATTAAATTTTATTTTTTTTTATCTACGTAATGATTTTTGATAAAAAAAAATTAAAAGGCGGCCAAATAATGTGGGAGGCAGTGGTCGCTGCCCTCTTACCTTATTTGCTCATCTTTTAATTTTTTTTGATAAAAAATTATCATATCATTGTATAGATAAAAAAAAATGAGTTCAAATATATAAATTTTAATTATTTTTGTCGTTGGAGACCTATGACCGACTGGAGGTTTATTTTTTAAAAATAAATTATTTTTTTAAAAGTAAATATTAAAAATTTTAAAATTAAATATTAAATTTTGATCATATATGAATGTGTCACATATATATTTTTTATAAATGAATAATTATTAATTGACATGTGAACACGGTTGACACATAAATTCTAATATTGATAAAAATGTTAATGTATAAGAAAATAAATTTTTTTGTTAGGTTTAACGGCAATTGTTTAATGAAGAGACAAAAATTAAAAAATAAAAAATAAAAAAAATAAAATTGAGTATTGAATCTAATTATAAAGATAAAAATATCCTTAACCTTCTGATTGTTATTTATTTTCTTTATTTAAAAGGATTTTGAAGCAATTTAATGGAGAGTAGAGTACCACTCATCAACTGTTCAATTTTAATTTTGTTGCTCATTGCATGCATGAATCTCTGATTCTCACCATTTTTTTAATACTATTTTGAATTGACATACTTCTTTTAAAATAATAATAATAATAAAAAATTAACAAATTTCTTGATATTCTTTATACACGATTTCATGTCATACCAATATGTTTTTTTTTATTTGTTGATTTTACAGTTTTTTTTAAAATGTTAATAATATATTACAGTTCAGTTTGTTGAACAAATGATTTTGTATAAAAAATACATAAAGATGCAAGTAAATAAAGTTTAAAGTTAAGGCATGCAATGTACTATAGTTAAATTATTTTTAACTTTACTTTAATTATAATTAAAAATACAAATAAATTTATTGGTAGGATAGATTTAAAATTTAATAATTTATAAAAAAGTATTAAATGCATACTAAATATTATTTTTGGATTACAAGTATGTAAATTTAGAGAATGATTGATAAGAGAGAAATTTAAATTAAAAATTAAAAAGAAAAGTTCATCAAATATTTCAAATGTACTTGTAGTATTTATAAAATTGTATGTGTTTTTCTAATGAGATACAACATATCTTTGAAAGGTTATATCATATGGAAAGAGTAGGTGACTCTTTGGAAAGTCACCAAACTCAACTTCGGGTGCCGTGGAACATTGGGCGCTTGCTCAATTAGGCGTTGCGATGCCCAGGAGCCAGTGCACTCCGTTTTAATGACTGGAGCGCCGTAACACCTTGCCTTGTGGAGCCTAGCGCCCAAGCCTCCTACGGCTTGGGCACTTCCCTTTCATTCCTTTTTCTTTTCTCAACTATATCTTTTTATTTTAACACTTATTTATTTGAAATTAGATGAAACTAAGTTTCTATCAATCTTTCATTCTTTTGGATGTAAAATAGGTTAAATCATCAATTTAAATTCTCAATAACTTGTCCATGTCCACAATTTGGTACTATTAATGGTCATGTGTCTTCCTGACTTCATGAGTGCTCTATAGTAGCTTGCCTATCTCTCATAGGAACCGACCCAATTTCACACTCATATAGGTGACACTCCATCAAATGTATCCTACAGGTTTGACATACCACCCTATAAAGGGTTATGAAATTCATTAAAAGACTAACTTACCTTTTTTCACTGCAGATGCAATATCTCGCTGTAGGGAGGGACTTAAAATATAATTAGTAGTATAACAAGACAATAAAGTAACTTGTTCCTACCCTTATGAACCTACTTTAATGGGGTCTCCAATTACATAAGTAGGGCTACCATCAATCTTGCCTTATACTCTAGGTAGAAGTCTCATCCCCATCGACGTGTCTTTCATTAATCTTCTATTTATTGGCTTTGTTAGAGGATCGATCAAGTTCCTCTCTGTCCTTACATAATTTAGGCTCACTACCCCAAATTCTAGCAGCTGCTTATTGATGCCAAGTCGTAGACGGATATGTCTACTTTTTCGATTATACATTTTACTCTTTACTCTAATAATAGCTGCTAGGCAATCACAATTTATAAAAATTATAGTATGATGGTGAATATTAATGGGAAGATCACACATAAGTGTCCTTAGCCTTTTTTAAGGCTATCAATTCTAACTCTATGGTAGACTATGCTATATAAGTCTATTTAGTGGATTATCAAAATATGGCTCCTCCACTCAAAGTGAAGACATATCTATTAGTAGACTTGACTTCAATAGATTCAGATATCTAATTAGCATCACAATAACCTTCAATCACATATTGTGATTTACTATATGAAAGTGCATAAGTTTTAGTGCCTATCAAATATTTTGCAACTCTATCTAAGGCACTCCAATGCTCTTTTCCTGAATTTTGAGTATACCTACTCAATCTCCCTATAACATATGCTATATTAGACCTAGTAGTATTCATCAAATACATAAGACTATCAATGATTTGAGCATAACTTTTTCAATTGTCACTATATTTTACATTTTTTTGAAGTTTAACACTAGCATCATAAGGTGTTGCCACTAGTTTACATGTTGTGTACTCAAACATCTCAAAACATTTCTCTACATAGTGCTATTGTGATAAAGTGAGACCATTATATATTCTCATATCTTTACCTAAAGTATTACATCAGCTTCTCCCAAATCTTTCATATCAAATACATTTGATAGAAACCTTTTAGTCTCAACTATCACTTCCATACTAGAACTGAATATAAGTATATCATTCATATATAGACACATAATCACATATCTATTAGTATCAAAGGTTTTATAATACTTGATGAACACTTGAAATTACACATTTAATAAGGGTTTTACATCATTTTTTTTGTATTACTAGTGTCTTTAACCCCCCCCCCCTAATTTAAGTATGTTTGCAATATTATACCTAATTAGCTTTTAACTATTTTGTGATAGGTTTGGTAAAATGGGCCCGACTTTCTACTTAGGAATCCAATTAGAGTGATTCTTACTTCTGTGAAGAGCTAACTTATTACATTTCACAAAGAATTTTAAATTCGAGTGTTTAGATGATGAAAATGGCTTAGAACATAACTGATTTGCAGTACAGGCACGGTCCAAACAATCATCAGTATTTGGCACATAACTATAAAAAAATATATATCTAATACGTATGAGATAACTCAATTTAGAAAAATAAAAGACTTAACTACAACTTTGAATTTTTGTGTAAAAAATAATTCGGACCATATCAATTTCAAATTGGATAATCAAGTGGGTGCATTAATGATAATCAATACAAATTAGTTGCTACATTTCTTGACTTTTATCATCCAAATGGTTCACTCTTTATTTGTCTTGATTTATCTATATTTTTTATAATTAGGTGGTCTGTTTATGCTCAAAGCATATAATTAGAGAACTAAATTTTAGTTCAAAATACTTGTCTTTTATATTATTTCTTTTATTTGCTATTCTAAAGTTATATTATCTTTTCTTGCATCTCTTTTTTTATTTTATTTTATTCTGTCCAAGTAATTTTCATTGCTAAGGTGAAATGGTGAAACTCTTGGCAAAGTAATAAGATATACTTAACTTTTATTCATGAATTTAATGTTTCATTCTTAAATTATGCAAATTTATATATGATGTATTTATTTTGTTTGCATTATTAATACATTTTCTTGTAAAGTGGTGTATCTTGATTTATTACAGACAAATTTTATAGTTGGCACAATAAATTCTTGAAACCATTTACAAGATTTGACGTAGATACCCTTTCTTATAAAGTGGAAGTATTGATTTATTGTAGACAAATGTAAAGATTGACATTTGTTATATCTTTCGATTGGAACCTAATTTGTGTGAGGATTCTAATTAAATTATAAAAAGAGTTGAATATATTTTTATTTCAAATGCCAAGAATGGATCCTCCTAACCTTAGCATTCATTTTAATTGGTTATTTGAATTGTTATTTGCAAACATCTTATATTGCTTTATTTGTCTTTAGAGTATTTATAGTTCATAATTTTAATTTTATTTCCCTATGAATCGACCCCGTTCTCACCGAATTATTTATTACTTTGACAATCCTGCACTTAGGAATAAACTACTATATTCTGGATATGTCAGTACACACACTTGTCTGAATCATTTATCAGAAAACCATTTGATACAAGAGCATTGTCAAACTTTTTATGCCACTGTTTTGGTGCTTACTTCAAGCCATTCAAAGACTTGACTAACTCATATACTTTATGCTTTATATTAATACCAATACAACCTTCTGGTTGTTCCATGTAAATTTTATTTTCTAAATTACCATTTAAGAAAGGGTTTTTACATCCATTTGATGTATGAATAAATTATATATTGTAGCCAATGCAATCAAAATTCTAATAGATATAATTCTAGTAACAGAAGCATAAGTATCAAAATAATCTAAATCTTTTTTTTGAGTGAACCTTTTGGCAACCAATCTTCTTTATAATTCTCAATAGTCTCCTCAGCTCTCACCTTTTTTCTTTTTAGGATCTATTTATAACTAATAAACTTAAAATTTGAAGGTAAATCAATTAGTTTCCATACATGATTACTCATGATAGAGTTGATTTCATCATTTAGTGCCTCCCTCCATAAAGGGGCATTATGAAAAGTCATAGCCTCACTATAAGTTTTAAAGTTCTCTTCCATAAGAAAGATATAGAAATTGTTACCAAAATTAGTAGCCTTCCTCATTCTTTTGCTTCTCCTTAGTTTATTGTTAGAGCTTTCAGAATGATCTACAATAACCTTTACATGAGCTATATTTTTATCTACATTGGATTTCTTATAAAAGATAGACTTAAAAATTCTGCATTTTTAGATTTTATTATGTTGTTTGCATTAAACAACCCTATGGTATCCTTTAATACCAAGAATCTATATACAACACTATTCTGGGTATAACTTATGAACATACAATTAATTGTCTTAGATCTCATTATTTTCCTCTTAGGATTCGAAATACGAACATTTGCTAGACACCCACTTTGAGATATGATAGGCTATGTGTATAATTTTTCCATAACCCATAGGGAGTAATTCTCGTTTTCTTATAGGAAATTCTATTTTGTATATGGAAAGCAGTCAATATTGCTTCCCTTTATAAATTCATAGGTGCCCCAGAATTAATCAATAAACAATTCATCATTTCCTATAAAGTTATATTTTTTTCCTTTTAACCATTCCATTAAATTCAAGTGACTATGGTGGTGTAACTTCATGTATAATTCCATTGTCCTCACAATAGAATCTAAACAAGTTAGACACATACTCTTATCCTCTATCAGTTCTTAATCTCTTAATTTTTCTACCAAATTAATTTTTAACTTCCTTTTTTATATATTAAGAACTTATCATATGATTCATCTTTATTTCTTAACAAATACACCTTAGTATATAATAATAAATCATCAATAAAGGTTATGTTAAATCTTTTCCTTTAGTCATGATATATTTAAGATCACCTAAGTTACTATGAATCAAACTAAGTAATTTGGTTTCCCTATAAGTTATAGGTTTATAACTTTTCTTTATGAACTGTCATTCCACATATATATTACATTGATATGTTTCATCTAAACTCATATTAGATAGTATACCAACTCTTTTCATATTTCTTAAATAAAGATAATTCAAGTGATCTAGTCTATCATGCCATAAATTGAAAGACTCAACAATATAATTAGAATAAACATCTTCATTCATTGAAACATCAAGTACATTTAGTTTGAACAATTCATTGAAAGAATATCCATTTCTAATGAATGTCTCACCCTTGGTCATTACAACTTTATTTCATTCAAATGAGACTTTTACATTAGCCCTTCCCAATAAGAACACAGAAACAAAGATTATATCTAATATTAAAAATATGAAGTATATTGTTTAATACTAGAGACTTCCCAGAAGTGAGTTTAAGGAGAACTTTTCCTTTCCCCACCATTGGTTCAGAATAGAAATCACCAAGATACAATTATTCATCCCATTGTCTAATTGAGACATAATCATGGAAAGAATTCTTGTATCCATATATGTGTCTAGTGGCTCCATAGTTAATCACCCACTATTTGTTGCCATTTGTCATCATGTTCACCTATAAAACAACAACTATAACAATAGCATATTCTTACTCAATCAAATTGGCCTTTGAACTTTTGTTGTTTCCTTTTTTATTCCTATGTTTAAATTGATAAGCAAAATGACCACCTTTTTCACAAGTATAGCACTTATCATTTTTCTTAAATGAGGATTTATTCTTCTTAAAGTGAGTGTTGCTTGTGGAATCGTGATGTTTCTTATCATGAATATTGCCTTCTACTAAATTAGCCTTAGAAATTAATTCTTTGGCCTTCTATATGTCCTTTATTTAATGATTCTTTTCTTTAATTCTAATGTGCACAATTGAATTTTTCAAAGTTAAATATTTCTTTTTATGTTTGTTGCTTTTCTTATAATTCTTCTAGGATTTAGGCTACTTTTCTATTAGACAACTAATAACAAAAGGTTCAGAGAGAATATTTTTTTCATTTTTCAGATCATTTAGTAAAAGATGAAAATCATGTATTTGTATAGTGACCTCTTTTTCTAAGACATTTTAAAGTTTAAAAAATTTACTACAATATACTTTTGGGCACCAACATCTTCTATAATATACTTTTTCTTAAGTTGTGCCCATAACTTATATGCATTCTTATATGTAGAGTAAACTATTAGAATTGGTGCTTTACGTGCCATCCATGTATGTATAAATATTTGTAATTTATACAAATGCATATTTTTATGAAATCGCTAATTACTTAATTATATAGTACTATGTTTGTTACGCTACAAACATTGTATGATCTGAAGAATTTTAAATTTGGTCTAAAGGAGTTTAGTTCAGCGCTAAGAGTTAGCATCATTGAGAATTATAATTATTAATAGTTAGCACTACTAATAGTTAGCAGGTTATAAGAGTCAGCGAATATAAAAAAATAAGAGCCTTATTTGTAATGAGACAAAAACTTGAAGGTATACTAATAATAACATAGTTGTAAAGAGTTACAATCGAGTGCTAAGAAATGTTATTATGTAAGTATGTTCTCGAACATTATCTTCTTTAAATATTTTCACCGATGCAGGTCTGTTGGTAGATTTTTTTTATATGGATTAGCGTATTTCATACCTGTAGGGTACAGATGGTTGTCCTTAAATGAGCGTGAGCTTGGAGCTCGTATAGACATATGAGTATCCAGTTAGGAATGGATATCGAACAGACTCACAAGGACCCTAATAAACATCCTATGTAAGCCATCAATGGAAGGTCTTCTCAAGTATAGTAGTATATGTTGTCCTTTAACATGAGCACCACGGTGGGCTTGTAAGTGATCCACCATGCTTTGATTTTATGCATATTAGAGATAGTCTGACTGCTGGGTGTCACTAGGTTTGATCCGATGCTTATGGAGTCCAATGTGCATAGGTATAAGGTTCGTCAGCTCACATAGGAAATAGTATATCCAGATGCTCTGAGATTGTATATCAGAAAATCTTATTGCTATAAGTAGTAACCCAAGAAAGGAGCTTTCCATAAGGTTGAACAATATAGCAAATGTGTTTGCATATATTGTTCATTGATATATGAGTCTAGAGATAGGTTAGAGATGAGCACAGAGGAATTTGATGGTGATGATCTATGTCCTCGCACATCCAGGATATAGATAACGGAAGGACTATACGTATGTGCTATGACCTCAACTAGTATGGTCAACACATTGATTTGTAATATCCATAATCTGAAAAATTAGGTGTAGACTTAGAGAGTCCCGTGATATGAAGTGTACTCGTTGTACACTGGGGCAGTATATCAGACTGAATTATTTAGTCCAGTAATATCCAACATGACTAAGGGATGCGCACATGTCTGTATTTAAGTGTTAAATATATTAATTAGTTGACAATTATTATTAACTAATAGTCTATTGACACGTGGTGCAATGTGAACCATTAGTTGAGTTTACCCAAGTGTGTGGTATGATAGAAATTTCACATATCATGTAGGGGTACACTTGGTAACCATGTAAAAAAGGGCAAAATAAAAATTTCACATATTCATTATTTAATAATTAAATAATTAAGATATTTATTATTTTATATTATATATAATATTATATTATTTAATATAATATTAATATATATACTTAATGGCCAAGTATATATATAAATATATTTAATAATACATTATATTTTTATAAATATGTAAAATTATAAATAATAAATGAGTGAATAATTGCTAGAAAAGTGGGTTTAGAGACAAAATCTTGGAAAATTATTCTTTAGAGATAGAAAGTGTAAGAAAAATTGTTTCTCTTTACTATTCATTATCTCTCTTAAGTAATTAACCCACCATAGCAATACTGGTTATTGTTTTACTAATCAAGAGTTGATCAGCGGTAAACATATAGCATTAGTTTAAGAAGTTAAATCAAGATTTGTTGGATCAAGTTGCTGTTCTAACCAATCAAGCCCACATTGTTGACTACTAGAACTACCATTGAGTTTCGCTTTATACGGGTTCTATTTTTGAAGAGTTCAAAAGAAATTAGTGGTGAATTTCTCAATTTCTTTATTTTAATTTGATTAATATATTTTTTTTGTTCATTATATGTTATGACTTCCACTGCGCCACCTAGTACTAATATATGTATGAGATGCATATATATGATTTAATATGTATGAGATACGTATTTGGTATAATGAACACATGACACATGTATACATTGTAGAATCGTAAACTTGAATCACACACCTTTACATAAACATCATACAATTCATTTGATAATATATGAAGAATTATGATACAACATATCTTGTTTGCCCTACTTCATTTGGAAAACTAATTCTTGTAGTTTCCTGCAATAGCATCAGGAGGAGGAATGGTGAGATATTCGGCCAGACCAATTACATTAAGAGTATCATACACCTAATCTTGCCATCTCTTAAAATATTTTTCATCAAACAGTGGGATCTTCGTAGCCTCTATGAGACACTTTGCTATAGCCATTAGTGAATGTTCACTTGTAGTATCCATCTGTATATAAAAAATATACAAGTAAACAAAGTTTGAAGTCAAGGCGTGCAATACACTATTCTTAAACTATTTCTACACTCACTTTGATTATAATCAAAGATACAAATGGTCTATCATGGTGGGATAGTTCATGGATTTAATGACTTATAAGAAAGTATTAGATGCACACTAAATCCATTTCTTGGACTACTATTGTTTAAACTTAGAAAATCGTTGATAAAAGAGAAATTTGAATCAAAAATTGAGGAAAGAAGTTCATCAAATATTTTAAATGTACCTATAGTATTATAGAGTTGTATATGTCTCTCTGGAGAGACACAACACCAATTTGAAAGGTTACAACATATGAATGGGGTAGGTGACTCTTTAGAGAGTCACTAAACTCAGCTCTGGGTGTCGCGATGCTCATCCTTTGCGTTGCGGTGCCCAGGAGCCAGTGCCGCGACCCTCCATCCTCAGGGCTGTGATGCTAGACTTGGTGCTCTTAGTCTGGCGCTGCGGCGCCTAGCCCTAGCACTGCAACGCCCAAGCCTCTTACTACTTGAGCACTTCCCATTTGTTCCTCTTTCTCTTTTGAGCTATTTTTCTCTACTTTAACACTTATTTTTACACTTATTTATTTAAAATACATTCTTAAATTCTAACATTGTTTCTTATCATTTTTTATAAATACAAATAGTTTATACTTTCTTGTATGTTTAAAGTAGAATGTTTTTGTTAGGCCGTGGCTATACTTCAAACAATTTAAACAAAAGTGCCTTATAAAATAAAACTAAATTTTTTATTGATAACCAAAATTTGGTATATAGAAAATTAATGAGTTAAATTTATTTTTTAAGAACAACTTGACTTAAACAATAAGGATGTAATAAAAAACTAAACTAGTTGAATAATAAAAAAAGATGTGAGACCACGTTGGAAGTTTTTTCAGTGTAGACACTCCGACGTTTAAGTTAATAAAAGTAAGGCAAGGAAAACTTATGGGGATTAGATGGTTTTTTATAGGAGCAATAGTTGCCCTAATAATAAGCTTGATTTTATGATAATACTTGTTATTTTATTTTCTCTAATGCTGATTTCTTTCTCTATTTATATGATAATAATATAAGTTTTACATGTATCTTTTAGAATCATTTTTAACACGGAAGTCTTATGAACTTTCTCTTTTAGAATTCTGCTATAAGAGTTGTTTTTGAAATCACACTCGATCTTACTTGCCTTATTACAATTTAAATCGTGATTTTAAAAATGTCTCTTGTATTAAAAAAATTTTCTTGATAAGTTTGATTTAATTCATAAGTTTCTATATCTATTATAAGTTCAGTCTTTTTTAAGAATTTCTTTTGATCTCTTGAGGTAATCGTATTTGAACTTTCTCCTGCTCAATAAGTAGCATTTTTTCTCATTTGGAGCTTGATTAAATAGGATAATTAGTATTCAACCATTGCTTTAACCAGTTTTAGAAGTAGTGAGTTTGATTGAGTAGGGTAACTATACTTTTACTATTTCTCTAATTAACTGTACTCTCATTTAAGAGTTTAACCGAACAAGATAGTTGAATTTCGACTATTATTTCGACCAACTTAAAGGGTGCGGATTTGTGTTTTCTCCTTTCGAAATCTAATTGAATAGGGTAGTTAAATTTTGACTATTATTCTGACTAATACAAAAAAAATATCCTTAACTCGATAACGTTATATGGACTAATATTTCCTTTTTTTAAGCGTTGTTGATCGAAGTCGTCTTTAAATTTCAATGAGTTGAGGCCTTTATATCCTATGGGTGTAACAACTTAAGTCGTATTTGCCGAGATCTAAGAGGAAACCATACATATTGCAAATTTTTTTTTAAAAAACACAGGCTTTTGTTTTTAAAATTAATTAAAAGCATTTTGATATTTTGAAGTTAACCTTGTGAAAGAGACAAGAAAGGGTTTCCACCTAATTAATATAACTTCTATATTGTTTATTAAAGCAACAGATTCAGAAATGGCATGTAAAAAGTATTTTAAACTCTTTGATCCAATCTCAAATCGAGTTGTTTTTTTTTCTTTTAAAGTTCCCCCCACCCCTAAAAGCATACTAATCAAATAATGAAAAAGAACTTGAACATCCAATATTTCAAGACTGCACTTGCAATAGGATTTTCTTAAAACGCACTCATAAAATACTTTTTCATACATCACTTATTCTAGCAATATCTATCTATTTATCCATCTATATATAACTTCGGTATAATATTTACACGATTTTTGCATGTATATATGTTAAAATGGCGTCGCTCTCGAAAAATTATTTGAATTTCTTTTATAAATCTCTAATTATGAAAAGGAAGTCTAAATTAGTCACATTTGTAATTTAATAATAACCACATCTCTTAAAATTAATTAATTTTAAAATTCTTATTTTGCCCAACAGTTTTAGAGACTTTTTTTTTATAGACATCCTATTTTATTCCATTCCACTTATGGATAAGTTTAAAACTTTAGCAACAAAAATTCTTCTCTCATCTCTTTTAAAAAATTTAGCGGTTATCAAATCTCATCCATCTTTGTCAAGAAGGGGCTTTAACTCCATTTTCGGTGAAAATACTTTCTCTTTTCTTATTCCCTCCCCTTTTTCTGCCTTTCTATTCCTTTTTGGTTTTTATTTTTTTTTTTCTTTTTTCTTTTTCCTTTCTACTTTTCATTTTTTTCTAGTTTTTCAACTGAGCAACAGATATTCGAGTTTATTACCAACTTGTGCCGAATAGATGTGGGGCTCTAATGAGTCTCTATCGGCCTCTTTTGTAGTTTGCAGGCCTTATTTGAGTCTCTGCCAGTCTCTGTTGGGTGTCGCCACCAGTGTTCTTCTTCTGTCAGTCTTTAACCTGCCACGAGCTACTATTACTGTTGGGCAACACAACCTCTTCATCCCGAGCAAACATTGGTCACCAGCAGTTGACACTCAGCTTGATTTGGTGGGAAGCAATATTCGACAACCTTTAAGCTCCCCCTACCACCACCACCACGTAGAGCAACCTCGTCGCCACCTCTATGCAAGTCTAATTCGATGGTCTTTCAATACTCTAATAGCCTCGATCTTGGTGGATTGGTGACTCAAGCTTAAATTGTTATTTATTTTATTTGTTATTCTGTGTGTAATTGTGTTGTTGGCAGATAGTTATGAACTCAAAAGGTAAAAATTATTAGAAATCGATGGTAGATGTTACATGTAATATGGCAGTGAATTTTGTGTTATCTCTTTTATGTAAGGGTAGTTTTATTTCTCCTATGTGAGGATAGTTTTTATTTCTCCTATGTAAAATTGGATTTTTCGTCGGTAATAGGGGTAGTTATCCTAATTGAAAAATAAGCCCACAATATAGGATTTTTAGCTTAGGTCTTTTTTGGTAAGAGATTATATTTAAGTGTAGAGTCAATGTATGTAGCATTTTGGTAATCTTCTAATTATTACATCAATGGTTTTTGATGTAATACTAGTAATTTTATCAATAGAATTACATTCGCTAATAAAAAAAAAACATAGAGATAATTTTAGAAGAAATTTATCAATTGGGTTATCTATTAAGATAAAAACAGAAAAAAATCAGACTTGTTAAAACAATAAACAAATTGATTTAAACAAAATGTACGGAGAATACTGCTAAATATACTCCAAAAATTCTTTAAAAAGCATATTCAATTATTATAAAAAAAACACTTCTATCTTTGCTTTTAATCATAGTTGTCTTTATTTATAACGCGTAAATTCTAGTACTTTGAGTCACTTTAGAGAGTGCATCGATGCATTTAGTAATTCTCTTAAAGGGATCAGAAGTCTGGGCCGACATCAAAAGTCTTAGGCAAAATTTATTTATTTGTATTTTTTTTTAACGGTGAGAAATGCCTCGCCTTTTTGTGCAATAACTATTTTCCGTGAAAACAATTACATAAATAAATAGAACAAATTTATCCTTATTATTTTTTTTTTTTCACTTCACTTGTTGTGTGATAAAGAATATTTCATTTTGAAAAAGTTAAAGAAACTTTTCTTATTCTTATTATTAGTATTATTTATTTTCTCATAAATTAAAAGCAAGTTTTTATTTTAAAACTTGTAATAATTTACTTCGAGAATGACATTTGCGAAATCCCGAAATATAGCGCGCAGAGAAGCCGTTTTCGAATCTAAAACTAACAAGAGACTCTGACATTCCCTAAAACGATGAAACTGAAGTTCGTCTGAAAATGCATTTTTCTTTCCGCACAAACAAATGTCAGCAACGAAAGCAACAACTATTAGCGTAACTGATGAAGAATCACGACGAATTTGAAAGAACAAATGATTACTGGCAAGTAGCAACACAACACGTTGTGTCACTTGAAAAACGTTATGCAGTAGTTGTTGTAAGTTCTCTGATTTTTATATGTCACGTAAAAACTTCTTATTTTTAATTATTTTATTATTTTTGCCTTGTTTTGGGTTCTTCCAGTGAAGATTATTTGACCCATTTGATTAGGAGGTGTTTGAGCACCTTTTGTTGAATGTCCCATGGTAAATTAACTGCCTGCATGTTGAAATATGTTCCTCTACTATCATTTATCCGAAGCATTTTGAAAGTGACTTTGTTATTTTTGAATTTTGATGTGTGCGTTTCTAGAGAGTTAGGGATTTTAATCGAGAATTCCCCGTTCCTTTTGGTTTCATAAGAGAAATTAATGACATGGGCCTTTAGTTATTGGTTACTGTAACACTTAATGCTTTTATCAAGTGGGAATCTAGTTGTTTTTATGAGGTGGATAATAGTTTCTTGTGTTCTTATATGTTGATCTGTTTTAGCAGGACAAAATTTGTGATGTATGTGGTGATGTTGGGTTTGCTAAGTGTTGTGTTACTTGTGATCTGTGCAAAGTTGCCAGCGCACATGTGTATATATACTTGTTTCTGGATATAATCTTATTTTGCTTTTCTTCTGACTGGTGTTGGGCATCTTTTATTGTTTTAGTTATCTCTCCTGTTGTTTTTATATTTATTTTTACTTAATAGCTCCATGTAATAGAGATCACCAGTTTACTATGCATGAACTAGAATATTTTTTAGGTTCACCGAAGTGTAGATGTAATGACTAGAGCAGTGAAACTATATGTTTTAGCCATTGAATAAATGCTAAATCATCCTCAAGGTTTTCTTATGGCATGTTGCCTCACAGTCCCCTTTTTACATTGTAACTTTGTATAAGGAAAATGTAGGTTTTGGTACAGACTTTGTTTCTAGTTGTTTATTGAGTTTGCTTTTTGTTATATACTCCCTCACTTATGATTAAGTGTTTCGGGGAATTGGTTTAACTGATTTTATCTGTCTGGAATAGTACATTCAGCAAATTGAATATTTGCCTGGTTTCAATTGATGCCCCTTTATTTGTGTTAATATTTATTGTTGTAGCAAAAGTAGTCCAAACTTGGAAGTGATGAAATGTTAAGGGGTTGCTTGGTATCATTTAGTGATGGCCATTTTCATTTTCTTGTTAGCAGTAAATCAACAAATGCTTCTTCTTTTGATCTTGTACCAAATGAATCACAAAACAATAAAAATAAAATGAGGGGCCTCAAATCTTTGTAAAGTGTAAAACAACTTCTACTTGTTTTGTAATAAAAATAATAAAATATTCTTTAAACATAAAGAATGCATTCATTTCTTTCCTCTGTCTTTATTTTTTTTTGTTTTCTTTATATTTTGTTTTATAACTCAACATCTTCTTTGTTATTTTTACTTAACACTAATGTCTCCCTTTATTTTTATTTTTCGAAAGTTTTCTTCCTAAACCATTTTTGTGCATATTTAATTATGTATATTGTGTATATTTTATACATTTAATTACTTATTTATATAGATTTGTGTAACAAGAAGTTTTGAGTAACAATGAAAATTTTGTCTGATTTACATATTTCACATAAAATGAAAACTATGATAAAATATGAAAATTAGTAGTAATTATGAAACTGTATGGTCTATTGATAACTATTTTTCAAAATACTTCTACCAATCACATACTCATTGTGTTTGTCGTTTTTAATAACGATACTAAATGTGTTTTCTCTATTCTCATTTTCAAAATACAACTTTCAGGAAATAATATTGAATTCGTTCTCTAATATAGAAAACATTCAAATTGAAGATATCAAACTTATTCTTTGGAACAATTTCAAAAACAAATCCTTAGAAAATGATACCAAACGAGCTCAAATTTTTCGTACTCAAAGTCATGCTTCTAAGTCTTGGTGTTCTTCTTGCTTTGTGACTGATTCCATTTTGACTTTCTATCATTCGTTCTTTTTTGCTTTTTTTCCCCTTCTTTTTTGTCATATCCCAGCTGGTTTTCTGCTGTATGCTTATTTTCTGCTCGGGCTAAGGTCACAAAGCATTTATCTCAATAACTGTGTATAAGTTCCCTAAAAATGTAAAAATGTAATATTCTTACAAATCAATGGGTTGAACCTTACCACTTTTTTTTCTGTCCCCTTCAGGCTGTTCAAATATTTCCCTTGGCCTTTATATGGAGAATTTCCACTGGTTGCCTTCTTTTTCGGGTACTGCGTGCGCCTGACAGCTTGATAATTCCGGAAGTTTGGGTCTGTGAAGAATGTTGCCCTAGCAATCACTTAGCTGGGGGATCAACTCCTGAAGTGTCTAAACCAAATGCTGCTTTGATATCTAATTGTGAAAACAAGGAAAGCCTTTCAATCAATGAAGCATTTCATCTATCTTCCTTAACAAGAGACCTGCAGCTAGGCACCAAATCATGTCCTTCAAGGCAAAAGGGCCACACAAGGCGAAAGGGTAAGAAGTCCTAAGGCAAGAAATTTCAAAATTTGTAAGGACCATCCTATCTGTGTTGTAAAACAATACTTGAAAGCTTTCCTTTGTTTTTGGAGCTAAGAAATGTCATACTATCTATTATGTTGATATCTAGTCCCATATATTGATTTTCTCTCTTTTTCCTTCTGCTTTCAGTCAATATCAGAATATATATATATATATATATATTTTGTCTTTTCCCATATATGTATTGGTTAGGTAGATTAGATTTTACGTGTTATAAATAACAGTTATAGCATTTAATGACAAAGTATTGTTTTTTTTTTGAGGTATTCTACAACTATGAGGGAGGGGGGATCGAACACCTGACCTTAGGTCAGGGGGTGCGCTTACAAGGGGGAAAGATTGTCAAATTAAGAAAATAATACATTAAACAACTGATGATTTGCAGCAAAAAAAGTTAAAGCGTCTTCTTGGATAACAGACATTTTAGTTTCTACTGATGAAATTAATAATCCAGATCCCTACACTTTTGCTAGAATTATTGTCTCCCTTCTTGCGGCATTAGATATCCTCTGGTTTAAGCTAGATAGGTATCAAACAGAAGAGTAAGATATGTGATTTCTTGCTGTAAAGAGCTGTACTGCTGTTTGCTTTTCCCCGTGAAGGTGTAATGTCTACTTAAATTGTTTTTCTGTTGGATATAAAGGTAGGTGTGAAGAATTAGTATAGTGAAAGGTTGTGGATTTATATTCTAGGCCACAATAATACTTTTAAGGTAATTGGAGATTTGGTAGCATGAACTGTTTCTTGCAAATTAATAGCGGCTCTCATTTCCGCTAATTTCAGCATTAATCATTTTTATGTGGCATATTTACATTACTTAATTTTTGTAATCAGATTTGGATATAATTTATGTTCTATCTGGACTATATCAGATCATATTTTCAGTTTAGCCTTCTATGTTGGGGCAGATCTATTATAGGCTTTCCGCTTAAAGGTTATTAACCTTCATGGTTCTGTAATAGTAGAACTGAGGAGCTTTTTTTTTGAATTAAAATTAAAGAAATGACTTATTTTGGTTATATTACCTGCCAAGGAATGATAAATGTTCTGTCTTAATTTACTTGCCTCGTCATGTGATTGATTACGTTTATATTCAAATGTCATGTTCATGCAGTTTCTGTGCATGTTAGTGAAAGTGAGCCAGGAAATGTGCTTGATACATCAGTAAAAGTTTAAGTTTCCCGAAAAGCGACAAGGACTTCAAAAACAGTGACTTTTGCACCTGAACCTGTTGCCATATCAGGCAGGCATTCTCTTGTCATTTTTTTTCCATTTATGCTTTAACATTTTCTTTTTCTTCTAGCTCATGTTTAATTCCCTCTGATTGCTTTGTGCAGCATTTTATTCTTGTATTTATTGATAATTGTATAATTGTTTGTTTAATGTGACATTATGCGTTGCCTTAGATAAGATTAGGCAAACTTCTCCTATAATCAATAACGTAATGAAATTTATCATCTCTTGATTTAACATGTACAGCTTGGTCATCTTCAGATTGTTGATTTTGTTCATGCAGGCTTATTAAAAATATCAGTTAATATATTGAATCTGTAGCCTGATAACATTGAAAGATAAAAGAGATACAGAATTTATTGACAGTTTTCTTAATTCCTTTAAACTTTTGCTTAATGAGAATTGCACAATTGCTGCAGAATGGGGTTATTAAATTATGAGCCTTGCCATACTTAATATGATTTGGCTCAGTTGACAATTCTTCCATGTTACCGAATCTAGTTTCTCCAACTCTAAATATATGTTGATTCAGATGTTCAATTCTGCCATGATGCTGAACCCAAAATCTATGGCATCCAAGCAGGGCCTATGCCATATGATCTCCTTCATTTTGAGATGTATCCTTCAAATCATCCTACTCTTGAAGTTGTTTGGAAGTGAGTAATATCTCCATCTTGATGCGACAATACGTTTTTATTTATTCTTGAACCGAACTTTATTTCATCATTTGTGTTCTTCTGCATTGCCTCTGGATATGTACATCCATGTATACCTAACAATGGATTAGGTTTCATACAAATTGGTTTTGGTGAGTCATAATGGCAAAAAATGGCTTTAATTAGCCATCTCATTAATGATGTGATTCAGTTATTCCTCTTATGAAGGAATTGAGTTGTATCCCTGGAATCGTAACTCAGGTCTAGATTGAATTGGTTATTTAATTCCTCAACAAATTTTGAATTTTGTTTACCTAATTGTAATCTGTTGGAAATCCAGATTGGATCCCACTAGATTAGGGATCAGATTGTTGTATTTAATTAAAATTTTGTAGAGATTTGTTGGCTCAAAAAAATCTGGTAGTTTATTATCTGCTGGCTTCAAATTTGAATTTTCCAGCTATAAATGTTATCTCTCCAAGGATCCTTATCATGTAAAGTATTAGCTTTAGGTATTTTTGCAAAGCTAAGATTATTTTATTCATATCAGAACTCTATAAATAGAGGATTACAAGACTTGCCAAACAAGAGTAGAACTCTGTAAATCAAGAACAAATCTAGTTTTAAAATAGAACTTAAGTCTTATCCTTAACAGATAGGTGATAACTGTCCATCTGCTTCCTAGAAGATAAAGAGATAAAATAACTATCCTATCTTGACCAAATACAGGAAGAAAACACGGTAACTAAAAACAAGATTCTCAACACTCCCCCTCAAGCTGGAGAGAAAATATTGATCATTCTCAGCTTGCTCACGCAGTCTTCAAATATTTGTCTACTTGACCCCTTTGTAAGAATGTTTGCAATTTGTCCCTTGGATGGGACATGTGTTGTACACATCTCTCCAGTCTCTATCTTCTCTATGAGGAAGTGTTTGTCAATCTCTACATGGTTGGTGCGATTATGAGCCATACTTATGGCTGCCTTATTGTCACAAAAAAGCTGCATAAGCTTTGAGTAAGGCTGTTGTAACTCATCTAAGAGTCTTCTAATCCAGATAAGTTCACAGGTCCCATGTGCCAAGGCTCTCAGTTCTGCTTCTCTACTACTCTTGGCTACTACGTTTTGTTTCTTACTCCAAGTTACCAAATTGCCCTACATAAATGTATAGTACTTGGAAGTAGACCTCATATCATCAATAGAGCTAGCCCAGTCAGCGTCGGTGTATGCCTCAACTTCTCTATTCCTATTTTTACCAAATAATAATCCTTTCCTAAGTGCTCTCTTTAAGTATCTTAAGATTCTGTTCACTGCATCGAGGTGACCTTGAAAAGGACTATGCATATACCGACTGACCATACTAATAGCAAAGGCATTGTCTGGTCTAGTATGAGATAAATAAATCACTTTCTTAACTAGTTTTTGGTATCTCCCCCTGTCTACAGGACAACCTGCTTCCTTACCTATCTTACAATTCATTTCAACAGGTGTATTAGATGGTCTGCAACCTAGCATACCTGTTTCTTTAAACAAATCTAAGGTATACTTCCTTTGTGAGATGAAAACTCTCTGTTTGCTCCTAGCCACTTCTATACCAAAGAAATATCGAAGATGACCTAAGTCCTTTATCTCAAACTCCCAAGTCAAAAGCTTCTTGAGTCAATTGAGTTCTTCCAAATCATCTCCGGTAAGAATGATATCATCCACATAAACCAGAAGGATGGCTATCTTGTTAGATAAGTGTTTGAATAACAATATATGATCAACTTGTCTTTGTGTATACCCAAATTTTATTCACTGATTTTGTGAAGCGATCGAACCATGCTCTGGGTGACTGCTTTAAACCATACAAAGATTTTTTCAAATGACACACTTTACCATTTACTCTTTCTTCATCAAAACCAGGTGGCAACTCCATATATACTTCTACTCTGAGTTCTCCATTCAAAAAGGCATTCTTTACGTCCATTTGACGAAGTGGCCAATCAAGATTTGTTGCAAGAGACACCAAGACTCTAATGGTATTGAGTTTAGCAACAGGAGCAAAGGTTTCATTATAGTCAATCTCGAAAGTTTAAGTAAAGCTTTTGGCGACTAGCCTTGCTTTATATCTGTCTATGTTGTCATTAGATTTGTATTTAATGTTGAACACTCACTTGCAACCTACTGAGCTTTTCCCTTTGGGTAATTGCACAATTTCCCATGTATTGTTTTTCTTTAAAGCTTGCATTTCTTCCATCACTGCAATCTTTCATTTAGGAATTGCCAGAGCTTCCTGAATAGTAGTGGGTGTGATCTTTTCACTGAAAACAAGAAATGATGATGACAACTTGCTATAGGATAAATAGTTATACAAGGGATGCTGCGTGGAAGACCGAACTCCTTTTCGGAGAGCAATAGGCTTGTCAAGATCTGTAGGAAGATTATCTGAAATATTGGAGGGGTTAGGAGTTTCTTTCGGTTCAGTCTCTTGGCTGTGCTTTTGGACGGTGATTGGCTGTTCCACTAGCTGGCTTTGAGTATGTTTTCAAGGCGGGCAGCTCTAGAGGCAAATCTTCTCTTGTTTCTATATCTGTTTTTGTAAGCTTCGGATGTTAATGGCATATACAACTCTAAGTAAAGATGATGGACTACGTAGTGATGGCTCAGGTGGAGACTCGGGTTGTGGCTGTCTAGGTGATGAGTGCTCAAGTTGTGATGACACAGGTGGTACATGGTTAGGTAAAAAATCCCAAAGCTAAACTTCACTAGAATTCTCCCCCTGAAGTGAAGAGTTTGGATAAAAAAGTTTATCTTCAAAAAAGGTAACATCCATACTGATGAACATCTTTTGGTTGTTGGACAAAAGCACTTATACCTTTTTGATAAGGAGAATATCCTAAGAAAATACACTTTGTGGCTCTAGGATCAAGTTTGGTGGTAGTAGGTGACTAGACAAACACTGTGCACCCAAAAATTTTGATTGGGAGATTTTGAAAGAATCTTGTATAGGAAAAATGTTAGAGAAGAACTTGGAAGGGTGTGAAATTGTAGAACTCTAGATGGTAGTCTGTTGATAATGTAGGATGCAGTTAGAACAGCCTCCCCCAAAAGGTTTTGGGTACATTATTTGTGAACAATAAGGCTCTAGCTACTTCTAGGAGATGTCTATTCTTACGTTCTGCAATTCTGTTTTGTTGTGGTGTACTTATGCATGTCCTTTGATGTATAATGCCATTTTCAGTAAGATAAGTCCCGAAGATGGAATTGAAGTATTCTAGACCATTGTCTGTGTGGAAGATTTGAATTTAAGTTTGAAATTAATTTTTTATCATTTGGTGGAATGACTGAAATATAGATTTGGCATCTGATTTTTCTTTTAGTAAGAACATCCAACATAACCTAGTGTGATCGTCTACAAAAGTTATGAACCATCGAGCTCCAGTTATACTTTTTATTTCTATTGGACCCTAAATGTCACTATGAATCATGTAAATGGTTTAGAGACATGATATGGGCGAGGTGGATGTGTGGTGTTTGTATGTTTTGCTAATTAACAGATTTTGCACTGTAATAAACTTGCATCTTTATAGTGAAGGGAACAATTTTTTTAAGTATAGGAAGCTAGGATGGCCTAATCTCTTATGCCATAACATTATTTGACTTAAATCAGAAATAGAGCTAGAAACAGAATGAGTTTCACCCTTATAAGCCTGAGCTTGTGTGTTTCCACAAGAATTGTAGTCTTTTAAGTAGTACAACCCATTATCTTCCTCAGCACTGCCAATAGCCTTCCCTGAAAGTAAATCTTGAAACTCACGGACGGTGGGGAAAAAGTTAGCTCTACAGTTCATTTCCTTTGTCAACTTGCTAATGGAAATCAAGTTACATGAAAGGTTAGGAACATGTAAAATAGAATATAGAGTAATTTCAGGTGAAATTAAAGCTGTCCTTTTTCCAGCAATTGATGACAAGGACCCATTAGCAATCTTGATTTTTAGTGAACCTGGGCAAGGGTTATAGGTAGAAAACAATTTATGATTTCCAGTCATGTGATCTGAAGCGCCGGAATCAACTATCCAAACATCATCACCTGTTGTTTTTGCACTTAAAGCAAGAGAAAAACTACCTTCTTGGGCTACAGAACAAGAAGGATTTGTAGTAGGCTGTGCATCAAGTTGAACTTGTGAAAAAATCTGTTTAAGTTCAGCTATTTACTCAGCACTAAACACAGACTTTGGGGGCTCTGTTGTTGCTTGAAAGCCTCGAATATCACCTTGCTTTCTTGGCTGGAAATTTGCTGATCTACCATTCAATTTCCAGCAGTTCTCCTTATTGTGGTTTGACTTCTGACAATGATCACACCATATCTTTTTTCCCGCTGTTCGGTCAGAGTTTGTATGCTGGTTGTAGCCTCTATGTGCCCTCTGCTCATTTGGAGATGAATGCTAATTTCTGTTAGTGTTGTTAAACCTTTTTGTGGCCAATGCCGAGTTCTGTAGAATGTTTTCTGAGGGTATACTCGAGTGATTTTTCAGCATCACTCTTTTCCTAGTCTCCTCACGCCTCACTTCAGCGAAAGCTTCTTGAATCCCGGACAGTGGTTTTTTTCCCAAAATCCGTCCACATACCTCATCCAAGTCTTTATTCAGCCCCGTAAGAAATCAAATATCCATGTTTGTCCTGTCTTTGAGAGTATTTAGTGGCACAATCTGAACAGAACCACTTGATGTCATCGAATAAATCAAGTTCTTGCCATTATCCAACAAGAGTATTGTAATAATCAGTCACAGTAGCATCTCCTTGCTTCTTGTCTTTAAGAACTGATTGAAGTTCAAACAGTTGAGAAGAATTTCCAAGGTCCGAGTACATGATTGTAGCCATATCCCAAAGTTCTTTTGCTGTCCTGTATGATAAATAATTCCTTCCAATTTTAGGCTCTATGGAATTAACAAGCCAAGCAGTCACCATTGAGTTTTCGACCTCCCATGTGAGATAACCAGGTTCTGTTTCGAAAAGTCTACGGGTATCTCCAGTAATACAGCCAATCCTCCTTTTTCCTCGAATGACAAGAACAGTCCAAATAGTTGGTGCCATTAAGTTTGAGTTGGTGATTTGAAGAGAGTGGGAATCAGCAAAGGAACCTGGGATAGGAATTGAAGAAATTTGAAGGGAAGGTGGCTGTGAAGAGTCTGAAATTGGAGTAGAAGAGGGCTGTTGAAGGGACCTGGTGGATACTTCTGATGATCCATCTCGGGTGGAGCCAGTCATGGCAGTTTTCACGATTTTCTGGTTAGAAAGAGATGATAAAGAAGACTAGAAACTGTCGTGCTTTTTTTTCTAATATGCGAAACAGGGTTAAATAGAGTACTAATAAAAGGAATAGAATAGCTCTGATACCATATTAGCTTTAGGTATTTTTGCTAAGCTAAGATTATTTTATTCATATCAGAACTCTATAAATAGAGGATTACAAGACTTGCCAGACGAGTAGAACTCTGTAAATCAGGAACAAATCTAGTTTCGAAATAAAACTTAAATCTAATCCCTAAAAGATAGGAGATAACTATCCATCTGCTTCCTAGAAGATAAGAGATAAGATAACTATCCTATCTCAACCAAATACAGGAAGAAAACACGGTAACTAAAAACAAGATTCTCAACATAAAGTCTATATAATAACGTAATCTATTCTGTTGATGATATAGCACAAAAATATTTTTTTCAATTTAGATGGTATCCGAGCTAAAAGTCTTCCTAGTAGACCTATTTTTGTGCTTAGCCTGATTTGAATCCTTTCTTTTTTGCCAAAATGTCTGATACTCAATCCGACACCACCTCTGCTACTTACTCTATTTCCTTTGCCAAAATTGCTCAATCTGAATCCCACTCACGTTCGGTTTAGATTACAACTATTGGACTCACTGAGACTAAATTCCTACATTGGTCTCAATACGTGCGCATGTATATACATTGGAGAGGCAAAATCGGCTAATTGGTGAAACATCAACTATAGCAAAAACAAATTCAGCTTATTTGGCCTGGGATGCAGAGAATTCAATGATTATGTTATAGCTTGTGAATTCTATGGAGGAGATTAGTGCTAATTATATGTTACTCCACAGCCAAAGAATTGTGGGATAACATCAATCAGATGTATTCTGATTTGGGAAATCAATCCCAAATATATGAACTCTAACTCAAGCTTGGTGATTGCAAGGCGAGAGTGCACTCACTAAATATTTTAACTGACAAAGTATGAGTAAATCTCACTTGTATTTCATCTAACAAATGTACACTAATTTATAGGAAAAAAAACTAACCTAAGTCCTAATTACAGAGAATACATAGCTGTAATACATGGCTGAAATGAACTGTAATACACAGTTGTAATAAGCTGTAATACACAGCTGTAATAAGCTGAAAAATATGCACACCAAAACCATAATTGTTGACTCTAGCATTTTCATACTAATATCATAATTGTTGACTTTAACACCCCCCCTTAAAGTTGGTGAGTGGATATTTTTCATTCCTAGCTTGCCAACAATAGATTGGAATGCAAAACCATTTAATCCTTTAGTTAATACATCTGCAAGTTGACCTTCGGTTGACACAAATAGAGTACAAATCAATCCACTCTCTTAACTTCTCATTTATAAAATGTCTATTTACTTCCACATGCTTGGTGCGGTCATGTTGTACTGGATTGTGTGCGATATTAATTGCTGACTTATTATCACAATACAGTTTCATAGGTTCTTCCCACGCAATCTTCAAATCTTCCAAGATTATTTTCAACCATAAAAGTTCACAAACTCCTAATGCCATAGCTCTGAACTCAGCTTCTGCATTTGATCTTGCTACCACATTTTGCTTCTTGCTTCTCCACGTTACAAGATTGTCTCCAAGGAATGTGCAATAGCCTGAAGTTGATCTTTTATCATCAACTGATCCAGCATAATCTGCATCCGTGTATGCTTCCACTGTCAATTCATTATCTCTTCTAAACAACACTCCCTTTCCTGGAGTACCTTTTAAGTACTGTCGAATTCGATGTGCTGCTTGAAGGTGTACTTCTTTTGGGTTGTGCATGAATTGACTCACCACTCCTACAACATATGCTATGTCTGGTCTGGTATGGGAAAGATAGATTAATTTGCCAACCAATCTTTGATAGGATTCTCTATCTACCACTGCATCTTCTGGTGCTTCACAAAGTTTGTGATTTGGTTCAATAGGTGTCTCCACTGGTTTACACCCTAGTTTCCCTGTCTCAGTTAATAAATCCAACACATATTTCTGTTGTGATATAAAGATCCCATGTTGAGAGTGAGCTACTTCAATGCCGAGGAAGTATTTTAACCTGCCGAGTTATTTAATTTCAAATTCTTGCAATAAACACTTTTTTAGTATCTTCATTCCTTGCAAGTCATCTTCAGTTACCACTATCTCATTCATATAGACTAAGAGAGCTATAACTCCCCCTGAAGAGGAATGTTTGATAAACAATGTGTGATCACCTTGACTTTGTTTGAAACCCAAAGCATGCATTACTCTAGCAAATCTGCCAAACCAAGCCCTGGGAGACTGTTTTAAGCGATATAGTGCCTTTTTTAACTTGCACACCTTGTTCTTTTCTGACTCAAAACCCTGGAGGTATCTCCATATAGATTTCTTCATCAAGATCACCATGTAGAAAGACATTTTTTACATCAAACTACTGCAAACTCTAACCACAATTAGCAGCTAAAGATAATAATATTCTTACTGTATTCATTTTTGCAACAGGAGCAAATGTTTCAAGATAATCTATCCCATAAGTTTGAGTATACCTTTTTGCTACTAATCTTGCCTTGTACCATTCAAGTGATCCATCTGCCTTATATTTCACGGTGAAGACACATTTACATCCCACTAACTTCTTTCCTGGAGGTAGTTCCACCAAGTCCCGGTTTTGTTCTTTTCGAGAGCATCCATTTTAACCTTCATAGCTTCTTTCCACTCCTTGCTACCCAAAGCTTCCGAGACATTTTTTGGAATAGTAATAGTGTTGAGGTGGATAAGAAATTTTTTATGACCACTAGACAGCTTTTTATAGGATACAAAGTGAAACAATGGATATACAGGTCGTTGGGTACATTTTCTAATCCCCTTTCTAATTGCAATAGGAAGATCATCATCATTAGCAACAATAGGCACATTATTATCATAATTCTCAGAGTTAGGAGTTACCTCAACATTATCAGTACCAGAAATTGGTTCTGAATCAAGAACTTGCATTGGTTGAACAAGAGGCTCTTTCCTTATTGAATATACCTGCAATGGGCGTATAGTACTTTGAATCTGTTTATCATTTGCCACTTGATTAGGATTGTTTAGATGTGATTCATTTGGTAAAGGATCAGAAATAGATGATTTATTTGGTAAAGGAACCAAATTTTGATTTTGTGAGGATAAGGAGTATGAAAGATCAAATAAAAACAAATCTCTATCCTTATCTTCCATAAATGTTGTCTCCCCCTGAAGATAGGGATTTGAAAAGTAATTTTCATTTTTAACAAAGGTTACAGCGACAGAGACAAAGAATCGTTTTGTAGTAGGATGATAACAATTATACCCTTTCTGTGTAGAAGAATACCCAACAAAAATACACTTAAGAGCCCTTGGATCAAGTTTCCCACGGTTATTCGAATGAATATAAACAAATGACACACACCCAAAAATCCTAGGAATCAGGTGATTAGTCGTTTTGAAGTTAGGGTAAAATTTCGAAAATAGTTGCATGGGGCTATTATAATCAAGAACTTTAGAGAGTAATCTAGAGTAACTGCTTGAAGATGACCATTTTTCCTTTCCGCCACTCCATTTTGTTGTGGTGTGTTGACACATGAGGACTCATGAATGATTCCTTTTTCTTTGAAGAATGGTGACAACACTTGATTAAAATATTCTGTAGCATTATCAGATCGAGCTCTTTTTATCCCAACCCCAAATTGATTTTTTACCATATGGAAAAAATTTTGAAACGTGGAACTGACATCTGATTTTTGTTTTAAGAGAAAAACCCATGACACTCGAGTGCAATCATCAATAAACGAGACAAACCAATGAGCTCCAGAGATATTATTAAAAGTAGAAGGTCCTTAAACATCACTATGAATTAGAGTAAAAGGTTTTAAAACTCTTATATTATTTATTGGAAAGGATGCACGTTTATGTTTTGCAAGTTCACAAACATCACAATGGAACATACTTAAATCAAATCCTTTAAATAAATCAGGAAACATTATTTTAAGAATGCTGAAAGAAGGATGACTAGGACGAAAATGATATAACCATATCTTATCTTTATTGGCAAGAGAAGAATTAGAAAGTAGAGGCAACGAAATCGGATCAATAGTACTATTTTGCCCACTAGATTTCTCAAGAAAGTAGAGCCCATTTTCTCCTTAGCAAGTGCAATCATTGTCACCATTTTCTAGTCCTAAAATTTACAAAGTGCAGAAGAAAAGGTTACCAAATAGTTCAAATCCTTTGTAAGTTTGTGAATTGAAACTAAATTGGTAGGCAATTTTGGACATGTAGAACATTTTTTAAAGCAAGGTTCTGATTTATAACTACATCCCCTTGACTAGCAACTATAACCTATGTTCCATCAGCAATAGTAATTTTCTTATTACTAAGACAAGGACTATAAGATACAAATCCATGAGAAGATTGGGTCATATGATCTGTAGCTCCGGAATCTACTATCCAAGTTCTTTTTGTAATTGACACATTAAGTGCAAAGGGCTGAAAATTACCTGAAAAAGCCAAGGAGTAAGTACCTGCACTATTCATAGGTTTCTCTAATGTCCTCATAAAATATCGCAACTTCTCAATCTCTTCTTTATTGAACTTAGATCGCTCTTGAGAAAATTCTTTTACATTTTTAGATTGTGATGAGGTTAAATGTGCCAGTCCTTGACTTGCTTCTTGATTACTCTTTGCTGTCCAAGATGTATTTTGAGTATTTAAAGGCTTACCATGGAGTTTCCAACACCTTTCCCTGCTATGTCGCGGCTTGTTACAGTATGTACACCATAAGGAGTCTTTTTTACCTTCTCTAAGTCCTTCTAATAGTCCTACTCTGCTTGAACAAGCATTTGACTGTTGTTGATCTAATTTCACAACTTTTGTAACTAAAGCTGAACTTTCTGTCAGATTATAATCTTTGCTAATTGGTAGATTCTGAAATCTCAA
Source organism: Ailanthus altissimus (assembly GCA_946807835.1). Lineage (NCBI taxonomy): Eukaryota > Viridiplantae > Streptophyta > Magnoliopsida > Sapindales > Simaroubaceae > Ailanthus > Ailanthus altissimus. The sequence goes on along the minus strand of OX327696.1, from coordinate 20,001,795 downwards.
GCATAATTTTAGACATAAGTGGAAAGAAAAAAAATCTGGGCGTGGGAAGACTAATTTTGAGAGAAAAAAATGGTTTTGAAAAATATGGCAAAGCAGGCCTTAAAAGAACTAGAAGAATGAAAAAAAATGGCAATTTAGGCCAGAAAACTGGAATTTTTTTTCCCAGAAATTTTAAATGGCAATGCAGGCCATAAATTTAGAATTGATAAAATGACTAGAAAAAGAAAAAACAAACTGGAACTTTTTTCAGAAATTTTAAAGTGGTAATGCAGGCCACAAGTTTAGAAATGATAAAATGGCTTTGATACCATGACAAAGTATGAATAAATCTCACTTGTATTTCATCTAACAAATGTACACTAATTTATAGGAAAAAGAAACTAACCTAAGTCCTAATTACACAGAATACATAGCTATAATACAAGGCTGAAATGAGCTGTAATAAGCTGTAATATACAGTTGTAATAAGCTGAAAAATCTGCACACCAAAACCATAATTGTTGACTCTAGTATTTAGTAAGACTCTAGTATTTGCATACTAATATCATAATTGTTGACTCTAATAGATACAGACTGGGCAGAGGATGTTTGTTGTAGAAGGTCTACTTTAGGGTATTGTACTTTTGTTGGAGGCAATTTAGTAACCTGGCGAAGTAAGAAACAGAATGTAGTTGCAAGAAGTAGTGATGAGGCTGAGTATAGAGCAGTAGCTCACAGAGTCTGTTGAGGGATTTGGATAGAACATTTGATGGAAGAACTAAAGGTTGAAAGTACACTACCTAAGAAGATTTATTGTGACAATAAATCTGCTATTGCCATTGCTCACAACCATGTGCTCCATGGCAGGACAAAGTACATGGAAGTATAAAAGCATTTTATTGGAGAAAAACTTTACAATAGTTTGATTTGCATGCCTTATCTTCCTACAAATGAATTGGTGGTAGATATATTGACCGAAGAGCTGACTAGAAGACAGTTCAAGAAACTAGTATGCAAGCTGGCCATGGAAGATATTTTTAGACCAGCTTGAGGGAGAGTGTTGGAAATCAAGATTGAATCCCATCAGATTAGGGATCAAATTGTGTGTTTTAGTTAGAAATTTGTAGACATTTGTTAGCTCCTACAAATCTGGTAGTTTGTTATCTGTTAGCTTCAGATTTAAATTTTCCAGTTGTAAATATTATCTCTGCTAGGATCCTCATCATGTTCTATATAATGATGTAATCTATTCCATTGATGATATAGCACAGAATTATTTTTTCCAATTTAGATAATCTGATTCTGTGGTTTGGATCTGTTAGAGAATTTGAAGAAATTGTATTTCACTCTTGTAACTGAATTTTACATTAGAGTGCTTTTGAATAGGCTTTAAATCCCCAACTTATATGGAAACCTAAATGCATAAGTATTAATCTAAATAGGAAAAACTAATCCAATAAGAATACTAATATAGCACTAATTTACAAAAAAATAAAATTAATTTCAACAGGATCAAACCTTGTGTGTTCCAATCCATTTATGGGTTACACCATAAATCCTCTTAAATGTTCATGGTCTAGGCTTTGACAGCATATATACAGATAACTACACACAGACATCTAATAAAGTTTCATGGAGTGAATCAACTGGAAGTATTTGAAAGCATCCTGTTGCATGGTACTATTACATGCTTAGACCTTTATCTTCTTCCTTCTTGACAACCTAGTGGAAACTTTGAGATTCCTGACATGGTGTCTCCTGGGGAGTTATACACTGGCTTTCGGGCTTATCTGCCACACAATTTTGATCGTAAAGTTTATGAATATTGCAAACAAATGCCTCAAGTACTGCAATTAAAGCTGCTGCCACAATCTCATGTTTGGTCTGAGATGTTTGAGAATGAAGGTGCTCTTGGCTATGACATCTCACTTTGTTTGAATGACTTTTCCTTGTAGGTCTCTGCAGCAGTATGCCCGTCTTTTGGGGTTAATAGAGGTGCAAGATCTGGTAATGAGGAGTTGCACTAAGGGTGTGGAGTTACTGATATTAACATCTAAAAGCCTGCACTATGCTGAGGGTGGGCCTTTGATTTTCTGGATATGACTTTCTGTTGCTGCTCCATCATTGAATGTGTTTGTATAAATAACTGAATTTAGGTCTGATGTTTTTGGTAATAATGTGACATTGCAACGATGCTTAAAGTTGTCATCTCACCTCAAATGAAGGATAAATTCAAGCCACAAAGAATGAGATGGAAAAAGACTGACCGATGACAGCATAGAATTGGAACAGCATATTGTGTACTTTTTGGTTTTACAATCTAACTCTATAATGTCTTTTCAGAAATCTTACCATTAGTTCAACTGAAATTTCCAGTTAACTCCGTTCGCTACATTTTTATTAATTCTTTTGAATTTTAAAACATATGACCAAGATAGAATATTTTTGTCCTGATATATGACCACTATACTGGCATCAGAAAAACTTTGGATTTCAACAGCTACATCAGCAGTTGCTGTGAGTTCATGAACTTCTGCATCCCCCTTAATGGTGCACTGCATCTGAATTTAGATACATGTCTGACACGTTTGAAGCATGATTGAAATTCCTTTTTAGATCTTCATGTGTTTTTGGTGCATTGTGGTGAAATTGATGTCTGTCAATTTTATTGTAGAATTAAACTGGATATCCTTCTTATGGGGACTCTTCTGCTCTGTGAAAAACAAGAATGAAGTTCGTACTTCTTCCAATGTCAGAACATTGCAAGATTATGTGCAAACATTTGGTGTTGGAACTATAGTTGGCCAGCAGTCATCAGAGGTCAATAATAAAGCCCTTGATCGACCACATGTTCCTTGCAGTTTTCCTGAAAAGGCAGCTAGGAAGACTGTTCATGATTTGATCTCAAAAATGTTATCTTCAGCCTTAGTCGAAGTTCCAGTCAACTATTATCAAGGGGGAATCTTCTGCATTATGAAACATGATAATGCTTGTTACATTCACACTGAAGATCATGAGCAGACTCATAATGTTGGAACTACAGCTCTACAGCATCCGCAGAGGAGAACAATAAATCAATAGACCACGTTTATGTTCCTCTTGATGTTTCTTAAAAGGCTGCTAGTAACTATTAAGGCTGCTCATGATGTGATCTAATTTGGTGGAAGCTCAGTTCGAAGTGATCAGGTATCATTGCTCTGTAGTATTCTGTATTATATTTGGTTTGTTTATGACAAACTATTTCTCTTTTTTACAGCTTAATGAGGAATTACACCTAAGTTAATAATTGTTTTTACCATCATAAATGTCAATCTTTCTTCGTATGAAGTAGAAGAGAAGTATGAGATAGAAAAATGGTCTCAAAATTTTATTTTATATTGATATTAAGAGCATGTTTGGGACTAAGTTGTTTTGACTTTTAATTTACAGCTGCTTTGGAATGGAACCAATATCATTGACTGTCAAGTATAAGTAGATGGGTGGATGGTTGGGCAAACATTAACTATCAAGTAGAAGTGAGTGTTTACCAAATATTTTTAAAAGGTTGTAGTTTCCAAATTAAATGGAAGCATCACAGTTACAAACATGCCTTCAGTCTCAGAGACGAGGGGCAGGGCACTGTAGCCTAACTTATTTCTTTTTTGATGTAGCATGCATGAGGTAGCTGGTATGTTCATGATCCATCATTTATTGATTTCTGTGTAAATTGACCTGGCCTAGTAGTAAACTTGAAACTATAGAGATTTCCATTCAGAATTTTGCTTGAAGAGTGCTTCTTCAAATTGATCTGCATAAAGCCATCCATGTTCTTGTGTTACCACTGTCTTCTAAATCTGCTTGTTAAGTGTATTTTCAACTTAACGGGTACTGATATTCATGCAATATAAGCAACAGCATCCATGTTCTTGTGTTACCACTGTCTTCTAAATCTGCTTGTTAAGTGTATTTTCAACTTAACGGGTACTGATATTCATGCAATATAAGCAACAGCTTCTTGCTCAGTGATGTCATCTATGACTGCACGTTGCCGGAGAAAGAGACCAACTAGGCATGTAAAATTAGAAAGGTTGGTTAGTACTCGGCAACTATCATATGACTGGTGAAACCAAAGACCAAAGCCGAGATTATTGTAAATTCTGAAAAACCACCGTGTTTAAATGTTTAATGAACTCATCAACAAGAGGATTATGTCAAAATCTTTATATTTGATCTTCTGGTGATGCCCTATGCTCCCCCTTTGACTCTTGAGCTGGTCTCTCTTCCCTTTGGTGAATAGCATCATTTTATGTGTAACTTATCGTTGGTTGCGTCGGAATCATATTTTCTTGATGCCAAAGTAATACATAAAAACATGTTTGAAGATATTTTGCTTATAGGTATGGATTATACAAAAACATGCATGCATACATACATATATATATATATATATATTATTAACAATTAATAAAAAAATTCAATTTTATTCATGTAAAAGTTATGTTAAGATTTTTCTTTTTCTTTTTTAATAAGAAAGATGGGGTCGTTATTTATGTAATTTGGTTATTCAGAACAACTTAGTAAATTTAATAAATCTTTTTTAGAAAGATCGAACATCTTGATCTACCTATTACAATTTAAGTATAAATGTCTTTTAAGTAGTAATTCACATATATAAATTGTATATAGAAACTGATGGGGTAATATGATTGGATAGAAGAAGTAAATATTTCAATGCAACATGCAAAAAAAAAATCACACATTTAATTAAATCATGCCATATCAATTTGTAAAAATGAATGTGTTTAATAATTTGTATGTCTAGTATTATTCGAATAGGTTAGGTGGAAGAAGAAATATTATTTCTTATTAATGAGAAAGGCAGAAATATTTTCTCTTTTATAGATATAATACAACCTATAAAAAAAGAAATAAATCTATAATTATGCAAAGGTAATATACAATTATCCTAACTCTAATAAGATCCTATATTTACAAAAATATATAAGAAAATATTCCTAAGAATTATGGAATTAATTTTCTTGATTTGTTTGTGATTCTTAACACTTTCTCTTAAGCTGGTTGAAAAATGTTATTCATTATTAGCTTGCTAACTAAATCATCGAACCACTTCTTTTGATATTTAGTGAGTATGTCTATTACTTGTTCTGACTTAGGAATGTAGGATATGACAATTAGTCCATTTTTTAGATTCTCTTTAATAAAATGTTTGTTTACTTCAATATGTTTATTCTATCATGGATTGCAAGGGTAACTTTGTATCACAAAATACCTTTATGGGTAAGGGATTAGTAGCTTTAAGTTTTTTAAATAACTTTTTAATCTGCAAAACTTTATAGATATCACGTACCTATGCTTTAAACTCAACTTCAGCATTACTTCTAGCCACCACATTTTAGTTTTTACTACGCCAATTTATAATGTTTCCTCCAACAAAGTACAATATTACGAAGTGATCTTCTGTTTATTACACTCCTTGCCCAATCTGCATAAGTGAATACTTAAACTTGGAGATGTCTATTGTTTCCATATAGAATACCTTTTTTTGGTGTCCTCTTCAAATACCTTAAGATTTTATTTACAGCATCAAAGTGTCCTTGATTAGGTGTGTGCATTAATTGACTTACCATGTTTACAGCAAACGTAATATCAAGACGTGTATGTGAAAGATAAATTAATCTCCCGACTAAGCGTTGGTACCTTTCCATGTCAATCATCTCTTTTGGTCTTGCAGGTTGGAATTTTGGATTCAGTTCTATAAAGATTTCTATTGCTTTGCAACCAAGTAAGTTAGTTTCTCTAAATAGGTTAAATATATACTTCCTTTGAGAGATAAAAGTACCCTTCTTGGATTTAGCAAATTCTATTCGAAGAAACTATTTTAGAGGACCCAAATCTTTAATTTCAAATTCAAAAGTTAAGGCTTGCTTCACTTTATCAAGCCCAAGGTCATCATTTTTCGGTCAGAATAATGTCATCAATATAAACTATCAATATCGTCATTTTCTCTTCTTATGAGTATTTGTAAAATATTGTATGATTGGTTAGCTTTGGACATATCCTTAAAGCTTGACAACCTTCACAAACCTATCAAACCAGGTCCTGGGAGATTGTTTACGGCCATACAACGATTTCTTAGTCAGCATACTTTTTTTCCTCTAAATTATTCTTTGAAGCCTGGCGGTGTGTCCGTAAACACCTCTTCCTCTAAATCCCTATTCAAGATGGCGTTCTTTACATCTAATTATTATAGAGGCTAGTTAAGATGTACTGTAAGAGAAAATAATACTCGAATGGAGTTGATCGTTACAACAGGTACAAAGGTTTCTTGGTAGTCAATTCTATAGGTTTGTGTGAATCCTTTAATAACAAGTCTCGCCTTATATCTCTCAATGCTCTTATTAGACTTATATTTGATTGTGAAGACCCACTTGTCTTCTTCTCCTTAGGTAGATCAATAATCTCCTAGGTTTTATTTTTTTTAAGAGCTTTCATCTCTTCATATACTGCTGACTTCCACTCCGAGTGTCCTTGTGCTTCTTGTATAGTTCTATGTACAAACAAGTGAGAAATATTTATGTTGAAAGCTTTGTATTTTTTTGAAAGTCTATAGTAGGATAAATATTTGGCAATAGGATGTTTGGTACAATTCTTAACTCCTTTTCGAATAGTAATTGGAACATCAAGATCAGAAAAAGGTTAAGGAGTAAAATTTGTAAGAAGATTACCTAGGATTAGAGAACTAAGAGCTGATGATTGGCCATGCTTAGGATTAACTAGAAGATTCTCAATATTATGATTAAACCTACATTTGTTATAAACACAGAGCTCAATGGACATATGTGATAGAGTTTCTCCCCTTATTTGTGATATCGTTTTATTTAGCATAGATAGATCAATATTTGCCTCATTTTCTCTAGTTAAGGTATCCATATCTTGATTTATTTTAGAAAAAAAAAAACAATTAGTTTTGTTTCTTCTTGTTGACAAAATTGATTTTCTTTCAAATTCTCTCCCTAAAGAGAAGTTTTAGTGTAAAATAGATTTGTTTTAAGAAATTGAACATCTATACTAACATGGATTTTTTTTTGACCGAATTAAAACATATATAGCCTTTTTTATTATTATGAGAATATCCTAAAAACATATAATTTTCAACCTGTTAATCAAATTTGTTGAAGATAAGATGGGACATAGACAAACACCATTCACCCAAAAAAGTTTTAAAAGGAGATTATTGGCGAGACTTGTGTTTGAAAACGATTTCTTAAAAAATTTGTAAGGAGATTCATAATTCAAAATCATAATAGGCATTCTATTAATCAATAATAAGTTGCTGAGGTTGCATCTCCTTAAAGATATTTAAGAACATTCACATTAAATATAATAGCCCTAACTACTTTAAGTAAATGCCTATTTTTTCATTCTTTAATTCTATTTTTTGTTGAGGAGTATCCCTACAAGTCGATTGGTGTAAAATACCTTTTTTGTGAAAACATTTTCTAAACATTTATTACAAAATTATGTTCTATTGTCACTTCAAAAAATACTTATTTTATTTTGAAATTAATTTTCGACCAAAGAATTTTGCAACCTCATTTTTCAAGTTCACTAGATAAAGCTAGCATAGATGCGTATGATCATCAATGAATATCACAAACAATTTATTTCTAGTTAAAGTAGAATTCCTAGAAGGACCCTAAACATTACTATGGACTAGATAAAAGGGCTTGGAAGCACAATATGATTTTATTTTATAAGAATTTCGATGGCTATTAGCCAAAAAATAAGTTTCACAAACCAAAGAGTTACAATCTACTCCTTTAAATAAATCTAAAAATAAATACCTCAAATAAGAGAAACTAGAAAGTTTTAGTCTATTATGCCAAAGCATTATTATATCTTGAACATGGTTTGAACAAATATTACTAATAAAACCCTGAGCTTGTTTATTCTCAATATGATTATCATTAAAATAGTAAAGATTTTCTATTATTTTAGCATTGGCAATCATCATCCCTTTGTTCAAATCCTTGAATTCATAATAGGAGTCACCAAAATAACACGACAATTAGAATCCTTAGATATATGACTCACTGATAAAAGATTACAAGAGATTTTTGGGACATACATTTCAGAATAATTTTTTCTGACAAACAAATTGATCCTTGACCAGCAATGGGAGATAAGCTTCCATCTGCAATACGTACTTTTCTATTTCCAAAAAGAAGTTCATAAGATATAAATAAATAGGACAAATTTGTTAAGTGATGGGAGGCACCCGAATCTATAATCCAAGATGCAGTTAATAAAAAGGAATAAGCACACACATAACTACTTGTTTGAACCAATGACGCTACAAGGTTACCGAGAGTTGGCGGAGTAGATTTCAACACTTGCAACAGTTGTTCTATTTGTTCTTTGTTGAAATTGGTAGCAGTTATAGTGTATGTTTTAGTTGGGTATAATTTAAATCATTTTGTTTACCGTTCTTCCCCTTAATAGTTTTCCAATCAGCAAGTTTCCTATGTAATTTCCAGCAGGATTCATGAGTATATTGTGGTGAAAAAATTACACCAAACCTTTGGTTGTCATCTTGGCGCCATTGGTATTAGGGGTGTGATAGACAACAACAATTCCTATTAATGCTAAGTTTTCCACTTGTTTAGTGGAGTTTTTTTTTTCAATCATAAAATTCCTCCTACTTTCTTCACGAAGAGCTTCAGAAAAAACTTCATTGAAGGGGGAGAGGTTTACGACCTATAATCCTGCCTTGTACTTTATCAAAAGCAACATTGAGCGAGGGAAAAAATTTGAAGATTCGTGAGTTTTCCTCATTCTTTTTAAAGTATGTACAGTCATTCATGTTCTTTCACTCAAAATCATCATTGAATAAGTTAAGATCCTACAACAAATCTTATTGAAGTATTAAGTGATAGAATTCTCACCTTGACAGACTTCCCCCTATTTGATTTTTAACTCATATACTTGGGACTGATTTATAAGGTCACAATAAATCAAGGTGAGATTATCCCAAAGGTCTTTGGCAGTAGCATAATACATGTAGTTTAAGCTTATGGCATCCTCCATGGAGTTCATTAACAAGGCCATTATCATAGAGTTTTTGACATTCCAAACAGCATAGCTAGCATCAGTTTTTCTGGTTTTGCAACATCATCAATTAGACACCCATTTTTTTCTCCCTTTAATAAATATTCGAATAGATTAGGACCACTTGATAAAAGTAGTTCTCATTAAGGCAGATTATAGTGATTTGGACAGAGTTGGAATGTAAAAATGGGTTTGATTCATTGACTAGTTTAGAAGAGTTGGTGTTGGCAACAGTGGTAGGGACTGATTCAACAATTTTTAACATGATGATAGATAGGGAATGAGATCGATAAAGAGGGCAGAGGAAGAAGAAGCAAATAGGAGAAACAACATAAAAAGAATAGAGGATAAAGAAAACCAATTATGTTGGCTCTGATACAATAGAGGTTAGGTGAAACAAAAAAATATTATTTCTTATTGATGAGGAAGATAAAAATACTCTCCCTTTTATAGATACAATGCAGCCTATAAAAAAGAAAATAAAACTATAATTATACAAAGGTAATATATAACTATACACCTGTAATAAGATCCTATATGCAATAATATATAATCGGATATCCTAAAGAATCAATAAATTAATTTCCTTGATTTATTCATGATTCTCAACAATTCAAGTCTTTTTAAGTGTCACAACTCACAACTAATTATAGTAACATAGAGAAATTGATAAAAAAAAATTAATTTTTTTTGTTGCACTTATTAATTTAAAAAAATATATATTTTAAGTTATTTTCTTATAATTTAAAATATAATGACTAAATTAAAAAATACAATAATTTTTTAAAACTAAAATGGAAAAATTAGTAACAATATAGAAAATTAAAAACAAATAAAAGATCTACCATATTGTCAACGTCATGGCGTTCTTGCCCTAACAGAGCATCAGTCTTATCTTTGCAAAAGAAAAGAGGTCGCCAATATGGATGTAGACCTTGAGACCCAAATGAAGAATTGTTGATGCCATAAGTCATAGAACCCAATCTTGCCACAAAAGATTTACCAATGGTTAATAACGGATAATTTAGAAGTTATAGTATTTTATAATTTAATATAAAAATTTTATGATAAAATTTAAAAATGTAATATGCTCGTAACTAAAAGGAAAAATTTCAGAACTGACCCAAATTTTCGGTTTATTAACTTTTTTTAGTTACAAACTAACTCTCCAATCTTTATTACTTAAAATTTGAGTAAATTGACAAAATAGCACTTATTTATAAAATACAACAAATTATTAAAATTACTTTTAAAATACATACTCCGAAAATTTGAATTCAGAATAATTAGATTTTAATTTTCTAATAAAAACATAGAATTATTTATTTTATGTCAGTATGAATATAAATTATTTTGTATATATTTATAAAATTTTAAACTTTTTAAAATTTGAGTTATGAAAATCTTGATTTATAAAGTTTTATATTTATTTTACAAGTGTATGAGCACTAAAATGTAAATATAGTGTAATATGATTAATTTAAAAAAAATAAAGTGGATTTGAAAAAACTTCAACATTAGAAAAAAAACAAAAAAAAAACAAGAAAATACATGCGATTGTCCTATGCGTAATGTGTGGCCATCCAAGTGGGATTGACATGCAAATCCTATTTCACATGAGTCATGTGATGCTATTGTCGTACGATTTCACATGTTTTCCCAAATATATGTTTTTGATAATTTTAAACACTTTTTTTAATCTATTTTTTTGTTACATGTGTCATAGAGCATGAGTCACTAATTGTATATTTCAAAGGAAGGTGTGAGAGTTTCAAGAACGGTAATGAGAGATATATTAAATTAAAAAATATTGATATTTTAGTTTCGAATGATGTGAATATGAAGAATTGTTAAGTACTATATGTCGTATAGTTAGAGTTAATAACGTGCAGATAAAGTATTTTAAAATTTTATATCTATGCAATGAGGGTGAAGTTACGGCTAATTGATATTGAAGGTTATAATAATGTCTAGTTTTTTATGGGGTCGATAAAAGAACATTCACATTTCTATGTGTAACAATATATTTTAGAGCTCCCATAGGTAAAGTGGATACAGAGGCAGCCGTTAAAAATTAACAACCCTACCGTAATTATTTTATGTCGACAACCTATAGCAACTAAGTGAGTAGCATGTCTTCAATAATACCAAGTGTGGTATTTTTAAAAAATACTACAATTGACTATCATTATTTTCCTATAATATTCAATGAAAACCCAACTTATATGCACAATGATAGTAAGAAAAATAGGAATGATGATGGTAATGAAAATACTGATAATGTGAGAGAAACTAATGGATTGAATGATATACATAAAGATAGATTATGTTATTTCTAAAAGTTCTCTTAATAAGGCGCATGATGCATATAAATTGAATAAAAGAAAGATGAAGTTGAAGCAAAAAACTCTCTTTAAGTTATTCATCTAATACCACCATCAAACTTGGCCACATTAGATAAAATAGTATTTTCTAGAATTCGAGATGTTTTTGTAAAAAAATATATATATAAAAGTAAGGAGAATGAATCTCAAAATGCTATTAACTTGTTAGCACTTAAAGGTAATTAGAACTTCAAAGTTTTGAGGTTTATAAAAGATCGTTTTAAGTGAAATAGAGTGATGAGAAATTAGGAGTATATGTAGTGTCATTGGAAGTGCATAAGTTCTTCATTGTGCGAAAACTAAATGCAAATCACATTTGTCAATTAGACTAATTGCATGATAGTCATCGATAAGCCAAGAGTTAGATTATTAGTAAAATTAATATAAAAAATAAGTTTTCATCAATTGATAGGATTTATAGATTGAAGAAAATTCAAATCGACATCAATGAAAAATTTAGTATGAAGTTAACATATTCAATTACTTAACGAGCTACAGAGCATGTATATAAGTTGATAGCTAATACTTCAGAGAATTTGTTTAGATTACTTTTTACCTAATACTATGTGCTAGAACAACATAATATAGATACAGTTACTAATTTAAAAATTAATGACAACAAGCATTTTATGTATTTCTTTTCGGCGTTAGGACCATACATCAGAGGTTTTCAGTCATTTATCCAATTGCTGATTACAGTTGATAAAACATTTTTGAAAGGTTGTATTTTGGTATAATATTTGTGCTAGTATGTAAAGATAAAAACAATATGATATTTCTAATGGCCTCGAGGATTGTTGATCTTAAAAATAATACTTCTTAGACATGGTTTATGGCCAAACTGTGAGGAGTTATTGTTGGATGTTGATTATTCTAGGGTGCTTGCATGTGAGATATGTTCATCATACAAAATATACATATCTCATACATATACAAGCACAGTGAAATATTAAAATTTATACAATGAACACATATTTACATATAATTAATCAAATTAAGTACAGAATTGAGAATTTAACTCATGAAGCATTTGGATTAAATTGCTTGAAGTCTACCTGAAATGTAAACTTTGATCAATCCTAGCAATCAATAAGGGTGGGTTTGATTGTTACAACTAGCAGTATGTTAATCTAGCAATTAGTTTAACGCTTAAACTTAATTCAAAGTTAAACTCTTTAACTTAATTAAATTTGTCATTTATTTATTCAACTCTTGAGCAAAAACAAATTTAATTCGTGTTTTAATGGCTAAATTAATTGGAGAAGATGATGAATAGAATATATTTTCAACTCTTGAAAATATTTCAATTTTCATTCTCAAATTCTCTCTTAATTTTCCAGCCAACCAAAATCATTAACTTATGAAAATTAATTCACTTTTCTAATATAAACTAAATACATTTAATTAACAAATAATTTAAGATACATTTGATTTTAATTTCACTTAAATTTGAATTTACATTTAACTTAACCTAATCATAGTTAAATTTTAACCTTAGTTAAGTTAGTTTAACATAACCCTTAGGTTAAATAAACATTTAAATATTCTAACCCTGGTTAACTAACTTAATCGTAGTTAGGTTAACCTTTACTTAACCATTATATAAGGTTAACTTAACTTAACTATACGTTAACCTTTAACCATAGTTAAGTTAAATTATTTATTTAACAATTAAATAAATAAGTATTTATTTTAATTATTTAATAATTAAATAATCATTAAGTAAAATTACTTTTATGTCCTTACTAGGTTACCAAGTTAACCTAAAATGTGTCGTACCATTAAACCATATACTTTAGTTAACTTAACCATAGTAAATTGCTAGATTTATACTCTATTGAGCCATTCAATACAGTATACTGCCTAAGCGCACAAAGAGTTCATTTCATATTATGACTCTCTAGGTCCACGCCCGATTCGTCAAATGGAACTATTCTACTAGTTCATGAACAAATGCTCTACACACATGTCACGAATATTATAAATCAGCGTGTTAGACCATACAAGTTAAGGTTAGAACGTATACGTATAATCCTTCCATCATTTTTACATTGGATGTGCGGGGATATAGATCAGCACTATCAAATTCCCATTTTCTCATCCATGAACTTATTTTCAGATTCTTATTCATCTCAATAAACAATATACGCAAACACTTTTACGATATTGTTTAATCCTGTAAAAAAATATTTTCTCGGGTTTATGCTTATGGCCACAAGACTTTATGAAATATAATCTCGGAGTATCGGATATACAACTTACCTATGTAAGCTAACGAATTCAGTATCTACGCATAATAGACTCCATAATCATCGGACCATATCCAGCGACATATAGCAGTTAGACCATGAAAAGTCTCTGACATATGTGAAACCAAAGTATGGTGGATCACTTACAAGCCTACCATGACGTTCAGGTCAAAGGACCACGAATACTACTCAACTCGATAGGACATTCCTTTGACGGTTTCATAGGATATCTATTGGGATCCTCATGAGTCTATTCATTATCCAGTCCTAACTAGCTACCCGCATGCCTATACAAACTCTAAGCCCATGGTCAGCTAAGAACAACAATATGAACCAATCAGATATAGTTATACATTAATCTATATTTCAGTGATTCACCGATAGACCCGCATTGATGAATATAGATTAGGAATATAATGTTTGAGACATACTTACATATTGACATTTTCTAGCACTTATTGCAACTATATCATTACTAATATACTCTCAAGTCTTTGTCCTATTATAGATAATGTTCTAACTCTTTAGACCTCGTTGACTCTTATAACCTGCTAACTCTTAACAGAGCTAACTCTTAATATTTATAATTCTCAGAATTGTTAACTCTTAGCCCTGATCTAAACTTCTTTAGACCAAATCTGAACTCCTTCAGATCATACAATGTCGTAATGTTATAAGCATTATACCATATAATTATAATATTAACAATTTTTATTTGAAATATTTATTGTATAAATATTAAACAATTAATATTCATACAATATTGGAATGACATGTAAGCATCAGCTCCAACAGTTATTAGTGATATTAAAGATTTAGTTTTGTATTCGATTAACATGCTAGTATTGAGAAAAGTCATTCGGATTATGTTTCCTAATGCCTATCATGGAATTTGCATTTATCACTTAAAGGAAAGTTTGGTCACAAAATACAAGATACCAATAAAAAAATGAGGGGGGTGGAAAGGATTCTTAGCTGCTTACTTTATTGCTTCAAAGATATCAAAATTTTGAATTTTGAGACCAAATTAACTAGATGAGGGATATGAAACTCGAGACAACAAAGTATTTAAATGAGGACGTTAGTTTCAAAAAATAGGGTCGATTAGTAAGTGAATTTAGAATATATGACACTATAACTACTAATATTGCAAAGAGCATTAACGCAATTTCAAAAGATGCATGACATTTTTCTATGACTACTTTACTAAGTTGATATAAGAGTTGATGCATTTTTCATATACAAGAGGTCTGGCGTCCTTTCTAATGACTTGGGCAAATCACAAAGTTTAAAAGCAGAATGATAAATTCAACCAAATAATAATTTATCTAATCGATTATTTACGATTTGCAGTGAAGAACAGAAGTAGAAATAAAATAGTGAACATTATCACGAAGACGTGTAGTTATTGGAAGTTTGACTTTTTGCAACTACCTTGTGTCCATGCCATTGTAGCATTGAAATAGACTAGAATATAGTATCAGAGTCTTTGTTTGCCATATGACATGTTTGAGTGCTTATTTCATGCATATAGCAAGTTAGATAATTCAATTAGCTATCTGTTAAATTGGATAGTTTTGAACAAGTTAAGAAATATTGATGTCAAACCTCCTATATCACATCAACAATTAGAGAAGTGTAAAATGAAGCAAATTCCATCATAAACGAGGAATCGACGAAAATTGTATACAGTCACTGTAAACAGTACGAACATAATCGTCGAACTTGTTCGAACCCTACTACTTTACATAACAAATAGCAACTTACGTTACTATTTAATATTATTTATACTTCATTTTGTTACTATTTTATATTATTTTTGTTTATAAAATTTCAATTTAATTTAATTTGTCATTTTTTAAGTATTTGATGTTATTTTAAATTTCAAAGTAAAATTTATAATTAAATTATCAAAGTAAAAGGTAATCATCCACCAAAAGTAAGTATAAAATAATATAACGAGTATCAAAATTATGATCTTTATGCATTATATTTATTTGGAGGCATGGCGGGTCATCTCTTGTCTAAAAAAATATGACTCTCAAGTCCAAAATTAAATGGTTAATCCAACATTAGACACTTAATAAATTTACAAATAAATATTTTGCAATCCCTACTTTTAACCTTTTATGGATACACATCCTCTTTTAACCAAATTATATCAAATAGTGACAAATCCATAATAATATTTCTCTATTATCATAAAATTTGTATAACTAGAGATAATGTGTCATAAGAATATATATAAATGAGTGACATGACCCTCTAATATGCAATCAGCATATCCATTAATGCTAGAATCATAGATAGTGATCCTCTTGAATCAATCTTTGTTGCTATCTAATGCATGCCTTTGTAGCTAATCAAAATATAAACCTATACAAAGAATTATAAACTGTTATATAAATTGAATATATAATAAATGAAAAAAACTAATAATGTCGATTACCTTATCAACCTCAGCCCACAGTTTCTCAAATCGAAAAGTTTGTGTTAAGCATATTAGTAGGTTTTTGTCTTGTTTAGGCATTTGGTGATTATTCTTCTTTCAATCTTAATCCATAGGACAACAAAACTAAGTCCCATGTAACACCAGATAGATCATAGGCAAATTCATTATACGTAACTTTACAAGACTCCTAATATTAATTATATAACATAAAATTAGTTAAATGAAAGCAAGCAAATGTTAACATAATGTCAGCATAACAAGCTGCCAAAAAATTTATATTCAAAAAAAGTATTTGCAATCGTGCACCTTTATAGCAAAACTTATTGATATTTGTAGCATTAACAAATCAACTTTAAGCATTCATTACTATGCTAAAAAATCCAATATTTGTATAAATATTTTTTATCACTATTTTAGATTAAAAATCGAATTACAAAATGCAGTTACTCATGTGTTTACAAAATCATCAAGCTAATTAAGTTGATGAAACCATGACAAGTCAGCATCAATCCTCGGTAAATCGACATGCCCCCAACTATTGCAAACCCAAGCCTCAAACTCTACTTGGACAACTAAGTCTATTGGCTGTAATAGGTTCACCTTGTTTTTACTATATGAAAGCTTGACCTAGAATTCTATTTTCATTTTCCTAACTTCCTTTGTGTAGGATTAGTAAAAATTGTGTGTTTTACCTATGCAGCTTTATATTGATACTCAAATATACTCATATCTTTTGCAACATTAGGTAAAATTTGTATACTTGCGAAATTTTTAGGTTGTTACTGCATGTTCGGCTACCAATCATTCTCATATCTAACTATTAAAGTTTAAACGTCATTAGTCACATCTTTTTCAAACTAAAATAAAACAATACTAGTGGAAATATTAAGTTAAATAATTTAATTTATTATAGCTATATTCCCTAATTGCGTTTATTGTACATAACTTACACAGTATGGTCTATGTCTATAAAACTGGTAGATGGTTGGAAATATAGCAACATTAGTGTCATTTGATGCATAATATTTGTTTTGTCTCACTTCATCCTTCATGTCAATGACTCTTTTACCTGCTCCATCCTTTTATATATATCACAAACTCTCTTTCTTGCTTTATTCTTTGCATCAACTCTACTTTGTCCAGCTTTATTTGTTCTAGTAAATCATTAACTTTCTTCAAAATAACATCATAATTTGATGTTGTATTTTATTCAAACAATACATAAATAATCATAATCAATCTAAAAATCAATACTCATCAAGATCAATTTGTCAATAAAAGAAATAAGCATCCAATTATATATCATTGCTCTATATGCTTGCGAGGCTTCTTCATCATAGCCATGCTTACATCCATATCATCCCTGAGGTCAGTACAATAGACATTCCCTATAATATCGTCCAATTTAAGGTCCATTGCATAACTCTCTAATGAAATTCCCAAATTACTCATCAATATTATAAGCTCTTCCTTTTTTAATGTTCTTTCGGTATTAACTTCTGATGTATCTCTAGAATCTACAAAAAATTGTATATATTATTAATCACTAACATAAAATTATATATGTGAAGGTGGTAATATGGAGTAAAAATTTACAAGATTATTTTGCAAAATACATTCTCAAATTCTTTGTACAATAGAACCCTTTTACTGTGCCAATTCAAAATGCGCGAGAAAGGGTCATCAATTCTACTTGTAAATATCACATCATAGACTGTTATGACCTCGTAAATCTAAATATGAGATAATAAAAATAACAAATTACCTTAGCAAAAGACAATTGAACACTTTCTCTTTGAAATAATAATAATGAATGGACAAAATTATATATCTGAAAGTTATACAAAAATTTATATATATTATATTTCTCTAATTTGACGTCCTTAGCAGAGGCTTTTCTAACTTCTTCTAAATGTTTTACCACTTTTGATTTAAGCGAGTTATATAATACCTTTCATGTGATGTTGTTCTTTGGATATTGATTAATCTCATCCGAATCATCAACTATACTTTATATAAAGTTTTGAATGCTTTTACAATCATTATATTGCACTAAAACATGATAAAAAGAATTAAACAAAGACAATTTTACTGCATATTTATTAGTCAAGTCTAATACATTAAACCAACTATCTAACTTCTTCCAAGTTAATTTTGTTACTATTAAAATATTCCTCTCACAATCGATTATTAACTTTTCTTCTAATTAATTTAGTATACTATTTTTATTTAATAAATTTATTAAATACAATAATTACAATAAATAAATATAAATTATTAAACACATTTACTACAAGATATATCATTTTCTCATATTATTGCACTATATCTTAAAACTTATCAAATATTAGTCATAATCTTCTTTTTCACTTAGTTGCCAATCTTTCAATGCTACCCATTTGAGGTGTTTTTATTTTATTTATTTTTTTCGATTGTTAACTAGTAAGTGATTGTTTTGGAGAGTTTTAAAGTGCTTGGTTTGAATAGAGAAAAAATATAAATGATGAACAATTATGTACATTCATCAATTATTTTATTAAAAAAATTAACATTTTCATTTGGCAACTAAAAAAGAGGTTAATTCCGAAAGTTTCTTGGCCTAAAATTGTTAGCATTTATAAGTATGCTTTTACTTAGTGCCTATTTGGTTGAACTTCTCTACTGGTCAAAATGACTTTTTTAATTCCAAAAACTCTTTTTAAATTTTTTGATAATATTTGGTTACAATTAAAGAAGAGCTTTTGAAGATTAAAATAATTATTTTATTTCTACTTACAAAAGCTCAAATTTTGAACTTTTAAAGCTATTTTAATATGTGTATAATGTCATATTTATCCTAATAATATTTTCTTATTTCTATAGTTTACCCTTCATAAGAATAAAACTTATTCAACTAATATATTTTTTATATTTTCTTAAAAGTCATCATATTTCTAATTCTCCACATCTCTACAAAAATTATATTTTTACAAGAATCTACCAAATTCTTTGTTGATTATTTTATTTTATAAACAAAAAGAAGTATTATTTAATTTTCATTTTTTTTACAAATATAATAATTTATATTAATTCGTTGATTACTATGTATTAATTTTACTTGATTAATGTGTTTTAAGAAATAAAATTGAGAAAATACATGATAAATTTAAACTTCTATATAAAAAATATTGAATTATTTAGAATTTGAATATAAGTTTTATTAAGTATCCTTTCTAGTTATTTAATAACAGATAAACACTTTTAACAATATCTAATCAAAAGATTTAATATTTCAAAAGAGTTTTTTTAATTGATAACTAAATGATTAATGACTTTTTCTTAAAAGTTCTACTTTTAAAAACTCTATTTAAAAAGTTCAACCAAACGAGCCTTTATTTCTTTCCCTTTTCTTGGAATTCGACATGACCCACACAATAAATGATTTTGACTATTTTGAATTTGGACCAATTAAATAATTATGATAAAAAGTCTCTGAGAATATATGTTTTTCTCTAAAAGAAGTCATAAAATAAAAAATATATTTTCTTAGGTTAAACTAAATTAATTATAAAAGATATTATATCTCATCTTTCTCACGCCGATTGTGAGTGGATAGTAAATTAGATTTATGAAATGCAAAAATAATAAGATAAACATACATTAATTATTTATAAATACATGTTTAAAACTTTAAAAATAATTGATAATTTATGGATCAAGTGTTTTTATCAATTATATATTAAAAAAATAATATTATACTTTTAAAATTATATTTTAATATTATTTTATTTTGTATTTATTAAGAAAATATATTTATAATTTTTTTTAAAAATTATTATCATTTTACCATTTAATAATTATTTAATAAATTACTTCTAAAAAATTAAAATATTAATTATAAGCATCGCTATTCTTAAAATTTCAATCAAGTCATCAAATTTTTGAGACTACGTTGAATCTGAGCACGTAGCTCCTCATGTCTATCATTTGTCTTTGTGAGTTATTGCACAATTAATAAAGAATTTTTTTTTACAAATGGCTCTTAATTTTAAACGATTTTCTTGTTTAGCTACGAAATAATAGGCTAATCTTTATTAACTAAATCAAAGCTAAATGAACACAATTACCCTTATTGTTAAAATATAATGATACATTAAAGATTTGAAACAAAAACATAAATTGGCTTAAAGTTATTGTAAATCTATCTAAACAAAATACACTTCAACATTCAAAATAACTAAATTTAAAGTTTTAAATCATTTGCAAAGGTAAGTCTATTTTCATTATTGTATGATATATATTTATCATATATATAAGTCGAAATAGATGATTTGTTTTTTAATGTTATGCTTATTAACAAAATATATTAGCATTGAAATATAGTCCTAGTGTAGTGTGGTGAAGTTTTAGAAAGAAATAAGGTGAATGGGAGATAAAATATATGAAATTTGAAAAAATGGGTTTAATTTAGAAAACTCAAATCTGGTGAAACAATTTGCTAAGCATGCAGCTCATGCATAAGAAAGGCAAGTAGGCGCGTCGTGCACGCGAAAGGGTACGCACGATGCACCCATTTGTCACCCTTTTCATACTACTTGAGAATTTTGTGTATTTTTCACGATTTGTATTTTTTATTTCAATTTAAATAGTTTTTTAATATATATTTATTTTGTTTCAAGTCCCAAGAGTATGAGTCAATTATTATTTATTTTAGAAAAATGTGAATGACCTCTAGTGACAGGGATAAAAGATATGTTAGGTATAAAAACTTCGGTATGTTAGTTCTAAAGGACGTGAATTATAAAGATCTGTTAAATATTATATGTTGTGCAATTAAAGTTAATAATGAGGAGTATAAAATGACTCTATTGATGTAACACAATTTAAGTTAAGAACAATTGAGATCGAAAATAATAATGATGTTTGGTTCTTTTTAAGGGCCAATAGATGATTATTATGTCATTTATGTGTAACAGTAGATTTTAGAGCTCTTGTGTGAAGAAGATGTATAGGTGTTTATTCAGAGCCAATCACCTTATCATAATCACTTCATGTTAGTAAACTAAGTGGCTACACAACTCCAATAATACTAATTATTATAGTTCCCTTAAATACAATAAATTACTATCATTATTTTGCTATAATGTTCAATGAAAACCTAACTTATACGCATTACGATAGTGGAGTAGATAGGGATGCTGATAGTTTTTAAAATGTTGATAATATGGAAGAATGTGGCAGTTTTGATGATTTATCGAAAGACAGACATTGTTATGTTTCAAATAACTCTCTTAATGTTGAAGATAAAAGAGGAGATAATTATGAAGCTAAAAATCCTTTTGCATTTATTCCTCTAATACTACCATTGAACTTGGTCATATTTTATAAGGTCTCGTATATTGAAATTGGGGATATATTTGTGAAAATTTTGTTTGATAGAAAAAATGAAATTCACCAGGCTATTAGCATATAAGCACTTAATGGTAATTGAAACTTCAAAGTCTTAAGGTCTACAAAAGTTCATTTGGAGGCAAAATATGATGATGAAGGATGCAAATGACAATTACAATCGGTGCCAATGGATGTAAGAAAGCATTTCAACATGTGCAAAATTGACACAAATCACACATGTTAGTTTGACTAGTTACATGATAGTCATCAACAAACAGAAGTCAAATTATTAAAAAATTCATAAAGAATAAGTTTTCATCAGTCAGTCAACGTTATAGACTGAATGAGATCCAAGCATATATAAAGTGTTTGGTGTGGAGATAACATATTCCCTTACTTGACGAGCTAAGGAGCATGCGTATAGATTGATAAAAGGTACTCTAGAGACTTCGTTTAGATTACTTCTTGCATAATACTAAATGCTATAATAATAGAACCTAGGTACAGTTATTTATTTGGAAATTGACAACTGCGATCACTTTTTAAGTATTTCTTTATGGCACTTGAACTATGCATTAGAGGTTTTTAGTCATCTATCTGACTGATTATTGTAGTTGATAGAATATTCTTAAAGGTGCATACTTGGATAAAATATTTATAACAGTTTTTATAGAAACAATTAAAATTTTCCACTAGTATAGAGGATTGCTGATTTCGAAAACTATGCTTTTTTGGCATGGTTTATGGCTAAACTTCAAGGAGTCCTTAGTGATCTTGAAGATTTTGTATTTGTATCTGATTGAAATGCTAGTATTGAGAAGACCACTTGAGAAATATTTCCTAATGCATATCACAGAGTATGTATCTATCACTTGTAAGAAAATTGAGTCACAAGATACAATATATCATTGAAGAAGAAGAAAATGGGAATCCTAGCTTCTTATTTTGTTATTGTGAAGGCATATCGCCTTGTTGACTTTCACAAGCAAATTAAGAAGACGCGGATGATGAAACTGAAGGCAAAAGATATTTGGAGAATGTGGTTAGTTTTTTCAAATGGGTTAAATTAGTGTGAGTATTCAGAATATGTGGCATTATGACCGATTACATTACATAAAGTATTAATGGTATTGCAAAGAATGCAAAGACTTTCTATAATGACCTTGGTTGAAAGGATAATAAAGTTAATCAAAAATTGGTTTTTTTCAGAGACGTGAAGGTTGCAAAAAGTGTGATAAATTCTCAAATAAGTTGGGCCTATTGCAAGGTTTGAGGGCATAATGATAAGTCCATCTGCATGACTATTCACCTGGTAGATCATTCTTACTTTGTCGTAAAGGATGTAAGAAGAAATAGAATAGTGGACATCCCAGTGAAGTCATGCAGTTGCCAGAAGTTTAATTTTCGACAACTACTTTGTGTCCATACTATTGTAGTGAGCAGACAGATGAGATTATAGTATCATGGTCTTTGTTTACCTTATTACACATCTAAGATATTATTTCGTGCATATTGGATAGTTTCAAATGAATTGAGAGATGCTGACATCTAGCCTCCTATATAGCACACCATCAATCATGAAGGCGTTGGAAGAAGGGAATTTCATCAACGGGTTAAGAACCGATGAAGAATGTGTGCAGTTATTGTAAACAGCATAAACATAATCGACAGACATGTTGAAATCCCATTACTTTACATAACAATTGATATGGCATGTTAGTGTGTATTTCTGTACTATTTGATGTTACTTTTATTTATATCCTTAAATTTAAATTTAATGTAACTTCCCATTAATTGTCATTTTGATACTTTGTTATAATTATACCTTGTTTGTCATAAATTTATATTTTGTTATTATTGTCTTTTGTCACTTTATTTTATTTATCACTTGAAAATGCTAAGAATGTTTATAGTTCGTAAGGAAACAATGAGTTACAACATAAAATATGATTGTGAATAAAATTCAACAGTGCAATTTTAATATGATAAAATATTACACTTAAAAATGTCAAGTATGTTTGTAAGAAATAATAAATTATAATAAAAAATTTAATCATGAAAAGAATTCAACAACGCAATTCCAATATTATAAAATATTACACTTAAAAATTCCAAGTATTTTTGTAAGGAAATAATAAGTTACGATAAGAAATATAATTATAAATTAATAATTGTTCAGTAATGCAATTCTAATATAATAAAACATTACCACTACAAAGATAACTTAATACATTAATAATTATTTAATTAATCAATTATTTAAAAAAAGTAATTAAAATATATTAATAACCTAATTAAAAATAAACAAAATAAAAAAACATTATTTTTAACAAATAAAAATAAAATAAAACAATTAATTAGTTTAGTTCATTTTAATTAAAAATAAAAACTATTTTTTTTGCCCGCCACATGTCGCGCTATATGGTGCATGTGTGTAGCGCACCAAATGGTTGCCTGCATCATACTGGTGCGTATGAGATGCATTCACATGCGAAACACATTTGCGTGCTAAGATTTAAAGAAATCTTCATTTTTTATTGGTTTTTTTTATTTATACTTAATTTTAACCTATTTATAACATAATCTATCAATATTTTACTTATTTTACTTACAAGTATACATTATTTTATCACAAATTATAAATTACATTAAAATTTTCAAAAACTTAAAATTATCGGTCCTTTTCTAAATTTAAGGTTAACCACCAGTATTTTTATAGGTTGATCTACCTAAATTATCACTGACTAATACAATGTGTGAATTTAGCTCCCGAGAGAAAGAGTGTTAGGTTCGAATTTTTAATAGAGGGTGAAAATATAAGTTAGGAATAAAATTGTTCAATTATCAATTTTTTAACTATAAAAGTTTAACTTCTGCAATTAGGGCTGGTGCTAGAAAGAATAATGCCTAATAAAATGGGCATTTGTGAAAAATTCCCATTAATAAACAAACAATTTTACCAGCGTGTTTGCCTTTCATGGAGATTGCAAAGACTGTTTACACCACACTTGCTTGGGTTAAATAATTCTTATTCGCTGGGTCAGTCAGTGTCTTCTTTTCGTCTGTGTGTATAGTTATAGTTGCATTTACATTTTCATGTAAACAAATATCTGGAAAAGATTCCGACGAGAAAGCTTACCGACATGGTGAATCTCCTAAACAATTTTCTTTTTCTTTCTTTGTAGCCTTTTCATATTCTTGGTGACCCACCTTTTGTTTGTACTATGAATATTGGCGATCTTCATCGTTTAGATCGTTAATCCGGCCGATTGGAGTTATTATTTTAATAATTGGTATTTTCACTCCGGCAATAGTTAATGTTGCTAACAATTTTATAATGATTATTATATTCTTTGAAGCTTCGGCTTGCTGCTGAAAAGCTACTATTTTTGCTTTTGCTACTCAAAGTTTTCTTTTTTCCAAGTGTTCTGTGATGTATTGAAGTTTTGCTATTGATCTTACGCAAATTCACTTCGAGAGCTCGTCATCTTCTTCGTGATATGTCACATTCTGTGATAAATAATGTGTTTACTTAGGCTAGGGGATTGCTGAACACTTGACCCCTTCTGGGTTCTTGCAAAGTTGGCGTGTTACATGCACTATCTAGTTATTACGGAGATAACTTTTATTTTTTTTGTTAAAGTTTGTAAGTGAGATAAATTATTTTCACATAAAGTTTTGATCTTTGAGAAGCAGTGGGTGCTTGTAGATGGAAGCCATGTCCTGAAGGCAAGTATTCCAACTGTGGCATGCCATGCTATTTTGAAATGGTGGGGACCATCTATGCCGGCACCGTTTGACCCCCACTATGGTACGAGCTGAGGATTGACAGGGGAAGAGTTACATTGTGCCTATGGAGTGGGAATATCATTTGAAAACTATATAGTTCGCCTTTGCAAATGAGAGAAATAATAATTGTAGTGTTGGCCCTCGCAATGTTATTGCTATTTGAAAATTGGCCCCTTAGTTCCAGTTTAATTTTTGTTCATATTCTTACCTTGACTTCTGCACACTTTTACTTATGTCTGCTCTTAAACAGTTTCATAAAGGCGGTGGAAAATTTGTGTTTAGATTTTCAATCCATTAGAAATTGAGTTTTATTGCAGAGAACAAAATTCAGACACTTAAAATGCATGTTGTAGAAAATTACTGCTATTTCTAGATGTTTAAATGTTCAAGGTTATGGTTGTCTCTGGCAGTGATAAGGTGTTAGTTTGAATACATGTAATCGTTGTGAAATGTACATTTGTTTTTCTTGCAGTACAAACGAATTAGTTTTTTATGCGTTCTCTTATTAAGAAATATCATCTATAGAAATTTTGATACAGTCCTTGTTTGTCTTGCAGGACAAACCATGTGACATATGTGGTGGTGATGGTAATGCAGAACTGATTTTGACTTGCTCTAAATGTTGTACAGCTTGTGAACATGTGTAAGATGATCATATCTCTCTTATCTGTGTGTTGACACACGTCATTGCATTTTCTTTCTTGGTGCTGTCTTTAGTGTGTTCTAAATATCATTAATCAAATTAAGAGCAAGATGCATTGTGTATTTTGCTCCCTTCATCATTAAGCAATTACTATTGTGCCCTGTAAAGCAAGATAAACTTTTCCCAGGCAGTCTTTATTGCTATTTGCAGTGGCCTATACGTACTGCCATGACCTCAACACAGCATGCTTGAACTAGAATTTGGTATTTATTTTGTAGGCTCAAAATTTGTTAACTAAAGGGGGATGGATGTAATTGCTGTTGTTGTTATTATTATTATTAGTTCATTTTGATTCGAGTATGAATGAAGGGGCCCTAGTTGTCTCTAGTTCTTTGGTTGATTCAACTATCTCAATTTTTATATGTGAATGGATGTAAATATTGTACTGTTTCAATCTTAATAAACCTTGTTTCTGAATTTATTTGGTACCATTTCTATTTTTCAGTTATTGCAAGAGGGTTTTTTCTACGGAGATTCCAGAAGTTTGGATTTGTGAAGCATGCGTGTCGGACAAGGGTATAAGTTCACCAAAATCTGGCGGTGAAGAAGAGTTTTTGGATTCACTTGGTGTGGTCCACCATGATGTTATGCATTCAGAACCTCCTGGCAGAGCTTGTGCTGATCCGGGATGGCAGGTTGGTTCCAAGAAGCTAAAGATGGAAACTGGTAAAGTGAAGTTCCTTCATGCTGAAGACGTTATTAAGCTATCATCAGGAACCTTGAAAATGGAATCTGCTCGACATAATAATCCTGGACTCAAGTATGGTATGTCAAGTTCCATTACACCTATATCTGGGGGGACCTCGGTTCCATCTAAAATTGTGACCCCAAAGTTTTCCTGCCCGAGAGAGAAAGCAAATCCTAATGTTATGTCTTCAGGATTCAGGAAACCTCCTTCAAATGGTGGTGCAGAAATCAATACAATGATTGGTCGACATGCAGTGAAAACATCAAAAGGTGATAAATGTTTTCAAATACTTTTTCCACACTATTTGTTTCACGTAGCATTGGCCAGCGTAAAAGAAAAAGAAGCAGTTAGAGTTGACATGTGCATACTATATACGTAGTTGTAAATGTCTGTTCTTTCTGATGTGTTCTTTCTTAGTATTGATTGCAATGGTGATTTAGGTCATAACAAAAAATCATGAAGCTTGAGTTGGTCTGATTTGGAGTTCACAACATAAAACATGGTATGGTACAAGTTCAATCATATCAACTCAATGCTCATGTGAGTTTGTTCACAAATAGCAATTACCGGGAAAGATTATAAGTTGAATGTGTAACATTGATTTGAATGTTTTAAAGAGACATTTGTATTGCTTTTGTTGTGTTAATATATTTCAATGATAGAGTTTCATATTTTTACTTTTATATTCTACTCTCCATTGAAGTTTTTTCAGGTGAGTTTTGAGTGAATTATTTGATACTAAGTTGTGTGTGAAACTGAATATTGCTGAATTTTCCATTAAGGGGTGAAAAAGAAGAAATAATAGTATTAGTGTTTTTCAATTGGAGGTACCAATTACTAAACCTGTAAATGGTTTGATGGCTATTTCAGTGCTGTATGGAAAGTTCAGCTGTTACTTGAGGATATGCTTGATTTAGTGTCCTTTTACTATTTACAAGTGTTATACATGGGCTTCTTGAGGTTGCTACTGCTTGTTTTTGTTTTCTGCCTCAAAACAAAGGTGTCACGATTTTGCAGAGGACCATGGTGAGAAGGAATGGCGAGGAACTGTTTTTTTGCCTGCCAAAGAAGAAAAAAATTCCAAAATCAAAACTAAAGAAGTCAATATAGCCAATTTCAATTCAGAGACCACAATGTACAGAGCATCATATGCATCTTCAACCACAATGCACGCCATACCTACTAAAGAAGTTGAAACGTCAAGTAGAATAATAGAGAAGGTCATGAAAAAAGCATCACAGACACCTCCGTTGAAGGTTTCAGCTGTTACTAGTTCAGGCAAGTGAATTTCCATAGTTATTATATAAGTACTAAGAGGTTGAATATTTCAAGTTTTGGATCTTAAATATTACATTTGTTTTCTGAAGTTCCAGAAATTCTTCATTAGAATATAAAAATAAAGAGACTGAAGAAACTGTTTTGGTTTGTGCCAGTTGCTTTTGTTAATTTGATTAATTAAAAAAAAAGGATCGTGCTCAATGACATGGTTATTCAAATGAATCAGTTGCTTTTATTATTTGGTCAATCTCTATTTTTCTTTTTAATTATTCAGGCAAAACTTCTCATGCTGGTGCGGATCCTCAGAATTTTTCTGTTGAAGGGCAAGAGTTGCTGAATATTCAGTCTAAACTTAAGCTTTACCATCAATATCTCCCTGCTTTAGAAGCTACTTGGACGTGAGTAACATATTCTTTTCTGGCATTACAAAATAATTCTCCTTTTGGTAAAACGCATCAAAGTAGTCCACTGTAACAATTTTTAAGTTGAAGGTTTTTTTTTTTTCTTTAGTGGTTATCAATTAGACATTGAACAGATTATTGGTATGAAATGTGTCCTCAATTTTTATTGATCCTTGTGCTGTTTTGGTGAAGTGAATTTTGATGGCTTCACCCAGTTTAGCTGTTTGTTCTTATTTCTTTTAGTCCAATGAAAGTAAGGCATGTAGTTGTTGCTCTAAGCAGTAAAAAGGGGTGATCCATGTGCACCTCTGTTTGCCAAACAGAAAAAAAGAGCTTGAATGACAAAAGAACTTTCACCTGTGGAAAGCCATATTTATTGAAGCTTGTAATTTTATCACTATGGTTTACTTTTTAATTTACTCAACAACAGAAAGCACTGAAGAATTCCATTCCTCCTTATTCTGGTTCACTTTTCCAGAGGTGGCTTCTTTCTTGACACTGCTACTGCGTGTAACTTTTATGGTGGGTTCCAGGCTCAGCCTCCATGCAGAGTCCGTTGTAAAGTCTTGGAGCTTTCAAAAAAACTGCCCTTAATACTTCAGGCTAAGCTGCTTCCTCAATCCCATCTTTGGGATAATTTATTCGGGAGTGGTTGTCCTGATTTTCAAGACATTGCACTGTATTTTTTCCCTTCTGCTAACATTGAGAGGTTTGTATGACATCTGCTTTTGGGGTTTTAATATTTTACTCTTAAGGGAAATATCATCAACCTCCCATACTTTATTGTCTTAATATGGACGGGCCCTTAGCTTTGAAGAATATTTAATAACCTCTCCTGACAATTCTCAAAGGTGATTTTTGAAAATATTTCCAACAATTCAAGGAAGATTTTTGACAAATTTATACATTTATGGGGGAGGTTTTTCATAAATTTGGATATGGTGGATGTTTGTGTTTAAGCCATCTGTAAAGAGGTTATTGATATTCTCCCTAATTTTAATTTGATTTTGTCCTGCAATTTCTAAAACATGTCTTTCACTGTCCGGTAGATCCAAAGAGAATGCTTCTTGCTTGGCTGAGCTCTTGCACAGCCAAAATCTAGCAATGAGAAGTTATTTTGATGGTGTGGAGTTGCTGATATTTACATCTAAACAGCTGCATGTCGACTGTCAGAGTGAGCTCTCTGGTCCTCCTTAGCATTATCCTTCTGCCGTCCTCCAGATTGCATGTCAAAAATGGATGCTTAGATTTTTGTTTAATGTCAAGGCATAAATTTTTGCATTTATTTGTAGATACTTTACAAAAAGTTTTAGTATCAATCAGTGATATATCGGCCTTCGTGTTCATATTATCATGTTTAATGTTTCTTTCGAGGCATAAATTTTTGCATTTATTAATAGATACTTTACAAAAAAATTTAGTATGAATCAGTGATATATTGGCCTTCATGTTCATATTATCAAGATATTCTGTAACCTAACTGACAAAGCAGTATTCATGTGTGGCTGTAACTAGTTGTTCATAATTTCAAGCAAAACCCTGTGGAAGATGCCATTGAACTTATTTTCTCTTTGCAGTACTTCTTACTGTGTAGTTTCACATCTTCATTATTTCTTTTTTCTATCTTCTCTGTTTGTGTTGAAGAGTGCATAAAATACTAAATTTTTATCTGCTTTCTGCCTATCACACAATTAAGGCTTTTACTTAAATCTTATACTTTGAAGCCGGTTGCTTTTTTTGTGTTTGTCCTTAATTATTAATACTGAATATGTTTACATTTTGCATGTGATTTTTTCCAATATCTCATGAAAGTTCCCAAAAGTTTTTCTTTATAGGAATTATTGCAAGGATGAACACAGAATACTTTTTATGGGGAGTATTTCGCCAGGTGACATCTGATCATGCCATGATGGATAATGTTCAGGCTATTGATATGGATATTGACATGGAAGGTGGAAGGATTGTGGGGCCTGTTGATGTAGTTGTTTCAAAAGAATTATCTGGGAGAGGATGTGGAAGCCTTGACAAAGGGGATGTGAATTCTGCTACTGAGAATATGTTAGCAGAATCTAAGCAGGGAGGGTGTATTTCCTCCAACTTATTTACTAAATCTTCTGAGAAAATTACATTCAAGATTAATTCTAAGCACTCGCTGAACACCTTGAAATGGAAACTGGTAAATATTAAGGATGAGCCTCAATTTCCTCCAGGTCTCAAAGAGATCCCAAAGCTGAACTCCAGAATAATAGAAGAGAAAGCAGGAGCGGTTGATGGTGGAGTTATAAATCATGTAAAAAAGGAGAATATAGGCCTTCAGGAGGTCTGGGGAGGAGCTTCTAACGCCTCAAGTCCACAATCTCAGCATCATCAGGTATTGACGTTCAGTAAATACTAAGATTTTGATTGGAGAAGTTTCTGATTTCCTATGCATTTAACAGGAACCTGCAAGGGACCAAGCATGTGATCTTTTGGCAGCATTTGCTCCCACTTTGTCTAAGAAGGATAACAAGGATGGATCAAAAACTAAAGCTGGAGAAAATGATGATGACAATCCCCATAGAACATGTGAGAAGAAAGATTTGGAAGCTGAAGCTGGAAGCAAAATGAATATCTCAATATGCTGGATGCCTCCTCCAAGAGATTGGGTGAAGTTAAACGTGGAAGGGAGTTCAAATGAGGTTCTGGGGTCTGCAGGAGCTGGTGGAATTGTTCGCAATGAATCGGGGAAATGGCTTCTGGGATACTCAAAAAATCTTGGAACTAGCAGAAGTTTAGGATCAGTGTTGTGGGCACTTTATCTTGGCTTAAAACTTGTTTGGGAGCAGGGATTTAGGAAAGTAGTAGTGGAAACTGTCTCCCAGGAAGCAGTAAAATGTTTGGAGGAACCCTTTGCTTTCTTGGATCCTAATAGACCTCTCATCCAATCCTGCAGAGATCTTCTCAACCGTAACTGGCAATGCAGAGTTCAGCGTATCCATAGAGAAGCGAACTTGAGTGCTACTTGGTTAGCAACTCACATTGAACACCAACCATTGGGATCGGTGGCTATTTTCAACAGTCCACCTCATCCAATGGTTCCAACTTTTCAGAAGGATTCTACAGGGATTGTGGAGACTCATTTCTATTAAGTCTCCAGATGCACCAATTGTACAGTTGAAGATTCTAACTGAATTCCAAAAAGAGTTTACTCCATTATAGATTCTGCTCATACACAAGCTCCAGAAGTATAGAGATGTGATTATGTAGCTTTTAACACGGACATAATCTTAGAAGCTAACCCTTAAAATTTTCCAGATAGAGAAAACGGAGATTTTGTTAGATCATGTTGCTTGGTCCCTTGATGGGCTTGCAGAAAACAACAGTTGTTATAATCGTTGTGTTTGTTTTCCTGCTTTTGTGATCGTAAAAACTGTAGAGAAGTAGATCACTGATATGTTTGTGTTTCAAGTTTTAATTGGTGTTTTTTTAATGTGAGGTAGTAAATTTTAATTGGGCTTGGCATATTTATTTATTTATTTTTTGTGTTTTGAGTTTATTTTATTCTTAAGATATATTTTAAAATATCTACTAGAGTTTTATTTTGAAAAATTATACGAACTTTTTTTATTGAGTTAATTAGAATAATTGAATATCTTTTTGATTATAATTGAATTGAAAATTTTATTAAGTGAATTAAAATTTTGATTAAATTAAATTTTATTTTTTAATATTAAAGTGAATTAAAAAAAAACAATTTATGTAAAAAAATTGATCAAGTCCCTTCAATTTTAACAAAATTATAATAGTATTAGTGACAAATAATATAATTACTCAAAATAAATTATCCACCTTCAATGCATGTGACGTAATAAAGATCAAAATGATAAATAATTAAATTTATAACAAAATTTATTATGATTTATTACCTCATATTCATAGTAAAATTATATAACTTACATTATTGAGTTAATTGGATTAATTGAATAATTGATGATGTGAAAGTAATAATAACTAATTTTAACTACATACAATTTTAATTTTAATTTCAATTGAATTTATAATTATTACATTTTCATTTTAAATTTCAATTCTAATTATTACATTTCCAACTGC
The DNA here is from genome assembly GCA_946807835.1 of Ailanthus altissimus. Lineage (NCBI taxonomy): Eukaryota > Viridiplantae > Streptophyta > Magnoliopsida > Sapindales > Simaroubaceae > Ailanthus > Ailanthus altissimus. Next base: position 19,969,302 of record OX327696.1, on the reverse strand, counting down.
AATTATAATTTTAATTTCAATTCAATTACATATACAATTACAATTCTAATTTTAATTGCATTTATAATTATTGTATTTTCAATTCAAATTTTAATTCTAATTATTAAATTTTAAATTACAATTACAATTACAATTTCAATTCAAATTGTATTTATATTTATTATATTTTCAATTCTAATTATTAAATTTTCAATTTTAATTAAAATTTCAATTTAAATTGCATTTATAATTATTACAATTTAAATTTAAATTTAAATTATAATTAATTAATTATTATATTTCTAATTACAATTACAATTTCAGTTCTAATTCCAAATACACACACACACACACACACACATATATATATATATATATATATATACACATATACAATTATACTTGCAACTACAATTCCAATTAGATTATATTAAATTTTTTAAATGAACTTGGAGTATTTTTATTGAAGCACATTATAAATCAAATGTATGCATCTTAATAAGTATTATAACTTTTAAAAAATTCAGTAAAATCTCCCCTAAATTTTGAACATTTCTTTTTATTATAATAGCTTACAAAGAATTATAACACTTCAATATAATTTTTAAATCTTTATTTTCACCTTCTAATGCACAACCACAATTCCATAACCAATTAATCATAACAACGTAACATTCACATATAGTAGATTATACTGAATATACATTAAACATTATATATACTTTAAACATATTAAATATTAAGTCCAAAATTCATGAAATATAAGTGATGATCTTCTGGCATTGGCAATTTGCAAGGCTGTATAAAGAATAATGTAAAATATTATGCTAAAAGAACATATAATTGAATAAGAAATTTTTATTATGCTTGAATAATTGAAAATTAAAAATTTTACCTAAAAAGTAAAACTAAATGATTAGTTTTACTTTTATTGTAGTGGAAGCTCTTTCGTCGACAATCACACAAACTCTATACGAGAAATAAAAATATCCGCACAAATTAAAAGTTTGATTAACAAATAATATTTTAAAAAATAGAAGGATAAATAATTAAAAAAAATGTTATAATAATTGTTTTATCTACTTCAAGTTTGTTATAAAACTCAGCACCTTGAAACAATACTTTTTCTTTCTTCATTATATCCACCAAAATAAAAACTCGTATATAGTTTTGTGTACATATTAAGCCCTTTACTACCTTTGTAGTTAATGAAGTCCAGAATAAATTAAGAATATATCATTCGATACTAAAAACTGACTCAAAGGCCATAATAGATATAAGTATAGAAGCACATCTTTAACTATACTGCCAAAACTTATATGCATTTAACTTTCACCACTATAAAAGATCAAAATATGGATTGTGAGAACTCTCAACTTTATCCATCAAGTATCTATCCACTTTATTAGTTTCTTTTAAATCTATATCATCCTTTACAAGGCCAACAAATTTACTTCAAGAGTCATTATTACGCATTACATCTTGCACTACATTTTGAACTACTAAGGGCCATTGAATTGTTGTGACTATAAAGCAAGCATGCTACTTCCATCAATACTAGTACTACTAAATGTACCATAATGTGGTTTGTCATGCCATGCATTGTAAGTTTCGTAAAGTCAAATAATAACTCCTTATTGAGGTGTTTTATTTCTTCAACTTTTGCACCTTCATTACCAAATAAAATAACTAAACAAAATCTAACAAATTGCATATTGCACTGTGGATCAAGTAGGGTAGCAATGATTAATATTTTATTGTTCCTCTTCGTAGATTTTTAATACTTATCATATTTTATTCTCATCTTCTTCACTGTGGATCCCAACGAAAAATCTTTACTTTGAATCAATTTTGTCAAGTTGAAATGTATTTTGTAAATCTCATTGAAATAGTTATTAAACGTCACACTTAATGAAACACTAAATTTAATGTGACTTCATAGAAAGCTTGCAAAAATGACATAAAATGCTCAACATTCTCCGAATCCTTCCTGACAGTGGCCTTTGTTTTCTCTCTCCATTTTCCTCCTCTAAAAAATAATTCTCATGTAGACCATCCTTTTTAACCATCCAATCAAAAGCTTTTTGAAATTTTAATGTAATTGCCAACATTAAGTAGGTAAAATTTCACATAATTGGCACATCTAAAACCACTCTCTCTTTGTACTCATTTTTCTTTCTTTCTATACAACTTTTAAAAGCTTATAATCTCGCTGCAGAAAATCTAACATATTTCACTGCATTGCGTATACAAATAACACACTGATTCAAATCTTCAAATCATCTGTCACAATCAAATTCAAAATGTGTGCCCAACAATGTACATGCATAAATTCTCAATTTAACACCGTTAAATCATTTTTTTAATTCTTCAATTTCTTCCTAAGATAACTTATGGCAATATTGTTGGCACTAGCATTATCAATTATTATGGTAAAGATTTTCTTTATGCCCCAATCTAGCAAACAAGTTTTTAGTTACTTCCCGATCATTTCTTTTCTATGGTTTGAAATAGGAAAAAAACTCAAAATCCTCCTATGTAACTGTCAATAACTATTTATGAAGTAAGCTATGAAACCATATAATTGTGATTATAAATGAAAGTCTAAATATTAGTTGTCAAGCTCACTTGTTACCTACTAACCAAACTCTTCAACATAGCTTTCTCTATAACAAATAATTCAATTACATCCCTTATTATGATTTCATGTGATGAGACATCAAATTTAGGAACTATCACATTGCAAAATATATCAAAATTCAATATTCTCCACAAAATTAAAAGGCAATTCATTCATTACCACTATTTTCGCAAGTGCCTGTCAACATGCTTCTTGACTTTATCCCCTAGACAAAACATTACTACCTACCCCCTCTCTGATAAGTTCTTTGTTAAAAATCTATTGTTGCTCATCAATCACTATCTTCTTGTAATCTTTCCATCTCGTTAAGTGTTGTCCTATGCCACTAGTTTTGTGGTGTATTGAATTGCAAGTAAGTATTTTACCACAATAATTGCACTTGGCTTTGTTTTTTATAGTTTTACACTTTGTGAATTGTAATTACACTTTTAATTTTGATGTAAATGTTTGTGGTATATATTTTCTCTTTTTAGGATTAGTGAGTAGTGGAAGAGAAACTTCTTCTTGATTATCCTGCTTATCTTTACAATTTGACTGAGAATAAAATTGCAAGTCTATAATATTATTACTCAAATTTGAATTTGAACTTATTATCTACAAATAATTAAAAGATACAAATAAGTGCCAACAATGAAAAAAATTTAGAACTGAAAAAAGCAGAATCTAGTGCCAACCATGAAAAGTTCTTCCACCAACCTTAACATTAAAATATTAACAAAATAAATGTCACAATATAGTTTTTGTTCTAGTAATTTGAAACTAAGGTATAAATAAAACATTAGTTGATCCCATTATGAGTAATATAGCATCCTTAAATAAAACATCTCAAACCAATTCTCATAGTTAAAATAATACTTCAATTTCACAATTCATTTGTTAAATTCTACATCTCATAAAGCTTACTCATCCAATATAAAACAAATCAATTTTTTCACAAAACATTTAATCAAAATTCATTTCAATAAAATGGAAAGAAATTAAGTAAAACTTACTAACCATGAAAAAAACATCTAATTAAAAGGCAATGAGGAGAATAATAGAGGCTAGAGAGTTACAAATGAAAATGGAATTAGCTAATTAAAGTCATTAGACAGAGTTCCATAGCCATGAAAAGAGAATAGCATTCAGGTGATTCTATAATGCAATTTAGACCATCTGAAGAAAAAACTTAAAGTTGATATATTAAGTTCAAAATAGAACTAAATCATCAATTTTTGAGACAGAGAAATCATTACCTTCTTAAACGGTGGCTGTTGCTAATAAGTTCTGAGTTGTGGTGTTTTGTTACTACCGCCGATGGCTGAGACATGATGAAGAAACAGTTGTGCAGCCATAGTAGGTGGTTGAAACCGATGGAGTGTTGTGAAGTAAGGCTTAGACATTGAGACAGAGACAAAAATGGTGGTTCTTTAATTGAAGGCATAGTGCAAGCATTTATATTTTTTGTTTTTTCTAATGGCTCAAACCTTGCTTTGGCTCTGTCATATTGTGGGGATGTATTCAATACCTTTATATATTCTTATGCTTCATGATTCTTCTGTTGACGGAGGATCTAAGGCACGTGGGTGTATGCATGTGTAATTGTGTCTATTGCCTAACGCAGCGAAAATGTATAAATTTTGTAATAAACACAATAAATACAATATATTAATCGTATTAATATATTTATAGAATAGAGAACTTACCAAAATGTGTAACATTATACACGTATTTTTTTCGGAGTCCGTATGGAGACCAACTCGCGTGCAGTTCTAGTCACCAACTCGGTGGGATTGGTGAGCTAGAACAACAGCCCGATATTCAGTCTGAGATTAACTCTTATTCCCCAAAATAGCCAGATGTGTATTCAAATTTTTTTCTCCAAAAGGATAAGAAATAGAGGCTGAAGCAATTCTCAATTACTTCTAAGACACGATAAAAAAAAATGAAACAGTTTCATTTTTTCGTTTTTTTTTCTTTTTTCATTTTTTTTTTCTTTTTTCGTTTTTTTTTCTTTTTTCGTTTTTTTTTCTTTTTTCATTTTTTTTTCTCTTTTTCCTCTCCTCCATTTCTCTCTTTCTTTCGGGCAACAATTGCCCAAAATCATCTCATCTCTCTCTTTTTCTCTTTATATATATATAATATAATATATTATATTAATATAATAATAATAATATAATATTACAACTAATGGGTGCCAAATAGTTGGCACCCAATATATTATATTATTATATATAAAATATCTTATAATAAAATAAAATAAATATAATATAATAAAATAAAATAATATAAAAATATATTATATAATATAAAAAGAAAGATTTTTTATTATTTAACAATTAAATAATCAAAATAAAAAATGACCATTTTATCCTTCATAAATAGTTACCAAGTTTACTCCCTAGTGAGTTCCATCAAATCTCACATTTGGGTAAACTAAGGGTCCACAATACGCTACGTGTCCTAATACAATTAGTAAATAATAATTATTAACTAATTGTTGTATTTAACACTTAAATACAGACGCGCACACATTCCCGTGGTAATGCTGAATATTACTGGATTAAACAATTTAATCTGGCACGCTACCCCAATGCACAACGAGTATACTCCATATCGCGGGACTCCCTAAATCCTATGCCCGATTCATCAAATGAAACTATTCCATGAGTCTGTGAGCAATGCCCCACGTACACGTCACAGATATACAAATCAACGTGTTGAACCATATAAGTTGAGGTTACTGATTGGGATGCTATACTAGCTAAGCGCAAGTGCACGTTATCATATTGATAAGGGCAAATTTGTCATATATTTTCTCATGTTTTTATTATTGATATTCTATGATTTTATGAGAATATATGGCTATTTATGTGCTTTATTGTTAATTGTAGGGACTTGAACGAAATTTAAAGAAAGAATGCAAAAGGAGCGAAAACAGGGACTAAAATGAAAAGTTTTCAAAATATGAGTCCAGCGCTCCCGCGCCACAAGGATTTTAGCCCCAGCGCTGAAATAGTGATCGAAATAAGAAAAACGAACTGCTTAAGTCGCGTCTAGCGCCCCCGCGCCGAAGAGTCACCGCTCCAGCGGTAATAGCTTTTTCACGCGTCGCCCCAGCGACAACTTCATAGCGCGCCAGCGGTAGTGCGAGTCCTAGTCCGACGAGAATTGAGATTTTCAAGCTCATATCAATCCCTATATAAAGCCACTCGTTCCCAGCCTTCAAGAGAAATCCAAGACGACCCAAGAGCACCAAGAATACAGAGCACAAGTCTTGGAGAGCAATAGGAGCTTAATTGAAGCATCTTTAGAGAGAAATACAAGACGTTCTTCGGCATCAAGAGTTTCTAGGCAGCGCAATTAAGAGCAATTCGACGTCTATATCGGTTTGCGATTAATTGTATCATGTTTTATAATTATTTTTACTGCTGTTCTCTTGTAGCCATGAGCTAAATTATTTTTTAGGGTTAATATTTGAACTCAATATGTGTGCTTAATTGCCATATCTTTTAGTATTTAATAAACTTAGTCATTTATTATTTAAATTACTTGTGTTTAATGCTTCAATATATCTGGCCAATATATGGTGAATGAGTTGGTAATATTATTGATAAACTCGGAAGAGGAATCATAATATTTAGACCTAGGTAATTTGATGCATGATTGTAGAGTAACATTCAATGTTGCATATGCAAGTTTCAACTTAGGATAGGAATATACCTAATTGGCATGTATGATCAATAAGACCTAATCTTAATGAATCTTAATTTATTACAAATACCATAGGAATATAGGTATTTGGTAAACTAAGATATACTTGCATGACCTTGGAAGAGGCTTGTGAATACATTAGCGTCTTGATCAATAATAAAGACTAAGTGAGTTAAATATTAGAAGATTAATCATTAGAAACATATTGAGGGATAATATTAATCCTAGGTTCTCTCTACGTTGCTATATCTTTAAATCTCATTGCATTGTGTTTTTGCTTTTATATTTCTTACATTCATTCTTAGATTTTTATTTTTCTGAATAATTATTAGGAAGATATAATTTTAGTAATTGGTTAAAAAGAAAGAATTATCCCTGTGGGTTCGACATCCGACTTATTTAGTCTCTTTATTACTTGCATACGATAGTGTATACTTGCACTTAATTAATGATATAGAAATATCGCATCACATATCAAGTAATATAGAATTTTAAGTCCCATAGGGACTATGCAATCTAATTCTATAAATCAAGTACTAAAATTATACCTACTTAACTTTTATTCAGAAAATCAAAATCTAAAATTTATGTAACTAATCTAGTTCTTTCAATTAACTAAACCAAAGCAAAGGGTATAATTCACAAATAAAGATAATCTAGGGTTTTGACTCGTCCTCTAGTATTTTATTGGACTCATTAACTATTTAGTTAATCTCTTGATACTAATTGATTAGCTTAGACACTAATCTCATCACAAGCCTCTGTCGATGGTTAAGTGACTATATTACGTATTCTAACAATCGCCTATATGTCTATGGTAATCAAATCAAAATTTAATTCATTAAGATCAAATCTAAATTATACCATACATGCCACCTAGGTATATGTCTATCCTAGATGGAACTCATAGTTGTTACCCTATGATCATGCATCAAACTACCATAAGCTAAACCATGAATTCATTTGTCAAGTTTATCATGATTTCTCAATCATCCAAAATATTGATCAGGTATAATGAAAGCATTAAACATAAGATAGAATGAATCAATTGAATTTATCAAATTCATAAACTAAAATTAACACAATCCAAATCTATACTAGGTTCACATAGTCTAACCCTATATGAAAAAATTAACCCATCACAAAATCAAAAGTATCAAATCAATTCATAAAGATCAACAAGAATAAGAACATAATGATAAAGAAATAGAAGAAAAACTAATCAAAGTGACTCCTTGATGTGCTTCTCCCTCAATCTTGACTTGAAGCTTGAATCTTGATCTTGATTTTTCAATCTTTGTTTTTTATCTTTGATTTGTGTTGTGAATTCTCTCTCTAAATTTTTGCCTATTTTCTCTCCTTTTCTCCCTTAGGGTTTTTGGCCTTCTATTTATAGGTTTTCGTCTTCAAAAATACTGTTCACTAATACCGTAGTATAATACTATTCACAGTTACTGTTCTCGGGTACTGTTTACAGCCACGAGCGCCACGGCGCTTAATCGCTGGTGCCCCTTTCGTATTTTAAGAGTAATTTCTTCGTTTGACTTTTGATTCGCCTCTCGTTTATTCCTATACGTCACATTTTTCGTCATACATCTATTTATGATCAGAAAATACAATTAAATAGCCAAATATTTATGATTTGGAGCAAAAATTAAAAAGTTAGGTACAAATAATACTAGTGCTTTTACGCCCCTATCAGTTACAATACATACGTATAGTCCTTCCGTCATGATATCCTGGATGTGCGGGGATATAGATTATCACCGTCAAATTCCCTTGTGCTCATCCATATCCTATCTCCAGACTTGTATCTCACTGAACAATATGTCCAAACTCCTTTGCCATATCGTTCGACCTTGGCGAAACTCTTTCCCAGGATGATTGCCTGTGGCCACAAGACTTTCTGAGATACATTCTCGAAGCATTTAGATATCAAACTCCATATGGGAGCTGACGGATCTCATATCTGTAAGCACTGGACTCCATAAGCATCGGACTATACCCAGGGACACCCAATGGTCACACCATGAAAAGTCTGTGACATGCGTGAAACCAAAGTATGGTGGATCACTTACAAGCCTACCGTGGCACTCAGGTCAAAGGACCACGTATACTACTCAACTCGAAAGGACCCTTCGTTGAAGGCTTACATTGGTGTCTATCGGAAGCCATCGTGAGTCTGTCCTATATCCAGTCCTAACTGGGATACCCATATGTTAATATAAGCTCCAAGCTCACAGTTGATCAGGAACGACCATCTATACCCTATAGGTACGACATATGCTGATCTATATATAAAAGTATCCACCGATAAACCCGCATCGATAGAAATAGATCAAGGATAATTATTAAAGAACATACTTACGCAACATGCATTTCCTGGCACCCGATTGCAACTCTTGTAACTATGCAGTTACGAGTATATTCCCAAGTCTATGTTCCATTACAGACAAGGCTCCAACTTTTGAATCTGCTGAGTATTATAACCAGCTAACACTTAACTGTGCTAATATTTAGCAATTATATGTCTCAACGTGGCTAACTATGAGCCCTTATCTAAACTCTTTAGATTTGATCCGAACTCCTTCAGATCTACAATATCTGTAATGTTACATGCATAATATCATATAAATGAATATTAGCGATTTAATGGGAGTGTACACTTGTATAAATACACAAGTATTTGTACATTTAGGGATGACATGTAAGCACTGACCCTAACAATCGCCCACTTGCTCTAGTGTCATTCCTGATGGCATCTCATATACATCAACTCTACGTGTTTCATAAACACTTTTAGAGTAGTGGCCTTTAGATAGTGGGTCCGTTACATTATTTATAGAATACATCTACACATAATCACATATCTTTCAGCCAAGATCCCTCTAGTGATATGAGACTGCTCTCAACATAATTAGAGTACTGGTGTCTTCTTGGCACTTTGGTTTGTACTATAGCCTTGTTTTATCGCAAACTTATGAGATAAGATCCATCTATCTTGAAACTTTTCCAAGTCCAGCGACAAACCTACGAATCCTCACTGTCGCTTTCACTGCACCAATCTGAATTAGCAGTGAATCCCAGTTTGGTGTAATTTCAACTCCCTTAGTATTATAGAGAATGAGCACATTCCCAGATGTAGACTCTTTATCATCCGGGTCAAACAAAAAGTCTGACTTCGTGCATTTACTCATTTGTAAATTACTTTCTCTATATCTAAGAAACTTATCCTTTGTACCCTCAAGGTACCTCAGGATATGTTTGACTATCATCAAATAGTGGTCATCTGAATCAGACTGGACTCAGTTTATAACTTTTACAGCCAAACTAATCTCAGGTCTTAAACACATCATAGCATACATTAATCTCTGAAGAGTTGATGTATCTAGTATGTTAGACACTCTAACTCTCTCATCTTCTATATGAAGAGACACTCTCCTCGAAAGATGAACACCAGGTCTATTAGATACGTTAACTATCCCATAGTTAACTAACTGTACCCCTTTAGATTCTATTAATGTGAAATGATTTAGGAGAGTCCTATCAGCTTCTTAGCTCTATCTTTATAAAGCTTTATACCTAGTATAAAGGAAGCCTCTCCTAAATTCTTTATGGAGAAATTCTTACGAGTTACTTCTGACCGATTTTAACATACTGACATCATTCTTAATGACCAGTATATCATCAACAAAGAGCATCAAGAAGACTATTATACTCCCCCTGACCTTTTATGTACACTTGCTCAGAAGTCTAACTGGACGTAAAACCTTCAGGCTATTCCATAAATATCTCTTACTCGAGGTATTCATTCCAGAATACCTTCCTTACATTCATCTGCCAAACTTGAAAGTTATAATATGCTGCAAGAGCCAATAAAAATATTAATCGACTTTAGCATCAATATTGATTCAAATATTTCCTCTTAATGATGCTAAATCACTGAGGATTACCTTTCATAAACCAATATAGACCCTAAAAGCTCTCTACCTTCTATCTGGCTCCCAATACCTCTTTGTAAACTCTTTACAACCAATAAGAATAATTCTCACAGGTAGCTAAACCAAGTCCCAGACTTGATACTGATGTATATAGTCAATATTGTTTATTTTTTATGACTTCTTGCTACTTCTCGAATCGATGTCTAACATCGACTTTTTATAGGTTAATGATGATTTTATTCTGCCAAGAAAACTCTAAGTTCACCTTTAGGTATCTACCATACCTAATAGGTGACCTAAACATCATTTCTGACTCATTTGGAAAGTGTGTTAAAAGGTCACTGCTTAACAAAGCCCAAGTTCCCATCCTTGGTTCATTGATTTCTAAATTGACTTCACCAAGCTCAATCTTTCTATGATTCCCATGATTCATGAGAAACTCTTCTTCAAGGATAGCGGTATACCGAGAAACGAACATACTTCGCTTCTCTGAATCATAGAACTAGTATCCTATATCATTCACAAGATACTTAATGAACCTATTCTTGTTTTGCCTCTTGGGTGTTGACTATCTTGCTAAATAACTCTTACAAAACAAGATACCCTGCTGTGTAACTCTTACGTAAGCAGGACAACCCCAAGTCTTAACTAATTTAATATGCGGCTTCCTTCATTTCTGTATCTCATACGAAATGGAAGGAACAACTTCTGATGGAACTTACTTAATAAGCAGTTATGTTTGGAGCATTGACTCACAGATATAGATCGGTAACACTCATTATCAATTGAATTATATCTAATAAAATCTGATTCCTCTTTATGTAAACATCAGTATGTTATGGGTTACCCAGAGGACTATAATGAGTGAGAATCTCATTCTTCCTTAAACAAACAGAAAACTTCCTATTAATGTACTCATTACCTCGATCTAATCGAAGGAATGTGACGTACATTCTAGTATATTTGGTCATCTCCGTGAATACATTATTCATAAACTGGTTAAGTCTGTATGGTCAGATTAAAAATTCAACCATCCTTAACCAGACAGATAAGCGTCTAACACCTATATGACCAAAACTCATACCACAGCTCTGTATCATTTAAGGATTTCGATCTATAGACATTTCTAATTGTATATAATGTTCATTTATTAACTAGAATTTAGCTAATAAAACATTATACTTATTATGCAATACAACTATTGTATTACATACAAGAAGTAAGTTAAGCTGTCCAACAACTTGGACCTACAAGAAATCATCATTTCTTATTCTCAACTTTACTTTTACAAGCTGTTGTATTGTAGTCTCTCTCAAACACTGTAACATCTTGCAAATACGAAATGGACATACAGTATCTTATACCCAACTTGAATTGGCATCAAATACCCTAGAAATGTCTATTTGTATCAAACACAAACCTGTAAGAGTCTTCCTAACAATTATAAGATTTCTAGGGTAAATGGATTTCCAATACCTAACCTTACTATTTTGGAAATACTTTCCATCTACACGCTCTCTAGTTGATCTTTGGATAAATGTTGCCTCTAAGAATTGACATTGGGTATCTACCTCATCATATTTTCCCTTACTCATCTGATCTCACCAGATATACTTGGACTAGAAAATGAATCACCCAAAACAGAGAGGGTCACACTCCCTCTATTCAATCCTCTAGAAAGGTGTTGTCAGAATTACCTTACGGCAAACTCTGATCAACAATAAATCTAAAATTTTTGAATCCAAAACACTTCTGTGATTCATCCACCGGTCAGAGTAATTTCTAGTACCCTAGAGTTGGACTGCATCAACTATGCACACCAACTAATTCGTAGTGACCATTATTCTTGACAGGCCAAACTAACGGGAGATGTAAGCGAAATGGTCATTAAATTGCTAATAGAACATTTTAAATCATGGGTATACAAAGTATACATTTTTTGATTTAAAACGCCATCCCACTGCTTTACATAATCCCGGTTATCTCTCGAACGGGAACACGATAGTTTAAACTCTTTTAAACTATACAACGGGAAGTAGATCCTATTAAAATCTTCTCGGGTCTCACGCTATAGCAATGTTGGCCTTTGTAAACCCAATAGGTAGACAACACTTGTCAATTACATCTCATGCAACTCTTACCCCTTGATCCTAAATACACTTTATCCTTACATTGTAGCAATATTGGATAAGTGTATTCTAAATTAACTTGTCAATGATCAAATATAAGCTACCGATACTACCCTCACGCTGTAGCAATATTGGGCAATACTTTTGCATATATTTGCCTCATCTCATGTTTAACCGGCATAGTCCAAGCTCAACCAAACATGCCTCTCACGCTGTAGCAATATTGGGACAAGGCCGACGTGACTCATCTAACACCATATTGATAAGACGGATCAGAATAAAATATTATCTCATAATATAATATTCTTTAATCTGATTAAGAGAGATTTTTGTTTCTATGGTCTCTATACTCCTAGAAATGATGATTCTCAACTTAATTAATTTCTCTGTGTAAGTACAACTAACCCCCACCAATAGGGCTTCCATTTTAGTTACCAGCACAAAAAAATTAATTCTTGTTTATAATACAGACCGATAACTCTTTATCACTGCATCTCATAAATTTCGATTTATAATGTAGACTGATAACTTTTATCACTACATCTCAAAAATCTACACATGCAAAATTAATTTTGAAACACTGTTCAAAATTCTGTAGTTATAAATAGTAACTGTTCTTTTACTGTAGCTATAAATAGTAACATTTACTGTATCGTAAATAGTAAAATATTACTGTTCATGTGCTACTTTTCAAGTGAACAGTATATCGTTGCGGTGCCACATCTCCTCGCTATAACACTAGGAGGTCAAACCCCCAACGCTGCGGCGCCCATCTCCTAGCACTACAGCGCCTAGTGCACACCCTTTGGCATGCCCGTTTCAACACTTGAAACGCGCCATTTGCACTGGGTCTTTTACATCCATTCACTTAAACCACACCCAAATAAGCCTTAAATGGCTTTGATACCATTTTTTGTTGAAAGAGGATCTAAGGCACATGGGTGTATGCATGTGCAATTGTGTTTATTGCCTAACGCAGCGAAAATGTATACATTTTGCAATAAACACAATAAATATAATATATTAATCGTATTAATATATTTTTAGAATAGAGAATTCACCAAAATGTGTAACGTTATACACGTATTTTTTTTGGAGTCTGTATAGAGACTAACTTGCGTGCAGTTCTAGTCACCAATTCGGTGGGATTGGTGAGCTAGAACAACAGCCCGATATTCAGTCTGGGATTAACTCTTATTCCCCAAAATAGCAAGGTGTGTATCCAAATTATTTTCTCCAAAAGGATAAGAAATGAAGGCTGAAACAATTCCCAATTGCTTCTAAGACACGATAGAGAAAAATGAAACAATTTTAGTTTTTCTTTTTTTTTTCTTTCTTTCTTCTTCTCCTCTTCCTCTCCTCCATTTGTCTCTTTCTCTTAGGCAACAATTGCCCAAAATCATCTCATCTCTCTCTCTTTTTCTCTTTATATATATATATAATATAATATATTATATTAATATAATAATAATAATAATAATAATATAATATTACAACTAATGGGTGCCAACTATTTGGCACCCAATATATTATATTATTATATATAAAATATCTTATAATAATATAATATAATATAAAAATAAATATTTTTGATTATTTAACAATTAAATAATCAAAATAAGAAATGACCATTTTACCCCTAATAAATAGTTATCAAGTTTACCCTCTAGTGGGTCCCATCAAATCTCACATTTGGGTAAACTCAACTGAGAGTCCACAATACGCTACGTGTACTAATACAATTAGTAAATAACAATTATTAACTAATTATTTTATTTAACACTTAAATATAGACACGCACGCATTCCCGTGGTAATGCTGAATATTACTGGATTAAATAATTTAATCTGGCACGCTGCCCCAATGCACAATGAGTACACTCTATATCGCGGGACTCCTTAGATCCTACGCCTGATTCATCAAATGGACCTATTCCATGAGTTCGTGAGCAATGCCCTACGCATACGTCACGGATATACAAATCAACGCGTTGAACCATGCAAGTTGAGGTTACAACACATACGTATAGTCCTTCCGTCATGATATCCTAGATGTACAGGGATATAGATTATCACCGTCAAATTTTCTTTTGCTCATCCATGTCCTATCTCTAGACTTATATCTCACTGAACAATATGCGCAAACTCCTTTGCCATATCATTCGACCCTGGCGGAACTCTTTCCCGGGATGATTGCTTGTGGCCACAAGACTTTCTGAGATACATTCTCGAAGCATTTGGATATCAAACTCCATATAGGAGCTGACGGATCTCATATTTGTACGCACTGGACTCCATAAACATCAAACTATACCTAGCGACACCCAGCGGTCACACCATGAAAGGTCTGTGACATGCGTGAAACTAAAGTATGGTGGATCACTTATAAGCCCACTGTGGCACTCAGGTCAAAGGACCACGTATATTACTCAACTCGAGAGAACCCTCCGTTGACGGCTTACATTGGTGTCTATCGGAGGCCCTCGTGAGTCTGTCCTATATCCAGTCCTAACTGGATACCCATTTGTCAATATGAGCTCCAAGCTCACAGTTGATCAGAAACGACCATCTATACCCTATAGGTACGACATATGCTGATCTATATATAAAGGTATCCACCGATAAACCTGCATCGATAGAAATAAATCAAGGATAATTATTAAAGAACATACTTGCGCAACATGCATTTCCTGGTACCCGATTGCAACTCTTGCAACTATGCAGTTACTAGTATATTTCCAGGTCTATGTCCTATTATAGATAAGTCTCCAACTCTTAGATCTGTTGAGTATTATAACCAGCTAACATTTAGCAATTATATGTCTCAACGTGGCTAACTATGAGCCTTTATCTAAACTCTTTAGATCTGATCTGAACTCCTTCAGATCTACAATGTCTGTAACGTTACATGCATAATATCATATAAATGAGTATTAGCGATTTAATGGGAATGTGCACTTGTATAAATACACAAGTATTTGTGCATTCAGGGATGACACGTAAGCACCGACCCTGACATCTTCACCTCAGTTCCATTAATCATGACATCTTCTAGTAAGTCTTAAATAGATCTTTTGGCAAACACTTTTTATACTTCATTGCCAATTATATCAATGCTAAAACATTCTTCTGCTTTATTTAAGAACTTTATGGCGTTGAATGCATTAAATGTTACTTCTTCATTTGCTTCTCATTATGAGTTCTCATCTACAAGTTAATTAATATCCTTCTTGTGGCTAAGAAATGTCTTTCTAAGATAATAAGAATAATAAGAATATCACGGTCTTCTTCTATATATAGCACAATAAGGTCTACAAGAAAGATGAACTTATTAATAATTACCTGTACATCCTCAATTATGTCCATTGGATAAATGAGTGATTGATTTGGTAACTACAATGTGACATCTATTGGCTTTGCCTTCTCCAAACCTAGCTTCTTATAAATTGATAGCTGCATCAGGTTTATGTTTGCCCTCAGGTCACATAAAACTTTATCAAAATATTAGTTTTTGATTTTTCATAGAATGGTGAAGTTCCCTAGATCTTTGAGCTTTAGGGGAATTTCTTCTTTAAAATTGCACTATATTCTTCTATCAAAGTCACTATTTTGAAGTCATCAAGTCTTCTTTTCTTTGATAAAATATTTTTTATAAACTTCACGTAGTTAGGTATTTGCTCTAGTACATCAATAAAAGGTATGTTAATATGTAATTTTTTTAACACTTCAAAATTTTTGAAAAACTGCTTATCAAGCTTTTGCTTCTGAAATTGTTAAGGAAATGGTGGTAGAGGATTGTATGGGCTTAAGCTCTCTTTTCCTATTTTTCTGTATTTTTTTCATTTGTCGATTGGTTGTTATTTTGAATAGGGTGCTTCTGAGGTTAAAATTTTGCTATACTCTTAGATTCACAAATCATAATATAGTTAACTAGCAAGTTAAGGGTGCTTATAACAAATGTCAACCAATTTCTGCTAGGACCAACATGTCAATTTAAATGCTTAACTCCTATGGCTACTTGGAGATGTTTAGGATCTTTTAATATTTTCCTTCTTAGTTTGTTGAACTTTGCCATGTATGGGTTTGTTTTAAGTCTTTAGCAGGATGTATTAAATATCTTTAACGGTTTGTTATACTTTGATTGAACTATATTTGTGTTTGGGAATGGTTGTTCTTTTAGGCTTACACCTATTTATGTATTTGTGCTTTTTCAAGGGTAAAAGTTGAGCTTGATGGAACAAAAATGGTCCTAAAAAGATTGCACTCAAGTGGGAGGAAGTTCTTTATTGTTTTAAGCTTATTATCTCGAGTTGGGCACATTCAAAATTTTCGCTTTAGTTGTTGTATAATTTAGACCACCATCACAAGTAAGAGAGAATATAAAGTAATATATTACTCCTCAGTTAAAACCATCCTTTAGAATTTTTTTTTTTAATATGGGAGACAAGGGATTTGAACACAAGATCTTTATTTTCAATATGAATCCTTCAAGTAAAATTTTTTCAACATGTATCATAATAATTTGACATGATAAATTTAGAGTTGTATTCTATAAGTATCATTCTTGTTTTATAATTATGTCTAACATTAAACTCTTATATATAAGTGGTTTATTGTAAGAAGCTAATACATTTATTTTAATTTTTGGTTTTGGGTAGTTAGTCCATAAATTTGAAATACCAGAGGCAATGTTGTAGTTCATTGGTCCAAGAAATTTTCTTGCTTTTGACACATTATCATCATTATTCATTTATTATGCATAAATGGAGCATTATGCATTCCATAAGAGCTACATATCACCATACTCCATAGGGATCTCAGGAAAAAAAAAACCCATTCATTTAGCCTTCATTCAAAATTAATTATGTATATAAATATCGTTAGTCAAAGGGCTTAGGAAAATATTACTTCATTTAAAAAATAAAAAATAAAGGAAACATGATCTACTTATATTTTAGATGATTCTAAAAGCAAGCCCTTAAAAGTGAAAAATAAATAAATAAAACACAATTTGAAAAGAAGAACAAAATATCACATCACTAGCCTTTAAAAATGAAAAAAGAAAATCAAACACAGCCTAAAAAGGAGAACAAAATATCACATCATTGTGGTTACTAGGAAAGCAACAAAGAAAATAAACCAATCTATTATATAATTTCCAATTTTTTATTATTATTTTATAAAGTATTTATTCATAATGCAATTTAGGTAAATAAAAGAAGGTGGAGTTGATATTTTATAGAAGCCAACATTCATCTCAAAATGCACAACATCACAATGGCATTTTCGTAATTTTTATCAAAAGTTTAAACTTCCCCACCAAATAGCTTCTTCTTCCTTACGAGCCAATACTGTTTAACAACCATATTCAATCTGGTTTTCATCTAGATTTCCTCTTCTAAACAAAAATTTATTTGTGCTTATTTTCCTAAAAAAAATGGACTTGTCCTGTCTTTCTTTGGTGCTGAAATCCAATTCCACGTTAGAAAAGAAGAAGTGCTTGGGAAAGGGAAAAAGAGAGGGAACTTGGACCTTATATATAGGGCACAAATTTAGATGTCTTAAATCAACTCAATTATTTCTCATTCTCTTTAGGTAGAAAAAGGTAGAGAAAGACATAGAGAGAAGAAAAATGACAATTTAGAGAGAGAAAATTATCTAAAGAGAGAAAGTGAGAGAATGTGTTGAAACATCTCTGTAATTGTATTCCTTATATTATTATAAGATATAATTTAGTACTAGGCTTGTTGTTCAACTCAGGGAGTGAACATAGGTGCATGGGAATTGAACCACTAAAAACCTTTAGTGTTTTATGTCTAATTTTATTTCTTTATTGTATGTTGATATTAATTTTTAGATTTTAAGTTTTAGGTTGAATTCCAAATTTTTAGTTCAGAGCACGAATTTCTAATAGTGATATTAGAGCCGAAGGTTTGAAAGATTAAAAAAAGACTCAATGGTAAATTACTAAGAATATGAAGAATAGTAACCATTAAGTTTGAGATGGAGAGGTTTAACAAGCAAATAGATTTTAGTCTTTAAGAGAAGAAGATAAAAGTCTTGGTAGTTCAACAGAAAGCTGTTAAAGCCTTACTAGAACCAAAAGAAGAAGAGACTTTACTAAATGATAAAAAGATGGCAAAGATGGATGAAATCACATTAACACTATCATCTTGTAGTTATCTAAAAATGTACTGCAACAAGTTTACAAAGAGACAACAAAAAGGAGGACTTTGGGGTATGCTTGAAAGTCTGTTTATTTCTAAATCTTTATCTAGTAAAATTCTTCTGACAAAAAGATTATATAGTTTTTGGATGGATCCCTTTAAAAGTTTAGAAGAGAATCTTAATGAATTCAAGAGATATGTATAAAGTTGGAAAACACTAATGAAGCAATCAATGATGAGAATCGGGCTGTTATTCTCTTAAACTCATTGCTAAGTTCTTACAGGAAAATAAATCAACCATTAAGTATGGCAGAGAAAGTTTTACATTAGAAGATTGCCTAACTGTGTTAAGACTAAAGGAATAAGAAATGAAATATGAGAAAGAAGATAATGGAAAAACCTGTTTTCTCAAGGAAGACTAAAGAAAAAAATATATACAGAGAAAAATTCAAGTCTAAGTTAAAGGCTAGTGGAAGAAAGAGTTATTTTTGTGGGAACAAAGAGGCACTTGAAGATAAATTGCAATGAATGGATTGAGAAATTAAAATAAAATGGTTTAAATTATGTAGATGCAGCAGTAGCATCTGATGAATATGATAGTTCAAAAGTTCTTACATTCTCAGTGAAGGAAAATCTAAAAGATTGGGTTTTGAATTCTAAATGTGCTTATTATATAAATCCTAACAAGGATTAGTTTGATTCATATGAAAAATATTAAATGGGTAAGGTACTAATAAGGGATAATAATTCATGCAATATGATTAAGATATATATAATTTTCATAAAATTATATGATGGAATAATAAGGATCCTGAAAGATGTGAGACATGTTCTTGAATTAAAGAAGAACTTGATATCTCTAGGGGTTTTGGATGAATAAAAATATACTTGCAAAATTGAAAAGAGATAGTTAAGGATAAGCTGGGGTTCTATGCTTATGATGAAGGGTACTAAATGAGCTGGTTTGTATATTTTATAAGAAAGCATTGTTATTAGATATACTATTGCTATTACTTATGTAGGGTACAATAAGTCTGAGTTATGGTACAAGAGGTTCTGCCATACAGAAAAATTAGGCTTACTACAGCTGAAAAAACAAAGTCTCATTGGGAATGAAAAGTTGGTTAAGCTAGAATTCCATGAAAATTGCACATTGAAAAAATAATACAAGGTTAGTTTCAGCACAAAAAATTACAAGGCAAATGGAGTTTAGAATACATCTATGCTAACTTGTGAGGGTCAACGAATAAAACAATATATAATGGTAAGAGGTATTTTCTATCCTTGATTAATAACTACTTAAGGAATGACCATGTAGAAGTAAATGAGTAAAAGAGAAATTAGAGTAAGATGGAGGGATCTCACCTTGAGGTAAAGTTACAGCACCAAACTTTGCCTAAGAATATTATACAAATTAAACTAAAAGATGATTCACAGGCTTAAACTTATTATAAACCAAGACAGGATCAATAGATAGAAGTCCAAGACAGAGACCCAAGATAGAGGCCTAAGATAGAGACCTAAAACAGAGGCTCAAGATAAATGTGCAAGATAAAGAACCGAAATAAAGGTCTAAGATAGTGGCCCGATGCAGAGACCGACAAGTAATATATAGTTGCTGGGATTAGTTCAAAGACTTAATCTGATTAAATCAATAGTAATGGTGTTTTTTAGATAATCAGTTAGAAAACCAAATATTTTTATGAGATAGCTAAGTATGTGAATGTGAAATACCATTATATCATAGAGTTAGTTTCTAGTAAAAGAGTAAAGCTAGAGAGGATAAACATAAGGGAGAATTATGTTGATCTCATAATAAAGGTACTGTCTGTGAACAAGTTTAATATGTGTTTAAGCTTGTTAAATATAGATAAAGAGTGAACAACATAAATAGAATTTGAGCTGAATAAAGAGTATTGCATTGATACAAAGACTAAAATGCATTAGAACTAAATGTGAATATGTAAATTATTAGTTCATAATATAATTTAGGTAAATTAAATGAGGTGGAATTGATAATTTTCAGAAGCCACCAAGCCTAAAATGCATAAAATCACTAATGGGTTTTCGTAATTTCTGTCAAAAGTTTAAACTTCCCGCCAAATAGCTTCTTCTTGCCAACACTCTTCTTCAACTATTTCACAACCGTATTCAATCCAGTTTTCATCCGGATTTCTTCTTCTAAATAGAAATTGATTTGTACTCTTTTTCCCAAAACAAAACAGATTTGTCATGTCCTTCTTTGGAGTTGAAATCCAAGTCCACGTCAAAAAGAAGAAGTACTTAGGAAAGGAAAAATAGTGGGGAACTTGAATCGTATATACGGGGCACGAATTTAAACATCTCAAATCAACTCAATTATTTTTTTATTCTCTTAAGATAGAAAGAGAAAGACATAAAGAGAGAAGAAAAATGACAATTTAGAAAGAGAAAATATTCTAAAAAGATAAAATTGTCTAGATAGAGAAAGTGAGAGAATTTGCTAGAACATCAACGTAATTTTATTCCTTATATTATTTTAAAATATAGTACAATATTATACTTGTTGTTTAATTTAGAAAGTAAATGTAGGTTTACATAAATTGAATCACTATAAATCTTTATTGTTTTATATCTAATTTTATTTCTTTATTATCTATTAATATTAATTCTTAAATGTTGAGTCTTGATTTGCATTGCAGAACTTTTACTAATGGTAGGAGAGCACAAATTTCTAACATATGTTTTAATCCAAACTCTTTAAATTCATCGTCAAGCCAATAACACTATGAATATCAATCCTTGCTCGTTTCAATCTCCTCGCAATAAAATTTGTGGATTAGAAAAATAATCACAAACATTTAATATATGTTTAATGAGTAATGCTCGGAATCCAAAATTATATCTTAAAGGTAATGTGTCAAAGTTATGAGTAATAGTAGGCATTTCAAATTGTGTCCCAAAAAATAATGCGTCAAGAAATTATCGAGTAATGAAATAATATAAATTTTAAAATTATTTATTATATCCGATGGTTACTTGACATAACACTTTTTAAAATATAATTTGAAATATTTAACATTACTTGTTAAATAACTATTAAGTGTAATAAATAATTTTAAAATTTATATTATTTCATAATTTAATTATTATATAATATATTACTTTTTAAATTATAATTTAAAATATAATTTACGGTGCCTAACATTATTCTTAATATTATTATCACAAATATCTTCGCTTAAACAGATAAATAGCCATTTTGTTTTTGGAAATTATCATTTATCTCCCTTAATTTGTATTAATATTACATGTAGATTATAAGTATCAATTAATTAACAAATACTCCCCTACCGTTACGACACTGTCTTTGTCATTTAGCCGAATCTCACAAAAGATAATTATAGCCTTAGTAATAATTACAAAAAGCTATTATATAGTTATAGACGACAGATTAGTAGAAATTATGAAAATTGTATTTAATAAAAAAGGAGAAAATTAATTAAAAAAAAAACAAATTTGGAGACTTGCCCATTGTCTACTTCATTACAACTAAAACAAGTTTCACCACCATGGCTACGTAGCCATAAACAAAGATTATTTATTTATGATGGAAAGTCAACCAATTTTTTTTTTTTTTTTTTTGTCTCTTTGAAGAAGGGCCTTAGAATGTAAGGAGTTTTGTTGTTGTTGGAGTTCTTTGTTCATAATTTTATTTACTTTTATCATCATTCGCAATAAAATGAAATGCCCCTTTATTGAGTATTAAGCGGAAGTAATAAAATGACCCTAAGACCGTTGGTGCAAAAAGTTGATCAACAGTAGGGAGGTATATATATATTAATGAATACTTTCCATCTGAGTTAAATACTAAAAAACCTCAGGGGAGGTACGTGATAAATTCCCTCCAGTTTTAGAAAAATGGTTTTTTTTTTGGATTTACATTTTATTTTTAAAGCCGAAAGAAGGAAAAGTATCCTCCCTCCCCCAAGTTAAAGGAGCCAATAATAATTTTATATTAAAAAAATGAAAAAATTCAAATGATGCGAATATAAAACGCGCAACACTTCTCATCGAAATCGAATCATTAGTTGGGTTGGGGCGGTTGAGAGCTCATTCTTTCTCTACAATCTTGACGTTGTTGTTGACTCATATGACAGCAATCGGAGATTAGAGACTAGAGAGAGAGAGAGAGAGAGAGTGAGGGGAATATTAGGTCGACAGCAATCAGCATCATGGAGTCGGAATCAGGTGCCAGCAAGACTACGGAACGACGCGTGGGCTTGCTATACGATGAGAGAATGTGTAAACATCACACGCCTGATGGCGATGATCATCCCGAGAATCCCAATCGCATCAGAGCTATCTGGAACAAGCTCCAAAACTCTGGGATTCCTCAAAAGTACGTTTCATTAGTCAAATATTATCCTATTTTCTTGTTTTGCTTTTGATAAAACCACAGAAATCAAAGGGTATACTCTTCTGGCTGCTGCTGCTGCGTGTATATATATATATATATATATATATATATATATATAAAGTTTTGTTATTGGCTCAAAAGAGTCGAATTCGTTTCCCAATTTCGGGCTTTTCTTTTTTCCTTTGTATTACCTCGGTAACCAAACAGACTTCTACTGTTGAGTGTTTTGGATTTAATTTATTTTGAATTTCCCGCTTGGAAATTGTATATTTTTGTGAATTCGTAGAAAAAAGGAGAAGAAAAACTATAAATAGATGAATGTGTATTTATTACTAACATCCTCTAAAAATTTGACATTAATTATAAAATAAAGCGTTCACTATTTGTCTGGAGTTCATTTAAACTTGTTATAGTTTATTTTTTGTTGATTTATTTCTCTGTTTTTGTAAAATGCTGGGTTGATCTGTTTACTTGAGGTGTCAGCAAGGGGCATTCTTTTTACTTTAATTGAACGTGTTTTCTGAATGTGGTGGTGTTGCTTTGCTTTTGCTTTTGCTCTTGTAGGTGTGTGGTTTTAAATGCCAAAGCAGCTGAAGACAAATATTTACTCTCCGTGCACACCAAAAGTCATGTTAACTTGATTAAGAATATCAGTTCTAAGCAGTTTGATTCGCAAAGAAGTAAAGTTGCATCAAAACTCAATTCAATTTACTTAAACAGAGGTTCATCAGAGGCTGCTTATCTTGCTGCTGGCTCTGTCATAGAGGTATTATAAGTTGGGGCTCAATCTTTAATAGTTTGGATATTTGTGGGAGTCACGCCCATTTCAATTTGAGAATAAACATTCATATCATCTTTAGATGATACACTCATATGTTAATTTTTTAAATTTTGCTTAAGAATATAGTTAATTGATTGACAAAATATTAATTTGTTATTAAAAACTTCTAAAGGTATAAGTTAAATGATGATGCAGTTTTATCTAATTTGCTTAAAATGTGGTGGCCAAAGTTGATCTGTTTACGTAAAGTTTACTGGATTTGTTGATTTACATTTCCTCTTCCCTCAAAATAAGTCAAATGTCATAACCTTGGTTCCAAGAGAATCATATCTAACCAGACCTAAATGTATCCAAACAGTCAGGTAAGCATTCAAATTTCTAGTAGATTTCTTTTGCAAGTTTAGTTTGTCTAGATGAACAGCAGTGACTTATTCAGGCATTTTGCTGAAAATAGTCAGAATGGATAAGTTCTTCCACTGATTCTTTCTTAGAAAATTTTCAAGTCACTGAAAATTATAATGTCCAAATACTTTCATCTTCTTTGTATTGTTTAACTGTCTTGTTTGATTCTAAATTTTGCCCACAATGCACCAATATATAGCAATCTAACAATCTTGCATATGTGAACCTCCTTCTGCTTTATCAAGTCATAGTATATTGGTTTTAGTAGAGCTATAACAATTGTTCTCATCTCACAATTAATATTAGCTCTTTTTTTTTTCTCTTCAATAGGTTGCAGAGAGAGTTGCCAAATCAGAGTTCAATTCTGCTTTTGCTATTGTGAGGCCTCCTGGCCATCACGCTGAACAAGATGAACCTATGGGATTTTGTTTATACAACAATGTGGCTATTGCTGCAAGTTTTCTATTAAATGAACGAGTGAGAGCCAGTTTCTTTCTTTCTTTTTCACATTTCCATTATTCATGGACTCACATTATACCATGTAAAACAAGCTATATGCTTTTCAAAGTTTACCTCTGTCTTTCTCATTCTGTGAATTGTGGACTCACCTTCTATTTTTCACTGTGTAAATTACAGCCAGAGCTGGGAATCAAAAAAATTTTGATTGTTGATTGGGATGTTCACCATGGTAATGGTACTCAAAAGATGTTCTGGGAGGATCCTCGAGTTCTATTCTTCTCTGTTCATAGGTACATAAGAACGTTGAGGTTATAATTGTTCTCTTGCTTGATCATTAGCAGATTATTGATTTGATATTGATTTCCCAAAACTGCATAATAGAAATCCTCGACATTGGTTCATGATTTCTATGATCGTCTTTCTAAATCTTGTGTTCTAGAAACAAATTGTATGAAGTAGTTGTTTGTGCTTCTCAAGGTTTCTACTGGTAGCGAAATGATTTTCATTTTGTTATTTATCTAATTTTCTTCCATTTTTTCTGCTCAAACTGTTTAGGCTCAACACTTCTCTTCAATGTTCTGTCCAATATGATGCTTTGGACTTGGTAACTAGACATGTTGACATGAAGTTGCCCATTTATGCAGGCATGAGTTTGGGACTTTTTATCCTGCCAACGATGATGGTTTCTATACTATGATTGGTGAAGGACCTGGTGTGGGATACAACATTAATGTTCCTTGGGAGAATGGGAGGTGTGGTGATGCAGACTATCTTGCAGTTTGGGACCATATTTTGCTTCCTGTTGCCAAGGAATTTGGACCTGATATAATTATAATATCTGCTGGATTTGATGCAGGTTTAGAGTTTATTTCTATTTATGGCACTCTATTAAAATGTCTTACAACTTTCACTCCAAGTTAAAATCCCTTTATTGGTCAAATGCAAATTAATAACCTGATCTTGGTGGTCCTCAAAATGCACTTTTTGTATGAACAATATATCTTGCTTGTTTTCTTTCTCTTCAGGATTTGTCATTGAGAGATTCTTAAACATAGCTGACTTTTATGTAAGTGTAGTCAAAGCAAGTAATTCAAATAAAAGCACTAAAACTCGGCCTAATTTAGCTGATTTTTATAGCAAATTTTATGAAGGTAGTGATCACAATGCAAAGCGCCCAAAATATTATTTTTGCTAGGATAATCAATTTTCTTATCCTTGAACCTTGACCATATTATTTTCTAGTTACCTGTAATAACTTGCGACAACACGAAGAAGCTTAAAGCAGATTCAGCCCTGAAAATGTAGCCTTGGGGTTTGAGCATATCTAAGTATGTATATGAGAGCAATATTCTATTATGGCTTGTATAAATGAGATTCATTTAATTTATGATCTAGTGAAAGTTACCATATTTTTAGTTTGTTCTATTTCCCAAAATAGCTCATGCTATCAAAATCAACTATGGTTGGAGAGATCATGCTTAAGCAAGTTCTACAGCTTGTTGCTTATGGACGAAAACAGTAATAAAAACAGAAAGTTCTTCTGACCCTTTTCTTCGTATGTTCAGATTGAGATATGATTAGGTTTTTTCAAAGAAATACTGTGTCAAATTTTTCGCTTTATGAATTCTTCTTAAGATAGTTTTATGTGCTGTTTAGACTGTTTCTATTGTAAAATCTACCATAATTAGCGTTCTTAGCTTCAAATAGAGTTATTTTTAAATTCTAGAGTGACATGGCAAGTGCTTGCGGTGACTCTTTCATGAATCATTTTCTCCGACTACTAAAACATTTCTAATTTCATGCCTGGGATAGCCACTGGTGATCCTTTAGGAGGCTGTCGTCTTACTCCATATGGATACTCAGTTATGTTGAAAAAGGTTAGCATTTAAATTCAATCTTCTTTCGTCCTTTTCTGGTACTTTTATAGCAAAACTTTTAATTGTTGAATGAGAATTTGTTTCATTTTTATGATTAATGTCACAGGTAACATAATTATATATTAGCATTATGTTAGGTTTTTACTGTGTGCTTCTTGCAAACTGCTAATTATGGATTGAATTTCATATTTTTGGCACATTCCACATTTTTTATTTTTCTTCTTTCCAGTTGATGGATTTTGCTCAAGGTAAGATTGTTTTGGCACTAGAAGGAGGCTACAATCTTGACTCTATATCAAACTCAACCCTTGCATGCATGAAAGTTTTGCTGGAAGACAAGCCTGTTGAAGGATCTTCAGAGGCCTATCCATTTGAGTCAACATGGCGTGTAATAAAAGCGGTAAAATAAGATACTTTGCCATATTCTATGTTCTACTCATTTGCTGAATAAGTTTTACTCCTTTCCATCTTGCTTGTTTATCAAGGATAACTTGTTACATTGTTTTCCTAAGGTATTTGTTATCTGTCTTCCAGGTTCGTGATAAACTGAGTGCTTTCTGGCCAACGCTAGCTGATGAACTACCAGTGAAGTTAACTAGTCTAAAAGCTCCTCCACCGGTGAGGCTACCCTCCATTCTTTTATTTACAAATGTAGTTCCATGTCATCATCTTGTCATGTTTTAGGTTACTGCTAGATTTGTATGCAAACAGTTGATTTTATTTACCAAGTTGCATTTAAGCAATTCTTGAATTTTTAGGGATAAAATTTTATTGTTATCCATCTTGTACCCTGTGGAGAAAATTTGTGCTCTTGATTTTAAATCAGTGCATGGTACATAAGATGAGCCAATCTTATAGGGTGCTTGAATAATGCACTTACAGAAATAAGCATAAAATGGCATTGTTGTGAAACTCTTAACATCAATTTATTCCGGTATAATGCTCGTCAACAAACCCGTACACCATGTTGAATAGTTGTTTTGGCATTCCAGCATATGATCTCAAGCTCAGACTCTGAAGATGAGGATATAGGGTCAGAAAAGCTTGAGGATGTTCTTCAGGATGTGATAAAACCCTTTTCAAAGCTGAAAGTTGAAGATGGTGATGGTAATAGTCGAAGCCTGAAATTTTTTCTCTGTTTTTAGTTCATTTGATTATCTCTGAACTCAATGCAGCTGAAGTGGATACTACTATGACTTGGAGATCTGAACTTTCAAAAGTTGACATTTGGTATGCCTGTTTTGGATCGAATATGTGGAAATCAAGATTTCTATGCTATATTCAAGGTGGACAGGTACTACCCTAAAATTGCCGAGATATCCCCTACATTGAAATTAGTGATGCTATGGTATAGTTTTAGCTGAAATTAATGATTCTCATAAATAAATTAACTGTACCATGATGTATAATTATTGCTGTTGAAGATATTGTGATAGTCATAATTTGACTTTCAGGTGGAAGGTTTGAAAATAGGAGGTTCTGGTTCAATGGATAAGAACCCACCAAAAGAGGTTTTGTGGAAAACCTTTCCTCATCGTTTATTCTTTGGTCGTGACTCTACGCGTAGATGGGGTCCTGGAGGAGTTGCTTTTCTTAACCCCGAATGTAACATCCAGGATAAAAGTTACTTGTGCCTGTATAGAATTACGTATGTCATTTCCTCTGGTTCGGTTTCCATCTACTATACTACATGTGCTCCTCCTTGCTTTTATGAGAGAATGTCTCAAGAGGGAATTATTCTTGCTGAAAAATTGGCAATGATCCCTAAATTCAACATTTGGTTGTCTAAAATTGGATTTTTAACTAACTTGATCATCTACTGAATTCGTTATATCTTTTTCTTAACAGGCTAGAACAGTTCAATGATGTTTTGTATCAAGAAAATGTTACAAGTCATGACATGAGTTCTCCTTTATTCAGTATAGATGATTTAAATGCTGTTACAAACAAGAAGTACATTTCCTTGGAAGCTCTCAGGGTATGTCTATCGTGTTGTGCAATACCTTCTTCACATATAATATCTTTCCTGCAAAATACAATTTGTTATAATACTTCCTAGTTATTGCTCCATTGCGGTGTATAAGCTGCTTTGATTTGTCATGCAGAATGGGTGGTACCATAATGTAGTGTACTTGGGGAAGGAGCATGATATACCTATGCTGACTATGACGTACGCACGAAAGCATATTCATTTTATAATTTATATATTTTATCCACCAACTCATTTTCGACATTCCTATATTTAACTTCAAAGTTTTTTTACTGAAGTCATTTATGATGTTAATTCAGTTGCTCAATTTCGGATGTTGAGAAGTTCAAAACTGGGGAGCTTCCTTTGCGTGCTCCTGCCGTAGAATATGCCAACACCTTGATAAAAGGCCTGGTGGAAGGGAAACAGCTCTCGGATGTGGAAGCCAAGGCTTACATTCATGAAGCCTCTACTAAACCACTGTGAATTGTGATGTTGCTTTTTGTAAATGGAAAAGAAAAAGAAAACCTTTAATGGGGGGCAATGGTAGGTAATTTAAGGTGGAAGCAAACGTAAGGATGCATTTGTGATTGCAAAGAAGATATTAACAATTGGGCTACTGGTATTTCTAATTGTAATTAGATAGTATTTTCTTTTAATTCCTCTGTTTTAGCATAATTCCTTCAGTCATATATATGTAGGGAAGTTTTACTATGGTTTAATCTTCTCACTTGTTATATTTTGATTTAGTAGTTCCCCTTGACTTTTCACTGCCAATAGACGTCAGATTTTGGTAAAACAAAAAGGGTAACTTCTCAGGTTTTTTAATGGTGTTAAAAGTATTAATTTATTAATGCTGCATAAATGTATGTTTCTGATGTGTGGTTCGATGCATCTTATTTACTTTAACGTGGATTCGAAATGTGATAATAACATTGTTAATTAAAAGAAAAATTACTATTATACTTTTTTTTAGCATGTCATGTCACTTGCATAATAATTTTAATGGAAAATCAAAAAGAATTTGATGAGAACATTCCTAGAAATCACGATCTCAAGCCTTTTCGGCGGCTATTAAAGAAAAAATCAATTCCTTTCGTGTTACATTCATATTTATTCACCGTATTATTTAATTTAATTAAAAAAAGTTTAGGCATGTTTTGGAAATTATATCGTGCGAAGTTTTCATTTATAAATATTTAAAAATAAAAAATATCAAAATAATAAAGTCAACAATTAATTATATATAAAACATAAAAATATAAGTGGTTTGGAAATATACTTACGTTTGTAGTGAATTGTAAAATTTTAATTTTTTTTATTATTAATAATAAATATCAATGAATCACTCAAGAAAATAAAAATATTTTTAGAAATTATAAGAAATACAATAATAAATAAGTTTACTAAAGATGTATACTAGTACTCTCTTGTACTCAATACTCAAGTGCTCATTAAGTTCTTTATACTCTCTTGTACTCAATACTCAAGTGCTCATTAAGTTCTTTATTATCTATTTCTTAATAATTTATTGATGCTTGTTATCCTAATGAATTTATAAATATTTATATAAGATTTTAGGGGTCTTTAGAAACCTTATTTCTTATTAGAATAAGAATCCACGTATAAAAGAGTTCAAAATTGATTTAAACAAATCAAATCGTACTTAAAACAGAAAAACACCAAAAATTGGCGGTGCAACACCACCAAGGCTTGGCGCTGCGGCCCAGCCATCTTGGTACTGCGGTGCTAAGGCTTAGAGATGTGTTCTTCGCGTGTTCTAATCCTCTTCTTGCTTCCAGCTCTTTATTTTACTCCCTTTATCATCTTTCCAACACATTCTCGATCACGTGTCGACTCTTCATCGGTCTCCAACTTAAAATTATTTCTCAAACACGATTTTAAATTACCAAATTTCAACAAAATCCTTTCTTGATTCAAAATCCTTAAGAAGCTTTTTAAGATCTATCCACTCCTCATCATACACTCAATAACTTAGCAATGATCTAGTTAAGTTTTTGCATAAACTTAACTTTACTAAGGATTGTGACTTAGGTCTCCAAAAATTCAAATTCATCTTGTCTAAGGTAGCTTTATTATGATCTCCTTTGTTACTCTTGACTTTACAATTCTAGTCCCTCAGTAGTTAAAACTTATCCTTGCCAGTAGCTCATTTACCATTCATTCTCTTTCAATTTCTCTTACTTCGGTGAGTTTCTCTCCAATGCTACCTCTTGGTCTGCATCCTTTCAACAACACATGTCAAACCATATAACTCGTTATGCTTTTCACCATTCATTATCTTCATAGACCCTTTAAACACTTTTACTATTTATTTTTTCCCCTGAATGAATATCCCACTTAATCTAGCATATTTAGGGATATCAAGTTCCTCTTAAAACTAGGAATATGTCTTATACCAAGTAACTCCCTTACTTTCTTATCATGCAGTCTCAACCTTATACTATCAATTTTTATGACTTCACAAGTTATATCACTACCCATTAACACTTTTTCATAATTAATGAGATGATAATTGGTAAATAAGGACCTATTTAGACACATATAAAAAGTACAGTCCAAATCAAGTATCCTTTCACCAACATACTTCTTTCTAAAACTACTAAAGTTTCTAAAACATCATAATCTTCTTCATAGATTATTGCAACATCACATTCTATTTTCTGTTCATTCTTCATGCCCTTTCTCTGTAGACAATCTCTTATGAAGTGTCATTCTTTTTTGCAAGTAAAACACTTCCTAGATTTTTCCTTTGATTGATTATTCTTCTCATCTTTATTTTCAGTCCTTCCCTTTGTAGTATAGACCATTATAGTGTTGTAGGCTTTAATCTTTTTTCTAATTCTTTTTTACTTCAACGAGACTTTAATATCGATCATCGTTAAAGTCTCTCTAACATATAGAAGTATATCCACGAAGTACTCATATTTATCTAGTAAATAAATCAACAAGATAATTGTCTTATCTTCATTCTCTATCTTTATGTCAAATATCTCAAAATTGATGATAATTTTATTGAAGGTATCATTGTGATCTTTAATCGAAGCGCCATCAGTCATGGACAACTAATACAACTTTTTTTAATGTATAGATGATTTGTCAAGGAATTTGCCATGTATAGGTCATCATGCTTCTTCCAAAGACTAATTGTTATCTTCTCTCTAGCAACCTCTTAGCACTGTATTACTAAACGACAGAATTATGGTATTATAGGCTCTCTTTTGAATGATTTCATGATCAAATTAAGATTTAGATACTCCAAGATTTTTTTCTTCACTAGTTATTACTTGAGTCTCTTCAAAAGCAAATCCAACCCTTAACTTACTAGTAAAGCTATTACGTTCATCTTCCACAGATTGAAATCATTTTCTTTATTGAATTTCTCAACTTCATATTTGTGAGTTGCCATAACATTAGCTCTAAGACCACTTGTTAGGATTTTTAGTATGTGAAAAAGTTCTCACCCATAAGTATTCAAGAATAGAAAAAATTACACACAAGGCATAAGAATATATGTGGTTCAAAAACTTACTTATGTCCACGTTAGATTATGGGATCCTAGCGTCTTTTATTAATATTGATTACCAACATACCACTCAAGATCACAAAGATCTCTCAAGAGATTACAATAAATATAATAATAAACGAGCTTACCGAGGATCTATACCAGCACTCTCTTGCACACTCAATACTTAAATGCTCCTTAAGCTCTCTATTCTCTCTCTCTCTCTCTTGATATTTTATTGATACTTGCTACCCCAATGGCTTTACAAGTATTTATATAGACTTTTGAGCCCTATAGAAATCCTATTTCTTGTTAAAATTGGATTCAACGTGTAAAGGAGTTCAAAATTAACTCAAAAAACAATTCCAAAAACTTGATGCAGTGCAAGATGAGCTTATCGAGGATCTATACCAGCACTCTCTTGCACACTCAGTACTTAAGTGCTCCATAAGCTCTCTATTCTCTCTCTCTCTCATGATATTCTATTGATACTTGCTACCCCAATGGCTTTACAAGTATTTATATAGGCTTTTAGGCACCCTAGAAGCCCTATTTCTTGTTGAAATTAGATTCGACGTGTAAAGGAGTTCAAAATTAACTCAAAAAATGGCTCTAAAAACTTGATACAGTGTAAATACTAGCATAAATATATGCAAATGTATGTATTGTATCAAGTAATATAATGATATAAATCAGATATCATCTTATAGAGACTTCTAGACTGTATCGTATATCAATTACTAAAATTAATCATACTTAACTTTTATTTAAATAAAACTTAAAGATGAATGTTGTAATTTATCTAATTGTGCTATAATTAATCTAACTTAATCAATAAGCAAACTTGAGAATTGAATTCATCGATATGAAGGGAATCTAGGGTTTCAACTTATCCCCCAATATTTTATTGAACTTATTATTCTCTTATTTAATCCCTTAATAATAAATTGTTGGCTAGAACTCGAGTATCGTTATAAGCCTCTATCGATGGTCAAATAACTATATTTCATTCTAATAATTACCTATATGTCCATGGTAATCAGAATAAAATAATATTCATTAAGAACAAGTCTATCAATATACATGTTATATAGGTATATTTATATCTTACATGGAACTTATAATTGTTACCCAATGATTATGTATCAAATTATCCTATGCTAAACACATAAAATTTTCTTTTAAATTCATTATGGTTTCTTAAATAATCAATGTATTGGCTAGATATAAAGAAAGCATTAAACACAAGATATAATGAACAATATCCTTTATTGAGTTAATAAAATAATAGAAATAATAGAATTCAACCATATATTAAGTTCAAAAGTTGAATCTTAGATCAAGAAAGTTAGTTCATGGTAAATCTAAGAGTTCTAAAGCAAATATTGAAAGATATGATGCTTTGGATTGCTTCTTTTTCTCTCTTGTTTTCTGTCTAAGTATAGTAACTAGTATCCACAACCGGTAAGAATATGTATTTATATATATATATATAAATATACATATTTTATTTGTATGTGGTTGACACTTGATTTATATATTGTTATTAGTAGTGTTTGTATAGGTTAAGGATATACTATTAGTATTGAGTTTATTTGTAAGACTTTAGATTTATTTTAGGGACCAAATTATAATACTTTGAAAGTTTTTGGGGCAAATTCATAAATATTAAAAATTAACCTCTTAGTATAAAAATACACTTTTGAAACCCTTAATCACTCATTTTGGTCGAGCTACCTCTTTTAGAGTGAGAAAAGAGAGAAATAAAAGGGAGAGAAAGAGAAGAAGAAGAAGAAGAAAAAGAAGAAGAAAGTTGGAATTTAAGTTTAAGAGGTATATTATAACCCTTTCTTAATTTCTTGGTGTTAAATCAGTTAATTATTTTAAGTTTTGATTTCTAAAAATATGTGTAATTGATGATTTGATGTGTATTTCGTAAGATATTGTGAGAATTGATAATGATCTATGTAGATAGCTTGATAAAGTATGATGAATTGCAAACTTTCTATTTGATAGTCTCTTGATCTAGGAATTTTATAAATTTTTGTGATTTGATTCTGATTTTAAATTTTGATTATATAAAATTAGACATGTTTAAAATCATCTAAGACTTTGAATCGATTGAAAATTCCAAAAATTGAATTTTTTGTGAATTTACCAAAATGACCCTGAAATTCTAGAAATTTCCTATGTGAACAGTATGATACAGTGAAAAATAATTTTTAGCCTGTTGAATGATCTTAAAAAATTATAAATTTGTGAAATATGATAATTTTATATGTCTAATATGATATACTCAGAATTGAGAATTTAGATCAATGTGGTTAAATTGTTATAATTTTCTAAAGAGTATCAACTCATTGCAGTATTTGATTAACAGATTTTTAAAGTTATAAAATAAAATAGTTTTAAAATACTTTTGGCAGTGATTTTGAAGTGCAATATTTATCATGAATTGAAATATATGTCAAGAGTATTTCTGTGGTAGTTTTATAATTTTTAGTTAGTATATTATTTTATAAAATTAGGAGATTGAATACTGTTCAGTAAGTATCTTGATCCTGTCAGGCTAGTAGTTTGGATTCGATGGTGTTTATGAAATAGATTGTGTAGGAATTATGATATAATATTCATCAATAAGAACGATATATGAGTCAAGAATGATGTATTTTGATTTTGGAGTAATTGGACAACATTTGATGTATTAGAAAATTTTGTTAAGTGTAAGTGGTCAGAATAACAAGTTTTGAGAAACCAAGTATTTAGACCAATTTGATGTGATAAATGCATTGTGTAAAATTTTGTAAGCTATTTAAAGTATTTAGTGTGAATAGTGAGGCTTATGAAAGGATTAATCTCTATTGATAGGTTAAGGAGATTTAAGCCTTATAGCTGAAAGTGCTAAAATGTAAGTATACTATACTTTTTACTGAAATCACAATAAACATAGTAATTGTTTTGTATAATTTTGTAAATGTGGTTAGGAATATGTTTATGTTATGTCAAAGTATATTTTGATATGAAATGTGAAGATATATATTTATGAATGTGAGCATGGACATATATGACATATATGTGTTTTTGAAAGTGATCTTTTAAAGTGAAATGTGTTTAACAAAGAGAGCTAGTGAAGTGTAATATGTCCATGAGAAATATTTTATGTTTTGAGGGTACTTGAACTCACTGTTGACTTAGTAGGCATTTTATGTGATTTGTGGAGCCTTTATGTGTGGCCTTTCTTTTGGGATTAGTATATGTTATGTGTTCCGCATGTAGGGAGGATCCTATTGGTACCTAAAGGAAGAGTGAGTCATCACATTCATGTGGTGGCGTATTGGTGCATGTGAGAGGACTCACCGATGATCAGGGTGAGGGTTTGGCTTTAACCTTCGGGCATGAGCATTATATATGTGTGATTTAAAAACCTCACTTGTACTATTCTTTTCATACAGTATGTCACATAAGAGTGACATTTGGCTCATTATGTGATATGTAAGTCCTACTAAGTAGTAGTTGAGTGATGGTATTCCTATTATATATTTTGAAAGAATGTGTAAGCGCTTATTACATGACATGTGATTTGATAAGATTTTAATTTTAATTTATTACAGCATATCATACACATGTATTGTGTACATATATGTATTTGTATTTGATATATGAAAAACTAGTATGCTTACTGAGTTTTATACTTATTATAGTTTATGGTGATTTCAAGTAAATAAGATACATGTGTACTTAGCGGATTTGACAAGGCTTTTGCTGTTCTTTGGGTTCTCTAAGCTGTTAGGTTGCTGAGTGTTTCATTTAGGGACACGTGGGATATGATATTTTATTTATCCCTATTGAATAAATACTTATGTATTATTTTATTGTGTGTGGTTGGATTTGGTTTAAGTTTCATCAAGTGTGATTATTGGATGATTTTAAGTAAGAATTTGCAATGAATATATTATGAGCTTCCGGTAACAAAGTTGCTACTGGTGATGTAGTAGAGTGTTAATCTCTGAGAAAACTCTGCGTATCTCCGGTTTACTAATTATCCCAGTCGTAATTCAATTGTTATAATTCTAAAAGAAATTGAAATGAATGTTTAAATATTGTCAATAGAAGTTTATGTTTTTATGTTAAGTTATGTGTTGATTTTAATATTGAACTTACTAGCAACTTGTTAAGAATTCCTATGTTGGATTAAAAATTGAAATTTTATGTAATATTATTTATGAGTGCACATACATTGAATGAATGTAAGTGATGTCGTGTGTCGGATCTTTTGGGTCTAGGGCGTGACACTAAGTCTTGTTCGTCAATCTTTGATCTTGCTTTGCTCTTTCTTGAAATTTGATTTTGTGTTTGCCCTGGACTTCTCTCTATTGATCTCTGTTTTTTGCTGCAAAAATGGGGTCTTTTTACAGGCCTTCGTAACCTTGAGGCGTGTAACCCTTGAGGTATGTAGTTTGGAGTCCAAGTCATATTAGGGAACAAATAAATTTATTATTTTAATCATATGGGCTCGGTGCTAGCTTCTGGGTGCTACAGAGCTCAGCTTTCTACCTCAAACACCGCGACACTGGTGCTCAACACCACGGTGCCTAGCCATTTTCTTCAACTTCTACATTTCGTCATCTGATTTCTTAGAATCTTTATGTTGTGGGTTGAAAACCTATATTTTATCAATAAACTCAATAAATAACTAAATATTCCTCAATTTAAAGTAAAACCTAAGTTCGAGAAAATAAAAATAAGTCTTTATAAGACCTTATCATATTGTAGAACCATAAAGACATCAAATTCTCTCTCATCTTCTTTCTTCATTGTTGTTGCAAAATTTCCAAAAGAAATTCTTTTTATTGTTGTACAAATTGCTATATTAAAAGTGCATTCTTACAATGATCGGTCATTATATCTTGGGGCTATATTGCCAATAAACTTGGTTGCATCAAGATTCACTCCTAAATGGACAAATTTAGTCTTCAAGGATAATGCATCTACACACATTGGTTCCTTTTACTTTAATGTTACATTATTATAGTTTTTCACATTTTCTAACATAAGTTACATAATCTCTTTTATTTAAGAGGGGCTAAAAAATAAGATAAAAAGGCGTGTGCAATCATAAAGATTAATATTATAGATCATTGAGATAATCTTTAGAGACGAGTTGGTCTCTCGAAGTGCCAACAATTAAAAGGTTTAACTATTTAGAATGAACTATTCTATTTTATTCATTAGTACATATTGTCTTTAATCTTAATTTCTTATAAAGAATTACAAATAAATGTATTTGTAATATTTAATATCAAAAACTAAGGGTGGGCATAAGTCGGTTTAGTCTGATTTTGGTCAAAACCAAATTGGCATATGGTTATTCGGTTCTTCTATATGGAAAAATCAAAATAATTGAATCCATTGTATGTAACTGAACTGGTTTTTTCAACTTGAATTGATTTCTTCTGATTCGATCTAGTTTCTTCCAATTCAATCTTACTTTTTATTAGACTTTTATTTGGTTTTTGGCCTTTTAAGCTTACATCATGTGGGCTTTGTTTTTACATACTTTGAATTATGGGTTGTTTTGGCTAAAAATTATAACAAAAAGAATAATTAGACCTCAAATATTTTTTGAAAGTGACAATTTACTCATCATAATTTTGAAAATACTCAAATACATTCCATCCGTTAACTTTTTCTGTTAAGGTGGATGATAATTATTATAATTACTTTAATACCCTTAACCAATACTTGACCGATGTTGATCAATCGTTGACTGCCCATTGATTGGTTTTGACCAACTATTGATTGCCACCGGACCGATTCATTGTGAACATTGTTAAACTCTAAATTTTGTAATCTACGCAATGGTGAAATTATTTTCACCAATGAAGCAATATAGGAGTTTGAATTTTAAAAAAAAGTAATAACCCCATTATTTTTTTTACTAATTTTGGTACTCCTACGATGCTTCATTAATGAAAATAACATAACTGTTGCATTGATCATGAAATTTGGAGTCTGACGGTGTTTATGGTGAATTAGTCTTGTGCCGTTCAATGGTCGATCAACGGGCAGTCAACGCTAGTCAACACCAGTCAGTATCGGTCAACGCTCCGTCAAATTATGCCACGTGTCTTTTATGAGTAAAAATATTATATTGTCCTTATTACTGTTTAAACTAGTAAAAAAAAAGTAACAAAGAAGGGTATATTTGTGTATTTTTAAAATTAGAAAAAATAAATTATCACTTTCAAAAATATATTAGAGTCCAATTGTCATTTTTCCAAAATTATATAGGTTTTTTTACATTTTTTTAAGAATTACATAAACATAAGGAATAATATTAAATTTTATTTTAAGTTAATTTATTAATTTTTTATATTGTTAAAAATCTCGCATGGATTCTTGTTTTTCAAGAATAGTTTTTAAGTTTAGTTAACTATAAAACATTTTCCATCAATTTTAAAAATTTTAAAACTAAAAATGAAAACAAAAGAACACCAAATAGCCTGTTATGAGAGACTTGATTATTAGAAAAATAGTATTTAGACTCCTAATATTAAGTAATAGATTTTGTTAACTTTAACTAAAAATTTATTAAAACTATTCCCATGTTAAGTTAAAGTCGTTTATCTTAATATTGTTAATATTTTGTCAACAAGTAATAGAAAAAAGTATTATATTATTCAAATTTATTGACAATTTATTTACAAAAGTACCCTTACCATTACAAAGTCTACTAAATTTAACCTTAAATATTTT
Organism: Ailanthus altissimus; assembly: GCA_946807835.1. Lineage (NCBI taxonomy): Eukaryota > Viridiplantae > Streptophyta > Magnoliopsida > Sapindales > Simaroubaceae > Ailanthus > Ailanthus altissimus. Next base: position 19,930,584 of record OX327696.1, on the reverse strand, counting down.
AGTAAAATTACATAATTACCCTTCTATTAAGTAATCAACTGTTTAATAATTAAACTTATTTACCATATTTAGTACCAATTTTATCCTCACTAATTAGTTGAAAATTACAAAATTGGTACTTATTTCAACATTGTTGTTTAAAAGAAAAGAAAAATATTTAATAATCACTTATAAACCATTCTTCAAATCCCATAAATAAAAGCTTCAAAGCTTACAAATTGGTTATATACCATTCTAAAATTTAACAAGACAATATCATCATAAATTCAAAAAAATAAATTAAAAGTAGGCGAAGAAACACTAAAAATAGATAGTGTTTACACATTAACATCTATTATCCCAATAAATGAAAAAAAAATAAAGAAAATATAAAATATCAAGAATTTCCAAAATGAAATTATTGCAAAGAGGGAAATTTCCTCTCCGAACTTAAAGCACCCTTGCAAAATGCATAAACTAAGGTAACTCGTTGATCTAAAAAAACATTTTCTGCAAAACTTAAATCAAAGCGAATGGAATAAAAGAATATAAATCAACTATTAGGACACAATTAGCAAAATAATTCGATGTCGAAAGAAGAAGCATCGATTAGTACAACAACTACACGTCATACGACCCGACCCGTCACAAGTTAAAATATTAGTTTTACCATTTCTTTTGTTAAAGTTGATAAAATTAATTATTTGATAGAGGTATAAATAAAAATTTTAAAATTATGAAAGTTTGTAGGTCATTTATTTTTAAAATTTAAGGGTCTTGATCATTTGAAAATTTTCAAAAATTCAATATCTAAAATCTCAAATGTCTGTCTACAAAACAGGTTTAACAAGGAATCGGCCCAAATGCCTAAAAGATTGTAGGCCCTACATGGTGGGAGCAGACCGCTTAAGTATCATCAGAAAGAATAAATGCATGAAATTTACTCAATCGATTGGACCAATTGACTCAGGTAAAATCGACTAGTTCAGATTCTACTGGGCAATTTATAACCACATATCAATATACAATGACTTGCCCAGCATACCAAGCAAGTCCCCAACCAACCACTATCAAAAAAATACACAAACCCACTTATGCAAAGCCTCTAAAATCCGCACAGGCCCACTTTATGGAAGAGCTGAGCAACACTCAGTAACTTAAAAGAAAAACACAAAGCAAATCAAATAAGGTAAATCATTAAAAGAGGCAACCAACGTTATTTTAAATGAAGAATCGTGTATTTTGGGAGAAATCTCCCAAATCACGCCAAAAGATCAAAAGATTACCCAAAATAACTACAAATTCGATGAGAATAAGTATAAAAAATTCTAAGAAGACCGATGTTATATAAAGAGAAAAAAACAGCCTAAACAGGTTACGCCTCACATCTTGAATTCACAACCTTTGATCCAAGAGTTTTGACTTTTTTCTTCAACTTCTCTCTTTCAAAACAGACACTTGACTTAATATCTGAGAGTTTTCATCAAAACTACATTCAGTGAGACCTTAACAATAGTTTTCTTTATGTTTGCAGGCATCACAAGAACTAGAGACTTAACAAGCTCGTAGTTACAAGCCCAACAAACAATGCTCAAGGTTTCGATTCCTACAATCCAATAAATTCAAAACTTATTAGTCCAAAAGACATTTTTTTCGATCAACAAAATGTATTTGTAACATTTGGTATTATAGCATAAGAGTGGGTACAGGCTGATCAATTTGATTTTAACCAGAACCCAATTGACTTACAGTTATTCAATTTTTCCATATAGAAAAATTGAAATAATTGAATTCATTGTAAATAACCGAATTAGTCCAAACTGATTTTTTTTTGGTTCTATCTGGTTCAATTTCTTCCATTTTAGGCCTTTTGAGCTTATATTGTGTGGGCTTTGTTTTTATACATTTTGAATTATGTTCCTTTCGACTAAAAATTATATAGGCCTTTTTCTTTTCTAGAATTACATACACATGAAGAATATTATTAAAGCTTATTTTAAGTTTACTTATTGATTTTTCACATTGTTAAAATCTCGCAGCATGCACATGACATTATTAATTTTTCATATTGTTCCCATATGCAGAAAACAAAATGAACTTGAGACAAGTAAAACCATTTCACCATCTGAGTGAATTGAGGCAGCATTAGAGGGTATTGAGCCCAAGGTCTCGGAAGAAATGAATAAGTTTTTAGACAATCCATTCACCAGGGAGGAAATATACAAGGCATTATTCGACATGTACCCTCTAAAATCCCGCGGGTCCCGATGGCCTTCCAGCAAGCTTTTATCAACATAATTGGGCAGTAGTTGGGGATACTGTATAGAGGGTCTGTAATGACATTCTCAATTAAGCAGGTAACATCTCCTAGCTCAACCACACACTAATAACCCTTATTCCAAAATATAAGGAACTTGGAAAAGTTGGATATTATCGGCCTATAAGCCTACGCAACATAATTTACAAAATCATCACCAAATCTATTGTTAATAGATTAAAAACCTTGTTGGATGAAATTATTTCCCAGAACCAATGTGCTTTTGTCCCTAACAGATTGATAACGGGTACATCATCGTAGGGTACGAATTCTTCCATAAGATTAAAGGCAATAAGAAAGGAAAACAAGGGTGGACAACAGTTAAGCTAGATTTAAATAAAGCCTGTGATAGGCTTAAATGGCCTTTTATAGAGAGAAGCACGTCAAAGCTTAGTTTTGCTCAAAAGTGGGTTAACCTAGTCATGAAATGTATAACCTCCCCCTCATTTTCATTCCTTATCAATGGAGTTCCATACGGTTTAGTGAGAGCTCAAAGGCGTTTGAGACAAGGATGCTCCTTGTCACCGTATCTGTTCATTCTGAGGATCGAAGGGTTAACTTCTTTACTTTGTAAAGCGGAAAATAAAAATAAGCTGAGGTTGAAGATTGTTAGAGGGCTGACAGTCTCTCATCTTCTGTTTACAGATGACAGCCTAGTCTTCACAGATGCTTTTGAAAAGTGCTACCAAAACTTGTCAGAAATTCTTAAAATTTTCTCTGGAGCCTCAAGTCAGCTTATCAATAAAGAAAAATCATCTATGTTTTGTAGTCCCAACTTAAGCAAAGGTGCCAAAGAGACTCTATGCAATATTCCGGGCTTAAGGGCTGTCTCAATTCATGAAAGGTATTTAAGTTTACCTTCAATGCCGAAAAAGAAAAAAGAGAAGATTTTTTAGACCTTAAGGGGGTAGAATCAAAGGAAAGGTGGAAGCTTGGAAGAATAAGCTGTTGTCTCAGGGTGGGAAAGAGGTCCTTATAAAGGCGGTGGCCAAGAGTGTCCCTACTTTTGCCATGAGTGTGTTTAAAGTACCAACAACTATTTGTGAAGAAATGCAAAGGGTCATGGCTTCTTACTGGTGGAGTAAAGGGAACAATCCCATATATGTTCATTGGGGCTCTTGGCAGCTGCTTTATTCTGCTAAAAGGGATGAGGGCTTGGTTTCAGTGATTTGCAAGCCTTCATCAAGCCCTTTTGGCAAAGCAAGGCTGGAGAATCATTCAACACCCGAAGACTCTTATGGCCAGAGTTATGAAAGCAATATATTTCCTTAAATCCAACTTTATGGATAGCTCATCGGGCAGCAGACCTTCATTCATCTGGATGAGCATTTTGTGGGGAAGAGATATGTTAAAGAGGGGCACCAGATGGAGAATGAGGAATGGGGAGCAGGTGCAAATCAACAAGGACAGATGGCTTCCAAGGTCATCCACATTCAGGCCTGTAACCCCTCATGCGCTGAGTCACAATGTAAAGGTAGCAGAGTTGATAACAGAGAATAGGCAATCGAACTCTCAACTTATTCTGAACTGTTTCAATCCTGTGGACTCTGATGTCATCCTGAAAATGCCTATTCCCAGAGAAGCCACTCCTGACCAGCTAATATGGCATTTTGATAGGGATTGGGAGTACAGAGTTAGGAGTGGATACCAGGTTGCTCTCAAAATGAGGTATCCGGACACTCCCTCCAGCTCTAAATGCCATTTGAAGTGGTGAAAAATAATGTGGCACCTAGATATACCAGCATAAATAAAGATATTCTTGTGGAGAGCTTTAAAAAACTTGCTTCCCACTGAGCGGAATCTACACAGAAGAAGAATCATAGATAGTCCTGGCTGCTGTAGGTGTAAAAGAAGTGGAGAACATGTTTACCACGCCTTAATTGGTTGTAGAGAATATGCAAAAGTATGGAAACTAACAGTATTTAGAGCCAGAATAAAGAATCTTCAAAGGGATCTGCTACTGTCTTTGTATGAACTGGCACACTCCTGTTTGACAAATGACTTAGAACAAGTAGTCACTATATTGTGGTTGATCTGGAATCTGAGAAATAAAGTGCTAGCTGGGCAAAAAGAGGGTAATCTCAAGTGCATCCCAGTCAGAGCAGCAGCAATCCTGGAAGCGTGTAAAGCTGCAAAAAAGCTATCTCAAGGACAGGACAAGAATGATCATAGAAATACCAACCAAGCATGGACTCTCTCTAGTGCAGGTGTATTTACAAAGTAAACACATATGCAGCTCTTGATGAAGAAGCCTCAAAAGTTGGTATAGGTATAATCATCAGAGATTAGAATGTAGAGGTGATGGCTTCTGTAGCCATGCCAAAAAATTTAGAGGGGAATGCTGAATTTATAGAGGCAGATGCAGTGTATCAGGGAGCCGTTTTAGCTATAGAAACAGGCCTATATCCAGCAATCATAGAATCAGACTGCAGCAATGTTATTCAGAGAATCAAAAGTCTTGAGAAGAACATAACAGAACTTGTATGGTTGATTAAAGAGATTAAAAACATTGCTTGTAATGCTTGTATTATAAATTTTTTGTATATTCCTAGAAATTGCAACCAAGCAACTCATATGTTGGCTAAAAGAGCAGTTAAGGCCAGTGATCTGGCAGTCTGGCTTAAGGACTGTCCAGATGATGTTCTGTTACTGCTGTAACCCTCCTTGTTAATGGAGTTCTTTCTTATTCAAAAAAAAAAAATTAAAGATTAAAGATTTTTAGTTATTTTTTTCTCCAATTCTCTCCAAAAGCTACAATTACCACAGGAAAAATATTAATAATGAGGAACACAAAAGTAGTACTTACTCTCTTACTTTGCCTAAGCTTGGCCAAGAAAAAGTTACGAGATGTAAAACCAAAAAAATATCGGTTTAAGTTAGGAATATTATATTTTTATTTATCATTAATGATAAATAGATAACCTTTAAAAAAAAAAGAAAATGAAGAAACAAGGCTACTCCATTTTAACAAAAAGACCTAAATATAAGTTCCATAAATTTGAGCTAGTTGTGGACGACGAGGAATTTGAATCCCGGCACTATGTGGTTTGTAGCCACATGCTCTAATCCTTAAGTTACAGGCCCTATCTCGTCTTAATTGAATTTATTCTTAGAAATACTATAAAAAGTATCATTTTTCTCTTCTCAGTCTTAGATATGTTGTTTATATTAATTCAATTGCGAATTTTCTACATTAATATAAGAGCATGAGTATGTTATGTTTTTGGTGAATTTGATTACTTTATGCTATATTTTTATAAATTCGCACTTAGTACACATTAATGACATAATATGTCTTTAATTATGTTTTAGGTTGTATTTCTAGTTTTATAGCTTCTGCATGTGTAGATTGCATATTTGATTTTTTTTGGGCTATAAATTGACTTAGAAAGTGAGTAAAACAAAAATTTATAGAACTCAAAATTATATTTTGTATATAACTTTTTACATAGTGATTCAATTGTCGTGGTTTTTTGTACCATTAGAAAGTGCATAAAAATAGCTATCTAATAATATAGAATATGGATAATTTAGACCATGCAAAGAGATAATGGACCAATTGAAATTATAGTTAAAAAAAATTAAATTTCCTGAATTTAAGGAAGAAGATGATGAATATTATTACTTTGCGACCAATCCTCCTTCTTAGCACAAAATTTTAAATTAATGGTGGTGGCTAGGTTACTAGAAGATGGTCGAATGCCAACGCAAGGGATATGCATACACTGCTTACGACAAGTGATTTACTACTAAATATTTTTACTTGATTTTACTAATAAATGATTGGAAAATTAAAATAAAATATTGTTGGGTTGTAAAAAATTTTGAAATTTTTTTTTTTTATAAATATTTTAAGATGTGCTTAAGTGTTATGCATTAGTAGGAGCAAACTTTACTTGTTAGATATTTGTACTCTCTTTACAATTATGTATAGAATATATTTTATTTATTGTTTTCTTTAAAAAGTTGTATGATATAATCAAGAATTTATAAAAATTAGTATAGACAATGCCCTTTATAATATTTTAGAAAGATAGTATTTAGTATTAAGATAACATTATCTCATATAATGTTTAAGTCAAAAAAAAAAATTAAATTGTTGGCAAAGCTTGGGATTATATATTTAAATTTCTTTGTGAAATTTAAATTGAAGTAAAGTTAGTAAAGGATTGCCATATTATGTCCAACATAAGGTGAACTATATTGCACTTGGTAAACACTCTATTCAAATTTAGTGCAAGACAAATGGTTATTGCATATGTGATATAGCTAATTTTTTTACGAAATTTAAATAAAAAATATGTCTATAAGGAACGCCTTTTATGCTCTAGCATAAGGCGATTCATAGCTCGTAAAATGCACTCAAATCTCTACAACCCTAGATATATGATCGCACATGAAAAAGGAGGAATGATGAAAAGAATCATTATGGTGATGCCCATAATTATAAAGTAAATTATAGAATTGGGGGGGCAAATAACATTTTTGGAGAAATGCTTTTGTAATCAATTGATTAGGTTTTAGTTGTTCATTTTATTTGTTGATTATAAATGAGACTTATTTTGATTTAAAGACATGTAATATTACATTATTTTTATATTAATAATAAATAGCACATTAATATCACATACTATTTTTTGGGCGGGAGTTATTATTTGTTAACAAAGTGAATAAAAAAATAGAGCTAAACTTTTGCACAATAGACTGAAATTACGATGATTTAATATTTAAAAATAATAATTATTAGAATCTAATCTTTTCGAATCAAATTTTTATATTAACTCATCATATTTTTTGGTTTTTTATTTGCGGCAAAATAAGTAAATGTGTATAATTTTTATAATTTTTTTAGTATTATTTGTATGTTAATGTATTTATTAAATGACTTATGCATTCGAAGTAATATATCTTGGTCAAAATTAAATAAGAAAAGATATTGAATACTGCTAATTGTGATTTTTAGCACCATATAAGTTTAAGTATATCCCTGTAGAGCGAAAGTTTTTTCTAAATTTTTTTTACAAACATCATAATAAGTTTTAATGTAGTAATATTTCTCAACACAAGAAGGTTTTAGAGGCTTTTTAAGTAAGCAAAAAGCAAGGATTATTTTATGTTGTTGAGTTGCATGCTAAAAGACCTCAACGTGTGCCAATTGGAGTAGTATTAAACGAATTATAAAAGTGGCTTACCTTAGATAACTGGTTTTAATGGTATTTTGACTATCAAACATGATATATATGTAAGCCAGATAGTGCTAATAATTGATGAACAACAAGTTTAATCAGTTACACGATCTCTTCTTAAAAACTAAGAGCATATAAAGTAAATATCATACACAATGATAATGATAATATATTTGATGATATATATATATATATAGCATCATTTGGAAACTAAAAGATTAATACCTAGAGGTACCTAAAGGCTTCTAGTCACCTTTATATAGCTAAGTCTAATTTGTACAAAGCTCAAGACTTTAATTGTAAAAGAAACGATAAAAGTAAGGGAAACCTATTTACTGTGAAGCGCTTGGTAAATGAAAAGGCAAAGAATAAGTGACTTGCAAAGACTTGCAAGTTGCAACAATTGAAGCAAGCTTGTCCACTTTACTCGCGAAAGCATTGAGATCAAAAGACACATACTATGTAGCTAGAAATTGTAGAATTTTTGTAGAGCATAATTGGATAAGAAATTGGGTAGACACCTGCATATAAGGTGTTGCATGGTAGTTAACTATTATTCTTCATAATATTCAATATGCACTAAAAATTCAATAAAATTTACTGTTTCTTATTCTTCTTCTAAGAATATATATAAGTTTATTTACATTTTTTTTTATTTGTTATTCTCGTACTATTAATATTGGCATTAGGTATTTTCTCGTTGGTTTTTTTTCCCTTAATTATATTTGGTGATGTTAATATGGCTGTTAGCATCCAATATATTAAACTAAGTCATATAGGGCAAAATGACTATGTTAGCTAAAGAGAACTATTGGGTTCACTCCCTAATATTAGTTATATATAAGATAACCGTTAGTTAGAAAATAGACTTCTAGGCAAAGTGAATAGAGCCACAGGTTAATTGCAAATAATTTATTATGACATGTGTGGTTTAATGAATGTGAAAGATAGGCACGAAACTTATTTTTCATCACATTCATTTATCATTACTAATATTTTCGTCTTGTTCATTTGATCTCCCTTAAATCACAAGTATTAAACTACTTTAGATTATCTTTTTGAGGTTGGTAAAAAATTAATTAAATAAAAAAATTAAAATTCTAAGAATAAACAAGATTATCAATATCTTTTTAAACAGTTGAAAAAATTGTACAATGAAAAATGGATTATTAGATAATTGTTTATTCTTAGGACTTTGCAACAATATAATATTGTAGAAGAAAGGAATAGGACATTACTCAAAGTGGTGATGAGTCTATAATGATACAAACAAATATTTTAGTTTTGTACTAAGTTAATGTTACGAGTGCAATTTACATATATAATTGTATTTTAAGTAAAAATTGATTAAAAATTATTAGAATATGATTTGGGAATTAAGTCAAGTGCGTAAGGTGCGTATGGATCGAAGACGGACGTAAAAGGAGATGAAAAATAAAGAATGGCGCACCAGGCGCTAGCGCTGTGGTGACTAGACGTGGGCGCCACGGCGCCCAGTATAGAACCTGAGCGTCGCGGTGCCAAGAGGCCAGCGCCGCAGCGCTCAACAAATGCACGCTAGCTCCGCGGCGACGAGAGCCCAGCGCCGCAGTGCTGGAGACAGGAATAGTATCTCGAAATAAGAAAATTTCCTTATTTCGTCTTCCACTTACTTCAGGACTCCTTAATACGACTCTCACACGTATAGGATAAACCTAGGTCGTTCCAATGCCTATATAAAGGCTATCAATTAGCTTGTAAACACATCTTTGTAATCAACTACATCTTGACAATCTTTATGATAAATAAAAGATTTTAGTGGTTCTTTGTGAGAGAAAATCCCTAAAGTACAAGAGAGAGTTTTTTTTGTGATCTTTCTTGTAATAGGCTTACTTTGTGTTTGTCTTGTGATTCATAATAACAGAAAAGTGTGATCTTGATCCGTCGTGGACGTAGGTAAGTTGCCGAACCACGTAATTCTTTGTGTGTTCTTCTTCTACCCATTTCTCTATTTATTTCTTAATAACTTATTCTACATTATTATATTGTTTTAATATTTTTTACTTATTTGTGTGTTTCTACCTCAACAAACCTCATATGAGTTATGAATAGATAAAAAACTTGACTTAACTCATTTGCGATCTTGAGAGTCAACAACATACATTTATAACCTATTTCATAGACATGTGAAATTTAGTGCAACAAGATGAAATATACATGTTTTAAAGTACTAAAAACACTTTCTTTAAAAGGATATGTGTTTACTAGTAGTTAATAAGTAGAACTATAATAAAGTTAAAATTACGAGATGTCTTGTCTTTTGTAAATAAATTTTTTGGCATTAGGAAAGTTGAAAAAAATGTCCAATTCTACATAATAAATAATCCACGTGATTTTCACTTTTGGCTTATAAAATGAAGAGATACATATTTGTTTAGGGTATTAATTTTTGTAGAAGTCAAACACCTAATGTTATAACCCTATAGAATACTTAACTTCGATTACAAATTGAAAGAAACTTTGGATTTGCTTGAGACTTGTGACCTTAGTAAGAGTCAACCACCTATTAAGTTAACTTTATAAGATAGCTCAATTTAATGAAGTAATCATATATCCATCCTATGTCATTGTTGTGAGATTGAGAAGGAGATATTTGTGATTACTTTGCATGATAATGATAAGCTAAGATTTTTTAGTGAGTCTACAATATTATTTTCTTAGAAATTATGAATAAAAATATCGACTCCTTGAAATCTATTCATGTCTAAGACTGAAATAATTTAAAACAAACAATTGTTATCGTATTTTTAAATCATGTAGAAGTTCTTGCATTACATAAAGAAAACAGAGTGTATATGAATACGATCAATCATTTATCATATTTAAAAAAAATATGTGAATTATCTTCTACTACAAATACTTTAACAATTATATATAAAGATAATATTGCTTGCAATACTCAAGTTAGAGGAAGATACATAAAAAGAGAATAAAACTAAATAAATTTGTTGAAATTTTTCTACACTCACGAGCTCTAAGAGAAAAAGAAAATTAATATCAAGTAAATACGCTCTATTGATAATTTTACATATTTATTCACCAAAATTTCACCCAAATACACTTTAAAAAAGATGATACATTTTATTTGTATACGTCATCTCAACAAACTGTTGAATTGATATATATATATATATATATATATAATTTTGAATTAGGAGAAGCATGTTCTGTGAATGAAAAAACTTCTACAATTATTCTAGTCTCTAGATCTATACACATTGTACTTTTTTTTCCTGTAACCAAGTTTTATACACTGAATTTACTAATAAAAGTTTTTAATAAAGCAGTTATTAATAATTGAATTTTTTTCTTAAATTTTTATTTAACTGAGCTCTTCAAAAAAACTTTTATTTCATTGGTATAATAACACTATAAGGAAAAAAAACTTCCTTAACAAATGTCAAATAAGATTATCTAAAAGTGGTAGATATCCTAGATGAAGTTTTATAAATTAAGTAGAAAAATCTCTAAAAGAAAAAAACAAAACCAAGCTTGAAAAATGTACTAAAGTAACTAAGCTTTTAATTGAAAATACTTTAACTTTTAATTGAAAATACTTTTAACTTTAATTAAAAAAAATTCATTTTGCTTAAAAGACGAGGAAAGCTAAATAAACCTTTCTTTTAATTTTCAACATATATTTGTTTTCTTAAATTTTTATATTTAAAAGTTTTATTACCTTTGTAAAAAAAATTATATAAATGAATTGAAATGTTCAGAAGAAATATCAATAACAACCCTCTTAATTCTTTTAATTTATGTTATCCTCATTTATTCATTTTATCTTTACATTCACAACAATTATTAATATAGAGGTCAGTAGTCTAAATTTTCATTAGAATGGCCTGCTAAGGATTTTAAAGCCTTCTGGGCTTTGGCTCAAGAGAGAGCTTGTAATAAGAGAACAGAAGGGGAGGAAGATAAATTAATCTCTGCATATTATAAGACCAAAAGAACAATCGCTTCACCAAAATCTATAATCCAACGACCTGCAAATGAAGTGAGTTCAATCCTTGACTTGAAACTTGCATTACAATAAGAAAAATTAAATATTAAAACGCAGCAGTTTAACTGAAGAATGGTTTGAAACCACTTGGTGGGGGGGCGCAGGTATCCATAATTTGTGTTCAAGAGTTAGAACAGCCGCCTGCTATTGTAGTTGTGTTTGAAACTTTCATCCACTACACTTTGCCATCCCCACCCGTCGAAGCAGAGGCTTCTCTGGAAAACAGGTTCACTGCAATAGACAAGAATCCTACTATCTGTGTTTGAATAACCCAAAACAGAGGCAGACTTCTTGAGAATTCCTCCAAGTATTTCTTGTGATTTGCTTTTGCAATAATGAATGAATTACAAAATCAGGGGAAAAAAATACTGGACAGGCTACTGACAGAACAAATTCTGGAATGCGTTAATGATGAACTCACGTGATATGTTTCCTATCGATATTTCAGTAAGGCATGACCGGTCTCACCTAAATGTTTATGTAATTTATTCCTGCCATTTCAAAGGATAATCAGATATTTTTACTCCAAAATATTGGTCATAAGTGGAAAAAAAAAAGAGCAGCAAATAAACTAAAACATTTACGGACCTTGATTCAAATTCCTCTCCACATTTTTCACACATATTGCTGGAATTCTTTGGTGCTGCCTGCGTCATCTTGCATGTTTTAACAATCAGATCAGAGAGTGCAAGAATACTAGCATATTGGGTAAACAGTAACATCTGAAGAAAATGAAATATTACTCCACAAGACAGAGGGCAGTTTTAAACTTCAGCAATTCCTTTCGATTAGATCTAGCAGGGTAGTTGCTAAATTCAGCTTTATTTCAGAGCTAATGAAGTTGGTGTTAGGACCATAATGGTAAAAACCATATCACTCAGATCAACTGTCTTTCCTACGGTCTGCTTCATGTTCAAAGCTTTGAGCTTCAATGCATGAGCTAAAGCTCATATCAGTATTCTCTTTCTTATTTTACACTAAAAATTTTCTTTCTTTCTAATTTGTTTTTAGAACAACCTACTCCCACTAAGAGCTGTGTGGCCAAAGAAGAAAATGAAAGGTTATTCTCTATCAGAAAGACATTCAGAGGCAGACTCGGGCAATGGATATGGGCAAAATTCATTATGCTACATTTCAATTACTATAATTTATTCACCGATCCAACAACATATAAGATAAATGGAATATAAAAGCTCTTCATCCTTTAAATCTATCTTAAGGTCACTTATAAAGCAATTAGGCCTTACAAATTATGTATAGGATATCAAAGTCCAAAAGATTCGAAGACATTCAACAGTAACTATAAATATGAATTATCTATTGTCTAGAATAAGGCATAATTAATTACAAATGAAAGAGCACAGAATGTAATTTATTATATTACCTTGGCTTTTTTTCCTTTGGATGAGTTTTTTGTTTTGGCTTTTCTGTCCCTTGTGGACCCCTTGCCATCAACCGGTTGATCTATAACTGACTGATCATCCCTTATAACATTGTTCTCATTTTCCACATAAGCATGGAAAGAGGACTCTTCCATTGTGAATGAATTATCATGCAAATTAGCTTCTCCATTCTTGTCAATTAATCCATCTTTATCGCCCTTTGCAGCTTCTCCAGCACTCTTTCTACCCCTCTCTTTCTTGTTTTTCCTTCTTGTGCTCTTGCTGTTATCAAATTCCATAAACTCACTCTCATCAATCTTATTCTCAATATTAACTTCAGTTTTCAAAATCTCCTCCTCCTGCCTCGAAGCTACCTTCTTTCTAGTCTTATGCCCTGACACCATTGCCTTAAGCTCACTAATTTCTTCATCCACATCCTCATCTTGAGACCTGTCATCAACCCCATTCACCTCAATACCATCCTCAACATCCAAAAACTCATTCTCCACATCCTCATCACCACTCAATCCACCTCCTCCATTTTGATTTTCACTCTCCTCAACCCCTACACCCTCCTTAAACCTTTCTCCCAACTCCTCTACCTCACCATCCACCTTCCCAAAATCCTCCATCTCCTTTTCCTCTTCCTCGTGCACAAAAGTCTTCCTCAACTCCGCCACCTTCTCCTTATGCTTCTTCGACTGTTCATGATTCTTCCACTGCTTCTCACTCTTAAACTTCTTGCCACACACCACACAATAGAACTCATTTCTCTTTTTCTCATTCTCTTCTAATTCTTCCTCAATACCATTACCATCATCACCTTCCTCATCAATCCTTGCCCACTCCGGTTCCTCATACCTACTCGCTTGCTCCATTCTCTCCCTCTCCAACTTCTTTTTCCTCTCTCTTTCCTCTGCCCTTCTCTTCTCAATCTCCTCATTCTTCTTCATCATCATATCCATCACTCTCTTATCCCTCTTCTTAACAAATGCCGCCAACTCTCTCACCGTATCATTATACTCCCTCCTTGCCTTCCTCCTCAACTTCTTATTCTCCTCCTCCATCACCCTCCTCGACTTCCTATTGGGCCCCGCCATCACATCATACTGATCCACCCAACAAAAATCCATCACCGTACTAAACCCTAACCAATAATTGTAAAACGCCGTCACCTGATTATACGGGCTCTCTAAATTCCCCATTATGGGCGGCTCTTTCAGGCTATCCAATCCCAACCCTAATTTCCTCACGTAACTGATCTCGGTTGAGAAAATCTTATTAAACAAATCCGAATAGACTTTGTAAAAACCCTTACCCGTATCGGAATATCCGGAAAATGCCGTGTTCGAGAAATAGGAGTAAAGATTTGGGACAACTGAGTTGGGGACCGAATTGGAGGCAGAGTGGAGATCGGAGAAGAGGATTTGGGAGCGGTGAGAATCATACCAGGCGCGCTCCTTGGGGTCGGAGAGCACCTCGTAGGCGTGGAGGAGCTCTTGGAACTGAGCAGTGGCCTCGGCCTGGGTCAAGCCGGATTGGACGAGCTTGTCGGGGTGGCGCTGCAGGGCCAGCTTCTTGTAAGCGGAGCGGATTTCGTCAGGGTTGCAGTCCCTGTGGAGGCCCAGCACCTCGTACAGGCATCGCTTTTCCGATGCCATTGAATCCGTCGTCGCTTTTGCTTGTTGGAAAATTCAGCTCAGGAAGCTATAAATATAACACTATTTAAGCTGGTTTTGGTTGTAATTAGGAGTCGGGACAGGAAGAAGTAATTTAAGAACTAACAAGGATTTAGTTATTCGGTCGGAATAGTCATTAGTCGGTGATCGCGTAAGGAATTGAATGTTACCCTTCTTTCTCGGGAAAATTCTTTATAACAGACAGCCCTTACTTTTATGCGCTACATCTAAAATTTTTAACTTTCAATGGTTAAAAAAAATTAGTTTTGGCCAATTTTACCTCTAATTTTAAATTTATTCGATATTCTTCTTTTTCAATTATCTAAGTTTGTGTAAATTTATAAAATGTTAGGAAATTTTATTTTAAAAAATAATGAAAAAATAAACAAAAAAAACTGTCAAAAACATTTATTTTAAATACCACCTATGACCAACAATACTTAACGCACACATGCGCATCCACGATCATACACAAAAGCATGACATTGATTTTGGTTTAGCCCATGGCACGCCTTTGTGCCCATTTTATTTGGGCGTGCCACATGGCATGCTCTAGTAATGTCATATGAAGCGCTCTAATTCTTTAAAAAAATTATTAAATTTATTATTATTTTAATTTAAATTAATTTTAATATTTATTAATTTATTTTAAAATAAAATAGTCACATGACACCATCAATTTTAAAAAAAATAGCCACGTAACTATATTTGTTTGAAGTTGACGGCGGCACGTAGTTAATTTTTTTGTTTTTAAAACTATTTTTTAACTAATTTATTATCAACTCTATGTATTTTTCACAAATTTAAATATTATTTTATTTATAAATAATATTTAAAAAAATTACAACATTTTTTTGAAAAAAGCATTTTATAAAAATTAATTTAAATCGAAATTAAAATAAATTTAATAAAAACTTTAAAAAAAAACCAAAACAATTAGGGCATGCACGTGGCGTAGCCCAAAATCATTTTTTAATAATTGTTAATTTTATACTTTTTTATATAAATTAATAAGTATTAAAATTAATTTAAATCAAAATCAAACTAAATTTAATGAATAAATTTCAAAAAAAAAATCAAAATTAGAGTGCGGTACTGCTAGAGCGCACACACCAAAATAGCATGGCCATGTGCAAAAGTCATGCAATAAGGCGTGGCCAATGTCACACCTTTTGTGCTTGGTCTCTGATGCGCATGTGTACGCTAAGTATTCTCATTCTATATGGCATTTAAAATTGGTGTTTTAACTAATTTTTTTCTCTCTTTAATTATTTTTAATACTTTTTATCTATTTTTCATAAATTTACATATTTTGATGAGAGAATGAACTTGAATAATAATAAAAAGAGAATATTGAAAAAATCTAGAGTTAGAGACAAAACTATCTAAAACTAAATTTATTTAACTATAAAAGATTAAAACTTTGATGTGTAATTAAAAAAGATTAACGCATAAAATTAATGGTTGTTTTAAAAAATTTTCCTCTTTCTTTCCTCATTTATTTCCAAATTCTAAGCTGTGACTTTTTTCTATTAAGAAAAGGACACCAGATATTTTAGAAAAATCTTACTAAAAATAATTGTAAAAAATAAAAATAAAAATTCAATCTAAAATTAAAACCTAGAGCGAGTAAATTATGATTGAGTTGACTAAATTTTACCCTAAAATACAAAATAATAATAAAAGAGAAAATCCCATCCATCACTTTCTCTTTCTTTCAGTCCAAAGAAAGAAAGAAATTTAAAACTAGCTCCAATATTTTATAAATATACTTTTTTTAATCACATTTAAATTATATATTTTTTATTAATTAAATAAACTATAAATAAAAATATCTGCCATCATATGCATAATATAAAATTAAATAAGATATTTGAACTCAAATTTAATAAATTCAAATTTAAATTTGAGCCGATCCATATTCAAAAACACATTTCAATATTTAGAATTCATACTGGACCAATGTATTTGTGCCAAATTAAAAGGCAATGACAATTGTCTCAATAGCAAATAAAAGTATAGAAGTTACATCAGAAAATTTGAATCGAAATCTTCGAAATTGATTCAAACATCTCCAACTGAATTGGCACTGGAATAAATATCTATAAGATTATCTTCATATAGCCTTCGAAAGTGAATAATTAGATTTGAAGTTGTTGCATCGCAAAAAATATCTGAAAAACATAATGATGAAAAAAAAAACTAAGAGTCGCATTGCAGGGAACTATCATAGTCCTACGATGCCATGGCTGAGATGTTAGCAATCACATCTTGACCCTGAGATATGATTGTTGGCATCTCAACCACAATTTAGGCCACGAGATTATTAGCTAAGATGCCATAATAGTATCTCAACGAGGCATTACGGGCCTGAGATGCCTTACCAAGATGCCATTGTGGCATCTCGGCCACAGTATCTTAGGCCCAAGATACCATGGTCGAGATACGCTAAACCTAAATGACAATTGATTATCGCTTTGGCCATTATTTAAGTTTGATAAATAACCCAAACAAGTCATTTTTTGTTAGATTTGGACAGATTTTTTTTTATTTTAACTCATTTTTCATATTTAATTCATTTATATCACCTATTTCTAACTCAATGTAATTTCTAACTCATTTTTAATAAATATAAAAAAAATTAAAATTTAAAAAAAGTTACCAAGAATCAGCTATTTTCATAATTTGAAGTATAAAATATATTATAAAATACCTTATTTACAAAATGGCAACTTTTAAATCTTTGATCTAACTAAATTTTTGTTAAGAGAATTTTGAATTGAGAGAGAGAATTTCAAGTAGAGAGAGAATGTTTTTTTTTGTTTAAGGGTATAAGAGTCTGAAATTTACATTTTTGGCTATTAAAGAATATCAAATTTCAATGTAGCTAAAATAATATATTTATAAAATTATAGGTCTCTTTCTAAATTTTTTTTTAAAAAAACAAAAGTTACTGCCTGCATCGTCACCTTCCTAACAATAGGAAATACACTTTATTTTTCTCTAATTCTATTTCAAAAAATATTTCATATTTTCTTTTCATAATCATCTATTTCAAGACTTTAAATAACATCTATGGGATCACCATCCACAAAACGAAAATCAACATTTAACAAATAACATTAATCAATAATTATTAGTTATTAAAGTCGAAAATTATTACTTTGTGGCTTGTATTTAGCACCATCCGATGCATAACTCCTAAAATGAGAATGTAAGGGAGTGCCCTTCTCATCAAAGTTCAAGTTTAATGCCTACGCTACTTTTGGCTTTAAACTTGAACTAAGCATAAAGGGATTTGATTGGGTTAAATAAAGAAAAAATTTATGAGAACTAAACTAAGAAAGAGATCGAAATTAAAGGAATTGTATATATGTTTTCTTGGTTTAAGGATATGGGATTTGACTGGGTTCTTGTATGCTATGAAATTTGGGGAGAGTTAAAAGAAACCCATATATTATTTTTGTTTTGTTTTGTTTGATTTTCTTGGGAAACAAATAGGGGCACTTTGCCCTTAAACCCTTTTTGCTTCCTTTCTTAATGTAATTTTAAGAGTTTTAACTTTAGCCTTTAATTAAATGACCAAATGAGAAATAGTACAAAATAATTGAAAATTTTGAAATTACAGCAATTGAGACGTTAACAAAAGAGAAAGAGACTATAAAAAAGAAGGAAGAAGAAGAAATAGAAACAAGCTGTAAAAGATTCGAACTCGAACATCCAAAATGACCTAAGAGCTCGAAACGACTTAAGAGTTAGGACAAGAAAGTAAAAAAGAGCAAAATTTGTTGCTAGATTTCTTGTTGTTAATAGTAGTGTGAGCCGAAGCTATCAATTAAGGTACAAAAGAGACGTGAGTTTGCAGTTGTTGCTTTGTCAGAGAAAAACTCACCACCGCAAAAAGTCAAAAAAATGGACTATTGTGATAAGCCCAAGAAGAGAGCCAGGATTGACTCCAATCCAGTGATAGACCAGTTAGACGATCCACTAAGATACCCAAAAGGAACCATAAATATGTGGATAATGTAGCTGCATGAAATATGTAAGAACCAAGCCAATGAGAGTTACTCATGCAAAAGACATGGTGTATGAAAGAATTGCATGAAGGCAGTAGTAGTTGGGAACAAAAGAACATGTAGAAGTGGGTTACGATTATTAAGAGATAGTTTAGGAATGTGACTGCATAGGAGTTATTTAACTGTCCACCACTAAAGTAACAGTTGTATCATAAAATTGTATTTCTATTTAAACTTATCTAGCAATAAAGAGAAGTAGTTGAATTTAATAGAAACTCTGTGGTTCAACTTTCACCCTAAGAAAGTAGTATTTGAATTTATTTAGTATTCTTTATCTGATTGGAACCTATTAATTGATATCAGAGCGGGGTTAATACTAATGGCAACAAATAAATAAATAAATTAAAGCCTTAGAGCATAGTTTAGGAAGAGTGCAAGAAGGGATGCAATATATAGAGGGCGTAATAGATGGTCTAATGCAGCGGTTAGAAGACTCGTTAAAAGCACGGTCTGAGGGCATTCTTTCTATTTGAGGCTCTTCAGCTTCTCATACACCATAACAGGGTAATTATTCACGTACACACTATGAAGAACCAAGGAATGGTTGTGTTAGTCTAGGCCCTTAGACAATCAAACTTGATTTTCCTCAATATGCTAGAGAAGACTTGATAGAATAATGTAATAACGTCACACAATGTTTTGAGTTTCAAGGAACCGTTGATGAGCAAAAGGTTCCCTTAGCTTCTTTCCACTTCAAAAAGGAAGCTAATAAATGGTGGTAATGGTTGAGTAAAGCATATAAAAGAAAAACAACAGATAATATCCTAAGAGATGTTCATAGAAGAACTATAGGCTTAATTCGGTCTTATAGATTGTGAAGACTTTGACAAGGCATTCTTTAAAGTACGACAAAGTGGGACTTTACATAATTATTAGAAGGAATTTGAAAGATTGACTAATCGGGTCCAGGGATGAACTCAAAAGGCTCTTGTTGGAACCTTTTTGAGGGGCCTAAAGCTTGAAATATCAGAAAGTATCCAAATATTTAGACCAAAAACTCTCAATGAAGAAAATAGTTTGGCAAGAATGAAGGATGAGCAACTCATTCAACAATGGAGATTTGCATGGCCACTTTATGCCCTAAGGATAACTTCGGCCGTCCCTCAAACAATTCAGTAAAAAAAAAAAGGACTCCTTTTAAAAGACTGTCATGGGATGAGATACAGAAATGGTAAGCGCAAGGCCTATGCCTCAATTGCAGTGATAGGTTTATAGTAGGATATAAATGCTAGGGATCATAACTATTGTTATTGAAATAATTCCCAATATAAGTGAGAATGAAGTAAGTGACGCCAAAAAAGAATTAACTGAGGAAAATGAAGTTGAAGTAGATACCGAATAAAAAATATCATTACATGTCCTCATAGGTTGGTCTACACCCCAAACTATGAGAATCAATACTAGAATTGGACTTTTAGAGTTGTTCGTCTAAATAGACAATGAGTTGACGCATAACTTCATCAGTGAAAAAGTGGCAAACTGATTGGTGTTATAGTATCTAAGTGTCAGCACACGTTATCATATCAAGTAATATAAGAGTTAAATCCAAATATCGTTCCTATAAGACTATACGATATAATTCAATCAATCAAGTACTAAAATGATATCTATTTAAATTTTATTTAGAAAAATCAAAATAAGAATTAAATTTAATTAAACTAACATTATCAAAGTAAACTAAAACAACTCAAAAATAAACAAAAAGATAAATTCACTCATTGATAATAATCTAGGGTTTAGACTTACCCCCTAGTATTTCATTAGATTTATTAACCTTTTAGTTAATGCCTTAATACAAATTGATTGGCTTAGACACTAATCTCGTCACAAGCCCCTGTCGATGGTCAAGTGACTATATCACACATTCTAACAATCACCTATATGTCTATGGTAATCAAATTAGAATGTAATTTATTAAGATCAAATCTAAATTATACCATCTAGGCATATGTTTATCTTACATGGAACTCATAGTTATTACCCTATGATCATGCATCAAACTATCCTAACCTAAACATATAAATCCCATTGTCATGTTCATCATGGTTCCTTAATCATTTATAATATTGGTAAGATATAATGAAAGGATTAAACATAAGATAGAATGAATCAATTATAATGTATTAAGTTCATAAACTAAGAATTAGTAAAATTCAATTACATACTAAGTTCAAAAGTTTAACCCTAGAAATAAAAAATTAGGTCATAGTGAAATAAAAATTTCTAGAGCTTATCAAGAATAACATTATGAAAATCCTAAAAAACTAAAAAGATAAAGAGTCGAAAAGATACAATTAATTTTTTTGCAGTCTTCTTGATCCTCCAAAAATTACTTTTTCTCTCTCATCTTCTCTCTTCTTTTGATTCTTTAATTAGGCTTTTTTATTTTTTATTTATAGGTTTATGTCTTTAAATACAAGTCAGATTATAATTACTGTTCATGAGTTACTATTTATAATCACTGTTCACAAATAATGTTCACCACGTTCCTATTCATATAGCGATGTGGCACTGTACATACTATTTTGAGCGCCATACTAGGTGCTGTGACATTGGTACTGTAGTTAAGTACCGTAGCTTATTATTGTAGTAATCTACTGTAGTAATTTGATGTTTTTTGCTTTATTTTCTTCATTTATCTTAAACGAACAAATATTAAGTTTAGAAAATGAAAATATTAGACCTAATTAACCCTGATCACAAATGAGAATCGACTCCAATGCCAAAGGAAACACAAGATGGTGCCCATCATTCTCCATAGAATTCCCTTCACATTGACTCTCTATTGCCTGCCTCTAAAAGGGTTTGACTTTGTGTTAAGGGTGTAATAGTTAGCATTGTTAGTGATAGTACTTTGTGATAAAAAAACAAATGAGTATGGACTTCTAATGGGAAAAACAAAGGAGGAGGATATAGGGTATAAGTAAGCAGCCAATACAAGCAGCAACCTTAAAGAATTTTTCAAGAAAGTGTGAGGAAAGTAGTCCAATATTTGCAATTTATCCCCTTGAAAAGGACAACTTACCTATAACCAACCTGGACCCAAACTACAACAACTCATAATAGTTTATGTTGATTTATTTAGTGAACCAACAAAACTACCTCCTACTCGTGAAATAGACTGCCACATAACCCTTAAGGAATGAACCAAACCTGTCAACGTGAGGCCTTACAGATACATGCACTTCTAGAAGGCTGAAGTTGAAAAATAAGTGCAAGATATGCTCGATTTAGTGCTTATTCAATTCAGTACCAACCATTTCTCCTCTCCAGTACTATTGGTAAAAAAAAAAGACAAGACTTGGTAGTTTTTTACAAACTATCAAGCTTTTAATGGTGTCACCATCAAAGAATGTTTTTCTACCCCAACCATTGAAGATATGCTAGATGAACTTTATAAGACATCCTATTTCACCAAACTAGAATTGAGAATAGGGTACGATTAGGTTAAGATCTATCCCCCTGACATTCCAAAAAATGCTTTCCGCATCCATAATAGATATTATAAATATTTAGTCATGCCCTTTAGGTTGTGCAATGCACCCTCTGCTTTTCAAGCTACTATGAACTCCATTTTCTACCTTTATCTCTACAAATTCATACTAGTATTCTTTGATGACATCCTCATTTATAGCCTTAACTTGGACATACACATTCTACATGTTAGACAGGCTTTTGACATACTAAGACAACATTAATTCTATATCAAAGCCAACAAGTGTGTCTTTCGATAACAATAATTAGACTACTTGGGTCATGTTGTAATGCATCAAGGGGTGAAGGTTAACCAAAGAAAAATTGAGGTGATGATCAAACGGCCTACTCTCACAAATCTTATAGAATTATGAGGTTTTCTTGGGCTTATGGGCTACTATCAAAAATTTGTAAGACATTATGGAGTAATTGCTCGACCGCTCACTAATATTTTTAAAACAATGACAATTCAAGTGGAATGAGGAAGACAAAGCTATTTTTTTTAAAACCCAAGCAAACCATGATCACTACTCCTACTCTAACCATGCCTAATTTCAATGAACCATTCACCATCGAGACTGATTCATCTGAAAAAGGTATATGTGCAGTCTTTACCCAACATGGTTGACCTATTGTGTATATAAGTAAAGCCTTGGGAGCCTAAAAAAAAGACCTAGTCGATATATGCCAAAGAGATGGTAGCAATTTTAGAAGCTATACGTACTTGAAGACTATATTTATTGGGCAATAAGTTCTTCATTCAAACAGACCAATGCAATCTCAAATACCTCTTGGAACAGCACATTGCAACACTGGAACAACAATAATAGGTGGCCAAATTTCTTGGGTATGACTATAAAGTCATCTACCATTTAGGACGAGACAACTCCACTGCTGATGCACTTTCTCAAATCCCTGGTAGCCCAACTCTCAACTATATATTTCTGCCACAGATAACCATATGGGAAAACATCATAAAGACCTATAAAACTCATACCTAAATGACTAGTATAAGAAATTTGGCTTAAACTCAACCTCGAAAACCATATACTTGGTAAGAAGGCTTGGTGTTCCACAAAAACGGAGTAATGGTACCATCTAACACCCTTATCATCAACCAACTACTCTCAGAATTCCATGACACCAAGATAAAAGGGCACTCAGGTGTGCTCAGGACCTTCAAACGACTATCACAACAGTTTTACTAGCCTTAGATGTACAAGACAGTGCAGCAATATATCACCACCTGCAACATTTGTCAATGAACCAAAACAGAAACTCTGTCCCTAACAGGTCTCCTCCAACTGTTGCTTATCTAAAGTCAGGTATGAGAAGAAATTACCATGGACTTTACAGAAGGACTTCTTTCATCTCATAGCAAGGACACCATCTTTGTAGTGATTGATTGACTCAGTAAATATGCTCACTTCATGACAATACATTACCAATTTATAACAAAAATTATGGTTGAAGTATTTTTCGACTACATAGCTAAACTACATGGCATGCCTAAAATAAATATTTCTAATATGGATCTTATCTTCATCTACAAATTTTGGCAAGAATTCTTTAAATTGTCAGGAACCCAACTGAAAATGAGCTCAGCTTATCACCCATAAATAGATGGCTAAATAGAGATGGTTAATCAATGCGTAGAGCAATACCTACGCTGCTTCGTGCACCTGCAGCCATACAAGTGGAGCACTTATCTACCTTTGGAAAAATTTTGGTATAATACTACTTTTCATACAACTATAGGAATGACTCATTTCCAAGCCCTCTATGGCTGAGCCCCACCTACTATTCCACGATACCAGCTTGGCTCTTCTCTCATCGATAAACTCCATCACAACCTTAGAGCTCAAGATGAGTTGTTGCTGAAAGTGCATTGTGCATCGGGTGAGTGTGTATATTTTAATTTTTTAATTTACATATCACATGCATAAATACACAACAAAATATTAGAGAACTCACTCTTGAAGTGTGCTTTACGCAGTTCTAGTCGAGGACTCGGTAGAATTCTTTGAGCTAGAACAGTAGCTTCTTATTCTTAACTGGAATTATAAAACACTTGAAGCAACTCTTGCTTCATCTCTATTTCTCTTGGCACTTAACAATTTATTTATTTAATTTTTACATGTTCTTTATTTTGAACAAATGAATTATGTTAGCTATTTATAGCCATATTAGCCAACAATTCAGCCAATCAAAAGAGAAGTAGTGTCTTTATTATTAAAGCGTGACAATTCTTTTGCATTAACAAAATAAAGGCACCACTTGCTTAATGTAAATCATAGTGGCAACGTGCTCATGAAGAGGTAGCCGAAAATGATCAATATCAATAGCCATTTTCTTTGTATTAAGATATGTCATGCTTAAAAATAAGCATGACAAAACACCATGCAAAATTTTCAATTGAAATAGTCAATTGAAAAATTATTTGGTGGCATTTGTAATCTATATTAACTTACCACCTCTTAGTTCTCATTTACAAATTTAATACATTTAGCCAAATAAAAGATGCCACTAATTTGACATATTACTCATATTTGACAGAAATGAATTAGGCTTTCAAAAATCTTAGAAGCAATATATCAATTACACCATTTGGCCAAATAATATATTTAGCCAAAATTAATTATTGATATTTAATAACTAAATAGGCCAATAAAAATATATTACGTGTGATGCCCTAACAAATTAATGGCATAAAATGTGACATAAAATATAAAGGTTAAAGTGGCAAGTGATCTCAATCTTAACACTTAAACCCTATGATCTCCTCGAGAGACCTTAAAATAATTCTGACTTTTCTTAGAACTTTTCAGATTGAACTATTTAATCCGGTTCGCTACCCAGTGCATAATGAGTACACTTCATATAGTAAGACTCTTTAGGTTCCCATCTATTTTGTCTTATAAAACTCTTCCGTAAGTCCATAAATGTTATCCCACACACACGTTATGAAAATAACAAAACAACGTATTGAAGCATACAAGTTAAGATTAATACATATTCGTATAATCTCTCCATCATTTATATCTGGAAGAGTAGAGACATAGATCATCACTGTTAAGTCTTCATATACTCAACTCTAGAACTTATCTCTAGATTCATATTCCGATAAACAATATCCGCAAACACTTTTGTGATAATGTTTCTGATACAAAAAATATTTTTCATGAGTGAATTACTTATGGCCATAAGGTTTTTTGAAATATAATCTTGGAGCATCTGGATATACAACTCACCCATATGAGTTAACGGATCCCATATCTACATATACTGAACTCCATGAGTATCAGATCATTAATCTCTTAGTACCAATTGATTGGCTTAGACACTAATCTTATCACAAGCCTTTATCGATGGTCAAGTAATTATATTACACATTTTAACAATCACCTATATGTCTATGATAATCAAATCAAAATGTAACTCATTAAGATCAAGTCTAAATTATACCATATATGCCACTTAGGTATATGTCTACCATAGATGAAACTCATAGTTGTTACCTTATAGTCATGCATTAAACTATCCTAGGCTAAACACATGAATTCTTTTGTCAAGTTCATTATGGTTCCTCAATCATTCATAATATTGACCAAATATAATGAAAGCAATAAATACAAGATAGAATGAATCAATTATGATAATTAAGTTCATAAACTAAGAATCAATGAAATCCAACTACATACTAGGTTCACATAGTCTAATCCTAGAATAAACAATTTAGCTCATCACAAAAAAAATATATCAAACCAATCTATAAAGAACAGTAAGAACAATAATATAATAATAAGAAAAGAGAAGAAAAACTAATCAAAGTGACTCCTTGATGTGCTTCTCGCTCTTTTTTAACTTGAAGCTTGAATCTTGATCTTGGTTCTTCAATCGTTGGCTTTGATATTTGATTTTGTGTTGTGAATTCTTTATCTAAGTTTTTGCCTCTTTCTTTTATCATCTTCTTAATTAGAATTTTTGGCCTTCTATTTATAGGTTTATGTCATCAAATTAGGGTTAAATATCAAATACAAGTTAGGTTATGATTACTGTTCACACACTACTATTCACACGTAGCAGTGCTGAATTCTGGGCACTGCAGCGTAGACACTGTTTCAGGCGGTGAGGCGCGACGCTGGTCACTGTATTGACCCTATTCGATCCATTGGCTCTAAACCTACCCAAAAAAAAAATACATCAAAAGCCAAATAATCTTAATTTCTACGAATAAATATTAAGTTTAGAATATGAAAATATTAGACTTAATTAACACCTATCAACCATACCCAACGACACCCAGCGGTCAAACCATAAAAGATCTATGACATATATTGAATCTAAGTATGGTAGATCACTCATAAGTTCATTGTGGTGCTCAGGTCTAAAGACCACAAATTCTGCTCAACTCAAAGGATCATCCATTGATGGATTTGTGGGATGTCTATTGGAGATCTTAATTAAGCCTGTTTAGTACCCAGTCCTCACTGAATACTTGCATATCTATACGAGCTTCCACTAAGCTTATGATAAGCTAAAAATAATTTTCTGTATCATACAGATATAGACATACACTAAACTATATAAAAGGGTTTCATCAACAGATCAGCATTGATGAAAATAGTTAAGAACATAGGGTTTGAAAATATACTTGCATACTGACATTTCTTAGCAATTATTGCAAACATTTGTAACTATACCATTATTAGCATATCCCCAGGTTTTTATCCCATTTTAGACAATGATTTAACTACTTAGATTTGACTGACTTTTATAACCTACTAACTTTTAATAGTGCTAAATCTTATCATTTATAACTCTCAGCATAGTTAACTCTTAGCTCTGATTTAAACTCTTTTAAACTAAATTTAAACTCCTTCAGATCATATCATGTCTGAAATTTTACAAGCGCCTTACCATATATTTAATATTAACATTTTTATTTGAAATGTTTATTATATAAATATTAAATAATCAATATTCATACAATATTAAAATGGTATATAAGCATCAATTCTAACAACTCCAACTTGCTTAGTGCCATTCATGATAATATTTATACATATGTTTTCATGTGTTTCTCAAACACATTTAGAGTTAAAGACTTTAGTTAGTGGGTCCACTATACTATTCTAGATACTATTACGTCTCTAAAAGTTAAGAACTTTCTAATTATGTGGTACTCAAAGTCCACATTATCAGAATTTTGGTGCGTTTAATGGCTTCTTAGCTTGAGCAATTACTCCATTATTTTTGCATTTAGTAGGATAGGATCTACTGAGCATGGAACTATTCTAAGCTCTAGCAACTA
The DNA here is from genome assembly GCA_946807835.1 of Ailanthus altissimus. NCBI lineage: Eukaryota > Viridiplantae > Streptophyta > Magnoliopsida > Sapindales > Simaroubaceae > Ailanthus > Ailanthus altissimus. The sequence goes on along the minus strand of OX327696.1, from coordinate 19,903,132 downwards.
ACTTATATATCCACATAACTTCTTTTGAAGGCTTCTTAAACCACAACATATTCTGCCTCTAATGTAGAATCAGCTGTGGATATTTATATTACACTCTCAACTAATTGTGGTTCCGATAAGAAGAAATACATAACTAGATGTTGACATTCTATCAGCCAGACCAAACTAGATGTCTAAGTCTGTGTACCCTCTCATGGAACTATTCTAAGCTCTAGCAACTAACTTATATATCCACATAACTTCTTTTGGAGGCTTCTTAAACCACAACATATTCTGCCTCTAATGTAGAATCAGCTGTGGATATTTATATTACACTATCAACTAATTGTGGTTCCGATAAGAAGAAATACATAACTAGATGTTGACATTCTATCATCCAGACCAAACTAGATGTCTAAGTCTGTATACCCTCTCATGGAACTATTCTAAGCTCTAGCAACTAACTTATATATCCACATAACTTCTTTTGGAGGCTTCTTAAACCACAACATATTCTGCCTCTAATGTAGAATCAGCTGTGGATATTTATATTACACTCTCAACTAATTGTGGTTCCGATAAGAAGAAATACATAACTAGATGTTGACATTCTATCAGCCAGACCAAACTAGATGTCTAAGTCTGTGTACCCTCTCATGGAACTATTCTAAGCTCTAGCAACTAACTTATATATCCACATAACTTCTTTTGAAGGCTTCTTAAACCACAACATATTCTGCCTCTAATGTAGAATCAGTTGTGGATATTTATATTACACTCTCAACTAATTGTGGTTCCGATAAGAAGAAATACATAACTAGATGTTGACATTCTATCAGCCAGACCAAACTAGATGTCTAAGTCTGTGTACCCTCTCATGGAACTATTCTAAGCTCTAGCAACTAACTTATATATCCACATAACTTCTTTTGGAGGCTTCTTAAACCACAACATATTCTGCCTCTAATGTAGAATCAGCTGTGGATATTTATATTACACTCTCAACTAATTGTGGTTTCGATAAGAAGAAATACATAACTAGATGTTGACATTCTATCAGCCAGACCAAACTAGATGTCTAAGTCTGTATACCCTCTCATGGAACTATTCTAAGCTCTAGCAACTAACTTATATATCCACATAACTTCTTTTGGAGGCTTCTTAAACCACAACATATTCTGCCTCTAATGTAGAATCAGCTGTGGATATTTATATTACACTCTCAACTAATTGTGGTTCCGATAAGAAGAAATACATAACTAGATGTTGACATTCTATCAGCCAGACCAAACTAGATGTCTAAGTCTGTGTACCCTCTCATGGAACTATTCTAAGCTCTAGCAACTAACTTATATATCCACATAACTTCTTTTGGAGGCTTCTTAAACCACAACATATTCTGCCTCTAATGTAGAATCAGCTGTGGATATTTGTATTACACTCTCAACTAATTGTGGTTCCGATAAGAAGAAATACATAACTAGATGTTGACATTCTATCAGCCAGACCAAACTAGATGTCTAAGTCTGTGTACCCTCTCATGGAACTATTCTAAGCTCTAGCAACTAACTTATATATCCACATAACTTCTTTTGGAGGCTTCTTAAACCACAACATATTCTGCCTCTAATGTAGAATCAGCTGTGGATATTTATATTACACTCTCAACTAATTGTGGTTCCGATAAGAAGAAATACATAACTAGATGTTGACATTTTATCAGCCAGACCAAACTAGATGTCTAAGTCTGTGTATCCTCTTACATATAAGTAACTTTCTCTATAATTAGAAACTTATCCTCTGTACCTCTTAGGTATTTCAGATATGTTTCATAGTCAATCAATGGTCATAACCTGGATCAGACCAATACCAGCTCGTAACATTTACAACCATCTAGATCCGGATTTCATACATAACATAGTGTACATCAAGCTATCTCTAGTTGATGCACATAGAATGTTAGACATTCTAACTTTTCTATTTTCTTACTAAGGACACTTTCTCCTAAAAAGATATATACCATGTTTGAAAAGTACATTAACTATCTCACAGTTACTTAAGTTTTACTTTCCAAAAATATTTTTTATGTACGAAGATTGGGATAGTCCTATCAGCCTTCTAACTCTATCTCTATAACACTTTATAGCTAATATATAGGAAACATTTTTCAAATATTTTATAGAGAAGTCCTTACTCAGATAACTCTTATCTGACATTGAATATATATTTCACGTAGAGAACTTAGAAAGATAATTATGCTCCCATTACCATTTCTAAACACACACGCTTTCTCTTTATTTTTAGCGAAACTAGACTCTCTAATTTCTTTGTTAAAATAAAGATTCCAACAAAGTGCAACAGTCAATAAAATTTGAATTAACTTAAGTATAATTACTGGTGGAAAAGTTTTCTCATTACCAATTCCAAATCAGTGAGTGTAATATTTTATCACCAGTCGGGCTTGGAAGGTCTGTACCTTCATGTTATTCCCACATTTTCGCTACATAAACTAATTTACAAGCAATAGGAACAATTCATACCAGAAGCAAGATCATTTGCTAGACTTGATTCTCATATATAATGTCAATCGAATTTCATGGCATCTTTTTATTTTCTTAAGTCGATGTCCAACATCGCTTCTTTATAAGTCAAAGTATCATTTTCTTCAAATAAGAAAACACCAAGGGCACCCACAGGTATCAAACATACATATTAGGTGACCCTCGATATCTTTTTAGACCTATAGGGAAAGTGTGTTAAAGGTGTGTCACTCAGTTGAACTTAAAGTTCCATCATCGGTTCATATAATTTAATTGACTTAACCAACTTCAATCTTTCTATAATCTCTACAATTTATGATAAACTCTTTCTTTTGAAAAGTGGTGTAACGAGGAACAAATATATTTCACTCCTCTTTATCATAGAACTAATATCTCATGAAAATGCTTGAGATACAAAATGAACCAATACTTGTACCTCTTGGGTGCAAGTTTATCTTATTGCATAACACTTATACAAGCATAAGAGCCATAAATTTTAACATACTTAAGACTTGATTTCCTTCTAGTTGATATCTTATACGGAACTGAATGAATGGCTTTTGATATAACTTTATTCAATAAGTGATTAGCAGTGACTATAGTATATCCCTAAAGATATTCTAGAAGATCGGTGAAACTCAATATCTATCAAGCCATATCTAATAAAGTCTAATTTCTCCTCTCCAAAATACATTTGCGTTGAGGAGTACCTAGAGGACTATATTAAGTGAGAATCCTATTTGCCTTTAAATAATCTATGACTTTATTGTTCATGTATAAATCGCTCTAATCTTATCAAAGGCATTAAATATACATAAGGGTTTATTTTTCTACTTCTAGTCGAAACTCTTTGAACATTTTAAAATTTTCAACCTCTGTTTCTAAGAAATACATATTTGTATCGTGACATATCACGATGAAGTATAGAAATTCACTAAACGGTAGTATGATTCATTGGAGTATATACATTATTATGTACAAGTTCTAATATATCAATGGGTCAGTATCTAATACTTATATAAGTATTTGGTTATTTTTCCTCGAATCTAAGATTCATAAACTGGCCAATATTTCATAGTCAGATCAAGTATTTGGATATCCTTAACCAGATGAGATAGTCGTCTCACGACTACATGACTTAATATTATGTCTCATAATTTTTATTATTCAAAGTTTTCGAACTACTATTTGTTCTGTTCACCCAGACATTTACTTTTATAATTAAGATATAATAGCTATTCATTAACTGACATTTAGCTAGCAAAACATCATCATTTATATGATGAACTATTCCTAATTTATTAATGATAACCCTCTCTGTCTAATATAGGGAGTGATATGATTTGCCTGACATTGTATGGCACAAAATATCAATTATACGATGTAATGCTTCTACCAGAATAGAGAAGTGACTTAAAAGTCTCAACAGCTACCACGTCTAGGAAATCTCTATTTCCTACGTAAAGTTGTACTTCTCATTTCATAATTTCTTAGCATATCTTAAATCATGCAACGTTTTACAGATATGAGAATGATAGGTGGTATCTCATACCCATGTGCTACTTAATATCACATATCAATGAAATGTCTATAATATAAATAGATATTTACAGGATCTATCTTTCTTAAGGTAAGGTACATAAAATAGTAACAATTACTATTTTAAACCTTTACTAAAGTGGAAACACTTTTCATTAATTATTTTCTATGTGTAGTTTAGATATATCAAATAATTTTTTAGACGGAGTACTATTTTACTTACACGTCTCATGTGCAAGTGCTAATACTAAAAATCATTAGATATTAAGGTAAGGTACATAAAATAGTAACAATTATTATTTTAAACCTTTATTAAAGTGGAAACATTTTCCATTAATTATTTTCTATGTGTAGTTTGGATATATCAAATAATTTTTTAGACAGAGCACTATTTTACTTGCACATCTCATATGCAAGTACTCATAATGAAAATTATTAGACATTAAGGTCAAGATATATGATTTAACTCTCAAATCATTATTTATCCATTTTTGATAAATTTTCCCTAATAGATATTATTAGAAATACCTTATCTATTGATCATAAATATATGCAAGTTTTTTTTATTCTAGAACTATTCTCAAATTCATTAGAAAGTCAAAATATTTCTTGGTACCCTATAGTTGATGTGCTTAGAGAAAATACTAATGGATTGCTCATCCTGATTTTATCTCTATATGATTCGTAAGAGATGTTTAGCGGAACATTTCTAATCGTTAATTAATAACACTTTAGAACATGGGTATAACTTTTATACATTTTTTTAGTTTGAAGATGCCCTCTCACTGCTTTATATAGCCTATTTATACATAATGGTAAAGGGGCCCATAATCTCCAAAATCTTTCAAATGGGAGAACAACAATTTAAAGTTCTTTTAAATTGTATAATGGGAAGTGGATCCTATCAACATTTTACTACATTCTCACGATATAATAATATTGACCTTTGTAAACCCAATAGGTAGACAACTCTTGTCAATTACATCTAATGTAACCCTTACCACTAATCTTAAATATACCTTATCCTCACACTGTAGCAATATTAGGTAAGTGTATTCTATATTAATTTCTCAATAATCAAATATATATTATTGATACTACCCTCACACTGTAGCAATATTGGGCAATACGTTCACAGATATTTATCTCATCACATATTTAACCAGCATAGTCCAAATCACACCAACCAAATCCCTCACGCTTTAACGATATTGAAAAAAAGATCAAAGTGACTTGTCTAACACTGTATTGATAAGACGAATCACCACATATCATTATCTCACAATAAAACACTTTTAATCTTATTAAGAGAGATTTTATACTTTTGTCAGCAACTTATGAAGACGTGATTCTAAATCGCAAATTTATTTTGCGTAATCACAACTAACTGTTGGGGATCTAATATACGTGGGTGTATGCATGTACAATAGTATTCATTGTATAAAATATGTATCTCATACATATTTAAAGTAGCAAAATAATTAAAACAATACAATAAACACAATAAATAATATATTAATCATATTAATATATTTAAAAGGTTGAAAAATCACCAAAACGTGTTACGTTTTACACGTGTATCCTGAGAGTTCACCTAGAGACCAACCTGTTGGCAGTTCTAGTCACCAACTCGATGGGCTTGATAAACTAGAACAACAGCTCCAAATCCAGCATTGAGTTTAACTCTTAAATCCTTTTGAATTTAATTTTTCCTTGATCAATAAAATAAATTCTTGATTATTGTAACTAGTAGCCAATAGTGAAGATAATATATAAACTAAATTCAACATTTGAAACCAATTCACAAGAGATCAAATCTCATTTTCTTTATCTATTTTAGCCGATCACCCTTTGAAATCAAAAACAACAATTGCTTTTTGTTTCAAAGCAACAACTAAAAATGGAAAAATGAAGTAATTCAATTTCACAAATGCTTTCTAGGATTTTCACACACACACACACACACACACACACACATATATATATATATGTATATCTCACATTAATAAATTAATAAGATAATATATTAAAATATTACACTTGGCCACCAAATTAAATAAATAATATTATTATAATAAATAACAATATTATAAAAAATAGATGACAACTAAATGTCATTATAATATAATAATATTATATAATAAAATAATATAGAATAATGAGATATTTATGATTATTTAATAATTTAATAATCATTATATGAAATGATCATTTTACCCCTTATAGATAGTCACAAAGTAAACTCTTTAGCGAGTCCTACTAAATCTCACACTTGAGTAAACTCAAACGAGGGTCTACAATGCGTCATGTATCATTATGCAATTACAAAATAAAAATTATTAACTAATTATTATATTTAATGTTTAAATACAGATATGCACACATTCTTGTGATAGTGCTGGATATTACTGGATTAAACAATTTAATCCAGCACGCTGCCCTAGTGCTCAACGAGTACACTCCATATCGCGAGACTCTCAAAGACTACGCCCGATTTGTCAAATGGAACTATTCTATGAGTTCGTGAATATTGCCCCAAGCACACGTTACGAAAATTATAAATCAGCTCGTTGACCATCCAAACTGAGGTCACAACGCATATATATAGTCCTTCCATCATGATATCCTGGATGTGCGGGGATATAGATTATCACCGTCAAGTCCTCATGTGCTCATCCATATCATATCTCCAGACTTGTATTTCACTAAATAATATGTGCAAACTTTTTTGCTATATTGTTATACCTTGGCGGAAACTCTTTCTCGAGATTAATGCTTATGATCACAAGACTTTTTGAGATACAGTCTCAAAGCATTTGGATATCTAACTCTCTATGCAAGCTGATGGATCCCGTATATGTACACACTGGACTCCATAAGCATCGGACCATACCCAACGACACTCAGCGGTCACACCATGAAAGGTCAGTGACATGTGTGGAACCAAAGTATGGTGGATCACTTATAAGCCCACCGTGACACTCAGGTCAAAGGACCACGTATACTACTCAACTCGAGAGGACCCTCTGTTGACTGCTTACATAGGTTGTCTATCGGAGGCCCTAGTGAGTTTGTCCTATATCCAGTCCTAACTAGATATCCATATGTCAATAGGAGCTCCAAACTCACAGTCGGCTAGAAATGACCATATATACCCTATAGGTATAACATATGTTGATCTATATAAAGATATCATCGACAAACCTGCATCAGTTAAATAGATCAAGAAAAATATTCGAGAACATGCTTGCACAACTAACATTTTCAAGCACCTAATTACAACTCTTGTAACTATACAGTTACTAGTATATTCTCAAGTCTATGTCTTATTACAGTCAAGGTTCTAACTCTTGGATCTTTGTTGAGTATTATAACCAGCTAACAATTAGCTGTGCTAACATTTAACATTTATATCTCTCAGTGTGGCTAACTGTGGGCCTTTATTTAAACTCCTTTAGATCAGATCTGAACTTCTTTAAATCATACAATGTCTGTAATGTTACATTGTATAGTACCATAAAAATAGACATTAACAATTTAATAAGAATACAATTGTATAAATAATAAGTATATGTACATTTTAGGACGGTACGTAAGCACTAACCCTTATCAATCTCCTACTTGCTTTAGTGTCATTCCTGATAATATCTTATACACATTGACTCTAAGTGTTTCAAAATTAATTTTGGAGTCATGACCTTAGAAAGTGGATCCGCTAAATAATTTATAGAAAACTTCTACAAACACACATCTCATTTTGCCAAGATCCTTCTAGTCATGTGAAACTCCTCTTAATATAGTTAGAGTATCGGTGACCTCTTGGCACCTTGGCCTATAGAACGGCCTAGTTTTATCGCAAAACTATGAGACATGATCCATCTGTCTTGAAACTCTTTCAAGCCGAGTGATAAACCTATGAATTCATACTGACTCATTCACTGCTTTCAAAACAAATCAACAGTGAATCCTAGTTTGGTGCAATTTTAACTCACTTTGTCACGCCCCAGACCCAAAAGATCCGACACACGACATCACTTACATTCATTCACTGCATGTGCACTCATAAATAATATTACACAAACTTTTTAACTTTCATTCAACACAGAAATCCTTAGCAAGTTGCTAGTAAGTTCAACACTAAAATCAACCATAACCTAACATATAAATATAAACTTCTCTTGACAATATTTAAACATTCATTTCAATTTCTTTCAGAATTATAGCAATTGAATTATGACTGGGACAATTATTAAACCGGAGATACGCAGAGTTTTCTCAGAGATTAACACTCTACTACATCACCAGTAGCAACTTTGTTACCGGAAGCCCAGAATATATTCATTGTAAATTCTTACTTAAAATCAACTAGTAACCACACTTTGAAAACTTAAATCAAATCCAGCCACACACAATGAAATAATACATAAGTATTTATTCAATAGGGACAAACCAAATATCCTATCCCACGTGTCCCCAAATGAAACACACAACAACCTAGCAACTTAGGGAACCCAAGGAACAGCAGAAGCCTTTCCAAATCCGCTAAGCACACATGCACCTTATTTACCTGAAATCACCATAAACTATAATGAGTATAAAACTCAGTAAGCATATTAGTTTTTCATACATCAAATACAAATACATATATGTACACAATGCATATGTATGATATGCTGTGATCAATCAAAATCATAATCTTATCAAATCACATATCATGTAAGCGCTTACACATTCTTTCAAAACACATAATAGGAATACCATTACTCGACTACTACTTAGTAGGATTTACATATCACATATCACATAATGAGCCAAATGTCACTCGTAGGTGACATACCGTATGAGAGGAATAGTACAAGTGAGGTCTTGAATAACACATATATAATGCTTATGCCCGCAGGTAAAAGCCAAACCCTCACCCTGATCATCGGTGAGTCCTCTCACATGCACCAATACGCCACCACACGAATGTGATGACTCACTCTTCCTTTAGGTACCAATAGGATCCTCCCTACATACGGAACACATAACATATACCCATCCCAAAGGAAAGGCCACACATAAAGGCTCCACAAATCACATAAAATGCCTACTAAGTTAACAGTGAGTTCAAGTACCCTCAAAATACAAAATATTTCTCATGGACATATTACACTTCAAAAGCTTTCTTTATTAAACACATCTTATTTTGAAAGCTCACTTACAAAAACACATGTATGTCCATGCTCAATGTCAATGCTCACATTCAGAAACATATATTCATATTTCATATCAAAATATACTTTGACATAACATAAACATATTCTTAACCCCATTTGCAAAATCATACAAAACAATTACTATGTTTATTGTGATTTCAGTAAAAAGTATAGTATACTTACCTCTTAACACTTTCAGCTACAAGGCTTAAATCTCCTTAACCTATCAATGGAGATTAATCCTTTCATAAGCCTCACAATTCACATAAAATACTTTAAATAGCTTACAAAATTATACACAATGCATTTATCACATCAAATTGGTCTAAATATTTGGTTTCTCAAAACCTGTCATTCTGACCACTTACACTTAACAAAAATTTCTAATACATGAAATGATGTCCAATTACTCCGAAATCAGAATATATCATTCTTGACTCATATATACTTCTTATATATGAATATTATATCAAATTTCCTACACAATCCATTCCATACACACCATCGAATCCAAACTACAAACCTGACAGGATCAAGATACTTACTAAACAGTATTCAATCTCCCAATTTTATAAAATCATATACTAACTCAAAAATTATAAAACTACCACATAATTACTCTTGACACATTTCTCAGTCCATGATAAATATTTGGCTTCCAAATAACTGCCAAAAGTATTTTAAAACTATTTTATTTCATAACTTTAAAAATCTGTTAATCAAATACTACAATGAGCTGATACACTTTAGAAATTCATAACACTTCAACCACATTGATCCAAATTCTCAATTCTGAATATATCATATTAGACATATATAATTATCATATTCCACAAATTCGTAATTTTTAAAGATCATTCAGCAGATCAAAAATTATTTTCCACTGTATCATACTGTTTACACAGGAAATTTTCAGAATTCCAGGGTCATTTTGGTAAATTCACTATAAATTCAATTTCCGATATTTTCAGTCGATTCAAAGTCTCAGATGATCCTAAACATGTCTAATTTCATATACTCAAAATTCAAAACCAGAATCGAATCACAACAATTTATAAAATTCCTAGATCAAGAGGTTATCTAGCAGAAATTCCATAATTCATCATGATTTATCAAACTATCTTATAGATCATCATCAATTCTCATATGATCTTACGAAATACACAACAAATCCTCAATTATACATATTTTCAGAAATCAAAACTTAAAGGAATTAACTTAATTAATACCAATAAATTGAGAAATACGTATGATATACCTCTTGAAATTCAAATTTCCAATTTCTTCTTCTTCTCCTTTTTCTCTCTCCTCTATTTCTCTCTTATCTCTCTTAAAATGGGTAGCTCGACCTAAAAATGGTAAATTAGGGTTTAAAAGTGTATTTTTATACTAAGAGGCTAATTTTTGATATTTATGAATTTGCCCCCAAAACTTTCAAAGTATAACAATTTGGTCCCTAAAATAAATCTAAAGTCATACAAATAAACCCAATACTAATCGTATATCCTTAACCTATAAAAATATTACTAATAACAATATATAATTCAAGTATCACCAACATACAAATAAAATACGTATATTTATACATATATAAATACTTATTCTTACCAGTCGTGGATACTGGTTACTACACACTTAATACCAAAGAGAATGAACACATACCCAGATATAGACTCTCTATCATCTAGGTCAAACTAAAAGTCTAACTCTATGTATCTTCTCACTTATAAGTCATTTTCTCCATATATGAGAAACTTATATTTTGTATCCTTAAGGTATATCAGGATATGTTTGACTACTATCAAATGGCAGTTATCTGAATCAATCTAGAATCAGCTCATAACTCCTACAGCCATACTGATATCTGGTCTCAAATATATCATAGCATACATCAAGCTCTCAAGAGATAATATATCTGGTACGTCAGACACTCTAACTCTCTCATCTTCCATCTGAAGAAACACTCTCCTCAGAAGATGAACACCGTGTCTAAAAGATATGTTAACTATCTCACAGTTAACAAAACTGTATCTTTCTAAAACACAGTTGTTGTGAAATAATTTAGAAGAGTCATATAAATTTTCTAACTCTATCTTTATAAATCTTTATACCTAGTATAAAGGAAGCCTCTCCCAAAACCTTCATGGAGAAATTCTCACGAGTTACTCATGACCGACTATAACATACCAATATCAATTCCAATGACTAGTATGTCATCAACAAAGAGTATCAAGAAGACTATCATGCTCCCACTGACCTTTCAAGTACACAAGCTTTCTCCTCATTACTGATGAAACCAAACAATCTAATTATCTCATCAAAACAATAATTCCAACTTCAGGAAGCTTGTATAAGCCTATAAATGGACTTTTTCAGCATGTACACTAGATTAGAAGTCTGGCTGGACGTAAAATCTTCAGGTTATTCCATTAATATCTCTTACTCAATGTATCAATTTAGGAATGTTGTCTTTACATCCATCTGCCAAACCTCAAAGTCATAATATGTTGTAAGAGCCAATAACATTCTAATTGACTTTAACATTAATACTGGTCCAAAGGTTTCTTCTTAGTTAATCTCAGATCATTGAGGATTACCCTTCTAGAACTAATATGGGGTCGAGAAGGTCTCTACCTCTCTTATAGCTCCCACTACCTCTTGTAAAATTTTTACAACTAATGAGAATAATTCTTACAGGTAGCTTAACCAAGTTCCAGACTTGATTCTGATGCATAAAGTCAATTATTATTTTCATGGCTTCTTACCATTTCTTGAATCGATGTCCTCCTTATAGGTCAAAAGATTATTTTTCTCTACCAAGAAAACTCCAAGTTCACCTTCAGGTATCAAACATACCTAATAGGTGACCTAAACATCCTTTATGACCCACTTAGTGAGTGTACAAAAAGGTCACTACTTAATTGAGCTTGAGTTCCCATCCTTGGTTCATTGATTTCTAATTGACTTCACCAAGTTCAATTTTTCTATAATTCCCATGATCTATGAGAAACTCTTCCACTACATTGGTGGTATATCAAAAAACGAACACACTTCGCTTCTCTAAATCATATAATAAGTATCATCTTATATTCACAGGATACACAATAAACCCATACTTGTACCTCTTGGATGTTAGTTTATCCTACTGAGTAACTCTTACAAAATAAGATATCCTAGTGCGTAACTCTTACGTAAGTAGGATAGCCCCAAATCTTAACATATTTTAAGATTCGACTTCCTTTCTTTCTGTATCTTATACTGAATGGAATGAAAAGTTTTTTATGAAAAATCTACTTAATAAGCAGCTATATTTGGAGCAAATTCTCACAGATATAGATCGGTAACATTTACCATTGATCATACTGTCACGCCCCAGACCCAAAAGATCTGACACACGACATCACTTACATTCATTCACTGCATGTGCACTCATAAATAATATTACACAAAATTTTCAACTTTCCTTCAACACAGAAATCCTTAGCAAGTTGCTAGTAAGTTCAACACTAAAATCAACCCATAACTTAACATATAAATATAAACTTCTCTGGACCATATTTAAACATTCATTTCAATTTCTTTCAGAATTATAACAATTGAATTATGACTGGGACAATTAATAAACCGGAGATACGCAGAGTTTTCTCAGAGATTAACACTCTACTACATCACCAGTAGCAACTTTGTTACCGGAAGCCCAGAATATATTCATTGTAAATTCTTACTTAAAATCAACTAGTAACCACACTTTGAAAACTTAAATCAAATCCAGCCACACACAATGAAATAATACATAAGTATTTATTTAATAGGGACAAACCAAATATCCTATCCCACGTGTCCCCAAATGAAACACACAACAACCTAGCAACTTAGGGAACCCAAGGAACAGCAGAAGCCTTGCCAAATCCGCTGACACGTCCAGAATATAGAAGTTATTCCCAAGTGCAGGATTGTCGAAGTAATAAATAACCCGATGAGAACGGGGTCGATCCACAGGGAAGTAGAATTAAAATTACAAATTATAAACACTTTAAAGATAATTAATGCAGTATAAGATGTTTGTAAATATTATTTCAATTAACCAATTCAAATAAAAAGCTAAGGTTACGGGGATTCACGCTTGGCATAAGAAGTAAGAATATATTTAACTTTTTATTTTTTTATAACTCAATTGGAATCCTCACACAAAGGAGGTTCCAACCGGAAAATATAGCAATTAAAGTTCATTATCATTTATATATTGATTAGTATTTATTTCTTTCAATTATTATACACCAAATCTTATAAATGGGTTCAAGTATTTATTATGCCAATCTTTATATTTGTCTACAATAAATTAAGACTCCCACTTTACAAGAAAGGTTATATAAACCAAGACTTGTAAATGGTTTCAATAATTTATTGTGCCAAGTATTAAGTTTGTCAATAATAAATCAAGAATCACCACTTTAGAAGAAATGGTATTAATTCTACAAACAAAATAAATACATCATATATAAATTTACATAACTTAAAAATGAAGCATTAAATTCATGAATAAATATTAAACATATCTTATTACCTTGCCAAGAGCTTCACCCTTTCACCTTAGCTTAAACAAAATTATTTGGACATAATAAAACTAAATGAAAAGAAAAGAAATGGAAGAAGAAATAACATGACTTAATAGTAAACAAGAGAAATAATAGTACAAGGAAATGGATACAAAGGAAAAGTATTTTGAACTAAATTCTAACTTTCTAATTACATTCTTTAGGCATAAACAAGCCACCTATTTATAGAAAAACATGGATAAATCGAGACAAATTTGGAGGGAACCACTTGGTTGATGAAAGTCAAGAATGGTGGCAAAATAATTTGCATTCATTATCACTTGGGCACCCACTTGATTATCCAATTTGGAATTGATGTAATCCGAATTAGCTGTCACTCAAAACATAAAAGTTGTAGATAAGGCTCTTATATTTCCAAATTGAGTGATCTCATACGTATTAGATACGTATTTCTATAGTTATGGGCCAAATACTGATAACTGTTCAAACTGGGCCTGTACTGCAGATTAATTCTGTTCTAGGCCAATTTTCACCCTCTAAACACTCGAATTTCCAATGCTTTGTGAAATACAATATGTTAGCCCATTGAGTCAGCTCTGCACAGGATTAAGAATCACCTCAATTGGATCTTTAGGTAGAAAGTTATGCCTATTTTACCGAACCTGCCACAAAACAGTTATAAGATAATTAAGTACAATATTGTAAACATACTTAAGTTAAGAAAATTAAATACACTAGTAATACAAAACAATCATGTAAAACTCTTATTAAATGTGTAATTTCAAGTGTTCATCACACCCCCCAACTGGCTTATTGCTAGTCCCTAGCAATTCGAGCATAAATAAAATTTGAACACTACCTAAGTATTTCAAACAAAACGTCAGTTTTAAAATCACAATCGCTATAAAGGTTATTTCAATCATAACTTCCAAAAATATTTTTGTGTGTGTGTGAATTAAGCCAAAGCCTTCTTACCACAAACCACAACATATATAGCCTTAAAAATGTTCCAAGTAAAAGCCTCAACTCCATATCCTTACAGGTAAATAATTTGTTTAATGACTTAGGATTTCACTCATGGAGTTGGAAAACAGATAATCGCTCAAGAAAAAGTTACATTTAAGGACAGACAGACAAACTAACATTGATCCAAAGATAGGAAAATCAAATATTTAGAGTCAAACCATTATTGTCAAATGCCAGCTTCAAGACTTTAATTATTTAATGCGAATCTTACGAATATAGAATTCGGTGATAAGATTGCTTCCTAATGACTTTAGTCTTCTAAAATTGAATGAAGACTTTATTGAACTGAATTGACTTCTTTTTTTTTTTTTTTTTTTAAATTTTTTTACTCTTTTTTTTTTTTTGAAAGACATAAGGAATCATTATAACATAAGAGCAATTTATCACCATAATACTTTTCTAATTTTTTTTTTTTTATCCTTCAGCTAAGCAACCAAATCATTCATCATCCCAAATAATGTCATTCCAAATAAAAATTAACCATTTCAAAGGATCAATGAAAGTTCGTAAGCTGTTATCTCAAACCTCTCCACTCACTCACAAAAGATATGTGAGTTTAGAAAATAATATGTATACTTAAACATGGAAATTCTCTTGGCTATATATATTGAATCATCCATCTTACCACAAGGCTTAGTATTGTTCTCAAGAAATAATTTCAGAAGTTATTCTTTAGTAACCTAAATAGAGAAAGTGATTTAAACTAAACAATTTTGAAATCATACATCGATAATAAAACAAATTTATTTACGCAAGAGTTACCAAAAACTTAAGCAACAAACAATTATACATAAAATGCATTAAAAATAAACCAATTAGAATGTGTTTCAAAAGTTTATAATGTACTCTTTACTCTGCCATTCTAGAACTAGAATGCGTCTCAAGAATACATAAATGAACATTTTACTCACGCCATTCATGATATTTTTTTTTTTTTTTTTACATAACAAAGTGATAACAACAACAAAATAAAATAATTAACACTAACATTATATATCAACTATCCTTCCCCCAACCAGATTGAGACATTGTCCTCAATGTCAAAATATAGAAAGAGTAAAATATAGAAGATATCACCTGAAACATCTTTTATTGAAAATTAAACCTGCAACAAAATAAAACAAGCCACAAAAAAAAAATAAAACAAGCCACACAAAAAAGCTTAAAAATACATAGAAATAGATAGGCTACAAACGAAGCGTCAAATCTATCCTGCGTTTCTTTTCACTGTTATCAGTATACCAATCTATCTGACTCATTGTTGGATCAGATAGAGGTGTAAAAGCTTGTAGTTCATCGAGTAACTGATCAACAGTTGAAGCAGAAATGAGGATCTGTCGTGCTGCAGATGAGACGAATTGTTTTTCCACCGCATAGTCAAGAAAAGATAACAACCCATTATAAAAACCATCAACGTTTAACAAACCAATGGGTTTTTTATGGATTTGCAATTGTGCCCATGAGACAATTTGAAAAATTTCCTCCAATGTTCCGAAACCTCCAGGTAGAGCTATGAAGGCATCAGCATTACGAAGCATAAAAGAAATTCGTTCATGCATTGATGATACCTGTAACTCATCCCCAATTGTTTTTCCTACAATGTCTCCAACAGTTAGAGCTTTTGGTATGATACCCAAAACTCGACTGCCATTATTTTGTGCAGCGGTTGCCACACGTCCCATTAATCCAAGACTACCTCCCCCATATACTAAATGAATATTGCGCTCAGCTAACATCTTACCAAGGGTTTCTGCTGCTTCTATAAACTCACTAGTTTTTCCAGGGCTGGATCCACAAAAGACACAAATTTTTGTGAATTTACGAGTTGATGATCCTTCCATGATTACACTCACCCTCTCTCTTGAATGATTTTGAGTTTGTACAAAGATGCAGAAATAATGCAATGTATTTATAGAGCCAAAAGGTATTGCAAAGTTAAATCACATGGCTATTGGCTTGAAGTACAAGATTCAATACCTTTTACCAATTTTCAATTTGTTAGCTGGAAAAGTCACATGGGTTGTCGGCTTAAAATGCAAAATTTTCAAAAAGGATTATAGGTGGTTGATTATTGAAAAGACATTTGAGTTTGAAATGAAACATTTAAAAATAACAGCTATAGTAAATATATACAAGTAGTTGTGATTGTGGCTCACATCTTCCTCTGATTTTACGTCCAGTAACGGCTTAAACGCCCTCTATGGGTCGGGGATAGGCTTCCCATCCAATTTTCTTATAAATTGGCAAACAGGGTCTTTTAAAGTCAGATTCCCGAGACTGTACCGCTCATGTTCTTTTAGGAATATGTCCCATAATTCATGAATTGCAATATGCACATATCCACTAGGATGCGTCTCAAGAGTCGATAAGATATTATCTAAAGACTCCTTACTCAGGCCATCCTTAATGAACCTAATTTTATCTTCACGATTTACAGACACCATTCCTAAAGTGCGGCAACGTGTGTTGCAAGTCGTGCGTGCACACTTGTAACAAACATTTAATCGTTTTGCTCTTCGTTTTTTTGAAAAAGAGCTTTTACCTAAGCCAGGCATGTAGGAAATTAATGAGTTTGAAAATTCACCTGTCAACCTAACTTTGGCTTCAATTAACCAACGTAAATCAACAGGTATATTCATAATCATTAATAACCTTAATCTTTCACATCTTGCTTGGTAAATTTTCTTCAAGGAATTTTGAGGCAATGAGGGAAAACGCTTTTTCAAATTTTTTAGAATGTCATCCATTTTTTTTTTTTTAAGAAAAGGGGGAAGAAGAGAAGATATCAGTAATTATGGGAAACTGACAAAACCGATTTGAAATATCACGGAGTACCGTTATCCGCCACTTAACCGGGGTGCAAAACAAAACTTTAACAAAACTACTAAATTAACCTGCAAGTAAAAAAAAAAATGTTAGAAGAAGAATAAATATATATAAATATGTAAATATATAAAAAAAAAGATTAATTAGTCTTGTAACAAGGATCCGACAGGAACGTAAATTCTTCATGAAAAGCTTGGTTTTCTAGAAACGGCTTGAGTCTTTGCCCATTTACCTTAAACACATTCCCATTTCTAGGATTTTCAATGTCAATTGTTCCATAAGGGTACACATGTTTCACAATAAAAGGGCCACTCCATCTTGATCTTAATTTTCCAGGGAATATGTGAAGTCGAGAATTATAAAGCAAAACCTTCTGACCAGTGTCAAATGTTTTTCTCTGAATTTTTTTATCATGAAAGGCTTTAATTTTAGCTTTATGAATTTTTGAATTCTCATATGCATCATTTCTCAATTCTTCAAGTTCATTTATTTGTAATTTACGTATGTGTCCAGCAGAATCAAGATTTTCATTGAAAGTTTTAATAGCCCAGTAGGCTTTATGCTCAAGTTCTACAGGTAAGTGACAAGGTTTTCCATAAACTATCCTATAGGGAGACATACCCAATGAAGTTTTAAAAGCAGTTCTATAAGCCCACAGTGCATCATTTAGTCTTAAAGACCAATCTTTGCGATTTGGGTTTACAGTTTTTTCTAAAATTTGTTTTATCTCCCTATTTGCTAATTCAACTTGTCCACTTGTCTGAGGATGATAAGGGGTGGCAACTTTATGAGTAATACCATATTTTTTCATTAATGTTTCAAATGGTCTATTACAAAAATGCTTACCCCCATCACTTATAATGGCTCGAGGGATTCCAAATCGACTTAAGATATTTTCTTTCAAAAATTTCATGACTGTTTTATGGTCATTATGTCGACATGGAATAGCCTCAATCCATTTTGAGACATAATCTACTGCAACTAAGATATACGTAAATCCAAATGATAACGGAAATGGTCCCATGAAATCTATCCCCCAACAATCAAAGATTTCAATAACAAGAATGGGGTTCAAAGGCATCATGTTTCGTTTTGAAATTGATCCCAACTTTTGACAATTTTCACAAGTTACACAAAATGCATGTGTATCTTTAAATAAAGTGGGCCAATAAAATCCACACTGTAAGATTTTTGCAGCTGTTTTCTTTGATGAGAAATGTCCCCCACATGCTTCAGAATGACAAAATTCAATAACTTTATTTACCTCATTGTCGGGTATGCATCTTCGAAATATTTGATCACGACAATATTTAAAGAGATAAGGATCATCCCAATAAAACTTTTTCACCTCCGTTAAAAATTTTCTTTTGTCTTGAGCATTCCATTGAGGTGGCATTTCTCCTGTTACAAGAAAATTAACAATATTAGCATACCAGGGCATTGTAACAGTAGAAAATAAAAATTCATCGGGAAAAGAATCATTAATAGGTGTTATTTCTGTTGATGAATCTGGTGTGAGTCTTGATAAGTGATCTGCAACAACATTTTCAGCTCCCTTCTTATCCTTGATAGTGATAATAAATTCTTGAAGCAATAGAATCCATCGAATCAGTCTTGGTTTTGCATCTTGTTTTGACATTAAGTACCTTACAGCAGCATGGTCAGTAAATACAATAGTTGAAGAACCAATTAAGTAAGAACGAAATTTGTCTAATGCAAATATTACAGCAAGTAGTTCTTTTTCAGTTGTTGTGTAATTCATTTGTGCACTGTTTAAAGTTCTACTCGCGTAATAAATTACATAGGATTTACCTTCCTTTCTTTGTCCTAATACAGCACCAACAGCGTAGTCACTAGCATCACACATGAGCTCAAAAGGTAAAGACCAGTCAGGAGATTGTATGATAGGAGCAGATGTTAAGAGGCCGATTAATTTTTCAAATGAATTTTGACACTCTTGAGTCCACTTAAATGATACATCTTTTGCTAAGAGGTTACAAAGAGGTTTAGATATAGCACTAAAGTTTTTTATGAACCTCCTATAGAATCCAGCATGTCCTAAAAAGGATCGGACTTCTCTGACTGTTTTTGGTGGAGGCAAATGTGTAATGAGTTCGACTTTTGCCTTATCCACTTCAATTCCTTTAGAAGATACTATATGTCCCAAAACAATTCCAGAAGTAACCATGTAGTGACATTTTTCCCAGTTCAATACAAGACTCTTTTCTTCACATCTTTTTAAGACCTTTTCTAAGTTTTCAAGACAATTATCAAAAGAATTTCCAAACACAGTTAAATCATCCATGAAAACTTCTAAATAATGCTCAATCATGTCACTAAAAATGCTTAACATACATCTCTGAAATGTTGCTGGGGCATTACAAAGTCCAAAGGGCATTCTTCTAAAAGCAAAGGTTCCAAAAGGACATGTGAATGTAGTCTTTTCTTGGTCTTCTAGTGCTATAGGAATTTGATAATAGCCAGAGTAACCATCTAGAAAGCAATAGTAGGGATGTCCTGCTACTCTTTCTATAATCTGATCAAGGAATGGTAAAGGAAAATGGTCTTTTCTAGTGGCCAAGTTCAATTTTCTATAATCTATGCACATCCTCCAACTAGATGAGACTCGAGTTGGTATTAACTCACCTTTTTCATTTTCAATGACTGTGATTCCAGATTTTTTTGGTACTACCTGAGTAGGACTTACCCATTTACTATCTGAGATCGGATAGATAATTCCTACTTCAAGTAATTTGAGAACTTCAGCTCTCACTACCTCTTTCATATGTGGATTTAATCTCCTTTGAGGTTGTTGGGAAGTTTTGGCATTATCCTCTAGGTGTATTCTATGTGTGCAAATCAAAGGATTAATACCATTTATGTCTTTTAAAGTCCACCCAATTGCATTTTTATGCATTTTCAATAATTCAATCAACTTATCTTCTTGTTCACTTGTGAGTGTAGAAGCGATTACCACTGGGTAAGTTTGTTTCTCTCCAAGAAATGCATATTTCAGTCCTTCAGGTAGAGGTTTTAACTCCAACTTTAAAATTTCGTTCTTTTTATCCTCATTTTCTCCCAATTCTTCAAACTTTAGTTTCCATCTTTTATTTTCAATCACCTGTGCACAGTCAAGTAAAGAACATATGTCAGAGATTTCAGGATCTAATTGTATATTTGACTCAAATGAATTTATTAAACACATTTCTAAGGGATCGGTAGAACTCCCTTTTTGAATATGATCCTCCACAATCGTTTCAATCATGTCACCTTCTTCACTTTCATCCTCCTCTTCATATGGTTGCTTACACATATTAAAAACATTGAGTTTAAGTGTCATGTTTCCAAATGAAAGCTTCATTACTCCATTCCTGCAATTAATCAAAGCGTTAGAAGTTGCTAAAAATGGACGACCTAAAATAACAGGTATCGGATTACATCCTTTGACAGGTTCTGTGTCCAAGACGATAAAATCCACAGGATATATGAATTTATCAACTTGAACTAAGACATCCTCCACTGTCCCTCTTGGTACTTTTATTGATCTATCAGCAAGTAAAAGAGTTACAGATGTTGATTTTAACTCCCCGAGATTGAGCTGCTGATAAACTGAATATGGCAATAAATTCACACTAGCACCAAGATCAAGTAAGGCTTGTTCAATTTTATGACTTCCAATAATACATGAAATTGTAGGACAACCAGGGTCTTTATATTTCAAAGAATTATTGTTTTGAAGAATGGCACTTACTTGTTCAGCTAAAAATGCTTTCTTTTTCACATTCAGTTTTCTTTTTACTGTGCATAAGTCTTTCAAAAATTTTGCATAAGATGGAACCTGTTTAATAGCATCCAGTAAAGGAATATTAACTTTTACCTGTTTGAAGATTTCAAAAATTTCAGGATTGTAATTCATCTTCTTAGTATTACGTAATGCATGAGGAAATGGGGGTGGAGGTGAAGGTTTGGTATTTTCTTCATTAAGTGTAGGTTCAACACTTTCCTTGCCCTTAGAGATTGATTCATCGCTCTCATGAGGTTCAGGAATTTCTTTTTCAACAATTTTACCACTCCGAAGAGTGATAACTGCTTTAACTTGATCCATGTGTTGGCTTCCTGAACTACATGCATTTGAGTTATGTTGTCCTTTGGGGTTTGGCTGTGGTTGAGAAGGAAATTTTCCTTTCTCATGAATGTTCAGTGCAGATGCAAATTTAGCAAGAGTATCTTTCAAATCAGCAAATGTTTGAGCATTTTGAGAATTAACAGACTCTTGTTTTTCAATGAATGTATGCAAGGTTTCTTCAAGATTTTTCCTAGGAGGTGGGACATATGGTGCATAACCTTGATGATTTTGAAAGTTTTGGTGTGGTTGGAAAGGTGGTTGCGAAGCCTGTGCTTGAGTGTCATTCCTCCAACTAAAATTCGGGTGATTTCGCCATCCAGGATTATAGTTTTGTGAATATGGGTTATTGTTTGACCGTTTGAACGTGTTTAAAACATTGGCTTGTTCATGGAGACATTCCCTAAATGCAGGCAAAGTTGGGCAATCATTGGTAGGGTGATCATGGGTTTCACAAATGTGACACACAATTTCTTGAACAGATTTTATTTGACCACTCTTTTTCATTTCTAAGGTTTCGACTTTTCTAGCAAGGGATGCAAATTTGGCTTGAAGGTCATGGTCTTCCTTAAGATGATAAATACCCCCACTAGATGTAGTGGTTTGATTTTTGCTAGGTGCCTCACAGGTACCAGCAGTGTCCCAATTTTGAGCATTTTCTGCTAGTAAGTCAAGATAGTTCATTGCCTCTTCTGGGTCTTTTTCCTCAAATGTTCCATTACACATCATTTCTACCATTTGCCTAACTTGGGGTGTTAAGCCCTCATAGAAATTTGAGACTACTCTCCATGTTTCAAAACCATGATGGGGACAGGTATTAAGTAATTCTTTATACCTTTCCCAACATTGGTAAAGGGTCTCTCCTGATTTTTGGGCAAAAGTGGTGATTTGTCTTTTGAAAGAATTTGTTCTATGGGAGGGAAAAAACTTTTTCAGGAATTGTTGTTGCATCTCGTCCCATAAAGAAATGGATCCTGGCCTAAGGTTTTGTAGCCATGTTTTAGCTTTATCTTTTAAAGAAAAAGGGAAAAGCTTAAGTCGAATTGTGTTCATGCTACAGTTTTGATCATTATACGTGTTACACACTTCTTCAAATTCTCTTAGATGTAGATAAGGGTTCTCTGCATCTAAGCCATGAAAAGTGGGTAAAAGTTGGATAATGCCTGGCTTAAAATTAAAATGCGTTGCATCCGGTGGAAAAATTAAGCAAGATGGTGCACCGGTTCGTGTAGGGTTCATATAGTCTCTAAGTGTCCTAGGTCGGTTATGGTTATTATGTTGGGACTGATTGTCCCCTGGGTCTATGAGTCCCTCAATTTGATTTTCGCTCATGGTGTTACTTGGTGAAGAATGAGAAGATGAAGGAGAATTTAACAAATTATCAAAGGAAGTTTTGAAATTACCTTTTACTAAACGATGAGAATTAGGATCTCGAAACCAACCGCTCATAAAAAGAAACAAAACAAAATACAATAACAATAATACAAATAAAATATTAAACACAGGTAAATAAAATAAAATATTACACACAAGTAAATAAAATATGTAAAACTAAAAGCAAAATAAAGATAAATAATTAGAAGTTAGATTAGTGATGTTAAATTATATAATAAAAAGTTAATAAATAAATAGTAGGAGGCTTAGCCTTCCATTAAAATAAAAAGCTAAAATAAAAGGCGAATAATAAATAAAGTAAAGTACGTTAGGAGGCTCGGCCTTCCATGAAAATTAAAAAAAAAAACTAAAATAAAATGTAAAAAATAATAAATAAACGAAATAAAGAGTAGGAGGCTCAGCCTTCCGCGAAAATAAAAACAGAATAATAATAAAGTACGTTAGGAGGCTCGGCCTTCCATGAAAAAAATAAAAATAAAAATAAAAATAAAAATAAAACGAATAATAAATAACGAGTAGGAGGCTCAGCCTTCCATGAAAATAAAATAAACAAACAAACAATAACAAAACAAAATATTAACGTTACCTCCCCGGCAACGGCGCCAAAAACTTGACACGTCCAGAATATAGAAGTTATTCCCAAGTGCAGGATTGTCGAAGTAATAAATAACCCGATGAGAACGGGGTCGATCCACAGGGAAGTAGAATTAAAATTACAAATTATAAACACTTTAAAGATAATTAATGCAGTATAAGATGTTTGTAAATATTATTTCAATTAACCAATTCAAATAAAAAGCTAAGGTTACGGGGATTCACGCTTGGCATAAGAAGTAAGAATATATTTAACTTTTTATTTTTTTATAACTCAATTGGAATCCTCACACAAAGGAGGTTCCAACCGGAAAATATAGCAATTAAAGTTCATTATCATTTATATATTGATTAGTATTTATTTCTTTCAATTATTATACACCAAATCTTATAAATGGGTTCAAGTATTTATTATGCCAATCTTTATATTTGTCTACAATAAATTAAGACTCCCACTTTACAAGAAAGGTTATATAAACCAAGACTTGTAAATGGTTTCAATAATTTATTGTGCCAAGTATTAAGTTTGTCAATAATAAATCAAGAATCACCACTTTAGAAGAAATGGTATTAATTCTACAAACAAAATAAATACACCATATATAAATTTACATAACTTAAAAATGAAGCATTAAATTCATGAATAAATATTAAACATATCTTATTACCTTGCCAAGAGCTTCACCCTTTCACCTTAGCTTAAACAAAATTATTTGGACATAATAAAACTAAATGAAAAGAAAAGAAATGGAAGAAGAAATAACATGACTTAATAGTAAACAAGAGAAATAATAGTACAAGGAAATGGATACAAAGGAAAAGTATTTTGAACTAAATTCTAACTTTCTAATTACATTCTTTAGGCATAAACAAGCCACCTATTTATAGAAAAACATGGATAAATCGAGACAAATTTGGAGGGAACCACTTGGTTGATGAAAGTCAAGAATGGTGGCAAAATAATTTGCATTCATTATCACTTGGGCACCCACTTGATTATCCAATTTGGAATTGATGTAATCCGAATTAGCTGTCACTCAAAACATAAAAGTTGTAGATAAGGCTCTTATATTTCCAAATTGAGTGATCTCATACGTATTAGATACGTATTTCTATAGTTATGGGCCAAATACTGATAACTGTTCAAACTGGGCCTGTACTGCAGATTAATTCTGTTCTAGGCCAATTTTCACCCTCTAAACACTCGAATTTCCAATGCTTTGTGAAATACAATATGTTAGCCCATTGAGTCATCTCTGCACAGGATTAAGAATCACCTCAATTGGATCTTTAGGTAGAAAGTTATGCCTATTTTACCGAACCTGCCACAAAACAGTTATAAGATAATTAAGTACAATATTGTAAACATACTTAAGTTAAGAAAATTAAATACACTAGTAATACAAAACAATCATGTAAAACTCTTATTAAATGTGTAATTTCAAGTGTTCATCATCCGCTAAGCACACATGTACCTTATTTACCTGAAATCACCATAAACTATAATGAGTATAAAACTCAGTAAGCATACTAGTTTTTCATATATCAAATACAAATACATATATGTACACAATGCATATGTATGATATGCTGTGATCAATTAAAATCATAATCTTATCAAATCACATATCATGTAAGCGCTTACACATTCTTTCAAAACACATAATAGGAATACCATCACTCAACTACTACTTAGTAGGACTTACATATCACATATCACATATCACATAATGAGCCAAATGTCACTCGTAGGTGACATACCGTATGAGAGGAATAGTACAAGTGAGGTCTTGAAATTACACACATATAATGCTTATGCCCGAAGGTAAAAGCCAAACCCTCACCCTGATCATCGGTGAGTCCTCTCACATGCACCAATACGCCACCACACGAATGTGATGACTCACACTTCCTTTAGGTACCAATAGGATCCTCTCTACATACGGAACACATAACATATACCAATCCCGAAGGAAAGGCCACACATAAAGGCTCCACAAATCACATAAAATGCCTACTAAGTTAACAGTGAGTTCAAGTACCCTCAAAACACAAAATATTTCTCATGGACATATTACACTTCAAAAGCTTTCTTT
Organism: Ailanthus altissimus; assembly: GCA_946807835.1. Classification (NCBI taxonomy): domain Eukaryota; kingdom Viridiplantae; phylum Streptophyta; class Magnoliopsida; order Sapindales; family Simaroubaceae; genus Ailanthus; species Ailanthus altissimus. The sequence goes on along the minus strand of OX327696.1, from coordinate 19,877,260 downwards.
GTTAAACATATCTTATTTTAAAAGCTCACTTTCAAAAAACACATGTATGTCCATGCTCAATGTCAATGCTCACATTCATAAACATATATTTACATTTCATATCAAAACATACTTTGACATAACATAAACATATTCTTAACCATATTTACAAAATCATTCATAACACTTACTATGTTTATTGTGATTCCAGTAAAAAGTCTAGTATACTTACCTCTTAACACTTTCAGTTACAAGGCTTAAATCTCCTTAACCTATCAATAGAGATTAATCCTTTCATAAGCCTCACAATTCACACAAAATACTTTAAATAGCTTACAAAATTATACACAATGCATTTATCACATCAAATTGGTCTAAATACTTGGTTTCTCAAAACCTGTCATTTTGACCACTTACACTTAACAAAATTTTCTAATACATCAAATGATGTCCAATTACTCCAAAATCAGAATATACCATTCTTGACTCATATATCCTTCTTATATATGAATATTATATCAAATTTCCTACACAATTCATTCCATACACACCATCGAATCCAAACTACAAACCTGACAGGATCAAGATACTTACTGAACAGTATTCAATCTCCCAATTTTATAAAATCATATACTAACTCAAAAATTATAAAACTACCATATAATTACTCTTAACACATATCTCAGTCCATTATAAATATTTCACTTCCAAATCACTGCCAAAAGTATTTTAAAACTTTTTTATTCTATAACTTTAAAAATCTGTTAATCAAATATTGCAATGAGCTGATACACTTTAGAAATTCATAACACTTCAACCACATTGATCTAAATTCTCAATTCCGAGTATATCATATTAGACATATAAAATTATCATATTCCACAAATTCATAATTTCTGAAGATCATTCAGTAGGACAAAAATTATTTTTCACTGTACTATACTGTTTACACAGGAAATTTCCAGAATTTCAGGGTCATTTTGGTAAATTCACTATGAATTCAATTTCCAGAATTTTCAATCTATTCAAAGTCTCAGATGATTCTTAACATGTCTAATTTCATATACTCAAAATGCAAAACCAGAATCGAATCACAACAATTTATAAAATTCCTAGATCAAGAGGTTATCCAGTAGAAATTCCACAATTCATCATGATTTATCAAACTATCTTATAAATCATCATCAATTCTCAAACTATCATACGAAATACACATCAAATCCTCAATTATACATATTTCCAGAAATCAAAACTTAAAAAAATTAACATAATTAACACCAATAAATTAAAAAAATAATTGTGATATACCTCTTAAGATCCAAAAATTCTAATTTCTTCTTCTTCTTCTTCTTCTCTTTCTCTCTCCTCTATTTCTCTCTTCTCTCTCTTAAAAGGGGTAACTCGACCTAAATGAGAGAATTAGGGTTTTAAAAGTGTATTTTTATACTAAGTGGCTAATTTTTGGTATTTACAAATTCACCCCCAAAACTTTCAAAGTATAACAATTTGGTCCCTAAAATAATTCCAAAGTCTTGCAAATAAACCCAATACTAATAGTATATCCTTAACCTATAAAAACACTACTAATAACAATATATAAATCAAGGATCACCCACATACAAATAAAATACGTATATTTATATATATATAAATATACATATTCTTACCGGTTATGGATACTGGTTACTACACATACCATATATAATAAAGTTCAATTTCTCCTCTCCGAAGCATCATTATGTTGAGGAGTACTCGGTGGACTATAGTGAGTGAGAGTCTCATTCTCCTTTAAACAAACAAAAAACTTGTTATTAATGTACTCACTACCTCGATCTAATTGAATAGATGTAATGTATATTCTGGTATGTTTGGTCATCTCCGTAAATACATTATTCATAAACTGGTTAAGTCTTTATGGTCAGATTAAGAATCTAACCATCCTTAACTAGACAGTTTAGGGGTCTCACGCCTATATGACCAAAACTTATATACCACAGTTCCATATAATTTAAGGATTCTAATCTATAGACATTTCTAATTGTATATTATGTTCATTTATTAGCTGACATTCAACTAAAACACCACCCACATCACATGAACATCAGGAATTATTCCTAATATTCATATGATATCCTTCACTGTCAAGTACAGGAAGGGACACAATTTTTCAGATGTTGTCTTGAATATCATACCAATTATGTAATACAACTATTATATTTTATATAAGAAGTAAGTCAAGCTGGCCAACAAATTGGACTTGTAAGAAATCATCATTTCTTTTTCTAAACATTACTTCTATAAGATGTTGCATTATAGTCTCTCTCAATCCCTACAATATATTGCAAATTTGAGAGGTACATACGGTATCTCAAACCTAGTATGAACTAGCATCACATGCCATATAAATGTCTATGTCTATCAAACACAAACCTGTGGAAGTCTTCTTGACTATTATAAAGCTTCTAGGGTAGTGGGATTTTCAATACCCAACCTTACTGCAGTGGAAAACACTTTCCATTTACATTGCTCTCTTGTTAATTTTGGATAAATGTTGTCTCTGAGAACTTATCCTGGGTATTTGCCTCATCTTTTTCTCCTCACACATCTAGTTGTTGGCGTAGTCAAATATTAGGCACGTGGGTGTATGCATGTGCAATTGTGTCTATTACTTAATGCAGCGGAAATATAAATTTTGCAATAAACACAATAAATAAATATATTAATCACATTAATATATTAATAAGGTTAGAGAACTCACCAAACGTGTAACGTTATATACGTATTTTTCCTAGAGTCCACATGAAGACCAACTCGCGTGCAGTTCTAGTCACTAACTCGATGGGCTAGAACAACAGCTCTATATTCAGCATGGGATTAACTCTTTATCCCTAAAATGGCCGGGAGTGAATTTACATCATTTTCTCCAAAAGGATAAAAAATGGAGAATTTGAAGCAATTCATAATTACACCAATTAGAAGCAGAAGGAAAAATGAAACAATTTCATTTTTCCTTTTTTTTTTCTTTTCTTCTTTCTCTTTTCTTTCTTCTCCATTTCTCTCTTCTCCCTCTCTCGGCTGAATGGCCTTCTTCTCTTTTCTTCTCTTGCTTTTGCTTTTTATATATATATAATATAAATATAATAATATATATTATATAATATAAAAAGGAGAGAGAGAATGATTATTTAATAATTAAATAATCATAGTGTGTTATGACCATTTTGCCCCTTATGAATAGTTAACAAGTTTACCCCCTAATGGGTTCCACCAAATCCTACACTTAGGTAATCTCAACTGAGGGTCCACAATACACTACGTGTCCTTATACAATTAGTAAATAATAATTATTAACTAATTATTGTATTTAACAATTAAATACAGACATGCACGTATTCCTGTGAAATCGTTGAATATTGCTGGATTAAACAATTTAATCCGGCATGCTGCCCCAATGTATAACGAGTACACTCCATATCACGGGACTCCCTAGGTTTTATGCCCGATTCATCAAATGGAACTATTCCATGAGTCTATGAGCAATGCCCCGCACACATCACAGATATACAAATTAGCGCGTTGAACCATACAAGCTGAGGTTACAACACATACGTATAGTTCTTCCGTTATGATATCCAGGATGTGTGATAGGGCAAAATTGTCATATATTTTCTCATGATTTTATTTTGATATTTTATTGTTTTATGAGAATATATGGTTATTTATGTACTTTATTGTTATTTATAAGGACTTGAACGAAATTTAAAAGTTTTTAAAATATGAGTTATTTATGTGTTTTATGATATTTTATTGTTTTATGCAAGGTTTTTAAAATATGAGTCCAGCACCCCCGCGTTACCAGTATTGTCGCCCCAGCGCTGGAATAGTGATCGAAATATGAAAAAAACCTGTTTAAGTCGCATCTGGCGCTCCAGCGACAAATAGTCATCACGCTAGCGATGCTACAGCGCCCCAACGCTATCAGCTCACTGCTTCAGCGATGAAGCCATTTTCATGCAGCGCCCCAGCAACAACTACATAGCGCGCCAGCAGTAGGCGAATCCTAGTGCGATCAGAATTGAGTTTTTCAAGTTCAAATCAAACCCTATAAAAGGCCACTCGACCCCAGACGTAAAGAGGAGACCAGAGAAGAACCTAGGGCAAGAAAAAGAGAACTTAGAGCAGTTCAAGAGCACCAAGAATCCAGAGCAACATCAATCAAAAGCAATTCGACGTCTACATCGGTTTGCGATTGATTGTATCATATTTTATTTTTATTTTTATTGCTGTGATTCTCTTCTAACTATAAACTAATTTATTTTCTAGGGTTAATATTTGAACTCAATATGTGCGCTTAATTGCTATATCTTTTAGTATTTAATAAACTTAGTCCTTTATTATTTAATTTACTTGTGTTTAATGCTTCAATATATCTGGCCAATATATGGTGAATGAGTTGGTAATATGTTGATAAACTCGGAAGAGGAATCAATATATTTAGACCTAGGTAATTTGATACATGATTGTAGAGTAACATTCAATGCTATATATGCAAGTTTCAACTTAGGATAGAAATATACCTAGTTGGCATGTATGATCAATAAGACCTAATCTTAATGAATCTTAGTTTATTACAAGTACCATAGGAATATAGGTATTTGGTAAATTAAGATATACTTGCATAACCTTGGAAGAGACTTGTGAATATATTAGTGTCTTGATCAATAATAAAGACTAAGTGAGTTAAATATTAGAAGATTAATCATTAAAAAGCATATTAAGAGATAATATTAATCCTAGGTTTTCTCTACATTGTCATCACTCTATTCTCTTTGCATTGTGTTTTTATTTTTATATTTTCTGCATTCATTCTTAGATTTTTATTTTTCTGAATAATTATTAGGAAGATATAACTTTAGTAATTGGTTTAAAAGAAGAAATTATCCTTGTGGGTTCGACATCTGACTAATTAGTCCATTTATTATTTGCATACGATAGTGTATACTTGCACTTAGTTATAAGATAAAAAAATATCGCATCAATGTGCGGGGATATAGATTATCACCGTCAAATTCCCTTGTGCTCATCCATATCCTATCTTCAGACTTATATCTTAATGAACAATATATGCAAACTCCTTTGGCATATTGTTCCACCCTGGCGAAACTCTTTCCCGGGATGATTGCTTGTGGCCACAAGACTTTCTGAGATACAATCTCGAAGCATATGGATATCTAACTCTATATGGGAGCTGACGGATCCCATATCTATATGCACCGAACTCCATAAGTATTGGACCATACCCAGCGACACCCAGCGGTCACACCATGAAAGGTCTGTGACATGTGTGGAACCAAAGTATGGTGGATCACTTACAAGCCCACCATGGCACTCATGTCAAAGGACCACGTATACTACTCAACTCGAGAGAACACTCAGTTGACGACTCACATTAAATGTCTATCGGAGGCCCTCGTGAGTCTGTCCCATATCTAGTCCTAACTGGACACCCATATGTCAATACGAGCTCAAAGCTCATGGTCAGCCAGGAACGACCATCTATACCCGACAGATACGATATATGTTGATCTATATATAAAGGTATCCACCGATAGACCCGCATCGATAGAAATATATCAGGGATTATTATTCGAGAACATACTTGCGCAACTTACATTTTCTGGCACCCGATTGCAACTCTTGCAACTATGTAGTTACTAGTATATTTTCAGGTCTATGTCCCATTACAGACAAGGCTCCAACTCTTAGATCTGCTGAGTATTATAACCAACTAACACTTAGCTGTGCTAACATTTAGCAATTATATCTCTCAGTGTGGCTAACTATGAGCCCTTATCTAAACTTTTTAGATTTGATTCGAACTCCTTCAGATCTACAATATCTGTAATGTTACATGCATAATACCATATAAATTGGTATTAGTGATTTAATGGGAATGTACACTTGTATAAATACACAAGTATATGTATATTTAGGGATGACACGTAAGTACCGACCCTAACACTAGTCTTACCAGATATACTTGGAGTAGAAGATGAAGCACCTTAAACAAAGAGGGTTACACCTCCTCTATTCATATCCCCTAGAGAGATGTTATCAGAAATACCTTACAGCAAACTCTAATCAACAATAATTCAAGATTTTTTCTGAATCTAGAACATTTCTGAAATTCATCTGCCGGTCATAGTAATTTCTAGTACCATTGAGTTGGATTGCATTAACTATGCACATTAACTGGTTTGTAGAGGCCATTATACTTGACAGACCAAAATTAACAGGAGATGTAAGCGGAATGGTCATTGAATCGCTGATAAAATATTTTAAATTACGGATATAACAATTATACAAATTTTAATTTAAAACACCCTTCCACTGCTTTACATAACCCTAATAATCTCTCGAAAGAAAAAAATAATAGTTTAAACTCTTTTAAACTATACAGTGGAAAGTAGAACCCATTGAAATTTACTTGGGCCTCACGCTATAGCAATATTGACCTTTGTAAACTCAACAGGTAAACAACATTTGTCAAATGCATCTCATGTAACTCTTACCACTTAATCCTGACTACATCTTATCTTCACGCTGTAGTAATATTGTGTAAGTGCATTCCAGATTAACTTGTCAATAATTAAATATATGTTACTAATATTACCCTTACGCTGTAGCAATATTAGGCAATACGTTCGCATATATTTATCTCATCTCATGTTTAACAAGTATAGTTCAAGCCCAACCGACCAAGTCCCTTACACTGTAGCAATATTAAAAAAAGGCCGACGTGGCTTGTCTAACATCGTATTGACAAGACGGATTAAAATAAAATATTATCTCATAATGTAATATTATTCAATCTGATTAAGAGAGGTTTTTCTTTCTATCTAAGAGACCCATCTCATGGGGAGGTGATTCTCAATTAATCAATTTTTCTATGCAAACACAACTAACCCCCACCAGTAAGGCTTCTATTGTAGTTATCAATACAAAAATTAAATTTCGTTTATAATGCAAACCGATAACTCTTATCACTGTCTCTCATAAACCCTGATTTATAATGTAGACTAATAACTTTTATTATTACATCTCATAAACCCACACATGCAAAATTAATTTTAAAACACTGTTCAAAATCACTATAGCTATGAATAGTATAAATACTATTCATTTGCTACTGTTAAAGTGAACAATATTAGCGCTGCGACATCGAGTTACCAGTACTGCAGCATTGAGAGGTCACACCCCCAGCGCCGTAGAGCCCATCCTTCTGTGCTGCGGCACGGGAGGCAGAACCTCCAACGCTACGCCATGGGTTAACCAGTGCTGCAGCACCAAGTCTTTAGCGTTGCAACGCCCAGTGCATTCCTCTTGGCATAGCCATTTTAACACTTGAAATGCGCCATTTACATTGGGCCTTTCATATCCATTCACTCAAATAACACCCAAATCTCTCATATTTGGCTTTGATACTAAATTTGTTGGGGATCTAATATACGTAGGTGTATGCATGTGCAATAGTATTCATTGTATAAAATATGTATCTCATGCATATTTAAAGCAGCAGAATAATTAAAACAATACACTAAACACAATAAATAATATATTAATCATATTAATATATTTAAAAGATTGAAAAATCACCAAAACGTGTAACGTTTTACACATGTATTCTAGGAGTCCACCTGGAGACCAACTCATTAGTAGTTCCAGTCACTAATTTGGTGGGCTTAGTAAGCTAGAACAGTAACTCTAAATTCAGCACTGGGTTTAACTTTTAAATCATTTTGAATTTATTTTTTCCTTGATCAACTCTTTAATCAATAAAATATATTCTCGATTATTGTAACTGGTAGTCAATAGTAAAAATAATTTATAAACTAGTATTAACATTTGAAATCAATTCACAAGAGATCAAATCTCATTTTCTTTATCTATTTTGGTCGACCACCCTTTGAAATAAAAAACAATAATTACTTTTTGTTTCAAAGCAACAACCGAAAATGAAAAAAAAAATGAAAGCAATTCAATTTCACAAATGCTTCCTACGGTTTTCACACACATACACACATATATATATATCTCAAATTAATAAACTAATAATATAAGATATTAAAATATTACACTTGGCCACCAAATTAAATAAATAATAATATTATAAAAAGAATAGATGACAACTAAATATCATTATAATATAATAATATTATATAATAAAATCATATATTATAATAAAATATTTATAATTATTTAATAATTAAATCATTATTGTGTGAAATTACCATTAACAAGTATCTCATTACACTAATGAGATTATAAAATTCACCATTGAAGCGTGCTTTGTGCAATTCTAGTTGAGAACTTAGTGAAATCCTTTGATCTAGAATGATAGCTTCCTATTCTCGATTGAAATTATAAAACACTTGAAGCAACTTGCTTCAGTTTTATTTCTCTCGGCACTTAACAATTTTTTTTTCTTACATTTTCTTCATCTTGAACAAATGAATTATGTTAGCTATTTATAGCCACAATAGCTAATAATTTTGTCAATCAAAAGAGAATTAGTGTCTTCATTAAAGCATGGCAATTCTTTTGCCATAACAAAGTAAAGCCATTACTTGCTTAATACAAATCATTATGGCAACGTGCCCATGAAGAGGTGGCCGAATATTATCAATATCAATGGTCATTTTCTTTGTATTAAGACATGTCATGCTTAAAAAAGTATGACAAAACACTACAATTTTCCTAATTGAAATAGTCACATGAAAAATGATTTAGTGGCATTTGTAATCTATATTAACTTGCCACCTCTTAATTCTCATTTACAAATTTAATACATTTAGCCAAATAAAAGATGCCACCAATTTGACATGGACGGAAATGAACTAGGCTTTCAAAATTCTTATAAGCAATATATCAATTACACCACTTAAGCCAATTAATTTACTTAGCCAAAATTAATTATTAATATTTAATTATTAAATAGGCCAATAAAAATATGCTATGTGTCATGTCTTAATAAATTAATGACATGAAATGTGACATACAATAGAAAGGTTAAAGTGGTAAGTTTTACTTGTTGAGATCTCAGGCTTAACACCTAAACTCTATGATCTCCATGAGAGAACCTAAAATAATTTTAACTTTTTCAAGAACTTTCCAGATAGAACTATTCAATTTAGTGCGTTACCCAGTGCACAATTAGTATACTTCATATAGTAAGACTCCCTAGGTTCACACATATTTCGTCTTACAGAACTCTTCTATAAATCTATAAATGTCGCCCCAAACACACATTATGAAAATAATAAAATAACATGTTGAACCATACAAGTAGAGGTTAATACATATTCGTATAATCTCTCCATGATTTATATCATGGAAGAGTAGAGACATAGATCATCATTGTCAAGTCTTCATATGCTCAAGCTAGAATTTATCTCTAGATTCGTATTTCGATAAACATTATCTGTAAAGCTATAAGTCACTTATGGATATATGTTTCGTACTCCTCTCATATACTAATCCATGAATCACTTAAACTTATATATTTTCTAGCATATGAATGAGTATTTATTAAAATTTTGGACCAAAATGAGCAAATTTTATGTATCAAGAAGATTAATTTGTAAAGGTTTTATGGAGAAACTATACAGTTGAAGAGGAAACTTAGGAATGAGAAAAGGAAATGAGATCCAAATATCCTCATATGTTTGCTTAAGTCATGATTTTCAAGGACGAAATTCTTATAAGGAGGGGAGAATTGTAGTAACCACAATTGGTAAGAATAAATATTTATATATATAATATTCATATTTTATTTGTATGTGGGTGATACTTAATTTATGTATTAATAGTACTATTATTTATATAGATTAAGGACCTATTATTAGTATTGAGTTTATTTGTAAGACTTTAGATTTAGTTTAGGGATCAAATTATAATACTTTAAAAGTTTTGGAGGTTAATTCGTAAATACTAGAAATTAGCCTTTTAGTATAAAAATACATATTTGTAACCCTAATTCACTCATTTTGGTCTAGCCACCCTTTTTAGAGAGAGAAAAGAGAGAAAGATAGGGGAGAGAAAGAGAAAAGAAAGAAGAAATTAAAATTTTAAGCTTTAAGAGGTATATAATAATTCTTTTTTAGTTTCTTGGTGTTAATTAAGTTAATTTCTTTAAGTTTGATTTTTAAAAATATGAAAATTGGATATTTGATGTGGATTTGGTAAGATATATTGAGAATTGATGATGATTATATAGATAACTTGATGAATTATGATGAATTTGCAGAATTTCTACTTGATTAGTCTCTTGATCTAAGAATTTTGTAAATTCTTTTACTTCGATTCTGATTTTTATTTTTGAGAATATGAAACTAGACATGTCTAGACTCATTTGAAACTTTGAATCAATTAAAAATTCCACCAATTAAATTTTTAGTGAATTTACAAAAATAACCCTAAAATTCTAGAAATTTCTTGTGTTAACAGTATGCTAACGTGATGAATAATTTTTGGTCTACTATATGATCTTAAAAAATTACGATTTTTTGAAATATGATTATTTTATATGTTTAATATGATATATTCATAATTGAGAATTTAGATCAATGTGATCAAATTGTTATGATTTTCTAAAATCAGTCATTGCAGTATTTGATCAACAGATTTTTAAATCTATAGAATAAAACAGTTTTAAAATACTTTTTCATAGATTTTGAAGTAAAACATTTATTATGGATTGAGATATGCGTCAAGAGTAATTCTGTAGCAGTTTTATAATTTTTGAGTTAGTATATAATTTTATAAAATTAGGAGACTGAATGCTGTCCAGTAAATATCTTGATCCTGTTAGGATAATAGTTTAGAGTTGATGGTGTTTATGAAATGGATTGTGTAAGAATTATGATACAATATTCACATAAAAGAATTATATATGAGTCAAGAATGATATATTCTTATTTTGGAATAATTGGACATTATTTGATAAATAAGAAAAATTTGTTAAGTGTAAGTGGTTAGAATGACAGATTTTGAGAAAATAAGTCATTAGACCAAATTGATGTGATAAATGCAATATGTGTAATTTTATAAACTATTTAAAGTGTTTTGTGTAAATGGTAAGGCTTATGAAAAGATTAATCCTCATAGATAGGTCAATAAGAATTAAGCCTTGTACTCAAAAGTGTTAAAAGGTAAATTTACTAGACTTTTACTGAAATCACAATAAACATAGTAATTGTTTACGTATGATTTTGTAAATGTGCTTAGAAATATGTTTATGTTATACCAAAGTATATTTTGATATGAAACATGAAAGATATATATTTATAAATGTGAGCATTGACATTGTGTATCGACATACATGACATTTATATATTTATGACAGTGAGCGTTTCAAAATAAAATGTATTTAACAAAAAAAGTTTTTGAAGTAGAATATGTCCATAAGAAATATTTTGTGTTTTGACAATGCTTGAACTCACTATTTACTTAGTAAGCACTTTATGTGATTTGTGGAGTCTTTATATGTGGCCTTTTCTTTGAGATTGGTATGTGTTATGTGTTTCGTATGTAAAAAGGATCCTATGGGTACCTAAAGGAAGAGTGAGTCATCACATTCGTGTAGTAACGTATTGGTGCATGTGAGAGGACTCACCGATAATTATGATGATGGTTTGGCTCTTACCTTCAGGCATGTGCATTATATATATGTAATTTAAACCTCACTTGTGCTATTCTTCTCATATGGTATGTCATCGACGGGTGGCATTTGGCTCACTATGTAATATGTGATATAGAAGTCCTACTAAGTAATAGTTGAGTGATGGTATTCCTATTATATATTTTGAAAGAATGGTAACCATTTACTTAACTTGTGATTTTGATAAGATTTTTTATTATAATCCATCATCGCATATCATGTTAATGCATTGTGTATATGTGTATATATATATATATACATATTTTGGTATATGAAAAACTAGTATGCTTACAGAGTTTTATACTCATTATAATTTATGGTGATTTTAGGTAAATAAGGTACATGTGTGCTTAGCGAATTTGGCAAGGCTTCTGTTGTCCCTTAGGTTCCCTAAGTTGTCAGGTTGCTAAGTGTTTTATTTGTGGACAAGTAGTTTAAGATATTTGATTTATCCCTATTGAATAAATATTTATATATTATTTTATCAAGTGTGGTTGTATTTAGTTTATATTTCACCAAGTATAGTCATAGGTTAATTTTTATGTTGAACTTACTAGTAACTTGCTAAGGATTCCTATGTTGAATTTAAGTTTAAAACTTTATGCAATATTAATTATGAGTGCACATTATTGAATGAGTGTAAGTTATGTTGCGTGTCAGATCTTTTGGATCTGGGCGTGACAGTATGTCTATACGAGCTTCCACTAAGCTCATGATCAGCTATGAACAATCATTTGTACTATACAGATATAGACATACATTAAACTATATAAAAAGGGATCATCAACAAACCCATATCAATGAAAATAAATTAGGAACATAAAGTTTGACAACATACTTGCATAATGACATTTCCTAACACATATTGCAAATATTTGCAACTATATCATTATCAGCATACTCAGATCTTTGTCCCATTTCCGACAAAGATCTAACTACTTATATTTAGCTGACTCTTATAACCTACTAACTCTTAATATTTATCAGCACTACTAACTCTTTGCCTTGGTTTAAACTCTTTTAAACCAAATCTGAACTTCTTCAGATCATACAATGTCTAAATTTTTACAAGCATCTTACTATATATTTAATATTAACGTTTTTATTCGAAATATTTATTGTATAAATATTAAACAATTAATATTTATACAATATTAGAATAGCACATAAACATCAATTCCAATAGTTACAACAGCTAAAACAAAACCTGGATTATGCCACAAACTGTAAGAAGCAAATGGTTGGTCACTGAAAAAGAGAAGTGAATTTTAGAGAAGGAGACTTCATTTTCCTCAAGCTTCAACCATATCGACAAAATTCAGTATATAAACGTGTTTATTAAAAGTTAGCTTGTATCAAATTACAAAATGGGTGGAAAAAGTCACCTACAAACTAAAACTTCTTGAGGGTTCACGTCTACATCCTGTATTCCGTATGTCATTTCTTAAAAAGAAAGTTGGCAAAGGAAATACTACCAACACCGAATTGCTTCCTAACACGAACACTAGGGAAATTACACTCAATCCAAAACCTATCTTGGATATTTAATGGATCAATCAAGGACGTAAGTTTATCACAAAAACCTTAGTTAAATGGAAAAAATTGCCCATTGAAGATGCCATATGGGAAAATACAGAAAAATTACGAGAACAATTTCTGAAAGTGAATCTTGAGGACAAGGTTCCTATCGACGAATGGGGTATTGATAAACTAGTTAGATCCACCATAATACTAAAAAAGAACCCCATATGTATGAAAAATGCAGCTATATAGAACATATAGGAACCAAGCAAATGTGAGTTACTTATATAAAGGACGTGGTGCAGGACAAAATTGCATAAAGGGAGTGGCGGCCAAGAATAAAAAAACATGTAGAAGTAGGTTACAATTATTAAGAGATAGTTTAGGAATGTGACTGCATAGGATATAGTCAAATTGTCATGAGATAATTTAAAATAGTAATGAGTACATTATATAAAATTATGATATAATTTTCTATAAAAGAAAAAAGGATTGATTATAATTATTTTAACTATAATTGTTTTTTATTATTTAAAAGCTCAATTTTCATTTTTATTTTAGTTGATTGGTAGTTTGACCACGATTGTTTTTATTTTTAAAATATTAGTGTATGAATTGTTCTAATTGATTTTATTAATAGTACAAAGAATGGATTTTGTTGTGTTAATAGAGATGATTTGACTCTGTTAGATATATACCCTAGTATCTAAAGCACGAAATATATGAAAGATATCCCAAAATGATCCAACTATGATTTATACTTAAATTTAGATCTTGCGGCTCGATTCAATTAAGGTCGACAGGCTGAAGGTAGGGCACACCGATAGCTTCGAAATGGTATATCATATACGTAATTCAGACGCATGTAGCTTGAGATATGGTTTCCTAAAGATTCTACTCATTCTCCGATAGGAGATTTCAGAGGTTCGATGCTAGAATCACACGATTAATATGCCATTTGACTAGTTTCGAGATTTTAAGTCTATCTATAATCACTTCGCATTAAAATATTCAATTCTCGAGGCCTGAAACCCCCAAAAAATGTGGTTCGGGGCTAAAGTATATGAACTTTTTGAGGTTATCAAATTTTATTTATTTTGGCGTAGAAAAATACCAAAAAATTAACGAAAAAAGCCGTGTACATCAATACGCATTCTATAAAAATAGATGAAATTTCCCGAAGTAGGAGAAAATGCATTGGCCGAGCTTGAGGGAGCGATTTGAGGGACAATGAATTTTGACCTCTATTTGTAGGCCTTACATTGAGGTTAACAGGTTGAAGGTAGGCCGTGCCGATAGCTTCGAAATGGTACATTGTGTGTGCGATTCAGATACTTATAACTCGAGATATGATTTTTCGAAGATTCTGTTGATTCTCCGACAAGGGAATCCCGGAGGTTTGGTGTTAGAATCAAATATATAATATACCGTTTGACTTGTTTCGAGATTGTAAGCCCATCTACAAGTACTTTGCACCAAAATATCCAACTCTAGAAACTTGAAACCCCCAAAAAAGCGGTTCGATGCTAATGTACACAAATATTTCAAGATTTTTAAAACTTATTTATTTTGGTGCAGAAAAATAGTAAAAATAAAAAAAATTTAACGAAAAAAACTATACGTCAATACTCATTTTATAAAAAATGATAAAATTTTCTAAAGCAGGAGAAAATACTTTGGCTAAGCTTGAGCAAGCAATTTGTGGGTCCAAACGACGAATTTTAGTCTCGATCTGCGAGCCTCACATCGAGGTTAACAAGTCAAAAGTAAGGCCCATCGATAGCTTTGAAACGATACATAGAAACTGTAAACAGACATATTTTCCCTCGTATATATATATATATAATATAGTATTAAACAAAATATTTGAATTCAAATTTAACAAAGTAAAACTTAGATTTAATCTGATCCATTTTCAAAAACACA
Organism: Ailanthus altissimus; assembly: GCA_946807835.1. Taxonomy (NCBI): domain Eukaryota; kingdom Viridiplantae; phylum Streptophyta; class Magnoliopsida; order Sapindales; family Simaroubaceae; genus Ailanthus; species Ailanthus altissimus. The sequence continues at coordinate 19,862,115 of OX327696.1, read as the reverse complement.
TTTCAATATTTAAATTTTGAAATAAGTTGACTTGAAGTAGTTGCATTGTAAAAAAAAATTAAAAAATAAAGTAACAAAAAAATGAAAAAAAATTTGGAAGTTACATCGGCGAAAACTATCGCGGCCCATCGATGCCATTGTGGCATTTTAGACAAGGCATCACGAGCTTAAGATGGCTTGCCTAAAATGGCTCGATGGCATCTCAGGCTGCATGAGATGGCACAGTCCAAGATGCCATCGTGCCATCTCGGTCATAATATCTTGAGTTCGAGATGTTATGGTCGAGATGTGCTAGATTTAAAAGGCGATCGATTGCTGTTTGAGTTCAATAAATAACTCCCAAATAAGTTATTTTTGTCAAATTTGAACCTATTTTTTCATTATTTTAATTTAATTTTTTTGAATAGAGTGTTTTTTTTTTTAAGTATAACAGATCGAATTTTATATTTTTGACTAATAAATAATATAAAATTTAAATGTAGTTAAAATAACATATTTATAAAATTTTAAAACTATTTCCGAAAATTTCCCAAAATATAATTAGTAAAATATTTACTTGCATACACACCTGAGCTCGAACCGAACAAACAGCTTTGGATCTACAGCATTTTCATTGTTTCTAGGGTTTCTATTCTCACTCACAGACCGATCATCACCAAAATGGCGATGGCTGCTCTCAGACGCGAAGGCCGGCGATTCGCCTCCCCTCTCTTCTCCCCCCGTCCAGTCGCCGCAATTCGATCTCCTTTCCTCTCTGAGTACGATTTTACTCGATCAAAATCTCATCCTCTCATCTCGATTCATTCATCGATTTTTTCAGTTTTCCACTTGTTGTCTTTCGGTTTATCGACATAATCCGGGTTCTTGACTTTTTTTTTAAACGAAGATTTCGTTTTATATTAAGAAGTCAAATAATTGTATTAGAATCTGGTTGAAAATCTTTCTTTTCAATTTTCTTTGGTGTTTTTTTTTATGTTAGTTTGAATGAAAAGTGGAAATGTTCCCTTGATGTTGTGAAGGTGAAAGTATGTGTTTTGACATGGACAACTCATAGATTTGTTTATATCTGGGTTGAGTGAAATTGGTTGTCTTGTGTTCGCTTTTATGATTCAAAATATGATTTTTATGTTTCCTGTCGTGTTAATTTGTGAAAATGATTTTTAAAAATGAATTGCTTTTAATTTCTATTGAGCTGCACACATCTCTTCTCTGAATTGTATGCTGACCTTAGAGTTTTGGACGAATATCGATTTTTCTTCTCTATCTGAGTTCTCATTCTTCAATAACATTCCTTGAGTGCTGGTCCCTTTATTTGGAAATAATAAATTTGCTGGAATGGCAGGGAGGATGCTCCTCTGGGAGTCCGAAATATTTCTACACAAGTGGGTAAGGATTTCTTTTACTTGTAATTTATCGCCTTTCTTGTTAACTGTGTTGGATGCCCATTTTTTATGCATTCAGTAAGGGAGTCCTTTTTAATAATTGATGATAGTTGTTCCTATATTATTCATGCAGTTAGAAACCGGATGAAGAGTGTGAAGAATATTCAGAAAATTACAAAGGCAATGAAGATGGTTGCAGCCTCAAAGTTAAGAGCAATTCAAACTAGAGCTGAAAATTCCCGTGGCCTGTGGCAGCCATTTACTGCACTTCTTGGTGACACTCCCAGTATGTTCCTTGGCAAATATTTATTATTTTGGTTAAATACAGTTAACAAGTTTATTGTTGAACCTATATTGAAATCTCTGGGAATGCAGCTCTTCTCTTTGTGGCTCTATGCTGCTCTTTGAGTGGCATGACCTACAACTGACCATAGTGTTACTTCTGTGGCCTGTTTATAAATTGAAGGGACCTATTTGTGCATTTAGCCATTTGAACTCTGGGCATGCTTAGCTTGCCCATTTTGTGCTTCTTTGGTGGCAGTTGGAATCCAAGTAGGTTGTAGAGCCTACTGAAGATTTGATGACTCTTTTTAGCTCTTGCATAGCAAATTTTGTCTTCCAGGTTGTAGCACAAGATGCAAAATAGAAATCTGCGGTGAAGCTATCAATTTGGTATATTTGTGATTTATTTTTTAATAGAAAATGTTTGGTTCGAAGAATGTGGACATGGTTGGATTACTTTTTATGCATTATGGTGCCTTGGAAGTAATTTTGCTGGAGAAATTTTTCCCTTTCTTTATGGAGAAATATGATTGTGTGTAGTAAGTTGCAGCCATGTTGTGAGTGTTTATTCTTTATGTTCCACCGTGAACTTTTAGAAATTAGGAGAAATGTGGTTAAGGTTGGATTGGGAGAATGGATTGGTAGAAAACTTTTGCTGGAATTGTCGGTGTAGGCTAAAATAAGTTCTCTATAAGATTTTAGATTAAAAATTATATAGATTTGGTCTGGCCTTTCCCCAAACTGATTCCTTTATCTGCCCATAAGAGTTGGAACTGATGGTACTCTGCATTATTATTTGAAAAGTTTGCTCTATAATCTGTTTTCTTCTTGGTAATTGTGGCATCTCTGCCTATGCTTTTTCTTTTCATACTGTACCATTTCTTTAATTTTTTTCCTCTTTCTATCACTTAATTTGATGTATGTTGCCCTAATTTTTTTTCTCTTGGTTGGATGGCAGGTGTTGATGTTAAGAAGGATGTGATTGTGACTGTTTCTTCAGACAAAGGTCTGTGTGGTGGAATTAACTCCACTGCAGTCAAGATAAGCAAGGCTGTGCACAAGGTGAAATCTGGTATGTTTTGCAAGCCAATGCATTGTTTTTTGTAGATGTTTATTTTATGTTTCTAGTGAAGATTGGATTCTTTTACGAGTTAGATTGTTTTCTGCTTCTGTAGGTCCTGAAAAAGAAACCAAATATGTCATCTTGGGAGAGAAGGCAAAGGCACAATTAATACGTGACTCAAAGAAAGACATTGAGCTCATCATCACTGAGTTGCAGAAGAATCCTTTGAATTATACCCAGGTTACTCAATGTGCTTTCACTTTTACTTGATGTGGAAAGAACCATTGTGCGTTTCAAATTTTCACTTCTCTTGGGCAAGCTTCCTTTCTGGCTTTGGATTTTATGTCTCTTGGCCTCTATAATGCCTTCTCATGTTAGCCTATACACTTGGTGGGGGTTTTCCTGCCCTTAACTAAAATTTGCCCTTTAAGCTTACTATTGGTAGTTAGTTCTTATTTGTTTATACAAGAGCATATTGTTGCTGCTTTACCTTAAGCTCAATTAAATTTTGTTCTTTCAGGTTTCTGTTCTTGCAGATGATATCTTAAAGAATGTGGAGTATGATGCTTTGAGGATTGTCTTTAACAAGTTCCAATCTGTGGTCTCATTTCTGCCAACAATGGCAACCATACTATCTCCTGAGGTGACTTAAATGCTCTACCTTAATAATTCTAACATCTTTATATATATATATATATAATACACACACGGACACACATACATATATATTTAATTTTCTTCCATTTTGTATTTGCTTTCTTGATGTTATCTTTTGGCATTTTAATATAGGTTGTGGAGAGAGAAGCTGAATCTGGCGGAAAGCTTGGTGATTTAGACTCCTATGAAATTGAAGGTGGTGAAACCAAGGGTGAGATACTTCAAAACCTGGCAGAGTTCCAATTCTCTTGTGTAAGTCTTGCTCTTTGAATGAAAACTTCGGCTGTCCCAATATTTAACAAAGGATTATTTGTGGGGAATATTGAAGCCATCCTTTCCTTATTTTTTCGACCCCCCGATTTGGTTATTGTTGGAATTTTGTGGTGTGGTTTAGCAACCTCTTCCATGTATTGTTTGGTGTCACTCTTTATCTGAGGTTCGGTATATGAGATACTTTCAGAATATATATATATATATATATATTTGTGTCTATAAATTTATATATAGATGAGTTGCTGTTGGACTGGCTGAAAATAAAAAGGATCTAGAATTCTGGAGAAATTAGCTTTTTATTTATTACATTGGAATAACTTGTTGATTCAGCAATGTTTTGTTTTAAAACGTTTTCCCAATTACTAAGAATCTAAATGCATAATGGACTGGAACCTCTTATATTAACTACTATCGAGTCCTATCACTTTGTCACTGTTTTCAATTTGAATGCTTGCTCGAGTAGAAGCTCAATTCTAACACTTATTGGTTCAATATACTCTTGGTAAAGATTCCTGTCGCATGTGTTGCCTTTGTTTATGTATGTATGTATGTATATATATATATATATATATATATATTTATATATTAGCTGTGTAGTGCATAACATGCTTTTCTCTTTCTCAGTGAAACCATTGGAAACAAAATGTGAGTCTAAACCCTTCAGAGGCCAGAATTCTAATATCTGAATGTCATTTTTTGGCATTTCTTTAAAACTTAGCAAGCCCTTGGAATTGGTGCTGTTCTATAGGTTTTTAGTTTATTGAGTTACTCATTTTTCCTAGCAGCAGTATCCCACAGCAGAATCCGCTTTAGATCCTTCTACAATATAAATGCTCCCAATTCTAAAGGACTTGGCTTTGAATTGAATCAGAACAGCTTGTGATGGTTTGTGCCAAACATTTGTCGATGATTTTCTTGAATTTCATTAGGTCTTGTTCAATGCTGTGTTGGAGAATGCTTGTAGTGAGCAAGGAGCAAGAATGTCTGCTATGGATAGCTCAAGCAGAAATGCTGGTGAAATGCTTGATCGCCTCACTCTCACCTATAACAGGTCTCGCTCTCTCCGTTGTTGTCTCTCTCTCTCTCTCTCTCACACACACACACACATACACACACTAGCAAGACAGTATAACCACTGTAAATAAGAAAAGGGTAGTTTGGCATGGAGCTGGAGAACCAACTTGATCAACCCTTTGTTAATGGGATTATTAATCCTTAAGTCTGTAACTTATTCACTTAGTATTAGAAGTAAGAAATGTATAGCTGGTCTACGTTGTTTAACATTGGTCAATTATTGAAACAGAACTCGTCAAGCATCTATCACCACTGAGTTGATTGAGATTATTTCTGGAGCATCAGCACTGGAAGGCTAATTGTGGAATCGCGGTGCTTATTTTTCAGAAAGGGGAGCAATAAGTTCTTGGTGGAGGCTTTGTTGAAACTTCAATGTGGTACTTTTTTGAGTGTTTTTGTTGAGCCACTCCAATAATCTCTTCTTTGTCATAACTTCATTTTGGGGAATTAAAAATTATATTTGCGATGTTTCCTTATCATTTTTTTTATTCTTACTTATAGCTCCTTGCAAGTGAACAAAATAGCTTGTGTATTTGACAATCTGTGCAAGAAATGCCCTAATTAACACTGTTTTCCCTCTTTTTAGCTCCCATTTTAGTTCGGATGCTGATTAATAATTTACTATATTAGATCCAAGCTTTGGTTTATCAGATGTAAGCATTTCAGTAATGTTGATTAGGTACAAGATAACTATGAGCATACAATGCTTTATACAATGCTTCATTAATCACGTAATCCATGCCTGAGGGGGAAAATAAGACAAAACTTTACTTTCAGCGGCGAAGATCTATAATGGAGAAGTCTCCAAGTGTTGCAGGATTACCATTCTGAACAATATACAACTATAATTTTGTTACTCTAATACACTTCAATGAAGCTATCAATCGAGAATTGTCTTTAATTTTTTTAGGTTGAAGTTGGTTGACTTGAGATGTTTGCCAGAGCATGGAGCTAGTTTGTTCACCAAGTCTTTCATCTCACGCCCAGAAAAGATTGAGGGCATCATTGTATGCGCAAATAAGATAAAATGTGGTTATGCCATTTCCCAGTGTGCCCTTTATACATATAAACCATCTAATAGTATTCCTTGTGAAATACGAATCGTGTGTTGGTTTTGGTGGAGAACTTGTTGCACAACCTCTCCAACTCTCTTGCCAAGGTTGATGGACCACAGTAGAAAACTCCTGTGACAAGCAATAGCACCTTTTGATTTAGCAGTAGATAATACAACAAATCTTCAACTCTATTTAGCTAGCAAACATTTGCTTGTCTCTCCTAAACATAGGTGCTTTTACAAGCTAGTGCTTCTATCGTATGTAAGGAGTGAAAAAAGAACTGGGGCTTATTATGATTGATGGCCTTGAAACTCCTGTTAGGTTTGACATTTTATATCTTTCAGTTATATGCCATAAAGATAGTGGAGTAATCCACCCAAAACAACCGCCCTTTAACACCTAATATTGGTTGCGATGAAGTTAAGAACCTATTAGTTGCTTCTTTAGACTTCTTTAATAAGATAAAGCTGAAAATGAAATGCAGTTTGCTCTCGCTACTAAGGAACAAAAAAAAAAAAAAAAAAAGATAATCTCACCAATGCGTGCTCCTCTGTGCCTTTTGGCCAGTTTCGAGAAGACGTTGAACCAGTCTGGTCGAGAAAAATGTGTCCATACCTGTAAAACTCCATCATATAAGATTATAATCTTAATTTACATAGCCAGAGATTAACTATTGGTTTTGGCTATGAACTTTACTTACTGGGGTTCGGGAGACCATGTCAAAGCCTGTCCTAGCATAATACAGGGCTTGAATTACACTTATGAAAGCTGATCGTACATCCCCTTCTTGATAAATACTTGTTAAGAAGTTATGCATCTCAATGACAGACTACATGATTACCAGATCAAATAAGTTGGTTAGAAAAGAAAGATACTTTTAATAAATATCAAGTTAATAGCATTAATATCTCTTATAATCAAACAAATTTTGGGCAATTTACAAGTTTTGTGCTTGTGTGAACTTGCAAGATCTTGGCTTCTACCTGCGCTACATTTGTTTTTGATATTTCCTTGATGACATCTCTGAACCAATCAAAGGAGCTTTGTTCTCTTGTAACCCAGTAAAGATAGGCTTTTAATGGACGCTTTGGAATATTACAGTCTCTGCTATCAACCTACATAAAGTCCAGAATAACATTGTCAGTGGCCATGAAAAAGGGCACTCCTCTTTTTATCTTTTCTGATGCAGAACCAAAGCTGAAAATATTTACTTGATCAAATTGTGTTTTCTGGGTACCATTAGCAACATCTTTGATGATGCTAATGAAAGGTGTGGCTCCTATGCCGAGGCCTATCAGCACAACTATATCATACTTGGTGTGGTCTTGAGAAGGAGCACCATAAGGGCCATCAATGTAAATTTTTGGAAACTGGTTTGGCCCTGTTAATATTGCCTGTAAAATCAGGTTACAAGTGTAATTGATTCAATTACTTTCTCTGCTTAAGCAACCTGGCATCAGCCGCTTCTCTTAAAGCCATTTTTTTTACCTCTTGGAAGAGACTGTACAGCTGATAACTCCAATCTCCAAGAGTTCTGATATGCACACTCAAGTAATCATCTCTTGGTCCAGAAGTTAGCGAAAATGGGTGCCTGAAAATGAATATTTAAGATCTTATGCTTGAAGAAATTTAATGATTAGACTCTTCTGAACATCAGACCAGGTCAGCTTGATAGTTATACCATTCAAAGGATGAAATTTGAGGGCACTGAATGAATATGTACATGCCACTCTTGTGATTGAATCCTTCTGGTTTCTGCAATTTGAGGCACAACACTTTTCCAGGATATAAACTTGCCTGCATATGCAATTCAGTTAGTAAAATTGGAAACTACACGATAGTAGCCATCACATTTAAGACTTGTAAACATATGAATTATCTCAGTAACTCTTATACCTTCAAGATTTTAGTTTCGTAAATTCCTGATCTTATAGCCCGGAAAATTCGCTCGCCAGCATACAATAAAACTGGAATGGCAATGTACATCCATGTCTGCATAAGGAGATTTAGTTCTTGTATCAAATATTTAGTTAAAAAAAACCATATATCCATCTACCACAGGTACTATATGGAATAATTCTGATATTGTAAATTTACATTTAGGCTTACCGTTTTCTCAGTTACATTGCTGGTTAGGAACAAGAACATGGAGTGAACTATAAGCAAGGAATACACAAAAACGAACAAATGATGTGAGTACCAAAATGTATTGTATCCAGTGACTTGTCTGACAGACCTCGGCAGCAAAGGCGACTGGCGGCGAGGCCACTTTGTTGCTAGTGAAAAAGCTATAGTCATTAATATGACCATAGCAATTCCTGACGCAACTTCTGTTGTGGCCAAAATTTGTGCGTATGATGGTTGATGGTACCCAAATCGAGCAGCTATTGTTTGCCGGAAAATTGATCGGTCGGAGCTGCTAATTCTTGGGAAATCACAAGCAAGATGTGTGCCTCCATGGAGGATAACACCCACTACTATCCCTCCTGCAATCAACTACAAGGGACAAAAAACAAAAAGTTTCATAATAAGTTTTGTAAGGGCTAATAATAACACTTGCATACATTTTAATTCGCAAGGAGTACGTCCTTCCTTAAAGCACACGATCCCTTTTTACCTTATGAAAATTGATGTTATCGTTGAATGGGATAATTGAGTTGAGCCGACGGTTCTTGCGAAGCCAAGTGATTGAATTTCGGCTAACAGGGAGTAAAATTAGAGCCATGTTGAATTTCAAGGTTTCGGCAGCTCCTTTGGCAGTGCAGAGACAATACCCCATGACTTCAAATGCTGTTCTGTGGCTATATTGAAAGAATTTCCATGCAAAAAGTGCAAAGCATACAATTAACCAGAGCAAGATTATCCACGAACGTCGCCAATAAGATCGAAACAAGATCTCAGCCTTTGACATTGGTTCTTGATAATATTGACCATTTTGATGGGGGCTTCTACCGTAGGAGCCTCTTGGTAAGCTTACTTTGAAAAGAATCTCTAGCTGAGATGGCTGCAAATTTATTAGTGATAAATATTTAGTAATTTAAAATTAATGGTCATTTGAGGATTAATATCAAAAGTGTTCTCAAATTTAATGGGTACCTCAAGGTAGCCCCGATGATGATCACTATCAAGCACTTGCATGATTAAAGCAGCTTGTTCTTCTGCTTCCTCGTGAGTTATCGACAACTTATTTGCAGAAGCACTCAACAAAATTGTCTGTAAATTAAAAGTTGCAATCAAAATTTCCATGAAACTTAACCAACATAGTTAGATTTTCATTGTTGAAGAAATTAAAGGGAATTGAAGAAGATGAGTACTGAACCTGATTAATATCCTTCTCGGTAATTCTTCCATCCATATTTCGATCACACCTAGTGAAAATTACATGAAAGAAAATTCATTGGCGATCTTTAAAGACATTGACAATTTAGTTCAACAAGGGAGAAAATATATGATCAATGATAGGGGATGGTTACATGTCAAAGAATAGTTGTATTCTTGAATCAATACAAGGGTCGGTCATGCGGCGCCAATGACCATGAAGTTCATTCTTTGTTATATCTACTTTACATTCTCTTCTTCCTCTTAATGCCCTTAATATCTCATTTGCAATTTCTGGTGATTGTTTCATGCCTACCAAATAACAGAAAATAGTAAAATCTTATAAGCTTAGTTTCTTATTCTTTTTCTCAACAAAATGATATAAAAAAAAATGGTTCATCAAAAAGCTGATTACCGGTTTTTGGGGAGATATAAAAAGTAGGCAAACAAAAAAATGATACAACTCAGACTCTGGTCTTACCTACGCAAAATCCAAAATCTGACCAATTGATTACCGGTTCAGGTCCGTTTCTGATAGAAGCGAGCCTGTTGAACCGGTCCTCAACGTCGGTCCACTCTAGGTCAGTGAATCTCAGCCGACTGATCTCCAACCCGGCCGTCCAAGACTCCCCAGTAGCCTCCAAATAAACCCAGTTGATCATGTTGCATGGCGGTCCGGTTCCTTGAACCGGAGTGAATGACAGAGGTACCACACTAGCACTACATGAAGATGAAGATGAAGAACATGAAGAAAGAGCTGAAGCATGAAGTTCTTCAGCTGCTTCTTGTGACTCTTCCTGCATCTCCCTTGATGGGTTCTTTCAGTTTTTTTTTTTTTCTCTAATAGTGATGGTGTATCTCTAGTTATTTTTTATATTCTCGAGAAAAAGTGGATTGTTGATACTTTGATGTGATACTGAGGAATTGCTTGCTTGGGAGGAAAGAAAGTGTACGAGTTTGGTTAGAATTAATGGTGACTCGACACTCAAGTTCATGGCTAATGCAAGTAAGTTTGATAATGAAAAGAAGAAGAAATTGGAAGGTGTTATTATCGGATTTATGTCTCTGTTTGTTTTCTTGCCCTGTAATTTGTATGATTAGAGTGGTTGAATGTAGAACATGGAAAGAGAATATTATTGGCAAAGAATATAGGGTCTGTATAATTGGTTTGGTAGGATAATAAGATAATAAGTAGTTGACATTTTTTTAAAGCAGCTGTACCAGTAGGCTATGGCAATGAAGAAGAATAGAATTGCTGGTTTTGTTATGGAGGAGTAGGAATATCAAGACAAGAGAGGTTCAAGTCAGAGCAGGTAGAATTATATATATATATTCATCAAAAATGGAAATGCTTATGATATAATACAAGAGGAGAGAATTATATGACCAAATTTTTCAACCAAATGCCAGCATATTAATGACTTGCTTGATGAGGTAAATGAGCTGTTTTTGGTTTAGATGAGTGAATAATTGACTTTATACATAGTTGTTATCATTAGCCATTGGGTGGGGGGAGGTTGTACTGCATAAATGTGTTATTTGCATGCTTTTGTCTGCAGATTCCATGCGTATGTATTGAAGAAGGCAGATGGCCTGCGTTTTCATGGGGGAGAATTAGTGGAGTTTTTTGAGGGGACAAAGCTGATCATAGGCATGCTTAGAAACCACAGTATTGATGGCCATGCAATGTTTTGACACTTTTTATATGCCAAAAAAAGCAAAGCAGGAGATACGCAGGTCATCATCAAATTCTTTGGGGTTTTTAGAGCCCTGTATTTGGCTTGAAATAGACCCTTGATCATGCATATATATGCTATGCATTCGCTGATAAAAAAATTCTTGTGCAGTAATGTCAAAGGTTGAATTTATTACTTAAATATATTTATATAAGAATGGACCATGTGCTTTTATTCTATAAATATCGGATTACAGATCGATAAAAAAAATAATAATAATGAAAAATGGATCTAGTCATAGGTGGACAACAATGTATCCATATTTGTTTAGCATATTTCCGACTGGCTAAACCATTCTGTGCCTCAGCAGTATCTTTCCTTTTGATTTTCTTAATGGCCGAAAGAAGGTAAGCAAAATTGGTGGAATATACGAGTCTGGATTGGTTTAGGATTAGATTCAGCTTTCCAATATAGGTAACTCAAAATCGTTAATCCATGAATTTCACGAATAAGTTGTAGGCATCTGAAAAAGATGGAAACAAATCAAATTACAAAATTTATTTTAATTGTAATTATTTATTTTAGTCTTATGTAACGAAAGGCTTCCTAAAAATGAACAAATCCCACTTAAATATTTTTAATAATTAAAGTAAATGATGAATACATTAATAAAAACATGAAACACATTAATCATAGTATAAAATAGAATTACATATCTATAATATTGATACAGAGAAGGATTGAAATTTATGTCCTATAAAAATAAACAATTAATCATCATTGTTCATTGATTCATTAATTCACAATCATTCTACCATTTATTCTATTGAAATTAAATTATTCAACCTTATTTGTTTGTGTATACACTCTTTCATACACTAGTATCCTTTTTTTTTATACCAACATTGACTTAAGCATTGAAAAAAATTTCATGCAAAAAACCACCATTTAAAAACTACTAAGAAAGTAAAAAAGATGGTAGCATTGAAGCACAACTAGATGTTCCTCCTGAAACTTTTAGATATCACTGCAATGATAGACATAGACAAAGATCCTCGAACAATTTGAGAAGACGAGAAAGGAGAATTATGGATTGAGGGACAAATTGACAACATTAAAATGATGTGAGGAATTGAATGATGACCTCGAAAATATTCAGCACCAAGAGAATAGACCAAGATGTACTTAGCATGAATGAACACCGATAAATGGAATAGAGACGTACCCCAAAGAACAAGAAGAGAGAAAACTCCAAAGAGAACAAAGAGAATAAACAGTGATGACAAAAGAGCTTACAACGCCATAACTGGGCATTACTAGTAATCTAAAAGGGATTTTGTAATCAATTTATAAAGATTGATAAAGAGGAAAAACTCTTAAATACTATTTCAATGAGATGACAAAAGACAAGTTAGCCTATAATTAGAGTCGAATTTTTTGGTAACACACTTTGCTTACAACGCCATAATTGGGCATTACTAGATACTCTACATGGAAGTTGTCCCTTCCACGTTACACCTAGTAGTTAGATGCATCTCATCCAGTACACAGGGAATAATAGACAGTAAGGGCGAGCAACTCTGCTAGAGATGGTACTTACATGTCATTCAAATTTGTAGTAAATATTTTAATATATTCGTTAATACTTAATTATATAGTACTAAGTTTGTTATATTTCTAAATATTATAGATCTAAAGGAGTTTAGATTTGATCCAAAGGAGCTTGGGTCAGCGCTAAGAGATTAGCATTCTAAGAGCTAAAACCTTGTCTAAAATAGAACAAAGACTTAGAAATATTATAGTAATAATATAGTTGTAAGGAGTTGCAAATAGTGTTAAGAAATATTATTCACAATATATTTTTGAAAATATTGTTCCTAATCTATAGTTGTTGATGCAGGTCTATTGATATTTCTTCTAGATCAATATATGTCTATATCTGAAGACGGTTAGTTTTAGTAGATTATGAGTTTAATGGAAGCTCGTATAGGCATGCAGGTATTCAGTAAAGATTGAGTACTGAACAGACTCATAAGAACTCTTAATAGACATCCCATAGAGCCGTCAATGAAGAGTCTTATTGAGTTGAGTAGTATTTGTGATTCTTTGACTTAAGTGCCATAGTGGGCTTGTGAGTGGTCCATCATATTTTGATTCCATAGATGTCAAAGACCTTTCATGGTATAATCTCTGGTGTCGTTGGGTATGGTTTGATGCTCATGGAGTTTGGTGTACATAGATATATGATCCGTTAGCTTATATAGGTGAGTTGTATGTATTAATACTCCAAGAATTGTATTTCAAGAAGTTTTGTAGCCACAAGCATAAATTCTGAAAAGAGTTTTTCATAGGGTTAAACAATATCATAAAGGAGTTTGCAGATATTATTTATAGAAATAAAAATATAGAGATAAATTCACAGTTGAGTGTATAAAGATTTGACAGTGATGATTTATATTTTTACTCTTTCAAGATATAGGTGACAGAAGGATTATATACTTTTAGTTGACCTTAGCTTTTATGATTTAACGCGTTATTCTATAATATCTATAACATGTGTGGGGCATCGTTTATGAATTTATGAAAGAGTTTTGTAAGACAAATAGGCATGAACATAAAGAGTTTCACAATATGAAGCGTACTTATTGAGCACGAGGGTAACGGGTTAGGTCAAACAATTTAATCTGGTAAAATTTCAAAAAGTAAAATTTGTTTCAAGATCTCCCAAGATGTGAAAGCTTAAGTGTTAAACTTATTATTATTTAATTAGTTGACAAGAGTTGTCAACCAATTAAATTATAACATATGGCCACTTTAATGGACAAGTGTCCTTCGTGCATGGATTCAATGTGACACTTGTCTTCATGCATGAGAAGTTTGAAAGTCAAGTGTCAAGTACACATTGGACAAGTGTTATGTAGTTTTAAAATGTTGCATTTTGATCCCTGAAAAAGTCAAACTATATAAATCAAGTGAAAGTGTTTTCATTTGGTGCATGAGAGAAACAACAAGAGTTGATATGTAATCCAGCTACTGAAATTCATACTACTATTTTAGCATTCTAATTCTACTAGCCATTAGAGTTTAGAATTGCCAACAAATCTATTTCAAGGTGAGCAAAATTTTGATTTTTCACGGAATGGCTTTAAGGATAAGTATTTTTGAATTTATTAATGTAATAGACTTACCTTTAGTATATGTTTGTTAAATAAGAAATTAGATTTCCATTCTGTTGTATATATGTATGTTTGTCGTGCATTTGTAATTATTCAATAAACACTTAATCACATACATGCACTTAGATATAACACTTAATAATGGTATCAGAGCATGTTTGTATTCTCTAGGTTTATGGAGTGTGTTTGAGGAGTTTGGGATGCCCAAAAACATTAGGTGCTGTATTTTCAAATGTTGAAAATGCATTTTCTAGACACTACTCGAAAGAACATCGAGGCGTTCATAATTTTGATAAGTGCTGGGTGTTTTATGAAATAATATTAGGGCGTTCAAAGCAACCTAAAGCACATAGAACAATATTTACCATCTTATAAAAAAGACTGGAAAGAATGGAAGAGAAATGGTTAGAAGAACTCCTAAGAGTTCTTTAGGCATATAGAATAATTACGAACAAATTTACCGAAACATCACCTTACGTACTAGTATATGAGACAGAAGTAGTACTTTATATGGATGTATTTATTCCCACTTTACAAATCAAATTAGTGAGGTTAGAACTGAATGATGAAGCTCTTTCTATAATGAAAGATCTTATTGATGAAGTTTAAGATGTTATGTAATTCATGCCACAGTATACAAGAAAAAGATAAAGAAATAGTACAACAACAAAGTCCGAGAAAAGGAAAATCAAATAAGGAAATTTAATGCTAATGAAAGCACTCAATATAACTAAGGAGTAGAATGCTAAAAAAATGGCAGAAACATGGAAAGAACAAAACAAAGTTATTAAGAACCTAGCACGAGCAGCCTTTATTCTACAAACCATGGAAGAGGAACTCATCCCCACGATATAGAACATATCTAAGCCCATGTGTAAGCTCGTTTTCAGTTTCTAAAACAATTATTCAATTACATTAATGATTTTGTAGTTTACATGGTTCATGATTTCTATCAAGACTCACTCCTACTTTAATGTTTAAATTAATGCTTGTAACAAGAGTAGGTTGAGCACTAATAGCTTGTTGGGTGATTTTTTAAGAAGCAAAAATTGTTGAAACATATTTTTAAACTTTCTAAGATGTTTACATATCCAAAGAATAAGATTTGTCTTAAAAGAAAAAGATTGATCACTAAGCGATACATGTTTAGCAATGTAAATTCTCCTTCAATGATATAAGTGTATATATATTTTAATATTGTAACCTATAACGACATTATAAGGAGTGAAAGTTGAGCTTGTTTTGTTATAGGGTTTCAGAAAAGAAAAGCACTTATAAAAAAAAGTCTCATGAAAAAGTAATTAGGTTTAAGGTCAAATAGATTTCCATATGGTGACTTGTTCTCTAAGATTGAAGTTGGTAATTTATTGATAAGGCAAATTGCATTGTGAACTAATTTCCACCAAAATTTAAGGGTTATCTTTGCTTATGCAAAAAGAGTTAGGGAAATCTTAATTATGTGCCAATATTTTCTTTCCACTTTAATATTTTGGTGATGTGAATAAGGACATATTTATGTTCTATTTATTCCTGTTTTAAAGATCATTCTTAAAAGCTCTAAATTCTCCAACAATGTCACTTTTTGAAGAATCTTTATATTTTGACTCAATAATTTCCCAACTTTAAGTCTTGATTTGAATGAAGGTTTGTAATGCTTCTAACTTAGTTGTTAAGGAATATATCCAAGTATACTTAATTAAGTCATCTAAAAAGGTAATATAGTACTTGTATCCCTTATTATACAGTATTAATGTTAGCCCCTGTAGATCCATATTATGATTTCTAAAGGAACCTCGATTTTTGGCTCAGTTTCCTTAAAGGTTAGTCTATAAGGCCTTATATATTGACAAACTAAATTAAAAGGAATTCTTGATAAGGTAGTATTTTTATTTAATTCAAACATGTCATTATAATTGGATAAAACCTCATCGAGAATTATTGTATTAGGATGGCCTAACTTTCTATGTTGGTTCATTAATTCATTATTGGTTCTCAGGGAATTATTTGACTTAATGTTATTTAGATTTCGAGCCTGACACTTACTTAAACTAAAAAATTGAATAAAAAGATAGTATTGGCTTTAGAATTAGAGGAAGATTAACATATTCAATAAAGGATTATTGACTCAAGAATAAGATTGACATGTTTGTAGACTTGAACAAGCACTATAACTAATACAAGCCTTTTTTAGTCACTTCTAAGTACAGAACACTATCATGTTTCTTGTCCTATACAACACACCACGATTTATTGAATTCAACACAATGTAATCATCACTTAATAATTTAGATATACTAATAAGATTTTTGGCTATCTTAAGAACATATAAATTTTGATTCAATTGCAAATGTTTACTGTGTGAGTTTTATTTTGCATGTAAATGAGAGTAAAGAATGTGAGTGATAAGCAAGTTTTGACAATTACTTATAGTGAGATTTTAGTTTCCTTTGTATTCATTATTGATGTTCAAGTTGTTCATTTTATTTGTAACTGATTATTGTGCTATATTATAGTAGCTAAGCGCAAGTGTACGCTATCGTATCAAGTAATATAGGATTTTAAGTTCAGATATCGATCCCACAGGGACTATGCAATCTAATTCTATAAATCAAGTACTAAAATTATACCTACTTAACTTTTATTCAGAAAATCACAATCTGAAATTTATTTAACTAATTTAATTCTATCAATTAACTAAACAAAAACAAAGAGTAGAATTCACAAATAAAGATAATTTAGGATTTTGACTCGTCCCCTAATATTTCATTGGATTCATTAACCATTTAGTTAATCCCTTAATACCAATTGATTGGTTTAAACACTAATCTCATCACAAGCCTCTATCGATGGTCAAGTGACTATATTACGCATTCTAACAATCACCTATATGTCTATGGTAATCAAATCAGAATGTAATTCATTAAGATCAAGTCTATATTATACCATACATGCCTCCTAGGTATATGTCTATTCTAGATGGAACTCATAGTTGTTACCCTATGATCATGCATCAAACTACCATAGGCTAAACACATGAATCCCTTCGTCGAGTTCATCATGATTCCTCAATCATTCAAAATATTGATCAGGTATAATGAAATCATTAAACACAAGATAGAATGAATCAATTGAATTTATCAAGTTCATAAACTAAAATTTAACACAATCCAAATCTATACTAGGTTCACATAGTCTAACCCTAAATGAACAAATTAACCCATCACAAAACCAAAAGTATCAAACCAATTCATAAAGATCAACAAGAACAAGAACATAATGATAAAGAAAGAGAAGAAAAACTAATCAAAGTGACTCCTTGATGTGCTTCTCCCTCAATCTTGACTTGAAGCTTGAATCTTGATCTTGGTTTTTCAATCTTGACTTGAAGCTTGAATCTTAATCTTGGTTTTTCAATCTTTGGCTTTGATATTTGATCTTGTGTTGTGAATTCTCTCTCTAAGTTTTTACCTCTTTTCTCTCTTTTTCTCCTCTCCTCCCTCTTTGGGTTTTTTTCTTTCTATTTATAAGTTTTTGTCTTCAAAAAACTGTTCACGAGTTATTGTAGAAAATACTGTTTACGGGCACTGTAGCAAAATACTATTTTTTGATACTGTTCACCACCGTGGGCGCCGCGGCGCTCAGCTACTGACCTGGCCACCGCAGCGCTCAGTCACTAGGCGTTGCGGTGTTCAGCCCTAATGTCCCTTTCGTATTTTGAGCGTAACTTTTTCGTTTGACGTCCGATTCGCCTTCTTTTGTTCTTATGCGTCACATTTTTCATTGTGCATCTATTTATGATCAAAACATATAATTAAATAGTCAAATATTTATGATTTAGAGCAAAATATAAAAGTTAGGTACAAATTATACTAATGCTTTTATGCTTTTATCAGTAACATAGTTGGTTGTTCATTAAGGTACTAAAAAGGATCATCTTAATTGTTAGCTGTTATAACAAAGACTCTTACTTGTTGGTTAGGATTTGTATCGGGCATAAAGTCCTTGAATTTTTTCTAACATTGAGGTGTAATATGAAGATTCATATCTAGAGCTATCTCCGGGGAATATGAATGGATAAGAATGTAAGAGAAAGTTGAATAAAAGCAACTTAAACTGGTCCAAAAGAGTTTTGATCAAAGGTTACCCCACTTTTGATGTAAATAACTCTTGCCTTTAAATGTGAAGCAAAAAGACTAAGTGTGGAAGCTTATAACTCTAATCAACAAGCTACATCTAAGGCTTCAAAAATCCCACAAGTGCACCTTATCCGAAACTAGGATAACCAAGATTAGTTCAGACTTAATATTGATGCTGCAACAAATCATGACAAGGGAACTTTTGGTTTTGGAGCAATATTATCATATACTAATAGACAGATATTATTTATGGTAGCAGGCCATAGTTCATTCAATGAAGATATAGAAATGGCGGAGGCTAAGGCAATGAAATTTGGTTTACAAGCAATCAATATCTTCAATCTTCCAAGAGTTAGAGTTGAATCAGATGTACTCAAAGTGGTTAATCTAGTAAGAGGCAACTTATCCTCATACAAGGAAATCAGATGGATAATTCAAGATATTCAAAATTGTAATGGCAAGAATTGCTAAATTGAATTTGTTCATGTACTTAGAGCTCAAAACATATTGGCACACAACTTAACCAAGCATGCTATGATTCTTTCTTCTCCTATGTACTGGTTGGACAACTTCCCAGTTGTTTGTTAATTGGCAATGAAGTTTCCCTTTTCTAAAAAAAAAAAAAGATTAAGTGTGGTTCAAAACTAGTACGAGCTTATGCATTTTATTATTTGATAGCTCTAATAATAAGATAGAAAAATAGTATAGACTTAAAGTAAAGATCCTTGAATATCTATTATGTATTCAATATAACAGTTGCTACAAATTTTACATTAATGAATAATTATTATATACAAAGAACTAGAGCGTTCTTTAAAAAAAGCAATCGATCACTTCCTTAGATCAAGGGATGTGTTATGTTTGATTTAAAACCTACACCATTCGATCCCTGTCTCTTGTACCAAAATACCTTAGATCAACCCATCATCATTTCGCATTACTTTTGTCTTGGAAGTCCTCGTTTGTTGCCTTTGTTGTACTCACTAACCAGCAGCAATTCATGCCTAAACTTAATGCTTCAATAAGAAAGTAATGAAATATGAAATAAATGATATAAAATTCATTGGTTTAAACAAATTTATTATTATTATTTAGAGGAGTGATTCAAATTTAAACTACTAATATAAGAGTATATTTTATATTATTATTTATCATTCTATATTAAGGGGTTAATTTTTTTCTTTAAGTGAGAATTTTTTTAATAAAAAATAATTTTTTTTAAGTATATTTCAGCATAAGAAATTATCAAAAAAAAAAAATTGCTAATCTCAAGAACATATCAACAGAAAATTATTAAAAAATCTTCGTTGCTTGTAATGTTAGTATTAAAATAAATAAATAATATAAATTAAGATTATGGATTTAAGGGTAAAGTCTTTACTCAAAAACATTTGACTCTCTCTAAAACGAAAAATACTCTCAACTCAAAGAAAAAAAAAACTCTAGCTCTCTCTCTCGTGAACACTCCCCTACTTTATTTCATGGCCTTTCCTTATTTTCTCTTTATTTCTTTTTTATTTGTTTTGTTCTGTTTAATCACTTTTTCATCTTGTTTTTTAGCAAGGTGATTGACCCGTGCAAACATCAAGTTAAGTCATCAGTTCTACTGAGTCTTTTGTCATGAGTCGACATTTGTTATTATCCTAAAAAATTAGTTTGTAAAATAATATTATTTATCTGTCCATATATATTAAAGATTTACTTAATTTTTATTTGACAAAACGTTATATTCTTTCCCACCTAATTACGTGATACTCTCGTTACAATTTGACTCAAATTTATAGGCTAACTTTGTTCGTATTACCCATCCCCCTAAGGCCATGGGAGATCCATTATTCACGTGACAATTTCAATTAGGCTCAAGATAAAAAATTTTCAAAACCCACTTAACTTGTAATACCCATCTCCACTTCTGTTAGAGGATCCATATCCCATGTGACAATCTCTATTGGATCGATTTTATGGCCTATATATAAAATGAGAAGGTTTGTTCTAATACCACTTATCACAAGTCGAGCGCTTGTCATTAACCCAAAAGACTAACTTATTTTGTAATATTACTTATTCGCCTATATAAACCTAAGATCCACCTAATTTATATTTGATGTGAGATGTGACACTTCACCGGTCTCTTGTAGTGACCACTGGTATTAGCCATGGCTCTGCTAGCCTCTATCGTGTCTTCGCCAGACACTGCACTCGCATCTCCCTCCTACCAGATTTTAGAATTAGCTACCAACCATCGTTAGGTAAATAACACTGCTTCTTGAGCTCACATTGTTCACCAGCACCCAAAGCTTAGCCTATGACGGGGAAGCAAACTTCGGCAACATGCCTCCTTATAGCCATCTATTTTAATGTTGGTATTCAGTTGAGGTCTTGATTGGTTCTATTATTGTAATCTATGAAAGATGTGTATAATTTTATGGTGGTATATTTTATATTATCCCTTTTATGTGAGAGTAATTTTTATCTCTCTTATATGAGAGCAGTTTTATTCCTCTATCTAAAGGTAAAATTCTCTATTTATAATAAGGACAATAATCTCTAACTGTATGAATAATCTCTCAATATAAATTTAAATCATATCTCTTTTTAACAAAAATTAGATTAAAACATATCTAAATAAATTAATATGTTGTAACTTCGAGTAATCCTCTAATTTTACATTAGTAATTTTTTATTAGAATATTAATAATATTACATTTATCTATTAAAAAAAGGGGATAGAGTCTTAAAGGTGGCCACGGTCCCAAAATTCTTTAAAAAATTATATTAAAAGGAAGTCGATTAGAATTTTGCCTTGAAACAAGCATTTTTTTTTAAGTTTTAACTTAACTTATATGTTAATGGCCCCCTTATTATATATTACTTTGACCAATAATTTTTTTAACAAGAGTACATTCGCCCCTCCTTCCAATATTGGGTCTAATTCTAATACTGAGTTGGAATCATCATACCTACTCTCGCTTAAGCATAATTCTAACTTAGCACTCAAAAACAAAAATAAATGTATGTATATTATTATTATTATTATTATTATTAGTGCGCGTAGACCAAAGTCAATACCATAATACAATAACAAGTAACAAGTTGCATTTCAAGTAACCAATCAATCCCGTTACTAAAATTTATTCATAACTCAAATTGACAATTATACCCTCCACCACCAACCTGGTGTTGGAGTTGGTACTTGGTAATTGGAAGGGGTGGCTGCGTAAATAGTTTAACTTTCAGGGTGCGTTTCAGTAATTTAACGAAGCAATCAGAAACTACAGAGTAAGGGAGAGATTTAAGGTTCAGCAACAACAGCATGAGCATTGAGCAACAAGCGTCAAGCAGCCCGTCACTTTCACTTTCACTTGCAGTTGCGTTGCGAGAGAGAAGAGAGCAGACGCAGAGATCATCAAACAATAACAACAACAACAACATTTCCATCCAAACCTTAGAATCAATTACCATTTTAACGTTTGTAAGTTGTTCCTCTTTTATTTTTCTTTACTAGCATAGACTTTAGTTTCTCATTTTTCTTTATGGAAATTCATTTCTGTTTTTATTTGTTTGGTTCGTGATAAAATGTTGGAAAATTTTCAAATTGCTTTCGTGGGTTTTTCACTGTTGGGGCCTGAACTGAAATGTATGAAAGTATTGTTTTTTTCTTCAGAGGGTAATTGTTTTTGATAGATTTGAACAATGCTCATAGATCATTTGAACGTAGAAGATTTATTTTACTCATTCATTTTCCTTTTTTATTTGTTTTTTGGAAGTAGATCATTTGATGGAAGGTTTATTGAGCACCCCAATTTATGCTCGTTACAAAAAGCAGCACTCTCTTTTCATTCCAACATTTTCACTGCAATTGAGGAAAAATTTGTCTACAAATCAAGTTTGGATGATGAAGCATCCTAAATTACTCGCTTCCTCTGCTGCTTCATTGCAACCTTTGGAAGCCTCAACATTGACTCGCTTCAATAACACACTGCCCTCAAAAGGTTATCGTTCGTTCCTCTTTAAACATTTATCGAGTTTCTATGCATTTCAGTTAGTTAATGTATGGCTAAAAGATATAATCACATGTTGATGGAGCCAAACACTTGGGGAAAAACAACTAGTTAAGCTCAGTCTATATTATTATTAAGGACCTGATAAGCCCAGATGATTCATGTAGATGTTTCGTGTTGAAAATTATGACACAGGTTCTGAGTCACTTAAATGTTAATGATTTGTCTTCGAAGTCTTTAGTTTTATAGTGGTGGATGATGTTGTAGGATATAATTGTCAATAATGATGAATATGCTTTCTTAAATTTATAGAGGTTCTTGACCTGTGGAAAAATGCTGATGTGGTGTGCTTCGACGTGGATAGCACGGTGTGTGTAGACGAGGGCATTGATGAACTTGCGGAATTTTGTGGAGCAGGAAAAGCTGTTGCGGAATGGACTGCTAGGTTGGTTGTCCCCTTTTCCATTGAAAATAATTCATGTTTGATGTTATAGTGGGTCCTGGCTGATTTATCTTTTGGATCTTTCCAGGGCAATGGGGGGTTCTGTTCCTTTCGAAGAGGCCTTGGCTGCCAGACTTTCTCTGTTCAAACCTTCATGGTCTCAAGTTCAGGATTATCTTGAGAAGAGGCCCCCAAGGTATCATTGCTCATTCTATCCTGGTTTTATGTTCTACTAGCTTCTTTCATTTGTTCTTCTTCTGATATCTTTTTATTTTGAAGGAAGAAGGTGGGGACATTTATAACTAGTAACATAATTCTGCTTAGTGCTACTGCCTACTATCACACCAATCTTTGAATTTTATGCATGAGTTGTTCTCTGCTAATATTTGCAAAAAAATGAACTAGGCAGTGGATGAACCATTTTAAAATATTGATGAACAACATATCTTTATACTGGCAATACATGATATCATCGTTCTTGTTATAACTGCTATTTTGTCTTACTTCTTTTCTTTTTCTCTTTTTGGCAACAAAAGGAGCAGAAGTATTTCTTACTAGTGTTTTGATAATGTTATTCCATTCCAGGGCGTGAAGCTTTCCGATTAACTATTTGTTGAATTTTCAATCTTTAGGCTTTCTCCTGGGATAGATGATTTGGTCAAGAAGCTGAAGGCTAATAATACCAATATTTATCTGATCTCAGGAGGCTTCCGTCAAATGATCAATGTAAGCTGCCAAGAATGGGATCATATTATACACCATTTTTGGTTCATATGATGAGCATTCATCTGAATTTTCATTTATTTTTATTAATAACATCAGTCAAATGTGAACCTGGAGAAAGTCGGATGCATTAATGTATTGATATTGGATGGTGGATGTTAAAAATTTAGAAAACGAGATATTCTTGAATGAGAAGAGTTAATTATTGCATAGGCAAAGCAGTCCTGCACATAGTGTAATCTACACAACATCTTAAAGCTTTACAAACTGGAAGAAACTTTGAAATTCATAACAGTGCTTTGGGGGGGGGGGTTGTGGTTGGGATGTTGGGGGTTGAAATCATGATTTAATGGCACACTCTAACCTTAGAAGAGTTGGGAATGCTCAAAAGAAATGGAAATGTGCTTCGTTCATGAAATTTTTAACCCTTAAATCGTGATTATTCTAAAGATGATGTGGTTTCTGCTGTTTCTGACCTATATCACATTCAAGGGATTCATGTATTGCTTTGTGTATATGAACACAGATTAATAGTATATACATTCTATTGAAATGGGGCATAATTAATTAATTATACGGTACAAGGGTTATTATATTTTCTTTTTTCTTTTTTCTTTGCGCACCTGACTGATTGAGGACTTGTGCGTAGATTAATAATTAAACATTTTCCTTTGAAGCCTGTGGCATCAATTCTTGAGATTCCACCTGAAAATATCTTTGCCAATCAACTGCTGTTTAAGAGCTCTGGGGAGTTTCTGGGTTTTGATGCCAATGAACCTACTTCAAGAAGTGGAGGAAAAGCCACTGCAGTGCAACAAATAAGGAAGGTCAGAATCCTAGCTGTTTGATTCATGTTTGATTGCTGAATTTGCTGTCAGCAAAGTTATTTATACTGCCTTTTCAGGCTCGTGGTTATGAGTCACTTGTCATGATTGGGGATGGAGCTACAGATCTTGAGGTCAGTAAATACATCTGAACTTAAGTCTCGGCCAATTTTCATTATTAAAGATTGGCAGAAACAGCTGATGATATTATGCATGTTTTTCCCTATATTGCATTTTATCATGTATATACAAATAAAAAGAAATCACCCTTGCTTAAGTTTGATTTTAAATATGAAGTTATGGCAAATCGCATCATATCATAGACTACTTCCAAAAGAAAGTGAGAAAAAGAAAAGTGTATAATCGTAATAATAATTTGTTAATGGTACCAACAGTTGGAGTGCATTATTGAAATTTTGGTCAAATTCTATAACATTCATTTTTTCTTTTACTTCCTAGGCCCGTCAACCAGAAGGTGCTGACTTGTTTATTTGCTATGCCGGAGTACAACTTCGAGAGGCTGTTGCCGCGAAAGCAGATTGGGTGGTTTTTAATTTCAAAGATCTGATAAACTCCTTGGACTAAATGAATCGTGTTCTTCCTATTTTCTGTTATGATAGGCATCATTGAGTTGTATTCTTTTCATTCACCCACAGCCTTGCTTCACAGTTCACAAGTAAAGGGGAATGTGTAAAAACTCGACTGAAAGATGAACGAAGAGTGTGCATTTGATACTCCATTTACCCTGTAAATCAGAATTTATAAGGACTGGGCTCACAAGCAATTATGAACTCAGTGAAAGTA
The DNA here is from genome assembly GCA_946807835.1 of Ailanthus altissimus. NCBI lineage: Eukaryota > Viridiplantae > Streptophyta > Magnoliopsida > Sapindales > Simaroubaceae > Ailanthus > Ailanthus altissimus. Next base: position 19,837,229 of record OX327696.1, on the reverse strand, counting down.
GTAATGGTATTGAAAGTGCATTTCAAGTCACCAATCGCCAACCAAACAAAACAAGAAGATGAGGACCAAAATTGGCAATTTAATCAACTGCTACGTCTCAACAAAAAGGTAAAAGGGTATGGGCGACCTAATTGATTGCTAGGTTGGAGTAGATTCTTCGCGAAACACACCAAACAGAAGGAACTTAGATGTATTGTCAAAGGGGCGATCAAATCAAAGGGTCTCAATTGCTTGCATTGCAGGCAGCCAGTGCTTTTCAAAGTCACATGCTCATGCAGCAAAGTGCTTTTAAGATATCTTTTTGTGAGACCCAAATCAACAAAATATAATAAAATTGAGTGAGTAATGAATTAATGACAGTACCGCTCCCGCCCACCAAAAAGAAAACTGATTTCATGGATGGTCAAATAAATGGAATTTTTTATTGTTCATTAATAAATTGAATAAATGTTGTAGGAATTAGATGAACTTTTACAATTGTTGGATTATTGCAAGTCTTTTTCTTTTTTTATTTATTCATGATATTTCTACCGCTGTAATAATAAATTCGTGCATAATTTATAACCCACATCATTTCAATTGTAAAATTGTAAAAGAAAGAAATATTAAATTGAAAGTTTAAGCTATAGAAAAAAAAAATGAAAACTAAAAAATTCCTTAAAGATTTTAAATATAATATATCCATACAAATTAGGTGGTTTGTTCTCTTTCATTTGACAAGTAGAGGCCATCTAGATTCATAAAAATTCTCTTTATATATAAGAGAATAAATTTATATATATGTATATTATATATATATATAAAACAAAGAAAGATATTGTCCTGTTTTTATAATATATACATAAAAAAGAAAGAGCGAATTTATTCAACAAACTCTTCCAAATTATATTTTGTGAAATAATATTATAATAATACTAACACCATATAATAAAATTAATAAAATATATAATAACATCTAAAATTGGGATATGGAAATGATAATATTATATATTTAAAAAAATAAAAAGAAAGAAATATGTTATATGATAAATTCTAAGCAAAATATTTTGCTTCATTAAAATATGAGTGGGTTGTAAATGAAAATTTTGGCAGGCTCTATGTTTCAACTCTCAATTGTGAGGATAACAGAGCAACGGGTCTTATTCTTCCTATCCTAGGAATCCAACCTACAACTACTAGAAGAGATTCAACAACATAACCAAACTTCCTCTTTCAAAGTTAGGTCCATCAGAAATTTGCTCCGCAATTTCTTAGATTCTGAAAAGTATGCTCTTTTTTTTATATCCCCAACGAAACTAAAACGGTTAAAGGAACCTTTTATTTTATTTTATTTTTGGGTATCAGCTTCCTTTTGGTAAAATGAGCCAGTTCCATTGTTGGGTTTTGCAGTTAAGAGGCTGGTCTTGTATGGGTATAGCTTAGCTTTTTTTATAACTTCTGTAAAAACGAGTTCTTTTAGGGGTTTCTGTGGTTTTAGTGGACTTTTGGAGAAATGGGATTTTTGTAGCAAACTGGTTGTTTTCAGTTCAGTTTAGCTAGAAGTTTTGATATTCGACGTGGGTTATTTTTCTCTTTCTTTTTTTTTTTTTTTTCCTTTTGTTTTTTGGCCGCGGGGTTGTTGCTGCTTTTGTTATGGAAGGGTGCTTTTTAACTAAATGCGGTTCTGTTATTGATGGATTTGGTAGTACATAGGTTGCTTTCAGTTGGGTAGAGTTTGGATTTCTGATATCCATTCACAAATGGGAGACTTTTGTTGTGGCAGCGAGGAAATTTTGGCTTGATTGCCGTTTGTTAATACTGTTGAAGTTTTCTTGGTACTGTAGTAAATTATTGGTCCGCAAAGTTCAAGGCTTTTCTGTTCTGAGGTTGAAAGATACTTGTTTTCAAGTTTGGATTCATGGAAATTGTTCCCTTGAGGTTTTTGATGTTGAGAATTGAATCAAAAGGAGACATTTCTGCTGTAGAATTTGGTTAGTGTTTATTTTGTGGAAGGAAAAGCAGAAATGGATTTTTGGGTTGTTGTAGGAACTGCCGCTGCTGGTTATATAACCAAGTATTGGCAGAATATTTCAAGGGATAGGGATAGCTTATCACAGCTGCCTTCAAAGGGCTCTGGCTTTGAGAAACCTGAATCACCAAGCTGCCCCTTCCGCAGATTTGCACAGAGGAAGAAGCCTGACAAAGATGTTTCCGCAGATAGGAGAAAGGTTATAGATCAGAGATATACAGATATGTGTGACCAAGGTAGTGGTTCAGCACTAGAACTGTCTTCTGCTAGTGAGTTTGATGGTGAAAATCTAGGAAGCTTAGGAAATTATGTGGATTGCAATTCACTTTCTATATCGAGTTTACCCTCTGGATTCTTGCCTGGTGAAAATCTAAAAGAAAACGAGTGTGAAAGTGGATTAAGTGGCGATATTGGTGATAATTATTCAACAAGTGAAATGAGTTCTTTTAATGGCTCTGCAAGGAACAAAAGATCTCTTAGAATTAAAAATAAGCAATTTATCAAACCTCTGAATTCCCTTGAAAGTTGCCTTATGGCTCAGCTATACCAAAATCACATTAAAATGGAAGAGTATGTGCTTAGTTCCCTTCCGTCACATTCAACACCAACTGTGAGGCCATTTTTTGTAACTGATGGAAGCCGTATAATCAGCAGAGCAAGTGCTGAATTTCACAATAGAAGAATGAGGATGGATGATAGCAAGCTGCATAAAGAAGCCTCCTTGGAAAAGAATGAAAATCTGCTCAGGGTTCCTCTACTACCCCATATCAGGTCTTTGAATTTCCCTGAGAAAATGAAATTCAAGTCGGGAAAGGCACGGTTTGGAAGATTGAGCACTTCCAGTAAATTCAGTGATGGATCAAACTACCATTCACAAGATGGTACTGTTCTCATACATTTTGTGAGTTTACCTTTTCATTTAAGCACTAAAAATCCAATATTAGAGGATTTTATTCTTCTTTTATGGTTTATTTGTAGTAACATTTTCCATAGTTTTCTAGCAAAAATTCCAATTCTCTCTCTATTTTCTCTATTTTAACAGCCACTGAAGGATTATTAGAAATTTTTAGTTCCTTCGTCTTTGGTCTTCATCTCTTCATCTTGGAGTTGATTAATTAACAGTTTCAAAAACAATTGCATTCCCCATTTCTGCTTTCCATGAAAAGTGGTTTTGAGAGACGAGACATAATTTATGAAGATAGAAAATCCTCTCTATGTACAAAAATTGCATCCTAGCTCCTGTGCAACAAAAATTTGTTTACTATTAGCTTTTAGATCTATACCAGCTTGCCACAAAAGTATGTTCTTTCCCTTGCTTCATTTACCCTGATCAGCTCAAAGTACCATACTGATTAGGCAATAAGCTTTCATGTAGACACTTTTTATGATGGTGTGTATATATATATATGACAATTGACATAACCTTCACTAAAAACTACATACTTGGACCTTTCATTGGGTTTGTTGTCCTACACAATTCAAATAATGCACCTGACTCTTTGATTTCATGAACGGTCTTCTCTTTCTGTGACAAACTTCATGTGCTCACTTTTACATTCTTCAGGTTTGATAGATGGAAAAGTTCTCTTCTGTCTAGGAATTTCCGTTGGCATAATATCTTCCTTTGTAGCAAATAGAAGGGAAGTAGACAATTTAAAAGAGTTGTTGAAGCAGACAGAAAACTTGGTCCAAGATCTGCAAGAAGAACTCGAGATGAAAGATTCGTTGACTGTGAAGGAGCTAGCTAATGAGAATAATGAATCACTAGCTGGATGTGACAATTCTTTTACTAACAGCATGACAAATCCTTTACTTATGGAACAAAATAGAGATAACTTCACAAAACATGATGACCAAGAATTGTATGATAAAGAAGCAGAGGAGAGTACTGAATCTATGAGTAAAATTGAAGCAGAGCTTGAAGCTGAGCTTGAGAGGATGGGATTAAATATGAATTCTTCTAGCCTGGACAGAAGACTGTCTAATTTTGTTGAGGTAAGCGATTCTGTATATCTGGCATACGCAAGAGATCAATAAATTAGTTTCACGAGGGACTGTCACAAACACGTAAGATTTAAGTGGCCTGATGTCTTTTTAGTGGCTGACAAATCTGTCTTTTAATTGGCTTAGTGTATCACATACTACCAGATACATATGCATTACTTAAAAAATAATCAGTTGGAAATCTTCTGGATAAGAAGGTATCTACCAAAATTGAGTCAAGCAAACCATTTTTTAGCGTGTTAGCCAAATATCTAAACTATGTAGCAGACATGGGTTGCAAGTTTATATTATGTAGTGAATAAGTTTCAAGTTGTTATGTATGCCTTTACTCGATATTATGGCCTCCTCAATTCACGTGTCATGCCAATAGAACAGATGTGTTGCTATTTCGTCACTTATTATGCCATTGTATAATCATCAATTAATTGTATCAGGAAACTTCTTTGTAAGTTCCAAATCTTGTACAATGGCACCATCATGTCTCATAAAAGTTGGATTAATATGATGCTATATAATGGCTAAACTTAACAAACAAAACTAACGAAGAAACTTATATTATCAATTCCACTTGAAACATACCGTTTCTTCTTTACATATGAAATGCAGCTATTCTTCTTTGGCGATATATTTGATCGACCAGTTTATTTGCATGGGCTAATGGAACTTGTAATACGCACAGCTTGAACCAGACTTTGAAGCTGATTTTGCACAAGGCGAACTGAGAAGAGACATGATCAATGGACAAGCTGTTGACCTTCATGAGTCTAATCAAGATGCAAGTGGAACCTCCACACACCACTCCGGAAATTATGCAGTCTCACCACGAGAGCTGAGCTTGCGTCTGCATGAAGTAATTCAATCAAGACTGGAAGAACGTATAAAGGAGCTTGAAACAGCCCTTGAGAACAGCCAGAGAAAGGTGCGACTTGTAGAATCAGAGCGTAAGAGTTCTAGAAAGTTCTCAAACACTGAATTGGGGTATCCTTCTGACAAAGAAAGTAAAGAAGAGCATAATTCCATGGCTGAACCACTAGTTATGAATTTATCAGGGGAAGCTCTAGATGCATACAATGAGGCTTATGAAGAGTTAATGAAGATAAATGAATCTGAAGAAGAGGATTCGCCATCATGTGTTTATCAACATAACCATCAGGTGGGTTCACGTCCATTTGATCAAAGTATATCATGGGCTCAGAATGGCGGGATAAATGAATCTTCACCACATATTGCACACAATAAAGAGAAAATAGTAAACGAATTCTGCACTAGTGAGAGAAAAGCATTAGAAGGTCATAGCTTGAGAGTGCAAGAATTGCTTGATGTTGGTTTAAGTGCAGGTGATAACAGTGATTGTGATGATGAGATGGAGAAGCAACTGATAAAGCAGATTGTGGAGAAGAGCAAGAAAGGTTCTCCAGTAGTGCTGAATGCACAGAAGTGGTTGTTTTTTATGGATGAAGATGAGCATTGAAATATGATACAAAAGAAAAAATTTTGAAGTGTATAGAAACCTAATTAAATCATTTTCATAACTACAGTAGATCTCCAATTGGATTTGTTGATTCTGAGTTACATAACCATTAAGCCATTCTGTGCTGCCCTTATTGATTCTGGCACCATAGAATTAGTGAAGGAGCATGCTAAGTTAGCATTTGTGATGTGGGTGTGTTCATTATTCACTTTCAGCCCAATAGAGTTTACTTAATGAATCTTTCCGTCAAACTCTCATAGTGAAAATGATTTTCAAGTAAATGGTACACTTTCTTAGACCAGCCGTGTGCCATCCAAAGTTTTGTTCGAGCTGGAGCAAGTGAAAACTCATTTATTGTATATTTAAAGAAATTCATCTTCAAGTATTAATATCGAGTTTAGACTATCAAGCATACAACCTGGACATGCACTTTCTACATTTTGTTCTGAACAGCATCATCTCTACTTTTTAACTTTCGGGAAGAGTCACATTAGTCTATTAGAAAGATTTCCTTGTCCGTATATTAAACCTGGGAAAAGCAAACAAATACGAGATAATTGTCAACGAGTTTAGGGTGTTGGCGTGAGCCGGACCTAATGGTAGGGCGTTCAGTTTCCGGTGTTGATTTGTGTGTTGTAAATATGTATTAAAAAAAAAAAGGATAGTCGTCAACACTTGGATGGTTTAGTAACGCGTAGCAGGTAATCATACAATACGTCCAATATCAATGTTAATAAACAGATAATTTCATAGATGACTGACCCAAACTCAAAAGTACTAATTTCCTTCACTCCAAATACCGGCGTACACATTCTTCATGAATACTGCCTCGCCATCTCTTAACATGATCGCAAGAATTGGTCCAACATTACTTTCAGTCAATAGCTTAGTTTCAACTGCAATAACTTCGATAACAAGTAAAAACATATACAAAAGAACATTCGCATTGAGACACATAAAACAAGTAATCTTAAAACTACCAATTATTTTCCAACAAACTTCCCTCTCAGATAGAACAAAAACATAAAGCTTTCCTCACCCAGTAATCCAGCATAAATGGCATGGAACAGTTCAATGAAAAAGTGGGGACTAATGACTAGAACCAAAAAACAGTTTTACTAAATACAGGGTGGAAAGAAATTTAATTGCTTCTAACTTTTCATGCCCTTTTAGCAAAGTTGTCAGCATCATCATCCTGATCCCTGTAATTTCCATCCAATGGTACATCCCTGTCAAAACCTCCAACTGCACCATCCACATTGCCAAACTTATCGCTGCCAACCCCAGTATTTTCATCATAACCGCCATCAATGCCTCCGCTGCCACCAGCAAATTTGAAGTTCCCACTGCTAAAACCACCACTATTTCCACCTGAAACGTTTCCATCATACCCACCATCAGTACCACTGCCACCAGCAGCAACCCCAAAATTCCCACTGCTACTTCCATAACCTCCACCATTTCCACCGGAAAAGTCACCAGAGCTGACGTTTCCACCACCAGAATTACTTCCATAACCAACATTACCATAGCTGCCTCCATAATTACCACCAGGAACAGAGTCATTACCATAGCCACCGCCACTACCATAGCCGCCAGCACCACCTCTACCATAGCCACCGCCACTACCATAGCCGCTGCCACCATAGCTGCCGCCGCTGCCACGTTTGTCAGTTGCATAATTCACCCTTACAGAACGGCCGTGAAGATCCTGCAATATTAAAGATTTAAAAAGTTAATTCTTGAAAAAACAATGGAAACCAAAAGCTTTTTTTAAATTATTGTTAGATTCCACAGGCGAAATCAACTGTACAGACCATAAAAGATAAACAGCAAAGGCACTCTCGCAAAGCATTTTATATTTGCCACCAAACTTAATATACAAACGTACATGTCAATTTATGTGACTTACTTTAATGTCAAAAAAAAAGACATAATAATTATTTAAAGATAGCCCAACATGTAAAGCCAGAAACAAAGCACAATGAAAATCACTTTAATCCACCGGCCGGCTAATGTGGCCAAGAAGACCACCCTAGGATGTTCCTCAAGTAGATCAGCAACTGTATATGAAAGGAGTTACATAATACTAGTATTATTCACGGAACTTGTAACATCAAACAAATGCACATCATGTAAGGTCATTTTTCTGGCAGCAACGAGTGTTAATAAAGAGTAGCAGTTATGTCAGACCAAAAATGATCATAAAAAACAGAACACAAATCCATCACTATGCCATTACTTAAAATTCTTAAATGGAATCACAAACCTGCTAACTTTGGTCAAACCAACACAATAATTAATCAAAACCCAAGCTACTCAAACGTGACATTAAAATTTATGAAAAAAAATTGTTCTAAACATTAAAACAGAAAGCACATGCCACCTAATCCTCTTTAAAAGAGGCAGTGACAATTGACGGTAGCATGATACACACTCCATAAAAGACCAAAAATGCAAGCAGATAAGAAAAATCCAATACCATTTATGGAATCTAAGCAAACTACATAAATTTTCATAACCACTAAACAAAAACGGGTGTTTTTGACATACAATCATACATAAAAAAAAAAAAAGGTGCAGTTTACATTTATTATTGAAAAGGCGTCATTTCAACAACCTATATTAGCAAAAAATAACATGCCCCCTACCAAGAAAGAGAGCAACAAGTAATATCACCTGTCCATCCATGGCTTGGATGGCACTGGATGCCTCCTCCACAGAACCGAAAGTGATAAAGCCAAAGCCCCTGGATCTACCAGTCTCACGGTCCAAGATGACTCGTGCTGCAAACATACTTAGATAATAAAGCATCTTTCTCCAAAAATGAAAAGATTAATAGCATTTTAAACTTTAGACCGCAAATAAAATATAAGAAAGAGGTGTGAAAATTGAATTTAACATTTCTTCATTTCATAAAATCTTAAGTCAATAGAATAAACAGTTTGAGTTATAACCACAGCATAACTACATAAAATTGGCTAAAGTGGTTGCTCACATTCAACAACTTGACCATATTTACTGAAAGCTTCTCTCAAACTTTGATCATCAGTGGACCATGAAAGGCCTGCAACCAAAAGTTAGAAGTCTCAACAAAAATCCACAAAAGTACCGGGGGGGGGGGGGGGGGGGGGGGGGGGGGGGGGGGTGGGTGGAGTGAGAGAAAGAGAACATCAATATCACAGCTTAGAAAGAGCTAGATGCACCTCCAATGAAAAGCTTGGAACTTGACATGCATCTTATTGCTTGGTAGATAGACGGTCTAGATGCAGATAATTCAGAATTGATCTGCCTGCTAGCTGTCTGCTTAAGTATACTCCCAACCTTACTAAAGAAAGCCATTGTAGTAACCTAAAACATAAGAAATAAGCCTCAATCAATTAATCTTGTATAAAAGCAGGAGCTAAGACAGAAAAAGCAAATATATATATAATCTCATAAGCCCATTACAATTATATTATATATGGCAGAAAATTTGAGCAACTAAAATCCCCAATAGCAGCTACATATGCAAAAGCTTAGACAAACTAAAAACTTTAGGAAGCCATTATCACATGTTATTAGCTTGTAAAAATGATATTAACAAACCAAACAACAACAACAACAACCACAAGAAGCACAGTCGTATTAAGAAGACTGTCAATTAAATACTACTAAAATTAAACACCAAGTTCAATCAACACCTTCACCTAAAGCAAAATAAACATACGAAAGAACTAAACCTCAGCAAATCATCAAACTAAATAAATCTAATCCCTACATAGTTCTTGAAATAAAGCAACCGTTTAGCTAACCCTCTTTAAGTTACCATAAATTATTCTCGAGAAACAACCAAAAAGAAAGAATTTTGCAACATCCAAATTATCAAATTCCTTCTCCCACACTTTCTCGGCAACCAAACACGAAAATCAAACAGAAACACGAAGATCCCAACATAAACAAAGCTGGAATATTTACTCACTAGATCAAACAAATCACAAAACCGAACCCTAAAAATGATTAAAAACTTAGGGTGAATACCCACCCCGAGAAACGAAAATGAAAACAAAAGATAAGAAAAACAAGAACAGAAAGAGGAAGAAAATCCATAATCGAGAAGAGAACCGATTTATTATTTTTAGGGTTTTAGTTTTTATTGTACAAGTAATTATTCAAAAGCTAAGCGTACCTGTTGCTTGTGTTTGATAGAGAGAGAGAGAATGCGAGACTAAAACCCTAAGCTCGAAGAGGGGGTTTTATGTAGGTGAAATGAGAGAAGGCTTCTGTGGAGGGGGAGAAGTGATCTGGTCCCTTGGATTTTCTAGTGGCGTGGTTTCGACCGTTGGATAGCTGATGCGGCGGTGATGCTTCAGATATTTCTAGTGGAAACTAATCTCGCACGTATGGGTTTAAAATTGGGCAGTCTGTGACAGCTTATTGGGTTTTCTGGCTTTTAGCCAAAGAGGGAAATTTTCGGAAATAACCCTCCTTTTATCCGACCTTTTTTGTTTTAATAGCTCAATCAATTTTCTTTTGTAACGAAAAGAGTTATAATTAAATTATTTTACTTTTAAAGCATATTTCTCTCAACAAATATTTGATAAGTTGTTTAATTTTTTTATTAATAATTTATATTGTGGTAATTATTAATAAAAGTAGTAAATATTATAAAAAAAGATAGATATTATAAAAAATAGGGGAAAAAATAACTTAAAATTTTAGCAAAAATTATTGATTCTAAGCATTAACCGTGATGACCATAAGTTACATGCGATGCGCATAGGCCTGTGCACTACCCACAATGTTGGGCATACGCCACTATTCTTGCTACGCCACCCTTTAATTTTGTATTTCCTTTGTTTTTTATTTATTTTACATAATTTTTAATCGTTTTTAATTAATATACTCATTTTTAACACATTTTTGATAAAAATATTTTATTTTATAATACTATTATATAATATATTTTTAATTCCAAAAAATTTATATTTGATTTGTCAAGAATTTTTTCTTCACTTTATTAAAATTTTAAAATAAAATAAATGTGTTTTTTTTAATATAATTTTAGATTTTTTTAAGTGAGTTTTTTTAATTTAAAAATTTTTTATTTTTGTTTTTATTTGTTTTACATTTTTCTATTTTTTTGTAGGGATGACAATGAAGCAAGAGTGAAAAAACCTTTCTTATACCTCGTTCCAACTTCATTCTCTATAAAAATTTAATAGAGCGGGGATGGATAATCTCTATACAGGGAATGTCTTTCTTATCCTTATTTTTTTATCCTTATTTTTTTATTAATATTAAGTATTAATTTATATTCATAAGTTTTAACAATATAAAATTAATATATATTATAATAAAAAGAAATCAAACCAATAAATTAGAATAATATGATAATATATTTCAATAATATGAATAATAAATAAATTTTTAAGTAAATTATGAATAAAACAAAAAATAATAATTTAAATGTGTTTTAGTGCCTAATATTATTGATCTTCTTATTAATTATTTTATTTTCTCTCACTAAAAATCACGAGAGAATAAAAAGAGCAAATTTCACGAGAGAATAAAATCAATAACAATTCAACTAAAAAATAAGTGTTTAATACTAGATATTAGGGCTTTTTTTATATTAGATATTGTTAGTTTTTATTAATAAAATTATATTATTAAAATATTTTTAAAAAACTTAATTAAATATAAATTATAAAATAAAAATTGATAAATTATATGATATATAAAAATATACTAAAAATTAAATTTTATATATTTATATAAAACAAGATGTGAGACAGAGATTGGGTGTAGGGGTTTAATTCCATTCTCATTTTATTAATAATTTAAAAAATAATTTTTTTATGTTCCACTCTATTTTTATAAAAAGCAAAGCTCCATGGATTCCATTCTTACGAGGCATTTTACCATTTCTATTTATTTTACATAAATTTGACAATTTTATTAATCTTTATATATTTTTGACAGTTGAATTTTGGAGGGATATATTTTTAAGAGAAGTAAAACGTTTATATTTTATTTTGATGCAATTAGAAGTGTTAACAAAAATGAAATAATAGTAATTCTAATTTATTTTGCTTGTTTAGTTTAGGTTTAATGGAGGGATTTAATAAACATGAGTTAATTTTACGGCCATAGCAAACAAAAGCTTTGTTATCGAGATCAAGGAAGTTAAGAATACGAACGGTAGATAGGGCTTAATCCTCAATCGTCAAATCTCAAAGACCAGGACCCAGAAACAAAAACACCTCCAAGATTGAAACTTGATCCCAAATTCAAGCACTCAAATGGCTCAAAATCAGAGACCAACTACCATTCTCGATTCATTGGGCGAAGAAATCGTCAGAATAATAACACCGGTTTCAATCTGTATGCTTTTGGTGGTCATTTTGGTCTCCATTTTGAGTTCAGACTTATCATCATCGTCATCAATGCCAACTATAGCTACAATTGCGTACTCTGAGACCAGCTCAGACTCTTCTTGGGACAAATTTATAGGTGCCCTTTTGAACTCTATTGTATTTGTTGCTGTTGTCACTGTTGTCACCTTCATTTTGGTGCTTCTCTTTTATCTTAGATGTACGAAGTTCTTGAAAATCTACATGGGTTTTTCAGCTTTTGCTGTGTTGGGGTTTATGGGCGGTGAAATTGCCTTGTTTTTGATTGAGAAGTTTAGTTTCCCTGTTGACAGTGTTACGTTTTTGGTGGCTTTGTATAATTTTGCTGTTGTGGGCGTGTTGGCTGTCTTTGTGTCCAAAATGGCAATTTTTGTCACACAAGCTTATTTGGTTGTGATTGGTATGCTGGTTGCTTATTGGTTTACTCTTTTGCCTGAATGGACTACCTGGGTGCTGTTGGTTGCCGTGGCATTATATGATCTTGCTGCTGTTTTGTTGCCTGTTGGCCCATTAAGGCTTTTGGTAGAGCTTGCAATATCAAGGGATGAAGATATCCCTGCACTGGTTTATGAGGCTCGGCCAGTGATGCATCATGATTCTGGTTCAAGGGATGCTGTTGTTCGGAGACGAGTTTGGAGAGACAGGAGAAATGTTGATCCTGATTTGGGCAATGATATGAATTCTAATTCAGATTTGAGTGCTAATTTGGATTCCAACTTGAATTCTAGTACAGCTTTATCAGTTGGTGGTGGTCATAACGTCACGAGATTGTCTAGAGCTGAAGAGGGGCGGGCTGTGGAAGGGAATGCTGAGCTTAATGCACCCTTAATTGATCAAAGAATGAACAATTGTCTGCATAGACCGGAAGCAGATCCTACGAGTGAAAATTTGTTGCTGGAGGGTATTGGGTTGGGCTCAACTGGTGCTATCAAGCTGGGGCTTGGGGACTTTATCTTCTACAGTGTGTTGGTTGGTAGGGCAGCAATGTATGATTTTATGACTATGTATGCATGTTACCTTGCAATTATAGCTGGTCTGGGTATTACACTGATGCTGTTGGCCTTTTATCAGAAAGCTTTACCTGCTCTCCCAGTGTCAGTTATGCTAGGTGTATTGTTTTATATCTTGACTCGGCTCTTCCTTGAAGTTTTTGTTGTGCAATGTTCTATGAACCTTGTCATGTTTTAGAAATATAATTTTATTATTGAAGTTGACACATGATCACAAAAAAGTAGTGTATGATTACTTTATGTGTTGTTGTAAATTATTTTCTTGCAAAAAATTGATTTTGCAGAATGTAATTCTATTTCCTGTAAAAGTTGGTGTTAAATTGTTTCGCAAATGAAAAGCTTACTGTATCAGTCTTGATAATCAATTCCTGAGCTTGCGAATCTATCATTTCAGGATTTTTTCTTTTTTGAGAAAAAAAAAACTTTCATAGTGGGTTTGGGAAGCATTTTTTTTTTATTCCCTTTATGAAAATTCACTGTTTATCTTCACAAGCTTTGACGGCAGGAAACTCTGGAAAAGACGTTCAGAGATGAGATCCTTCTGCATGAGGTCTGGGAGTAGGAGACCTTAAATGCAGAAATAATTTGGGCTAAAGAGTTTGACATCTTGTATAAGAAAGCTTTTGTCTTTGAAGTTTCAGGTTCCTTGAAGGTTTTCCTGCACCAGCTGCATTTGCTAGTTGTTAAGCTTTACAGAACTGCAGTTAAGAAATAAATATTTAAGCCTCGTGGTTCATACTACCAGACATGTCAGGTGACATGACAGACTCAATTTACTATGTTTGTATTAAAGTTTAAAATGAATCCATGTTGATTTAGCCAGCCTTTGCGGCGTATTGCAGGGTACTAAACATTCCTGCGTAACTATTTTAAGTGTAATTTGCATTGTGCTTGGCATTTGGCAGTTGCCTCCATACTTCCTTTGTCAAGAAATCTCCCCATGAATGATATATCCAATCTTCAGTACTTCCAGAACTTGAATCTGTCACTCTCTCATGCACATAGTGAGTATACTTGCATTCTTCCCACTGATTCCCCTCCTTCAAGTCTATGGCTGAAATACAGATGATTTTTGTGGTTTGAAAAATATTAACAACTTCCTTGTAGGAGAGGTTTTTGACTTTTACAACGAAGATCTTAAGAACAAGGTTCATCAATTTGGAAAAAGTTCAAGAGAAATTTGAATTTTAGAACCCCAAAATATCATGTATACATGCTTTATAACATTGGGAATATCTGCAGTTATTCCTTGTCATCTTTTACTTTCTCCCTAAATTTCTGTATTATTTTGCTAGTATTACATGATTCTTGATACTTAATAGTCTGCTCAAGAGGGCATAGCCCACAGAAGCTGAAGTCTTATACACATGGACATCAAGTTGCTGATGACAGTAAAGACACCAGCTCCTGAATTCTGCACCATGTCATAGTAGGTAAAAGCCAAATCTCATCTCTTATTCTAATTTATGAAAGGAAATATGTCACCAGATAGTAGGCCATCAGCACAAGATATCATCATATTGATTTAAACATAGTGCACTGTATACAGAAAACCATCAAATGCTAAAATCCAACCTGCTTTTGTATATTGTACACAAATATTGGATACAATACCCTGGATGTTGAATTGATTTTGTCTGCCTTTGTTTGGCCATGGAAACTACCATGACCTGTAAGTCAACTGTGTCTGCGTTGAAGATTCATTACCCTTATCACCTCTTTTGCTCTCTATTAACAGTAAAACTCGGTTTAACAGACCACTAAAAGGTGCACAAATTCTTTCAGTCAATCAGTTTTGCTCTAAGATTTATAAATAAAACTAAACTCAACATTGACTAAACTAACTCAGGTTGAAAATCAGCCAGATGAGTGATGATGAAAACATTTTGAGTCCATGGTTTTTGACCGAGATTCTGGTCAGTGGTGGTAAGAGCATAGTGTCGGTCCTATTTTGGGCTTATGAGAGTGAATACATAGTATCAATTCAATATACTAGTCTTTAGCTTTATAGCAAATGTTCAGCTCATGAACAGTGATATCAGAACATGCCCAAGCATTTCTGCCAACGCAGAAGCACAACTGTCTAAAGAAAACCAGTGGTCCTCAAAATTATATGTTCCTCCGGCCGTTAAACTGCTGGCTTGTTTTGCTTCAGCATCTATATTAATTTTGTCTAGACAGCAGGAAGATCCTAACACAAAATTCACTAATTCATAGACAGAAAAAGAGAGAGATGACTGGAGAAAGTAAGTTGGAAGAATGGGCATTTAATTTCATGCCAAGAGAAACACAAGCAAAGGTCATATGTCTTCCCATCTTGGTGGTGTTAAGAGGAGAAAAACCAGCTGATGAAACAAAACTACAGCTAAGTTTTGCTTGAAACATTCTGAGACTATGTATAAGATAATTATATTTACATTTACATTTACATTTACATTTACATTTATGACAGTCAAGGCAAAAAGCAAAAATGCAGTACATAAGAAGGAAAAGAGAAAATAATGATTGAAACTAAGAAATTGAAGCTTCATCTTCTTTGCGAATTCCGCAATGATCTCCGTGATCCTTCAAAAAGATCTAGGAGCAACCTTTCCAGATCATCAACAGTATATTTGATGTGCTTTTCACTGACATGATTTCTCCCAAGAAAAGTTCGATATGCATGGATTACTTTGAGTGAAGTTGCAATTCGCACATCTTCCTTCAGTTGAGGATCTGGGATAGACCACTGCGTCTGATTCTTATACACCTCCTCAAAAGCATGACTGAATTCCCTGCACCTTTCCTTAGAGGTTGCCTTCAAGACGGAATTTGAAGCCAGAGCATCATCACGGAGAAAAGAAATGACTGAACTCCATGTCGCTCTCTGGTAGCTTGTTGCATGTTGCTGAAACTTCCCATTGTGTTTCCGGATCCATTCATCTCCAAATAAAAGCCTGAGGTCAGAGTTCTTAATCTTTTGCACCATGTAATAGATGTTGTTCATCAAAAATATATGCCGTAATGAATCCTCCTTGTATAATCTGGATTTCTCAACAAGATTGCATTCCAGTGCAGATGTGATTGACTGAAGGTTACAAGCCAACGAGCAAAAAGTAATTGAAGATATGTCTTGTTCAATATCCGACTCAACAATGGAATTCATGTGCTCTATATCTTGGTCCTCGAGAAGCAAATTCAAGGTATCGTCATATATGGTAAGTGTCTTGATGTAGTTCATGACATACCTTGCAAGAGGGTGAATTCCGCCACAAGGAACAGGTTTCATTGATGTGTCAGATTTAATGGCATTTTGGAGTTCTGAAAATGTTTGCCTTGCAAAATGACCCAATTTCCTTAAGAGCTCATGGAACTCAATCCTTATGTAAGAACCAGCCTCTTCAAATAGCAAACTATCTAGATCCATGAGAAGATCATCCAGAACTTCATACATGTCCAGCAAGCAAAACAACTTTTCTAGCTGAATTGACCCCATTGCTATGGCTTCCCCGAAATTCAAGAGGTAAAGTAAAAGTGCCTTTGCAGTCTCAATAAAGCAAACTGAGTTAACAGTTCCTAATCCCCCCAAGATCTTGTGGCATAACTCTTTCTCACTAGCAAGGTAGACACGAATGATGATCTTCATAGCCCAGTTCCACTTCTTGATCTCACTGCTCATGGTACTCCACTGCATTTTCAGCACCTCCTCTATGCTAAATTGCTGCAATCCAAGAATGACAAAGTATTCACTTATTGCATCTTTCCGGACAGCAATGAAAGCTTCGCAAAATTCCTGATCATAATTAGAGGCAAACATGGCATTTGCAATCACCTTGAGATCAGGAATAGCACGAGGATGTATCAAGTCTACAATATACTCCTCAGATACAGAGCTATTACTAACTCTCTGTGATGCTTCTTTGACTGATTCATCCTCAAGTGAAATGAAGGACTCGTCATCTACAACACCCTCTTGGCATGAATGAAAAGAAACGTATTCTGGCTCAAAGAATTGTTTATGCTGAACCAGAATGCGGATTAACTCTTCCTGAAGCCTTGACATTGCCATCTGCACTACATTATCAGCTCGGTAAAGAAGCTCCTTCAGTTTTCCATTTTCATTCACAGACAAGCCACTGAAACTTTCTATCAGTGTTTGAATTTCATCAACGACTCCCAAATACTCAGAAACTCCCCTGTTGCCAGTGTCCCAGACCATTGTTTGATTTGACTCCCAACGCAGGATCCGTCGCTCAGCACATCTGAGCTGCTCCTCAACCTCAATGTGTTCCCCTCTGTTGTTTTCAGTGTTTGCAGTCATTACGGATAAATGTATATCAATATCAGCAAGGAGTTTTCTCATATCATCACTCAAGTTTTTAGCTGCCGCTAATGCCCTCAAAATGTGGTGAGCGGCAACTATCAAGTGATGTTCTCCTTCGTGGTTGGGGATCATAGATGGATAACCAGCCATATTGATGGAAACAGAATGATTGGTTTTGTTAGACCTCAAAAACCCCTCAAACAAAATCAAATCAAAACCCTGCTTTTGGAACTGAATGCAACTTAAATCTTGTCTTAACAGACTGAAAGACCTGATACAAATGATAGAAACTATGATTTGGGGTCAATCAAACCACAGATGCAATTTAGAGCAGGAAAGGAAATTAAAATTGCAAAGAAAGAACAGGGTTTATCAACAGAAGCAAGTAGTTTTGGTTGGTGTTTCCAAGTTGACAGATATGGTTAGAATTCTACAGGCAGATCAGCCTATGATAGCCGAAAAGAGAGCTAAAAACAGAGACTTGATAACAGCTCACCCCAAGTCAACTCAAGATCCTTTTGAACTGAACTTCAAATAGGGATTACCAAAGCAGTACAAAACCCAGAACCAAAACCTTGTATAAATTAATTGTTAAAAAAATGAAAGAAAAAAAAGAACAAAGCTTTGTTTTTTCTCAGTTACTCATCATCTAAATGACAACCATATTTGAATAGAGAGGTACTGAAATATAAATATATACAGAATAAAAGAATCTAGATCAAACCTGAAACTCTCAAGTCAAACCATGGAATTTAGCAAAGTCACAAAAGTGTTACAAAACTTGATTGTTCTTCACTTGAATTTTTTCATGCTCCTCCAAGAAATATGCAAGTGAAACTGATTATAAAAATTTTGAAAGAAAAAAAAATGGTTACTTAACTCAAATATAACCTCAAAACTCAAGTAACCATGAGTATTTTGCCAAAGAGAAGAAAACCCAAATGATCAACCCAAAATTTGTTGCCTCTGTTTCATCCACCCAAAAAAAAAAAGTCAATCAGTGATAAGCCAAGAAAGAAGTGAACAACAAAATTTTACTAGAAAGAAAGTGAGAGAAAAGGGAATGATATGGAGCAACAAAAAAGGGGGAAGAAGAAAGAAGTGAAATTTGGAGAATAAAAGGGTTGAAAACTCTTTGGTTTGAGAAGGTGGAGAAGTAACTTCTTTGGTTTGGTTTGTGGTACACGTTATGCTTTTCTCTGCATCTTCTCAATTCTCATTGGCCAACATTCGAAATTCAACCTTGATTTTTCTTTTTCATTTGATTTTATTCATCCTTATAATACAACTAGAATGATTATATATTATCATTATCTGCCGCGCGGTGCTATACAATATCAACTTAACTCTTAAATAATATGCAATTTATGATACAAATTAAGGTATAATATTATATATTTATAGATTCTTAAATAATTTTTTTTAAAAAAAAAAGAAAAATTAATGCACAAGTTGTATGATAATTCATAAACTAAGCTAACCCACATCATATATATTTGAGAAATTCAGTCAGAGATCAGACTACGACCAATTTATTATTTAATCATTTTAGAAAGATTTTGATACACCGTTGGCGTTGGCGTTGGTGTTGGGTGACTTTCTCATTTCTCGGCCACCAAAGATTTCACTGTTACGCACAACTCAGCCAGCTCTTGTTAATAAGTCTAAGGATTCACACCAATCAGCGAACGCCGGCCCGGCTCCATTCGCGTAGCAACGGCCAACGCTCGCCGTGTCTATCAATATCACTTTCGCTACAACATGCCAACGGGGCTACCGATGCTATGCCTGTCAATTAAATGACGTCCCAATATTAATTTTTTTAATTCTTTTTTCTTTCAAAAATATTAATTTTTTAAACAAAAAAGCTTAAAACGCGTTTTTAAATACGTCAGCTTAATCTATTGTTGATGACCAAAACTTGTTTTTATATGTGATTTAATCAAAATTCTGTAGTTGAATTTCTCGATCTTTATGTCACTTATCCTGGTTTTGCTTGTTTCTATCCTGTCATTTTCATTGTTACTTATGTATGTAATATGTATTTTCTTAAAATTGAATTTCTTGTAATTTGTCCTTCAATCTTTTTTAAATAATTTAATTATATTATGTGAAGAATAGTAATTAAAAATTATATAAAAAATAATTTAAAATCGAGCCATAGAGAAAGAAATAATACAAAGTCAAAATTGAGGTAAAAGGATAGAAGTAAGGCACAAGTTGAAAGTGTAAAATTAGATCCTGAACTCAAAACTTAGTACTGTAGTGCTTAAGTCAAAACCACCAATGTCGCAACACTAACTTTTTAGAGCCGCAATACTAGCACTTAGAAAAGCCAGCGCTGCAATGCCAACTTTCAGCGTTGTGGCATTAGTGCGACTTCCCTATTTCAAATTTTCTGTTTTAGTTGATCTAAAATTTTTTTCTTTGTAAAATTCAAACTAGGGTTTGTACAGGACATAAAAGGCTATAAATAGGACACTATTTTGGCTTGAGAAACATCACTAAACAAGAGAGTATCCATTATAATTTTAAGAAAAAGATCACTGTTCTTTGTGATTTAATAAAACAGATTAAGATTTTGATCCATTGTGAATATAAGTAATTATCAAACCACTTAAATCTTGTCTTGTTTGTTTGATCTGTTTTTTCTTTTCTTACTTGATCTTTTTATAATTTTGCACTTTCAATTACTTATGGTTAAAGAATCTTAAATAAAGTATCAGACCTATAGTTATAATGACCCACAAACATGAAGTTGAGAAGTTTAATAGGTAAAATGATTTCAATATATGAAAGTTAAGGTTATGGTTTTACTGGTGAGTCAATGGCTTGACTCTACCTTTAAGGAGACTGCAACTTCAACCAGCGATGAGAAAAAACCCGAGATGTCAAAATTTGCTCTAGATCGCGAGTCTATTTAAAAGATGACCCATAATACGATAGCTCTTTCGCTGAGTGATCAAGTTTTAAAAGAAGTTACTAGTGAAAAAGCTGTGATAGATCTTTGGAAGAAGCTTGATAACCTTTATATGACAAAGACATCAGCAAATCGTCTGTAGATAAAGAAGAAATTGTATCAGTTGTCTATGACTGATGAGACACTGATAAAAGACCATATCGATTCATTCAATAAGATTATAATTGATCTTGAAATGCTTGACATCAAGATTAAAAATGAAGATAAAGCTATAATCTTATTGAGTTTGCTACCGTCGAGTTATAACATTTTATTGATACTCTTCTCTATAGAATGGGTCATTAACAATGATAGATGTCAAAGCCTCTTTGAACTCAACGGAACTAGAACAAAAAATCAAAGACCAATTGTTGTGTTGTACTTAAATGCAAGTGTACGTTATTGTAAACAAGTAATAATGAGTGAATAGAGTATCGTTCCTGTGAGGAATTGTTGTTTTTGTTATGTTAACTACTAAAATTGTATCTTTTTTACTTTTATTTAGACGAATGAAAATCAAAAGATAGTAATCTAAATTAAATAACAGAAAATTAACAATTAAGAGATGAATAAAGATAACAAGATATAATTACCAATAATTGATAAAACTTAAGATTACAACTATCCCTCGATATGTTACTTAAACCAATTAATATTTCTTAAGTTAATCCCTCAATATGAATTGTTGGCTAGATCCTTAATATCATCACAAGCCTCTGTCAATGGTTGAGTGACTATATCTTTGTTGGATATTGAGTGTGTGACATTTGAGTGTATACATAATTTCAAAAATTAACTACACACAGCGGAAGCATGTTACAAATACACCCAATTTAACAAGTAACCACATATATCACATATATGAACAAGTATAACTATTATACAATTATAAACATGATGAACAATTGTATCAATAACATAATATAAAAATACTTACCTAATAAAGGTAGTTTTACAAAATCTTCAAGTCCTCCATCAATCCAAGTGAATAACTCACCTTGAAGTGTATTGTTGAACAATTCTAGTCCATAATGATTTGGTAGGATTATGAAACTAGAATGGTAGCTATGTTTAAGAATTTTCAGCAACATGTGTTCAAACTCTTTAAACACAATTTTTATTTCTTAAAATGGAGATGATAAATATTTAACATACAACTCTTGTATTAATTCTTAGAAACAATTTCCATAGATTAATTATAGTGAACAACTCTTGTCATAACTATTTATCTCTTTCTCTATTTTATTTTGTTCATTATAATCCATCTATGAGAGAAGAAGATGAAGAGAAGTTCTACAATTTTTTAACACTTGAAAAAGGAACAAAAATCCAAAATTCTCTCTTACCTCTTTTCTCTTCACCTTGTCGAATTCTTCCCTCACAATTGATTGAATAAATTCAATTGTTAGCCAAAATCATTTTTGTTTATTCAACATTTTGATTAAATAAAAACAAGTGCTCCACCAATTTTATTGTTGGTCTCCCACTTAGGATTAATTTAATCGAGCACTAGATTAATGGCCACCTAAATTAATCTTTACCTAACAAATATAATTACTTTAATTATAATGGATAATTAAATTGCCAACATCTAGGCCCCTCGTTGTATTAAAATACAATGTCATAATCTATATATATTATAATATTATCTAATAATATAATAATAATATATAATTTAATTATTCAAAATAATTTTGAATAATTATTTTTTACTTTATTAATTTTTACTACCAAGGTTAAATGGTAAAATCAAATCATGAAATAAATTTTGCCACTTGTCAACATCATAGTGATTAGCAACCCTTGTTAATTAATTAAGTGAAGTGCTTAACAATTAAGTCTTGACAAATGCACATCCCGTGGGATCCCGAAACAATTATTCTATTTTGCTAAAATTTATTGGATCAAATTATTCAATTCAATCTGCTACTCTAATGCGTAACGGGTACACTTTATATTGTGAAACTCTCTAGGTCCACACCTGATTTGTCATATGGAGCTCCTTCATACATCCGTGAACGATGTCTCACACACACATTACGGATATTACAAATCAACTTGTTAGACCATGCAAGTTGAGGTTATTGCATATTCGTATAATCCTTTCATCATTTATATCATTGAAGAGCAGAGATATAAATCATCACCGTCAAATTTCTATTTGCTCAACTATGAACTTATCTCCAGATTTATATTTCATTAAACAATATCCACAAACACTTTTGTGATATTGTTTTGTGGATATTGTTTATTCCTTCGGAATATGTTTTTCGAGGTTTATGCTTGTGGCCACAAGACTTTCTGAAATACAATCTCAGAGCATCAAGATATACAACCTACTCATATGA
This sequence comes from Ailanthus altissimus, assembly GCA_946807835.1. NCBI lineage: Eukaryota > Viridiplantae > Streptophyta > Magnoliopsida > Sapindales > Simaroubaceae > Ailanthus > Ailanthus altissimus. Next base: position 19,814,731 of record OX327696.1, on the reverse strand, counting down.
GCTGATAGATCCCATATCTACGTACACCGGACTTCATGAGCATCAGACCATACCTAGTAACACTCAGTGGTTAGACTATAAAAGGTTTCTGACATGTGTGGAACCAAAGCATGGTGAATCACTTACAAGCCCATCATGGCGCTTAGGTCAAAGGACCACAAATACTACTCAACTCGAAAAAACTTCCATTGATGGCTTCATGAGATGTCTATTGGAGGTCCTCGTGAGTCTGTTCAATATCCAGTCATTACTGAATACCTGCATCTCTATACGAGCTTCCTACTAAACTTATGGTTTGCTAGACTAACTATCTGAACCATCCAGATATAGACATACACTAATCTTATATTAATGGGTTCCACCGATAGACCTGCATCAATGAAATTAGATTATGAACATAATGTTTGAGAACATACTTGCATAATGACATTTTCTAGTACCATCTGTAACTCTTTACAACTATGTCATTACTAATATATTCTTAGGTCACTGTCTCATTTTAGACAAGGTTCTAACTCTTAGCATCACTAACTCGTAGTACTACTAACTCTTAGTACTTCAAACTATTACCGTTGCTAACTCTTAGTACTGATCTAAACTCCTTTAAACTAGATCTGAACTCCTTCAAATCATACAATGTCTGAAATGTTACAAGCATCTTACCATTTAATAATAAATAATATTAACAGTTTTATTATAAATGATAATTGTATAAATACTATCATTATATATTTATACAAAATGGGATGACACGTAATTAGAAAGCATTAAGCATAGAATAATTGAATAATTCTATTAAGTTCATAAAAATAAGAAAAGAATTTGAATTCAATCACATATCGAGTTCAAAGTTGTAACCCTATATATAAAAGCTTAGATCATAGTGAAAATTAGAGTTTAATAACAAAAATTGATAGAGATAATAAAGAAAAATGAAAGATATAGGTAAAAGAAGAAGAAAACACAGATCAATATCTTGATGCAACACTTTATCTCTCTAATTTGAAAGTGAATCCTTTCTTCAATTTTCAAATCATGATTTAAACTCTTTAAAACTTGTTCTCTTCCGTGCTATCTCTTCTTGTCTATGTTTTTAACTTCAAAAGTCATTTATTTATAGGTTTTATGACTGTAAATTAGGGTAAATTTGTGTTTAAGGTGGTTTAAGATTTCCCTTTTATTGCAAAAGCATTGTGTTATTGCAGTATTGCTTTTTAGGCATTCCGGTGCTAAACTTTCTTACTTGAGTGCCACACCGCTCATTGTTTGGGCATTTTAATGCTGAGACCCTGGGATCAAAGGAGTCAAAATCTAGGCTTGAGTGCCGCAGTGCTGATTTTTAGAATGAACACTGACTTGAGCACCAAAGTACTAGTATTGTAGCAAAGTTATTGTTCATAACTTACTGTAGCAATTTTGATATTTTTTTCTTGTTTTCCTTGGATTTTTATCTCTATTTGCTCCATTGACTCTAAATATACAAAATAATAATCAAGCACATAAAAAACCAAATAATCTTAATTTAAACGAAGAAATATTAATTTTAGAAGATAAAATTTTTATACCTAATTAACCCCTATCACCAATACAGCAGATGGATTGACTGCAAAAGGGAGGTTTGATACAAGACAAGAAAAGAAAAAAAAGAACTCTAGATCAAAGTCAAAGTGTAAGCCTAAGACTTACTTTTGCTGCAAGAAAGAATGACACTTTATAAAGAACTACCTAGAGAAGAAAGGCAAGACGAAGAACAAGAAGAAGGAAAGTGATGCTACAGTAGCTTATGAAGAAGATTACAATAGTGAAAAAATTTTAGTTGCCTTTAATGAGAAAAACGCTAGTGAATGAATTCTTAACTCTAGATACACTTACCATATGTGTTTAGATAAAATCTTGTTTATCAATTATCAGCCCGTTAATGAATGAAAGACGTTAATGGTTAATGACATGGCATGCAAGTCATTGGTATTGGTAGCATTAGGTTAAGACTACATGATAGTAAGGTGAGAGAGCTACTAAATGTGAGACATATTCCTAACTTAAAGAGCAACTTGTTATTTCTGAGAAGCTAGATTAAGTTGGTTGTTCTTTCAAATAAAAAAATGGGAAACTTAAGGTGATTAAGGATTCTATGGTAGTAATAAAATGTAAAAAAATACAATGGTTATATATGTTACTTGAGGAAGCCGTCATTGGCATAGCATCCATTAGTGCTAATAAGAATATGTGGACCAAGTTATAACATATAAGGTTAGGCTACCTAAGTGAGAAAGGTCTCAAGAGATTAAATGATCAGTGTGTTCTAGGCAAGGAAGAGATTCAACTATTGGGGTTTTGTGAAGATTGTGTGCGTGAAAAAGCACATAGAGTTTAGTTTAGCATTGGAGAATACAAACCAAGGGAACACTAGATTATATACATTTAAATTTGTGGGGACCTGCGTAGACTACAACTCATGATAGGCTAGGTACTTTTTAACACTCATTGATGACTTTTCGAGGAAGTTATAGGTGTATGTATTGAAAAATAAGTAACAAGTGTTTGAGACTTTCAAGTTCTAGAAAACACTCATAGAGAATTAAATAGTAAAAAAGTAAAGAAACTTAGGACAGATAATGGTCTTGAGTTTGATAGTTTCTGTGCCAAGTATAGTATTACAAGGCACAAAACTATGAGATCAATACCACAACATAATGGGCTAGTAAAAAGTATGAATAGAACCCTACTTAATATAGTAAGATGTATGCTAACCAGTTCTAGGTTGTCTAAAGCTTTTTAGGGTGAGGCGATAGTGACAACAATCTACTTAATTAACAACAATCATTCCTTAACAATTGACTTTATGACACTTGAAGAGATGTGGTCGGGAAGAACTCAAACATATGATCACATGAGGGTATTTAGATGCCTTGCCTTTGTACATGTCAAATAAGAAAAGTTGGAACCAATAGCACAAAATGGATAATTGTGGGATATTTAGAATGAGTAAAAGAATACAAAGTATGATGCACAGAGCTGAAGCCACAAAAGAGTATTTTTAGCATATATGTGGTGTTCAATAAGTCAGTTGTAATGGAATTCAATCATAAATAGAAGTGAATGAGACAAACTTGTGCTAAAGACAATTTCATCACCAGAAACTGTAAGAGTAGAAGTAGAGTATGAGATCAGACTTGTATGCACTCAGGTCAACACTTCAAAAAACACAACACCAGGAGATGGACAACAAACCTCAATAAGTACCTCGAAGACCACTCAAAAACATGCTAGAACTCTAGAAATAGAACTTGAAAAATACTAGTTAGCCAAAAATAGGCTAAGGAGAATGGTCAAGCCACCAATAAGGTATGCTCATGCAGACCTAATTGCTCATGCCTTTAATGTCACCTATACTATTGAACATGACCAGCTTAAAATGTATAAAGAGGATATGAAAAGTATTAATAGTAAAAAATGGTAAGATGTTATGGAAGAAGAGATTAGTTCTATTAAGAAAAATAAAACATGGGAGTTAGTAGCTAGACCTGAGGGTAAAAAGTTAGTTGGGTGTAAATAGGTTTACAAAGTCAATGAGGGGATCTATGGTGTAAAGCTTATAAGATTTAAGGTTAGGTTAGTTGCATAAAGCTTCACCCAAAGAGAGTGCATTGATTTCTATGAGATTTTTCCTCTTGTAGTCAAACACTCATCGATTAGAATTCTATTGGCCATGTATATTAATTTAAATTTATATTTGGAGTAAATGGATGTTAAAACCATATTTCTTTATGAAGAGTTGGAAAAAAGAATATATATGTCACAGTTGCATGGTTTTGAAGAACTTGAAAAAGAAAATCATACTTGTTTGCTAGAGAAGTCATTTTATATATTGAAACAATCTTTAAGGCAATGGTATAAGAGATTTAATGATTTTATACTTCAATATAGGTTTACTAAAAGTTAGCATGATGGTTGTGTGTACTTTAAGGAATTGAGAGACAGTTTATATATGTATTTGTTGCTTTATGTGGATGATATGTTGATTGTATGTCAAGATAAATGAGAGATACAAAAGTTGAAAGATCAATTAATAAGTGAGTTTAAGATGAAATACTTGTTGTTAGCCAAGAGGATCTTAGATGTGGATATCATTAGAGATAAGAGTGATGTTATATTATTATCTCAACAGAGGTATATACAGAAGGTCCTTGATAGATTTAGAATGTCTAATGCGAAGGCTGTATTGACTCTATTGGCTATGCATTTCAAATTGTCAGTAGTATATTCATTAGAAACTAAAGAAAAGAAACTGAAAATACAAAATGTACCATATGCGAGTGTTGTAAGGTGCATCATGTATGCGATGGTATGTATAAAGCATGATATTGTAAGTGTTAATAAACGTAGAGTGTATTCATATAGGTATTGTATTTATCATTTAAAACATGCATTACAAACGTATCTCATACATTATAGAGCGTAGTGAAAGAATAAAAAATCTAATTTCCTAATGATAAATACAATAAGTTTTACATGTATCTCATAAATGTAAATAACATAAGATTGAGAACTTATTACCTTAGTAAGCCTTTGAATTTTGTTGAACCGGAGCACCACAATGAAGAAACTCATTCACAATTTTAGTTTCCTAACACGGTGGGCTTGGAAAAGCTAGAATGGTAGATATACAAGCAAAGGATTTAACACTTAAATCTTTGTTTCTATTTGTAGCATGGTTGGCCAAGATGAAGAAGAAAGAATGGAGTGTTTTATGCTCTCAAGCCTTGAGAGTGTTTTTAAACCTCAGAAATAAAACACCTTATTTCTCTCTATCTCTTTACTTGACTTGGCCGAGTGATCTCACTTAAAATTAAGCAACATATTCGCTATTTATTTATTTTGCTTCATTTTCCCTCATTGTAGACAAGCCATGGCTTACAAGCATGGAAGCATTTTCCATATTTACATTGGTTCTTTTATTTATTCATAACAAACAAAATGAAACTAAAACCATGGATGCCCTTGGCCGGCCATTTAGAACAAATTAGAACAAATTCACATTTGCAAGTATTGGCCCCACCATGCATAGTCTTATATTTGATTGTCTCTTGTTACAATTATTTACACTAAACAATTGAATAAAAGACATGTGTGATGATAATTTGTGTGTGTATGGCCGTGTAGAGCAATGCCAAATGAACAAACAATTTCTTCATTTTGCTTGTAACACACATCTTGGCCCCACCTTGTAAGAATTGGCCATGCATACATGTTTCATCTTTTAATCAATATTAAAACAGATGATTTAATCATATTAAATTATTGTAAAAATAAATGCTAATAATGATTTAAATAATGATTGTATGACTTCTTTTAAATAATAATATCATATATTACTATTATTATTTTATTTAATGAATAAAATAATGATCTTGCTTGTCCAATAAGTAAAGTCATTTTGATAATTTCTAAGTCAAACAATAATATGTCTGCAATGCACCACGTGTCAACATCCCATTAGTCAATAACTATTGTTAACTAATTGTGCACTTAACTCTTAAGTCTTGACATGTGTACGACCTGAAGGAAATTGAAGCAAATGTCCGATCTACTGTAATTTACTGGATTGAACTATTCAATCCGGTACGCTGCCCCAGTGCACAACAAGTGCACTTTATATTGCGGACTCTCTAGGTCCACGCCCGATTCGTCAAATGGAATTGTTCTGTGAGTCCGAGATTGATGCCCCACGCACACATTATGGATATTATAATCAGCGTAGCAGATCATACAAGTTGAGGGCATCACACATACTTATAATTCTTTTACCATTTATGTCCTAGAAGAGCGGGGATATAAATCATTATTGTCAAATCCATACGCGCTCATTTGTGAACTTATCTCCAGACATATATCTCGATAAACAATACACACAAACACTTTTATAATATTGTTTGACCCTGTTGGAAACTCTTTTCCCAAGTTTATTACTTATGGCCAAAAGTCTTTCTGAGATACAATCTCGGAGCATCTAGATATACAACTCACTCATATGAGCTGACGGATTCCATATCTGAGCATATTGAACTCTATAAGTATTAGACTATACCCAACGACATATAGCAGTCAGACCATGAAAGGTTTTTAACCTATGTGGAACTAAAGTATTGTAGATCACTTACAAATCCACCGTGGCGTCAGGTCAAAGGACCACGTACAATACTCAACTCAAGAGGACCTATCATTGAGGGCTTCATGGGATGTTTATTGGGGTCCTCGATGAGCCTGTTCAGTATTCAATCCTTACTGAATACTTGTATGCTATACAAACTTCTAGTAAGTCCATGGTCAATTAAGAACAACCATCTAAACCATATAGGTATAGTATACACTAGTTTATTAGAAAGGGTTTCACCGACAGACCCACATCGGTGAATAAGACAAAAAACATATAGTTTGAGAATAAACTTGCATAATAACAAATTTTAGCACCTATTGCAACTTCTTGCAACTATGTTATTATTGATGTACTCTCGGGTCTATGTCCCGTTACAGACAAAGTCTTAACTCTTAGATTTTGCTGACTTTTATAACCTATTAACTTTTAGTAGTGCTAACTGTTAACAATTATAATTCTCAGTGTTACTAACCTTTAGCACTGGTTTAAACTAATTTAGGTCAAATCTGAATTCCTTCAAATCATACAATGTCTGTAGCGTAACAAACATTTTATCATTTAATAAATAAAATTAACGATTTAATAAAAACATAATATATAAATATTATAAAATAAAATATTTATACAACAATGGGATGACACGTAAGCACAAATCGCAATAAACTTCCACTTGCTATAGTGCCATTCATAGTGGTAACCAATACCCATAGACTCCACATGTTTCTCAAACACCTTTGAATTTAAGGCCTTAGTCAATGGGTCTGCTACATTCTTTATAGAGTCAACTCTACAAATTATTACATCTCCCCTAGCCAAGATTTCTTTAATTATGTGGTATTTCCTCTCCACATATTTAGATCTCTGGTGTGCTCTTAGCTCTTTGGCTTATGCTATGGCTCTGTTATTATTACAAAATAATGGAATATAATCCATCAAGGTAGTGACAATTTCTAGTTCAGCGATAAATTTATGTATCCACACTGCTTCTTTTGTTACCTTAGAGGTTACAATATATTTCGCTTCTGTTGTCAAATCAACTGTGGATCCCTATTTGGTGCTCTTTCAACTCACTGCAACATCGTTGAGGATAAACACATATATGGATGTAGACTTTCTATCATCCGGATCAGACTAGAAGTCTGAGTCTGTGTATCCCCTGACTTACAGGTCACCATCTTCATAAATTAGAAACTTATCCTTTGTACCCTTAAGGTATTTAAGGATATATTTGACTACCATCCAATAGCTATCACCTGGATCAGATTGATACTGGTTAGTAACACTTATAGCCATGCCGATTTCAGGTCTAGTACACATCATAGCATGCATCAGGCTGCCTATAGCTAATGTATATGGCATCTTAGACATTTTAACTCTTTCATCTTCCGTTTGATAAAACATTCTCCTCAAAAGATGAATGTCATGTCTAGAATGAACATTAGCTGTCTTACAGTTAGTAAAATTGTACTTTTCTAAGACACTATCGATATATGATGATTGGAAAAGTTTTATCAGCTTCCTAGCTCTATCTCTATAAAGCTTTATACCCAGTATATAGGAAGCTTCTCCCAAATCCTTCATGGAGAAGTTCTTGTTTAGATAACTCTTCACTGATTGTAACTTACCTATATGATTCCCAATAATTAGTATGTCATCTATATAAAAAACTAAGAAGATTATCATGCTTTCACTGACCTTTCTGTACACACAAGGTTCCTTTTCATTTTTTTATTAAACCAAACCCCATGATTACCTCATCAAAACGAAGATTTTAACTTTAGGAAGCCTGTTTAAATCTATAAATGGACTTCTTTAGCTTGTATACTAGACCTGTAGTTATACTGGATGCAAAACTTTTAGGCTGTTCTATGTATATCTCTTCCTCAAGATATCCATTCAAGAACGCCGTCTTTACATCTATCTGTCATATCTCAAAGTCATAATACACAGCAATTGCTAATAAAATATGTATTGACTTTAACATCGCTACTGATGCAAAAGTTTTCTCATAATCGATCCTAGATCGTTGAGTATAACTTTTAGTAATTAGTCGGGTTTTAAAGATCTCTACCTTCCTATCAGGCCTATACTTCTGCTTGTAAATCCATTTAGAACTAATATGAACTATTCCCCTGAGAAGCTCAACCAAGTCCCAGACTTGATTTTGATGTATTGAGTCAATTTCGGATTTTATGGCCTTTTGCCCATTTCCCGAATCAATGTCCAACATCGCCTCTCTATTGGTTAAAGGATCATTTTCTTTAATTAAGAAAACTCTAAGCACACTTTCAGGCATCTGACTATACTTGGTAGGTGTCTTGGACATCCTCTTTGATCTACGTAGAGGGCGTGTTAAAGGTATTTCGTTAGATTGAACTTGAGGTTCTATCTCTGGTTCATTCTGATTTTGATTGGCTTCATCAAGTTTAATCCTTCTACAACCCCTACGATCTATGATAAGCACTTTCTCAAAGAAAGTGGCATATCGAGAAACAAACACATTTTATTCCTCAAAATCATAAAATTGGTATCCCATAGAATTCTTAGGATACCTAACGAACCGATACTTGTATCTCTTGGGTGCAAGTTTATCCTATTGCATAACTTTTACGGAAGTAGGATATCCCAAAATCGTAATATATTTAAGACCTCATTTCCTTCCATTCAACATCTCATATGGGGTGGTTGAAATAACTTTAGATAGAACCCTATTCAATATATGAGCAATAGTATCAAGAGCAAATCCTCACAGATATTCTGGCAGATCGGTGAAGCTCATCATCGATAAGACCATATCCAATAAAGTTTAATTCCTTCTTTCTGAAACATCGTTGTGTTGCGAAGTACCCAGAGGATTATACTGAGCGAGAATCCCATTCTCTTTTAAACAATTAGAAAATTTACTACTTGTGTACTCACCGCCCCGATTTGATCGAAGGCATTTGCCGTACATGCTGGTTTATTTCTTTACTTCAAGTTTAAAGTCTTTGAACTTTTCAAAGGTTTTTAGCTTGTGTTTCATAAGAAACACATATCCATATCGTGACAAATCATCTATAAAGGATACAAAATATAGAAAACTATCAATTGCAGTATGATTCATTGGACCACATACATTAGTATGCACTACTTCTAATAAATCAGTGGCATGCTATCCAACGCCAGTAAATGGAGATTTAGTCATTTTCCCTTGAATACAAAATTCAAAAATTGGGTATAGTTCTATGGTCAGATCAGGTATCTGACCATCCTTAACCAGACAGGTTAGACGTCTCACTCCTATATGATCTAATCTCATATGCCAAAGTTCTAAATCATTTAAAGTTTTTGAACTACTACTAGTGCTACCCTATACATTTATGACATTTTCCAATTGTATTCAAAACATAATGTCCATTAATTAACTAACATTCAGCTAATAAAATATCAAACATATCATACAAATATAAGGAGCTATTCCTAATATACATATGATACCTTTCACTATCAAGTACAAGAAGAGAGATAATCTGTCTGATACAAGTGGGAACAAAATAATAGTTATGCAATACAACAGGTTTATTACAAGGGATAATCAAGTCAAAATTTTCAACAGCCTCCATCTGCAAGAGATCACCATTTCCTACTCAAAGTTGTACCTCTCCCAATTGTAACCATCTAATGTCCTTCAGACCCTACAACACATTACAGATGTGAGAATAAGATGCAGTATCTAATACCCAACTTGTACTAGCATTAAATGCTAAAGAAATGTCAACAATGGGTAAACATATACCTATGGGAGTCTTCTTCACAATGGCAAGGTATTTGGGGCAGTTCATTTTCTAGTGCCCATCCTCATTGCAGTGGAAACATTTTCTTTTTATTTTTGGCTTTTCTTATAGCTTGGATATCTGTCGCCGCTAAGGACTCATCCTGGGTATCTATTTCACATTTGTTTTTTTCTTCCCTTTGAGCTTTCAAAAGCTCTCGGGGTAGAAGATGAATCTCCCTGAACATAAAAGGCCGCACTCACTTTACTTATATTCTCTTGCGCTATCTTGAGCATATTATACAGATCAGTGTATATAGGGGTTAGACCTTACATGTTGAAGTTCATGATGAACTGTGCAAATGACCTAGGCAGCGACTAGAGAATTAAGATGTTCTCCAAATTATTGTTAAGAGAAATGTCCATGCTCTCAAACCTATCGATTAATCCTATCATCTTGAAGACATGATGACTCACTAGGCTCCCCTTAGATAGTTTGGCCTAAAATAGACATTTGGCGATCTTATAAATCTCGACCTAAGGTCGATCACTAAAGAGCTCTTTTAGATAGAGTATGATGCTGCTAGCACTATCCATATGGATATGCTCTCACTGCAGCTTAGTGGATATGGAGGCAAAAATGTAGGATTTAACCTTTAAATCATCATCCTTCTATTTCTGGTATATAACTTTTTCTTCCTCGGTGGCATCTTCAGAAACACCTTTAGACATTTTTTGGTCAAATTTCTGAATCCAAAACGATTCTGAGATTCATATACCAATCAAAAAAGTTATCAGCACCTTTGATTTAGTGCGCATGCTAAGGGATTAATTGAGGCTATTATTGCTTTACAAGACAAAACAAAGAAATAAAAGATGTCAGCTGATATTCAAAAATATTAAATTGTTAATAAAATATTTTAAATCATTGGTATAACATCTATATATATTTTTTAATTTAAAACATCTTCCTACTACTTTACATAATCCCTTTAATCTCTTTAAATGGGATAACGATAGTTTAAACTATATAGTGAAAAGTAGACCCTATTGATATTTTACTCAGGGCGCACACTGTAACGATCTTGGCCTTTGTAAACCCTAATGGGTAGACAACTCTTGTCAATTGCATCTCATGCAACTCTTACTCGTGATCTTAAATACGCCTTATCTGCACGTTATAGCGATCTTGGTAAGTGTATTCCAGATTAACTTATCAATTATCAAATATATGCTACCGGTATTACCCACACACTGTAGCTATCTAAGGCAATACATTTACATATATTTGTCTCATCTCATGTTTAACCATCATAGTCTAAATCATACTGACCAAATCTCTTATACTATAACAATTTTGGGATAAGACCGATATGACCTGTCTAACACTTTATTGACAAAGCGGATCATCATACAACATTATCTTATAATGTTATACTATTCAATCTGATTAAGAGAAAATTTTAACTTAAATACTTAATTTAGATCTTATAAGGAGATAATTCTCAATCAAACTTACTATTATTATTATTTTATTCAATAAATAATTTAATAAATAAAATAATGATCTTACTTGTCCAATAAGTTAGGTCATTTTGATAATTTTTAAATTAAACAATAATAGGACTGCAATGCGCCACGTGTCAATATCCCATTGGTCATTACCAATGATAGGTCATTACCAATAATAGTCAATAATTTCTAAGTCAAACAATAATAGGCCTGTAATGCACCACATGTCAGCATCCCATTAGTCAACAATTATTATTAACTAATTAATGCTCTTAACTCTTAAGTCTTGACATGTGTACGACCCGAGAAAAATTGAAGCAAATGTCCGATCTACTATAATTTACTGGATTGAACTATTAAATCCAGTACGCTATCGCAATGCATAACAAGTACACTTTATATTGTGAAACTCTCTAGGTCTACGCTCAATTCATCAAATGAAACTATTCTGTGAGTCCGAGATTGATGCCCCACGCACACATCATGGATATTACAAATCAGCGTAGTAGACCATACAAGTTGAGGGCATGCGCATATGTATAATCCTTCCGCCATTTATATCCTAGAGGAGCGGGGATATAGATCATCATTGTCAAATTCCCATGCGCTCATTTGTGAACTTATCTCCAGACACGTATCTCGATAAACAATACACGTAAACACTTTGTGATATTGTCTGACCCTGTTAGAAACTCTTTTTTTGGGTTTGTTGCTTATGGCCATAAGTCTTTTTGAGATACAGTCTCGGAGCATCTGGATATACAACTCACCTATATAAGCTAACGAATTCCATATCTGTGTATACCGAACTCTATAAGCATCGGACTATACCCAACACACATAGCGGTCAGACTATGAAATGTCTCTGACATATATGGAACCAAAGCATAGTGGATCACTTATAAATCCACCATGACGCTCAGGTTAAAGGACCACGTACACTACTCAACTCAAAAAGACCTATCATTGATGGATTTATGGGATGTCTATTAGGGTCCTCGATGAGCCTGTTCAATATTTCAATCCTTACTTAGTACTTGTATGCTATACGAACTTTTGGTAAGTCCATGGTCAGCTACGAACAACCATCTAGACTATCTAGATATAGTATACACTAGTCTATTAGAAAGGGTTCCACCAACAAACCCACATTAGTGAATAAGACTAGGAACATATAATTTGATAATAGACTTGCATAATAACATTTTTTAGCACCTATTGTAACTCCTTACAACTATGTTATTATTAATGTACTCTCGGGTTTATATCCCATTACAAACAAGGTCCTAACTCTTAGATTTTGTTAACTTTTATAACCTACTAATCTTAGTAGTGCTAACTGTTAGCAATTATAATTCTCAGCGTTGCTAACCTTTAGCGCTGGTCTAAACTTCTTTAGGCCAAATCTAAACTCCTTCAAATTATACAATGTCTGTAGCATAACAAGCACTGTACTATTTAATAAATAAAATTGGTGAATTAATGAAAGCATACTGTATAAATATTATTAAATAAAATATTTATACAACAATAGAATGACACGTAAGTACAAATTCTAACAGATATAGCTTAAGCAGTGAGCGTGGTGAATAAATATATGGCAAATCCAAGTAAGGAGCATTAGATTATTGTTAAGTGGATTATGATGTACTTGATTGGAATATCATAACATAGTTTGTTGTACAAAAAGACAACTATAAATGATGAGATAGTAGCGGGTATATAGACTCGAATTACACAGGTGGCTTTAACAAAAGAATGTTGTTGATTGGGTTTATATTCAAAATATTTTGATGTAGTGCCTGTTAAAACTCAGTTTTACAATATGTAATGGCACTATAAATGATAGAGGCTAAGTACATAGCTATTGGAGAAGCTATTAGGAAAGCCATATAGTTGAAAGGCATATGTTTAAAGTTGGTAGCAACAAAGGAAATGAAAGCTTGCATACATTGTGATAGCAAAAATGCCATACACTTAAAATAAACATCAAGTATTTCATGAAAGATTGAAACACATTGTGTAAGGTTCCATTTCATTAAAGATATCTTACAAAGTAGTAAAGTTAGTCTATTAAAGATATTGACATCAGAAAATTCTACAAATATGTCAACTAAGCCACCGCTCTTGTGCAAGAACTTAACTTAAATCACCATCGTGTAGTCAAACGTGTAATGTGGATAGGATGGATCTAAGGAAAGCCTTAGTTATTTTGAATTAAGGAGAGGATTATGAAGAATGGTGATTAAAAATCATATAGAAGATGATTTAGAATCGAGCTATAGAGAAGGAAACAATATAGAGCTGAGATTAAGGCAAAAGAACAGAAGTACGACACAAGTTAAAGGTGTAAAATTGGATCCTGAACCCAGACTTATCATTATCACTCTCAAGTTAGAACAACCAGCATCGCAGCACTGACTTTTCAGAGCTGCGATGCCAGAACCTGGTAAAGCCAACATTGCAATGCCATTTTCTCAGCACCGCAATGCTAGTGTGACTTTCTTATTTAAGATTTCTAGTTTTAATTGGTCTAAACTTCTTTTCTTTGTACAACTCAGACTAGCGTTTGTATAGTTAGTGAAAGGCTATAAATAGGCTACTATTTTGGCTTGAGAAACATCAACAAACAAGAAAGCATCCATTATAATCCCAATAGAAAGATCTTTAAAAGAGATCATTGTACTTTGTGATTCAATAAAAGAGGCTAAGATCTTGATCTACCATGGACATAGGCAATTGTCAAACCACATAAATCTTGTCTTGTGTATTTGATTTGCTTTTTCTTTTCTTGGTTGATATTTTTATAATTCTGTATAATTAATTACTTATGGTTGAAGAATCCAAACATATTATAATAGTCAACTTAATATTTTAAAATTTTAAGATAATCACTTTTAAGTGTGTTTATTGAATTTTTTCTAAAAAATTTGCAGGAGTAAAAAACTCCACTCACTAAAATATTCAATATATTACTTTCAAAATCTTACTTAAATTTGTGTGGCTTCTTACACACTGCTCTTGACAACCACTCGAGCTATGTTTTAAAATTTTAAAATTAAATATGTTTTAAAATAATTTAAGTTTCAAAAATAGGCATATGTAGTTTGTAATTCTAGTTTTTTTTGGTGTTGTGAACATGTAATCTTAATCTTGAGTTTTTGATTCAATTTTAAAAAATTAATTGTAGTAACAAAGCATATAAAATAATTTCGTTTAAAGAATGCGATGATGTGTAATCGCCCAAGCAAGCACAAAAGTAGTTGTCAAGTTTAATTGGTTCTTCGTTACTAAGAAAATAAACAAACAAGGAAGTGATTAGTGAAGGAAGGCAAATGAGAGCTTATAGAAAAATAAATAAATGCTATAAAAGAATTTGTATTTACATGAATAAATATTTATAAAATACAAACTGTGATAAACTAATTTTGATTATAATATGGAGGGTAAATGGTAATTGTATATTTGTAAACTGGGAGTTTGACAAATATTGGTGTGCCTTTTTCTGTGTATATGTCCAACGAATGATGTGGCAAGCCGACTAGCATATAACATTTGTTCCAAACATAACTCTAATTACATGCTTAAAGTATGATCCTATTTTGTATCAGTTTTATAGAAATATTATCATAATACCCCTCAGGTAAGGCCTAATTACACAAATATTCATGAGTTTTAGATTTTGTCTTCAAAACCCAAAGATTAAAAAAAAAAGTCACTAATATTCAATTGTTAGGAAATTTGCCATAAAAGTTAACAGGTTAAAGGTATTAAAGTCATTTCATTTTGGTGTATTAAATAATTAAATACATGTCAAATCAAAATGGCACATATTCTGATAGTTGTAATTGAACATGCCTAACCAATTTTCAAACACCTCGTATCTATGTAAACAAACACTTTCGACCCCTAACTACCATCTTATTTTTTTATTGTTAACCCACGAAGCACTTTAAAAATGAAACAAATTCCTTTGAAAAATCAAATGACAATCATGAAGGGTACATCTTGAAAGATACGCTGTGAAAGAGACGACCAGACTGTTCGGTGAAATGTTTTAACTCAGATTTAAGTAATTTTTTTTTTTTTTGCTTTTTTAGCACTATTGGGTTTGCACTAAGGTTTTGTGTTGGTATGTTTTTTTTTTATGTTTTTTTTACCATAAAATTTTGGGCAAGATGTTTTCATTCATCAAGTTTGATTTTATAAGTTGCATGTAGGTATATTACATCACCATGTTCCTTATCTATCAAATTGTATGTACGTGATGGTAAATTCACTTGCATACGGGTTATTACAACACTAATATGTTCCTTATTTGTGAAATTATCTATACATGTATGTAAACTCACTTGCACGAATGATGATTGCTATGAATGTATTTAGGTGGGTTTATTATAAGTTTTTTTTTTATATGTTTTATAAAGTTATAGAACCTAAACTTGTTAAATTTAAATTCATTTCAGGATGGTGCTATTTTATTTGATTATTTATATTTCTGGCAAGACTATGCTTTTGGATAATTTTAATCTTATTAAATTTAGCAAAGTGTGTTTGTTAAATAATATTATAAAAGCTGTTATGAATAGGATAGTTCATCCTAAGAAGAAATACAAAGTTGAAGCTTCTTTACCTTCATTTGGGTATAGGTTACAACTAGAGGATGACATAGATGTTGAGTTAATATTTAAGTCATTTTTTTCTAAAGGGATTACAAGTATCGAGATAACCATAGATACAATTCCATTAAATGTAGTCCATATTCCATTATTACGAGGACCATTAGAACTAGGTTAGAAGGTAGATAATATAGAGAATAAGTTTTTTAACAGCCAACCATTGTTATGCACTACCCAATCTAGTTCCAACACCCAACCCTACCTAAATGTTCCTGATGCTCCTCAAATTTCCAACCAAATTGAAGTTCTAACCCAAGTTGAAAATCTCACCTAAAATAACCCAAATATTACAACCTCATCTACACCAAGAGTTTACCACATAGATGATGAGGCAGATGAGTTCGTCTATTTCTTTGATAAGGAGAACAATATAGAGGGATCTGGGGAGAGAGTTGGTGATTGTCCAATAATAGATTTAGTTAATAATGTTGTGGAAAAGTATAAGTCTAATGATGATGATTTTGTGATTAACTCATTTGAGATGAAAGATAAAGTTTGTAAGATATCTAGAAAAATTAAAGGGAAAGTATAGGTAGAGAAACCCGGGGAGCTAATTTCATTTAAAGTTAGTCACTCATTTATTATCGTTGAAAAGTTTAGAGATGCAATTACAAAATACATTGTTCAACAAGGGTTCACAACAAAGAGGGTGAATAGTAAACCTGCAAGGGTGACAGTGAAGTATGCTTTTGAGGGTTGTCCTTGGAGGATACATGCTAATAAGCAGCAAGATGGACTCTCATTTATGGTTAAAAGTCACAACCCTAGTCATTTATGTTTGAGATCCATCAAACTTTTAAGGCCAAATTATTATGGCTTGCAAAAAAGTTTGAGAGTTTAGTGAGAGCATTGCCTGAGGTCAAAGCTCAAGTGCTTGAGCAAGATTTGTTGCAAAAATTTGAAGTGAGTGTTAATTGGTAGAGAATTTATAGAGTTAAGAAAAGGGCTATATAAAATGTTGAAGATGGCCATATTAAGTCTTATGTTGAACAGCACAAGTATGCACATATGGTTATGAAAAGTAACCTTAGTGTAGTAACATTAATTCAATTAGAAATGCTACACAATGCAGGTAGAAACAATAGAACCCATCCTGAATATATACCAACAAACTCCACATTCAAGAGAATATTTATAGCCTTGCCAACCCAAAAATCAAGTTTATTGACTGGTTGTAGACCTTTTATAGGGCTTGATGGATGTCATTTGAAAGGGAAGTATGGTGGTATCTTGCTGTTAGCTATAGTTCTAGATGCCAATAATAGTATATTTCCAATAGTAATGTCTATATGTGAGATTGAGTATATTGAAAGTTAGTTTTTTTAAAAGAAACATTTATATCATTTGATCGGTTGTGAAGAGATGAGGGGGATGACATTTATGAGTGACAGACAAAAAGGGCTAGTGGATTCTTTGGAAGTATACTGGCTAAATTCCAATACAATGTGGTATGCCCAACATAAATATGCCAACTTTAGAAGTTAATGACCTAGATTACATTTAAAGATTTGTTTTGGACTACAGCAAGAAAGATTGACAAACACCAATTCAGAAACTATATTGAATTCATAAAAATAGTTAACCTTCATGTATATGATTGGCTTAGCAAATTGCTAGCTAACAAGTGGTAAAGGTATGGATTTTATCCAAATGTTAAATGTGACCATGTGATAAACAACTTCACTGAAGCATTCAATATTTAGTTGTTACAGGAGAGAAAAATACTCATTTTGACCCTACTTGAATATTATAAAAGAAAGGTAATTGTTAAAATACAAGAGAGGTTCCATTATAGACAATCACGGGCAATTAACATGGTACCAATTTTGAGGAGAAAGATTGAGAAATTGGGTGATCAAGGCAGACAATTAATGATACTGAATGCAAAAAATAGATTTATTGAAATATTGAATCCTAAGATAGATTACTTGGTTGATATGAATGCAACAACATGTGAGTGTTTTGCGTGGCAATTAACCAGTGTACTATACAAACATACAATAAGAGTAATATTGTATTTAAAAGCTAACCTAGCAATGTATGTGGACAAACTACTTTGTAAAAGTATTTTTCTGAGTACTTATAAGGGTATAATTAGGCCTATTCTAAATAAATGTGAATGAGATGATGTTAACTTGGCTAGAAGGAGAAAGTTAAATGAACTTGCCAAATAAAAGATCTGTTGGAAGACCTAAATTGGCTAAAATAAGGAGCCAAATGAACTTGCCAATATCCAGAGATAATTTGTTGTAACATATAAAATATGTGAGAAATTTGGTAATAATTCCAAGATATGTGGACTGAAAAACAAAAGCAATAATTCTGTAAGTGGTTGCAATTCTATTTTGTTAGTTGGTTGCAATTCTATTTTGTTAGTTGGTTGCTTTTAGTTATTTAATTGTTTATTGAAATATGCTACTATTTTATTATATGTAAGGGATAGGTTAGGTGGGAAAAGTTCATCATATACTAGTGCAAGGATAGTGTAATTAATGCTATAGTAAGTGACCTAAACTTATTTAGTTGGTTTAAATAGCTTAGGTTCAATTTCTTAATTCAATCATTTTACTTTATCTTGTAGGGAAGAGGATTAAGCAGTGACTAAATATTCACATTAGCTATTATGCAGGGAAGGAGATCAACAACAGGTGGAAATAGGGTGGCAATAGGGTGACAAGTAAAATTTTTTGTTTGTGTATTTAGCAATATTTTCTTAACTTCTAAAAATATTTCTAATTTACACACTATGCATCATTTTTAGAAAATAAAAGAAAATAGAGGCTTGGCAGACCTAAAAAACAGTAAAGACAGTTATGATATCAAGCAATAGAACTTTTGTTATTTTCAAACTTATTTAGTTTAACTTTATAACGTTTTTTTAAGAATGATGATGTCTGATTTAGTTTAAGTTTATAACTTTTTATAAGAATGATGGTGCAAGTAATTTTTTGTAAGTTTATATTATTCTAAGTTCATTCATTTCAATATTATGACTTGCATCTTTCATGCATTACAGTATCAACTCTATGGTCCATATGATTTTTTGTATGCATATAACAACATTACACCCATTAAAACAACTAACAAAATACAAAGCACATTCTTCACCATACTTTTTATTTATTAATTTTTTTTGGCCCATATTTGCCTATCTAGTAAGCACCCTGCAAACTTCTCCATCTACATTCTGCACTACTTCTACCAATGAACAAATTTCAAGAACTTTAAGGATTTAATAGTTAGCATCTTCTTCCTTTGGTTCCCAAAATTTGTAGCAACTACATATTTTTCTCTCAAAATAGAAGTACGACTTATTAGAGTTGTTCTCTTATTTTGAAATTCTAACAACTACCTTCCTTCTGTATAAACAATTCTTGTTTCTAAATTTTATAATTCTCTCATTCACTTCACTTAAACTTATAAGGGTTGATATGATTATGCATTATATTTTTTGAGGCTGTTGTAAGGCACTTTGAGGATGTCTATAGGTATTATTTTAATGCTATTGTGTGGCACTTTGAGAATGTGTGAGATTATTGTGAAATAAAAGCATTGTTCGAAAGAGGAAACCTTCAAATAAAATAGTCAAATTTTGAAAAATAAAACTTGCAAATGAAAAGGCAAAATATTATTTCTTATATAAGGATTTATTTGACTGTTGCACTACATTGTCACCTATAGTTCAAAAATAATAAATAATATTAAATAATTTAAGAAAATTAAACAAGGTACTCAAGGGCAATTTAATAATTTTACCAAATTTAATAAATATTGAAGAATAACAAGTTTATTTTTAAATTACTAAAAGTTAAATTTTACTTTGGGAAAATAGATTTTTTTAGAATACGCATAGGTGCATAATTGTCATGTCATAACTTATGATTATATATAGGGGTAATTCAAAATTTAAAACTTATGAATTTTTTGGTATTTAGACTTTATTTGAGAGGTATTCATGATAATATATTTTTTCATAAAAAAAATATTTTTTTAATTTATAAAAAAAGATTTTGGAATTAAAAATTAGTTTATTTTTATTTAAATAAATTATATTTTAAATTTATAGAAGTAGATGTTAAAAAGTTTGTTTTAAGTGTTGTTTATTTAAAATACTCTCATTTTATTTTAAATTATAATATGACTTCAAAAAATTGTCTAGTAAAGTAATTACATGATTTGTTTTTTAAAATTATGAGTGACAATTAAATGATTAATATTTTTTTAAAAAATATTTTAAAATTTCTATTAATATAAGCTCTACTTAAAAAAAAATTTCAAAACAGTTAATCAATAACACAAGGTTTTTCGCAATAAAAAGTGCTCGCTTGTTCTTATTCATTAAACACGTATCTGATATATACTTTTTGTCTTTTCTTTAGACTTATCACAATTCTATTTTTGTGCATATATATATATATATAATATACAAATATCATAAATTATGAATGTATTTAAAAGAAAGATGATTTTTAAGGTGATAATACGTTATTTAAATTTTTGAAAAGGTGGAGCTATTTGAAATTATCATAATACACTGTAAATTTCTTATTAAAATTTAATTTATTTAATTTTACTTTATAAACCTGCCTAAATTCTCATTATAACCTTACTCTATAAACATAATATTTTTAATAAATCTACCAATTATTATACGTTATCTTAACATTTTAAATTTAGATAATTAAAAATATATATTTGTAGTTAAAAATTTACGAATATACGATAATGATGATGATGATTAATATAACTGTAACCATCAAAATTTCTATTAAAATCAAATTATTCTTTTATCTACAATAATTAAAGTTTAAATTAAGTATTTTTCGTTAAAATTCTCTTAGATATTGATTTTCTCTTTCATAAAATTAATAAATCATTGCAACTAATACAGAACATATAATGAAAACTTAAAATAAAGGAGATGAGTGTAAGTTGAATTTAATTATCTTTTAATTGCATTACCGTGTTCATAATAATAATTTGCATGATATATACTTTTAGTAACTAAAAATGTTAGAATTTGATGATTTAAAATCGTGTTTGATTATGATTTTGAGTTGAAGACCAATGAAAAATCGACACATGGTCGAATACGCGTTGGGCAGACGAGAAAGAAACAAAAACAAAAAGTCAAAAGTAAGAAGGGGCTTGAAGGCGCAACAAAGGAGGTTCTAGGGCTTGGGGCCGCAGTGTCCAATGCTAGGTCGTGATAGCACCACATCACCAATACACTGGTCACGACAGCACCGTAATGCCAACTTTCGAAAAAAATTCATGTTAAGCTCAACTTGATTTGTTTGATTCAGTTTTGGATTCCCTTTATACGTGGACTCTTATTCCAATAAAAAATAAAATTTTTAAAGATAGTTTACAGCCTATATAAATCCTTGTTATACCATTAAGGTGGCGTACTTAGAGAGAACCATCAAATAGAGTGTTGAATAGAGAGCAGTGCAAGAGAGTGCTATTGCAGCACTTGAGTGCGTAAAAGAGTGCTATCATAGCACTTGCGTGCACAAGAGAGTACTTTATAGACTCTTAGAGACATTTGAAGAGCTTGACTATTGTTATATTCTTTATAATCTCTTGAGAGATTGTTATGATCTGAATAATAAAAAAAATTAAGATCCCATAATCTACTGTGAACATAAACAAATTGTTGAATTACATAAATTTTTATACCTTGTGTGTTTGAATGTTATCTTTATGTTATTGTGTGATTTTTTTCTATTATTATTTACTTATGAGCCAAAATCTTCCGCCGGCGTCATAATTTTAGGATGCTAAATTATCAACAAATTGTATTAGGGCACTTAAAACACTAACTAAAAAAATTATTGAATGAGAGAGTTTGCAGAATATTATAGTGGGTTCAAGTAGTTCCACCTTTTTTGAAAATTTATTGATGAGTTGGAATCTGCAATTTTCTTAAATTATATAATCATAACATAATTTATGAATAAATTAATCGATATAATTTAAATGATTAAAACTATATGTGATATATGTTACATTTTCAAAAAGTTTTGTTTATATATTTGCATGCTTTAACGATGATAAATGGAATGTAATGTTCAGTATTCTACAAGCATTAATCAAAAGATAAAAATTGAGTCACAGATGATAGTTCAGAGTTGTGTTAACATGAAAGAGACAGAGACAGACAAATATAATTAACTGGAAGCCAAATTTATATATAATGGAGGTAATGAATTATTTGAGTTCTTTCGTAAGGGGGAAGAAAAAGTAACGGAGGCTATTAGAAACGACAACGAAACAGCGTAGAAAAAAAAAGTTGGTTGGGTGATGGCGGGCAGTTTTAGTTATTTTGAGAAATGAAATGGAGACATGAACGCCTATAATTAAGCTAAACCCTCGAAAAAATGTTACCCACCCGCCTTCCCCTTTACTCTCTCTTTCTGAATCTTTGCTCTCCCTCTCTTTCTCTTTCGTTCTTTTGAATTTTCTTTTTTGGTTTTCTATTGAAAATTCATCATTCTCAGGAGCAACACTGGGATTTGGTGGAGGCTCTTGGTGTTCCATGTAAGTCCTCATTCTTCTTTTTCATGATTTGTTCATTCTTATGTAGTTCTGGCAACGATTTAGCCATTAATTGGATTTCGGATTAAGGAATTGTGGGTTTAATTTGCATTGAGGATTATTGATGTGGGTTAGAGAGAAATGTCTGCATGCACGTCAAGGTGACGTGAATAAACATGATGGGTCTAGGAATTGTGTTGACGAGGGAATTCTCACTGATTCTTGAAAGTTGGGAATCTTTGGATGTTGCTTGACGAGGGAATGTACAACTCAAACCCATTTATGTAAAACAATTAAGAATTACTTCATTCCTGTTCAATTTCGGCAATGATTTAGCTATTAATTGGCACTAAGGAATAGGGTTGATTTGGGTTGGAAAATATGTTTGCATGCATGTCAAGCTGATGATGTCAGAAAAGATGATGGGTCTAGGTTTCTGCATCTGATTTCTTCGTTTTTTGAAGGTGGGAATTTCTGGATGTTGCATTACGAGGGAATTTACAGTGCCCGTGTATGTAAACAATTAAGAATTCATTCAAATGTTATGAGGATTATTATCAACAGGCAGAATTGGCCCCCTTTGCTCATTTTTAGTGCATATATCTCTATGTATGGCTCTGAACTAATTCATATTTCATAAAAACTTCTTTGGAAAGAATCATGAGCAGTAATGCACCACTGGCAATGCCAAACTCGGAATTAGAAGTGGTAGCACAGGCAACAGCCAGGTCAAGATAATCATAATGGGACCCTTAAGGGGTTAGTTGAGTGGTCAGGCCCGTGATTTAGGGGATTTCTTGGTTGTCAGGGGAAAAAGAAGGATAATGCATAATGGGAAAAGATAGATAAGTTCATCGATCCAAGATTGAATACCTTTTTAATTGCTATGTCATATGTGCCAATGTGAATGCAAATAAGCAATTATAATGCATGTATATATAAACATCAATCAGTGTAGGTTGTGTGTCTATAGAGTATTTTCTGCCTTTCTGTTGAAATAGAGATTGCTTTGGAATTGCAACAATAGTATCTCCCAGAGTTTCTGCTTTATAAGCTCGGATGATATAGATTGCGTTTTCATTTTTAACTTATTCTTGCATGCTAACAAATGTTGGCAAGGGTTGTGTAAGGATTATGCAAACTTTGACACTGTTTTCGGATTCATTTTCTTGTCTTGCTTTCTCAATGTCAGAAACATACAGCATTTCAGTTTAATTTTACCTCTTCTCTAAATTGCTCTAAAGTTTTACTTTCAATTTCATATTTATCTGACAGCTGAACTGGTCTCCCGTACCTCGAGATGGTATGGGAACTCTAAAGCCTAAACCTGATGAGACATTGTCAGTTATGCAACCTGGACTTGCTGGTGGAACTAGCGGCAATTTGAAAGCAGTTCCAGCCTCCACTTCCTCTGAAGATGAAACCAGTGAGTCCAGAATGGGTGCTACTGATTCTGATAAACAAAACAAAGATGCTCAGTTAGGATCATATTACAATGAAGAGGATTTTCCAGTCAGCCTTATGCCAAGAAATGAACAGCTAAATGATGGCTTGGCGGTAGAATTACCTCCAACTCAGGTGATGGATCGAGCTGGTGACTCTATTTCCCACGATCCTAATAGGATTCCTCCTCATGTCTTTGATAGAACTAAATCCGCAGCTCCAGAGTGGAGTGTTGCATCCAATGAATCATTGTTTAGTATTCATATGGGCACTATGAGTTTCACTAGAGACCAGCTAAACTGGATGAATAAATCTGGAGAACTTGGATTTCCGTTCGAGATCCCAGGTACTCCGCCCAGACCTCTACCCTCAACTAACAAATCAACGGAGCTTTCCATAAAATCTGGTAATGTGAACCGAGGGTTAGGTGCCACTGAAGCAGCTGCTGCTGAAACAATGAGGGAGGTCATAAGGGAAAATGTTGGTGATAATAGTGATCAAGAGAAGAAGCCTCTTCCTTCCAAACATGATCCTCGTGCCATTGCTCCTAAATATTCCGATGATTCTAGCATCAAATCTTTTGCATTTCCAATGTAAGTTATTTCACACTCAATTCTTAGCCTGAAAGACATAATACCCTGCATATTGTTTACTGTGAGAATATTCTGCTTCAACATTTACTTATCATGAAACTAAACTTGCATGAATGAACTGCACACTCATTTTACTTAAAAAGCATTTCATATATGTTTGGTGCTGAAAATTTTGCAAATATAGAAAAAGAAAGCAAAGAAACCAAATAAAGATAATGTTAGTCACATATTATACCAAAAACTGAATCATTTTATCCACATGAAGATTGACAGGGGAGGAAGATAAAAGCCGGTCATTGAATCCAGAAAAAGGAAAACAAAGGAAAGAAAATTCTCTGCCTCCGACCCCCAAAACTGCTGCAGAGCCAAAAGCCCCGGAACCGGAGTCTGAGCCAGAGGTTTCAAAACCAGAGACACCTAAAGCAACAAAAAATTCTGGTCAAGGAAGATGGTTCTCTTGCTTCTCTTGTTGCCCGTTCTGTTCATGAGGGACAATAAGGGACCCTAATGCAATGCAGGCTAAATTCGTATTCTGAATACAGAAGGGTTCCTGTCAATATGACAGTTTTTTCAGTTTCTTTTGTAGCTTTGCAGTTTTTATTTTTCTCTCTTGTTAATTAGTTCATATTATATGTGATTTCAAAAAAAGAAAGAAATTAGTTCATATTATATACTTTCTTAATCCTCTTACAAAGTATGAACACTTTCATATTGAATCAGGTTATTTATTCTGATTATTCATGTTCGAAAGTACAATAGTGAATGAAAAAACCTCGGATACACAAAATGTTGGTTCTAATGGTGTCCGTATCTAGTGGCCTTTTTTGGGGGATATTCTTGTTAAATAATATTTGTAATTGTAGGTTATTGTGTTGGTATTTTTGTCCAGTAATCTTTTGAGGAAACGGTGAAAGTGGGAGGTGTCCATTATATGTGGAAATGGTGACTAAAATTCTTATAAATGATATATTTTCAAGAGTAAATATGAAGACGAGTAGGCAAAAGACATACGAGATAGGGTTAGAGGCATAAAGTGCAAGAAAAGGTGCAAAAAAGAGAAATTTGAGCAACTTATTGTCCAGTGTCACGCCCTAAGTGCTCTCAAGTATTTTTTCGAACATTTGGTGTGTGATTAGGCCTGCTGGAGGCTTCTTGGACTATGGAGCGCTACATGGACTGGATTTTTAGAAGGCCCGCTGATTATGATGGAGAACTGAGCTTGGCCCGCAACTTATTAAAGAAGTTAACTCTAGTTAGACTTCCATAATAGGTAAGAGAGCATTTAAGAATATTCTAAGAAATATTATCCCATCTTGTATATACACCGTTAGATCAAATAGATCTCAGCCATTGATTGTATAGGGCTACAACTATAAAATGGGGAGACCCTCACTTGTATTTTTCATCTCATAGCTTTGTTTTCTCTTCAGCAATATAGAGAGCATTCGTGCAAACACTTGGTGTGCTTCTTTTCTCTTCTCTTTGTGTGGTTTTCTAGGCTGCTTAGCACGCAATGCGTCTAAGGCCGCACGGTTCGAAAATAGTCCGTGACAGTTGGTATCAGAGCAGATTCAGTTCGGAGATGGAGAAAGACGGCGTACCATCAGATTTGACTGAAGAGAGGGGTCGGAACCCCAAAGCTAAGAAGCACGGCGTGGCGTCTCGCGAGAAATCAGCAGATCCAGGTCAGGATGTGGGGGTATGGTGAGAGCACTCAGCGGTGCTGTCGAGAAGGCGACAGATCGCCTTGGAGAGCTGGAGCAGCAAGTAGAGAAGATCGAGGGGGGCCTCGACGCTCAAGGAGACGAGCTACGCGCCCTCATCAGCAAATTCATCGAGGCTTACGTCGATAAGCAGCGGGACTGGATTAAAGCTTTTCAGGAGAGCGTCCTCACCACAATGGACAGTATTCAAGCCCAAGTAGGGGAGCTACACCGTGGGCTCGAATCTGTCAAGAAGGATGTGGTGCTGTGCAAGCGGGCGGTGGCGAATGAGTCTGTCGCCGCTCAAGTAACGGTGTCTACACCGAGAGTCGATGCTCCTAAGCCCAAGGAGTTCAGCGGGAAGCGGAACGCCAAGGAGCTCGACAATTCCTTCTGGCAGATGGAGAGATATTTCGACACCCTAGGCGTACGGGACGAGGATAAGGTAAACACCGCGACCCTATATCTCTCTGATCATGCAATTTTGTTGTGGCGTAGGAAGAACGAGGAGATTCGCAAGGGTACCTGCACCATCAATACCTGGACAGAGTTGCAGCAGGAGCTGAAACGCCAATTCTATCTGGAGAATGTGGCGTACGACGCTAGGAAGCGTCTAAAGGAGTTGAGACAGAACAAGTCGATTGGCGAGTACGTTGAGGAGTACTCTCTGCTGATGCTGCAGATCCCCAATATAAGTGAAGAAGACTTGCTGTTCAACTTCCTTGATGGGTTACAGACATGGGCGTCCAATGAGCTAAGGCGGCGTGGAGTGCAGAACATATCCGACGCCCTCACATTGGCGGAAACGCTCACTGATTACCGCAAGGGTGATATGGGAAAGTCCAAGAATTCGAAGCCCAATCACAGCAAAGGTGGGGGAACCAGGGAGTCTCAACCTCCGCAGGATAAGGAGGGAAAAGGTAAACCGCCCACAGGGAGAGAGAAAAAGCGCAACGGCGGGAGAAAGAAGAGATCTAGCTGCTTCCTTTGCGACGGGATCATTGAGTGAAGGACTGTCCAAAGAAGAAGGCTATCAACGCGATGTTGGAGACTCAGCAATCGGGTGAACAGGGACAATTGGGATGTCTACAGTTGCTCAATGCCAAGCGGGCAGCCCGCGCGCCAGCAGGAAAGGCGCTGATGTACGTTGAAGCCTACATTAACGGGAAGAGGACCCAAGCACTAGTAGATACTGGAGCTACGCACAACTTTATGAAGCATGCGAAAGCAGTCCGCTTGGGCCTCAAGGTGGAGAAGGGGATTGGCTACCTCAAGACCGTGAATGCCGCAATCAAGCCACTGGACGAGGTCATTCGTGGAGTTGAAATGAGCCTCGGAAAATGGAGCGGTAAGGTAAACTTTTCGGTAGCCCCTCTCGATGATTTTGATGCTGTTCTTGGTATGGATTTTCTGCGGCAGTTTAATGTGGTGCCACTTCCCCGACACAACTATGCATGCATCCTGGAGGGAGGACTATGCATGGTGCCGACAATAAACAAGCCGACAGGTGGGCAATCTGAGCCCAACGCCTACACTACTCTCCTGTCTGCCATGCAACTGAAGAAAGAAGCTAAGCGAGGAGAAGAGACATACCTCGCCACAATATGGGAGGCAGATGATGAGGCGTA
Organism: Ailanthus altissimus; assembly: GCA_946807835.1. Classification (NCBI taxonomy): domain Eukaryota; kingdom Viridiplantae; phylum Streptophyta; class Magnoliopsida; order Sapindales; family Simaroubaceae; genus Ailanthus; species Ailanthus altissimus. Next base: position 19,786,725 of record OX327696.1, on the reverse strand, counting down.
CGGGGGTGAAGAGGAGCTGCCAGCAGAGATCACGAAAGTGCTCAAGCAGCACCAGGACGTGATGCCAGCAGCGCTACCATAGAAATTACCACAAAGACGGGCAATTGATCACGAGATTGAGCTAGAACCAAGGGCGAAACCTCCAGCCAAAGCCCCATACAGAATGTCTCCACCAGATCTAGCAGAGTTGCGGAAGCAGCTCAAGGAGTTGCTGGATGCAGGGTTTATCCAGCCATCGAAGACGCCTTACAGCGTACTCGTGTTTTTCCAGCGCAAGTACAACGGATCATTGCGGTTATGCATAGAATACTGGGCGCTGAACAAGGTCATTGTCAAAAATAGGTATCCCATTCCTTTAATTGCTGACTTGTTTGATCAGTTGGGGCAGGCAAAGTATTTCTCGAAGCTGGATTTGCGGTCAAGTTACCATCAGGTGCGGATAGCCGAGGGCGATGAGCCGAAAACCACCTGTGTGACGCGTTATGGGGCCTTTGAGTTTCTGGTCATGCCGTTTGGCCTCACCAACGCGCCAGCCACTTTCTGCACACTGATGAACAACATACTCCAGCCCTTTCTTGACAAGTTCGTCGTCGTGTACTTAGACGACATCGTCATCTACAACAACACTCTCGAAGAGCACGTGGAACACTTGAAATCTGTCTTGAAGGTGCTCTGCGAGAATGAGCTGTATGTGAAGAGGGAGAAGTGCTCATTTGCCAAGCAGGAGGTAGACTTTTTGGGTCACAAGATCAAAGAGGGCAGGTTGATGATGGACAGGGCGAAGATTCGCGCCATTGTGGACTGAGAGGCACCCACGAAAGTTACCGAGCTGCGGTCTTTCCTTGGGTTGGACAACTATTATTGCAGGTTTATCAAGAGCTACTCCACCACTGCAGCACCCATTACCGACCTGCTAAAGAAGACTAAGGCGTGGGAGTGGAGTAAAGAGTGCCAATGGGCTTTTGATCGACTAAAATCAGCAGTGATCGAAGAACCAGTCTTAGCATTACCGAATCACCTGTTACCGTATGAGGTACATACTGATGCATCTGATTTTGCTATTGGTGGTGTATTAATGCAGCAGGACCATCCGATCGCATAGGAGAGCCGGAAGCTCAATGAGACGGAGAGGTGCTATACGGTGCAGGAAAAGGAGATGACGGGGGTCATCCATTGTCTGCGCACTTGGCAACATTATCTGCTCGGGGCAAGGTTCGTAGTGATGACGGACAACATAGCAACGAGTTACTTCCAAAGTCAGAAGAAACTCAGCCCGAAGCAAGCTAGGTGGCAGGACTTTCTGACTGAGTTCGATTACGAGCTCGAGTACAAACCGGGAAAGGTGAACGTGGTGGCGGACGCCTTAAGCCAAAAGGTCGAGTTAGCAGCTATCAACAAGCTGGAAGGTGATTTGCTCGGCCTATTTCATGAGGGAATGAAGCATGATCCCGCATCCACACAACTCGCCACTCAAGCACAAGAGGGAAAGACTCAACGATTTTGGGTAGAAGATGGGCTTCTCTACACCAAGGGACGCCGGGTTTATGTGCCAAAGTGGGAGAACCTATGGCGTAACCTCATTAGGGAGTGTCACGACACAAAATGGGCAGGATATCCAGGCCAGCGGTGCACAGGCGCCCTATTGGAGACAATTTACTACTGGCCACACATGCGGGAGGAGATAGAACAGTTTGTCAAGACTTGTCTTGTGTGCCAACAGGACAAGATTGAGCAGCGGAGTCCCGCAGGGCTACTGGAGCCACTGCCCATACCGGAGAGACCTTGGGAAAGCATCTCTATGGATTTCATCGTAGCCTTACCGAAGTCCAAGGGGTGTGGAACTATCATTATGGTGGTAGATCGGTTTTTCAAGTATGCGACTTTCATACCGGCGCCCAAAGAGTGTAATGCGGAAGAGACAGCCAAACTTTTCTTCAAGCACGTAGTCAAGTACTGGGGGTTGCCGAGAGTGATAGTCAGCGATCGTGATACAAGATTTATGGGGAGATTCTGGACTAGATTGTTCATTCTCATGGGATCGGAGCTTCGCTTTTCCACCAGCTTTCACCCACAAACGGATGGGCAGACCGAGAGGGTGAACGCATTACTAGAGCTATATTTGCGGCACTTTGTGGGCACAAATCAGCAGGATTGGGTCAAGTTACTCGATGTGGCACAGTTCTTGTATAACTTGCAGAGGAGTGAATCGACGAACCAGAGCCCATTCGAGTTAGCTACTGGCCAACAGCCTCTCACGCCACATGCGCTCGTGTCCAGCGATACCGGAAAGAGTCCAGCAGCCTACAAAGCTGCGAAGTCCTGGCAGGAACAATCGGACAAGGCCCGGGTGTGTCTGGACAAGGCGACGAAACGGATGAAGAAATAGGCTGACGGTAAGCGAAGACATGTTGAGTACAGCATAGGGGATTTAGTGATGGTGAAAATTCTTCCGACGCAGCACAAGTCTACGCGCCCACTTTACAAGGGTCTTGTTCAAAAATATGAGGGGCAATTTCCTATTGCCAAGAGGGTTGGCAATGTCTTGTACAAGGTGGAGCTGCCTTCGAGACTTCGGCTACATCTGGTGTTTCACGCAAGCTGCCATACCATGGTGATACGGAGGACACGGAATGTGGGCCACAAACCAGGGCACCATTGAGAGTTTTCACATCTTACGACAAGGAGGCTGAACTTATCCTCGATGTGAGGACAGTGCGGAAGAAGAACTGTCATCCAAGTCGTGAGTATCTCGTCAAGTGAAAAGGATTGCCCGATAGCGAAGCAAGCTGGGAACCCGAGAACGCACTGTGGCAGTTTGAGAACAAGGTGCGCGAGCTCCAGCAAGGACGCGACGAGGGCGTCGCGTGAATTTGGTGGGGGAGAATGTCACGCCCTAAGTGCTCTCAAGCATTTCCTCGAGCACTTGGTGCTCGATTAGGCCTGCTAAAGGCCTCTTGGACCATGGAGCGCTACGTGGACCGGAGCTTCTAGAAGGCCCGCTAGTTAGGATGGAGAACCGGGCTTGGCCCGCAACTTATTAAGGAAGTTAACCCTAGTTAAACTTCCATAATAGGTAGGAGAGCATCTAGGAATATTCTAAGGAATATTATCCCATCTTGTATATACATCGTTAGATCAAATAGATCTCAGCCATTGATTGTATAGGGCTGCAACTATAAAAGGGGGAGACCCTCACTTGTATTTTTCATCTCATAGCTTTGTTTTCTCTTCAGCAATATAGAGAACATTCGTGCAAACACTTGGTGTGCTTCTTTTCTCTTCTCTTTGTGTGGTTTTTTAGGCTGCTTAGCACGCAACGCGTCTAAGGCCGCACGGTTTGAAAACAGTCCGTGACACCAGGCTTTGGCGTCTAGGCACCAAAAGCGGCCTCAAGTTTGAAATTAAGTTGTTTTGAAGTCTTTGAGTTAGTTTTGAGTTCCTCAACTTGTAAATGCCTAACCCAACAAGATTTAGGGTTAGTAGGAACGTAAAAAAACTTATATAAACCCTTGTAAACGTTAGGTTAACATTATCACCAACAATTAGTAATTGAAAGAGCTATTAAAATCCCTTTGTGAGAGAGAATTTTTTGTGATTCTTGTAAGAGTACTCTTTGTGAGTTTCTTATTGATTTAATAAGAGAAGCGTGGATCTTGATCCATAGTAGGTGTAGGCAATTGTCAAATCACGTAAATCATTGTGTACTTTCTTCTTCCTTACATTCTCTAATCCTTTTACTTTCATTGTTGCTACAAAATCATACTTGTGTGAAGCATTTTTATCCACAAACTAATATTAGAGTAAGGTTTAGCAATTATGGCCACACACGTATATAAAATAGAGAAATTCAATAGTGAGAATAACTTTAATCTATGGAAGGTTAAAGCTATGGCTTTACTGGTAAGTCCAGGGTTAGCTTGGCCCTTTAAGAGACTGCAGCTTCTTCTAGCAATAATCAAAAGCCTGAGATGTTCAAGGTTGAAGCAAATAAGGATGTCATTTAAAAAAAGGCTCATAGTACAATCGTTCTGTTATTGAGTGATGAGGTTTTGAGGAAAGTGGCTGGAGAAAGAATCACTATTGATTTTTGAAAAACGCTCGACGATCTTTATATAACGAAATTGTTGGCAAATCGTTTGCACATAAAAAAGAAACTTTATTAATTGTTCATATAAGATGGAACACCAACTAAAAGCTATATAGATGCCTTCAATAAGATCATCATCGATTTAGAAATCATTAATATGAAGATTAAGGATGAGAACAAGACGATCATCATGTTGAGTTTCCTACTCTAGAGTTATGAGCAATTTGTTAATACACTACTCTATGACAAAGAGATTTAACTATGACGGATGTAATATCATCATTAAACTCTAAGAAATTGGGGAAGAAAATAGAGGTTGACAATCCATAAGGACTAGTTACAAGAAGAATGCCTGAATAAAGAGAAGAAAAGTCTAAGAATGACTCAAAATCAATAGACAAACTTAGGAAGTGCTGTTACTGCAAAAAAAAAAAAAAAGAATGACACTTTATAAATGATTATCTGAAGAAGAAAGCTAAAATGAAGGGCATGAAGAAGGAGGAAGACGCTGCAAAACTTATAAGGATAGATATGATAGTGCAAAAACCCTTGTTGCTTATGGGTAAAGTTCTGATGAATAGATATTAAATTCAAACTTATAAGGATAGATATGATAGTGCAAAAACCCATGTCGCTTATGGGTAAAGTTCTGATGAATAGATATTAAATTCAGGTTGTACATTTCATATATGTCTAAATAAGTCTTTATTTACTAATTTCTAGCCCATTAATGGAGAAAAAGTATTAATAAGGAATGACATAACTTGTCAAGTGTTGAAGCTGTTAGGGTGTTGGTTTACCGGTTCACAACCTAAACCTATTGGGTGTGTGCATATGGTACACATGTCCATTTTAAAATCATATATATCTATATATATACGCATCAAATACAATATATATCCAAAAATTATGTACCTTCTATATAAATATTCGCAATAGAAGTTAGAAATCTAATTTCCTAAAAATGAATATGATAAATTTTATTCAATTACACTAATGAATAAAAATAAACTATATTAATCATATTAATACAGAATTGAGAGATATCACCTGTCAAGCCTTTAGAAAGGATTTACGCTAGAGTATCGCCTGAAGTTGAACCCATTGGCAGTTTTAGAACCCAACGTGGTGGGCTTGCGTCGCTAGAACAACAGCCTAACTTTCCAACACCTGGTTTAACTCTTAAACTATGAGATTAACTCTTAATCCTATAATTATTTATTTAGCCTACATTCAACTCTTGAACATTTAAACAAATCACTCTTATTGTTGTGTTGAAACAAATCACTCTTACATAAATATTCACAACGGAAGTTAAAAATCTAATTTCCTAAAAATGAAAATAATAAATTTTATTCAATTACACTAATCAATAAAATTATATTATATTAATCATATTAATACAGAATTGAGAGATATCATCTGTCAAGCCTTTAGAAAGGATTTACGCTAGAGTACCGCTTGAAGTTGAACCCGTTGGCAGCTCTAAGACCCAATGTGGTGGGCTTACGTCGCTAGAACAATAGCCTAACTTTTCAACACCCGGTTTAACTCTTAAACTATGGGATTAACTTTTAATCTTATAATTATTTGTTTAACCTACATTCAACTCTTGAACATTTAAACAAATCACTCTTGTTGTTGTGTTGAATAGCTTAAAATAGAAGTAAGAGAAGAGATATTTGTTTCAACACTTGAACAAAACTCAAAAAATATTTTCCATCTTCATTTTTCTTCCATTAATGATGGTCACTCAATTTTGCAACAACAATAATTTTTGTTTCCTTTTTGCTTCAACATTTGAAAGAGAAGAAAATAAAACTATTTTTCTTTCTCCTGATAAACACTTGAAATTACACATTTAATAAGAGTTTTACATGATTGTTTTGTATTACTGGTGTATTTAATTTTCTTAACTTAAGTATGTTTATAATATTGTACTTAATTATCTTTTAACTGTTTTGTAGTATGTTCGGTAAAATGGGCATAACATTTTACCTAAAATTCCAATTGAGGTGATTCTTGATCCTGTAGAGATCTGACTCAATGGGATAACATATTGTATTTCACAAAGCATTAGAAATTCGAGTGTTTAGAGGGTGAAAAATAGCCTAGAATAGAACTGATCTGCAGTACAGGCCCAGTTTGAACAGTCATCGGTATTTGGCCCATAACTATAGAAATACGTATCTAATATGTATTAAATCACTCAATGTGAAAAGATAAGAGACTTATCTACAACTTTGATGTTTTGAGTGACAGCTAATTCGGATCACATCAATTCCAAATTGGATAATCAAGTGGGTGCCCAAGTGATAATGAATGCAAATTATTTTGCCACCATTCTTGACTTTCATCAACCAAGTGGTTCCCTCCAAATTTGTCTCGATTTATCCATGTTTTTCTATAAATAGGTGGCTTATTTATGCCTAAAGAAGGTAATTAGAAAATTAGAATTTAGTTCAAAATACTTGTCCTTTGTATCGATTTCTTTGTAAATTTATTTCTCTTGTTTACTATTAAATCATATTATTTCTTCTTCCATTTTTTTTCTTTTTCTTTAGTTTTATTATGTCCAAATAATTTTCTTTAAGCTAAGTTGAAAGGGTGAAGCTCTTGGTAAGGTAATAAGATATGTTTAATATTTATTCATGAATTTAATGCTTCATTTTTAAGTTATGCAAACTTATATATGATGTATTTATTTTGTTTGTAGAATTAATACCCTTTCTTCTAAAGTGGTGATTCTTGATTTATTATTGACAAACTTAATACTTGGCACAATAAATTCTTGAAACCATTTACAAGATTTGGTGTATATAATATTTCTTGTAAAGTGGGAGTCTTGATTTATTGTAGACAAATATAAAGATTGGCATAATAAATACTTGAACCCATTTATAAGATTTGGTGTATAATAATTGAAAGAAATAAATACTAATCAATATATAAATGATGATGAACTTTAATTGCTATATTTTCCGGTTGGAACCTCATTTATGTGAGGATTTCAATTGAGTTAAAAAAAAAGTTAAATATATTCTTACTTCTTATGCCAAGAGTGAATCCCCGTAACCTTAGCTTTTTATTTGAATTGGTTAATTGAAATAATATTTGCAAACATCTTATACTGCATTAATTATCTTTAAAGTATTTATAATTTGTAATTTTAATTCTACTTCCCTGTGGATCGACCCCGTTCTCATCGGGTTATTTATTACTTCGACAATCCTGCACTTGAGAATAACTTCTATATTCTGGACGTGTCATCTCCCATTCTCTCTATCTGTCAAGTACTACCTTAAGGGAACAAGGAAAATTTCCATTCTCCCTTTTTTCATCTTCTCAAATATATATATATATATATATCACCATGTGCTCCATTGAAAATAATTTTCAATTTTTCACACAAAATGGCCAGCCATGCTTCAATGTTCATATGAATAAATAATGAATTATAAAATAAAATATCAAACAAGTTTTGTATTTAACATGTATAAAATAATCAAAATGATTTTATGCAAACACATAGTAGCATTTGAACCACTTGTGATAATTTGAGATCAAATGATATTTCAAATATCATTCTAGCCCCTTATAGTTTTATATAATTTTTTTTAAGCAACATTTACTTTAACTTAATTAATTACTCAATAAAATCTCATTTTATTTAATAATTAAGTACTCAATAAAATATTTACTTTATTAATTTAACTATAAGCTAACAATTAACTCTAGTCAAATTAACTAATTGCTTAACTCTTAAGTGATAAACAATATTTAGATTATTTAACACTTAAATAATCGATTTAGGAAAATAACTCTTAAGCTTTTAATTAACTCAACGGTTCCATCATACCCAATACTTGAGTCAGTTTAACCGAAGGCTCACTATGCGCTATGTGTCACTGTTTAATTAGTCAACAATAATTATTAACTAATTAATATACTTAACACTTAAGTACAAACACACGCGCATCCCAATATTACCTGAAACAAATACTCGATTCTGTTGAAAATTACTAGATTGAACAATTCAATCTAGTGCACTACCTAGTGCACAACGAGTACACTTCATATTGTAGGACTCTCTAGGTCCACACCTAATTTGTCAAATGAAACTATTCTATGAGTCTCTGATCGATGCCTCACGCACACGTCACAGATATTACAAATTAGCATGTTAGACCATACAAGCTGAGGTCATAATGCATATGTATAATCCTTCCATCATCTATATCTTTGATGTGCATGGATATAGATTTATATTATCAAATCTCCATATGCTCATCCATAAAATTATCTCTAGATTTGTATTTCCAAGAATAATGTACGCAAACACCTTTGTTATACTATTCAACCCTTTGAGAAATACCTTTCCTGGGTTAGTACTCGCGACTACGAGATTTTTAAAAATAAAATCTCGGAGCATCTGGATATACTAATCCCCTATGAGAGCTAATAGATCCCATATCTGTACACACCGAACTCCATAAGTATTGAACCATGCCTAACGACACTTAGCGGTCACAGCATGAAAGGTCTGTAACATGCGTGGAACCAAATTATGGTGGATCAATTACAAATCCACCGTGGCACTCAGGTCAAAGGACTACGTATACTACTCAACTCAATAGAACTTACCATTGACGGCTTTATAAGATGTCTAATGACAACCTCATGAGTCTGTTCAGTATTCAGTCCCAACTGAATACCCGTATATATATACAAGCTTTCAATAAGCCTATGGTCGGCTAAGAATAACCATCTATATCATATAGATATAGAATACACTGATCTATATAAAATGGATCCACCACACCAGACCTGCATTGGTGAAGCAGATAAAGAATATAGTGTTTGAAGATATACTTGCATAATGACATCTCCTAATACCTATTGTAACTCTTTGCAACTATGTCATTACTAGTATACCCTCAGGTCTTTGTCATATTACAGACAAGGATCTAACCCTTTAGATGTGGCTGACTCTTATAACCTGCTAACTCTTAGCATTTATAACTCTCAGCCCTACTAATTCTTAACACTGGTCTAAACTCTTTTAGACCGAATCCGAACTCTTTTAGATCATACAATGTTTGTAACATAACAAGAATTATACCTTGTATTTATATTATATTAACGATTATACAAAATATTTACTGTATAAATATTAAATAATTTAATATTCATACAATATTGGAATGGCACATAAGCACCAACTCCAACAGTAGCTTGGTAGTATTAGGCTTAAGTTGCATGATGGAAAAGTGAGAGGGTTACTAGAAGATAAGTATGTTCTTGACCTTAAAAGGAACTTGATTTCCCTAAATATCTTAGACTAAAATGGCTATTCAATCAGAGCTAAGAATGCATTCTTAAGGTGTTAAATGGTTCCATGGTAGTTATGAAAGGTGATAGGTACAATGGTGTATATGTACTACGTGAAAATACAGTGAGTGGTTCTGCATCAATCTTTGTAAATGATGAAAATATGCAGATTAAGTTATGGCATTTAAGGTTAGCTCACCTAGGTGAAAAGAACTTAAAAGAGTTATATGATTAGAGGGCATTTGGTAAGAATAAGTTCCAGCTATTTCAATTTTGTGAGTATTGTGTACTTGGCAAAGCATATAGGGGTAAGTTTAGTATTGGAGAGAAAACACCAATGGGACTCTTGGTTACATACACTTGGATATTTAGAGCCCCAGTACAAATAAGCATTCATAGTGGAGCAAAATACTTTCTGGCATTTATAGATGATTATTCTAGAAAGTTATAAGTGTATGTGTTGAAGAGTAAAGAGCAAACATTTGAGACTTTCAAAACATGAAAATCTCTTATTAAAAATTAAACTAACAAGAAGATTAAGAGACTAAGGATGGATAATGATCTCGAGTATTACAATAAAGAGTTTAATAGCTTTTGTGCCAAGTATAAGATTGCAAAGCACAAAACAGTAAGATCAATACCACAACAGTATGGTCTTGTAGAAATGATGAATAGGACCTTACTTGAGAGAGTGAAATCCATGACTAATGTAAGAGTGTCTAAGGTAATTTATGGTATGGTTGTAGTCACAGCAACCTATTTGATCAATAGAAGTTTCTCCTTAGCGATAAACTTCAAGACATTAGAAGAGAAGTGGTCTAGTAGCCTTCCAAAATATGATCACCTAAGGATTTTTAATTACTCTACATTCGTGCATGTGAATCAAGGCAAATTGAAACCTAAAACCTTGAATGGGATATTCATAGAGTACCATAAAGTATGAAGGGATACAAAGTATGGTGCATAGTGTTGAAGCCACCAATGAGTATCATTAATAAAGAAGTGACATTCAATGAGACGATAATATTGAAAGTCAAATAAGAAGAAGTAAAGAAAAAGCTCGTGCCTAAGGGAGTTTCAACATTAGAAATAGTTAAAGTTGAAATGAAACTTGAGAGTAAATCTGAGATGCCCCTAGATTAACACTTCAACAAGTTATTCTTTAAAGATATATAGAAGACACCAATTAGTTTCTCAAATTCTACCCAAAAATAAACAATGAATTTTGAGATAGAACTCGAAAAATACCAACTAGCCAGAGATAGGCTAAGGTAAACGCAAAGCCACTAATAAGGTATGCTCGAGTAGATTTAATTGCTCATGCTTTTATTTTTGTATTCACTATTGAGTATAATGAGCCTAAGACATATAAAGAGGCTATAAAGAGTAAGAATAATGAGAAGTAGTAATAGGCCATGTAGAATAATATTAGTTCTCCTAAAGAATAATACTTAGGAATGGGTAGAGAGACCTCAAAATAATAAACTAATTTAGTGCAAATGGGTGTACAAGATTAATAAGGGAATATCAGGGTAGAGCCTACGAAATTTAAGGCTAAATTAGTAGCACAAGATTTCACCTATCGTGAAGAGGTTATTTTTCATGAAATATTATCACCTATAGTTAAGCACACATCAATTAAGATTTTGTTAGTTATATGTGTGAACTTTAAATTATATAATAGATGTAAAGATCACTTTCCTCTATGGAGAGTTTGAGGGAAAGATATACATGTCACAACCACAAGGGTTTGAAAAATTCGACATAGAAAATCATGCTTGTTTGTTAAAAAAAGTCATTGTATGGATTAAAGTAATCTCCAAGGCAGTGATATAGAAAATTTGATTACTTTATAATGACTTGTGGGTTCAATAGGAGCAAACGTGCTGGCGTGACAATTCCAGTGTCTTCAGTGCCTAGCGCTCAAAATATAGTATTGTCATGCCACGTGAACAGTATGCGTGAACAGTATCAATGTAAACAGTAACTACGTGAACAACATCAGCGAAGAAAAAAAAATAAATCTTAGTCTGACTTATATTTGATGATTTACCCCCTATAGATAGAAGACCAAAAAACTTAATTCAGGAATAAAGAAGAGAGAGAATGAATAATATTTGATGATTTACCCCCTGTAGTAAAATTAGTTTTGTCTCTTCAATTCTTTATCTTTCTAATTTTCTATAATTTTTATAATGTTATTTTTATAAGTTCTAGAATTCTTTATTTCACTATGAGCTAAGTTTCTATTATAGGATTACAGCTTTAAACTTGATATGTGATTAAATTCAAGTTCTTCTCTTATTTGTATGAACTTAATAATAAAATTGTTCAATTATTCTATACTTAATGCTTTCTAATTACTTGATCACTAATTAGATTGTTGTGAGAATCTTAATAAACTTGATGACGAGATTTTTATGTTGGCCTTAAATAATTTAATATATAATTTTATTGTAACAATTATGAGTTTCACGTGGGATAGACATATACCTATATGACATATATGGTATTAATAAATTAGTTCTTAATGAATCTTATCCCCATCTAGTTACTATAAACATATAAGTAATTGTTAATGTAAGATATAGTCACTTGACCATCGGTAGAGGCTTGTGATGATATTAGAAATCTAGCCAATAATTCATATTGAGGGACTAACTTAAAAAAAAGATTAATTGGTTTAAGTAATATATAGAGGGATAGTTGTAATCCTAGGTTTTATCTATTATTAGTGCTTCTATCTTGTTATCTTTAGTCTTTTCTATCTTAGTAGTTTTTTTGTTTATTTAGATTATATTCCCCCTAACTTTTGGGTCAAACCCTAATAAAGAGGATAAAAGCAATTAAAGACAAAATAGATAAAGGCAAGTTATCTAAATAGACAATTATTATAATTTTGAAGATAAAATCACATTATTTTAGAAGATATCCCTCAAATCACATCAAGAGATCGGGATTACCTAAAACAGCCACAAATTCAACAAAGATACACACCAAAAACCTAAGAAGACCAATGCTATATAAAGAGGACACTTTATTGGAAAAAGATGATGGAAGAGTTCTACACTCCCTCTCTTCGACTCACATTATTTCTCTTGATTATTTTTTCTGCATATTTTATATTTTAGTGGTTGACTTGAGCATCGAAAAGTTCTCACCGGCACCCAACCGGCTAGGCCATTACCGAGTTTTTTTGTTTTTTGTTTTGTAGTATTCATCATTAGGGATCTACACGAAAAATGATTATAATATGTTTGTTTCTCCAACAAACATAAATTTAACTCGTTGATGTAGAAGTCATCCAAAATTTCAAATTAACAATTTGACGCAATCTATAAAAATTACAACAAAAAGTCATAAAAATTGACCTTAGAGAGCCACAACTAAGAGATAATTTCTCAGTTTTTATTAAGTGCTAGTGTCTGATTTTAATTTCAAAACATTCTCCTATATGAATACGGGATAATAATGTGTTAGTGCAACAAACAAAAAATAGGCACATCTCTTCAGATAATACATGATCAGATTTTTTTTAAGAAGTAAAAAAACTCTATACAGACAAAAAACAATTGCTCGGGTAAATTATATTACAATTATGGACGACCTGCATGCATTCGTAAGATGTTTGAAAATGAAAGCCATGCATAAACCACTCTAAAAAAAAGGGAGAAGAATAATAGATAACGAAGCAGCTATACATATCATGCATGCATCTTTCTTGAACAAATATATATTTGGGTGGCTGGTTCGTTAACAATAAAACAATTCGGGAGGGATGGAGAATGTTGGAAAATTGGTGATTCAACAATCTTGGTTAGACAAAAATTGAGATGAATACCAAAGTGAAGAGTTACAAGAAGTCTAGAACGTGTGAGATGCGTATGAAGAAGTCTAGGATGTGTGGGAAACAAAAGGGGAAGCAAAATGGGACTCAAAGACGTGAAGGAAGCAAGAAAACGCAGATTGGTATACAAGGCTCAGCGCCGCAACGCCCAGGACAGTAACTCAGCGCCGCAACGCTGGGTTCTCAGCGCCATAGCGCTAGACGCAATTTTGTCCAGTGCCACAATGCCCAAGGATAAGCGCCGCAGCACCAGAATGCGTGAAAAAATCCATTTTGGTTCGGGATTTCTAGTTTTGGGAAGTTTTGGACTTCCAAAAACAAGTGGACTCTTACTCCAACAAGAAATAGGGTTAGTAGGCACGAAATACACCTTATATAAACACTTGTAAACCCTTGATTTTAGATTAAGCATTGAAAGAGACTTTAAGAGAGGGGAAGAACTGGGTAGACACTAAGTGCTTGTGTGCGCTAGGGTGGAACCGTTGTTTGGGTGATCATTATTCGTGGTAGAGTAAGAGTTCACTAAATGTTTAGGTCCTTTTGAGGGTTCTTCATTGGGTTTTCCTTTTAAAATCTCTAGGGAGTTATAATAAAAGAGGCTAGAATCCTTGGATCCACCGTGGACGTAGACAATTGGCCGAATCACGTAAGATTGTGTTGTGCTCTTTTGTTTTATACTTTGGATTCTTGTTGTATTTGCTTGATTGATAGGTTATTCCGCTGCACAAGGAGGTTAGGGTTCTAGGCTGAATCTTGGGTTCTTCGCTTCAGCATAACCTCGAGAGGGAGAAGAGCGTTTCCTCCCTCAACAAACTAGTATCAGAGGTAGAGGTTTGATGAACATATGAAAATTCATGTTGTTAAGAGATTCAATCACCATTTAATGTCACTAATTTTAGTATTTTCTATATTTTTAGCTTGAAATAAAGTGTTCTCCTTAAATTTTGATTAACGAATGTTATTTGGACAGGTTTAAGTAAAATGGACATAACTCTCAATGTAGAAATCAAAATGAATAAATTCTTAAACTTAGTGCAACATGACTCAATCTTACACAAATTTGAAGAATAGTGGAAAAGCCAAATCCAACATGTTATGGGCCAAAAATTGAGATACAACAGAATTGGACTACAACTCTTGCCTAGCTTGACCCAACTCACGTATTTGAACCGTATCTCACAAAATACGTACTCAATTGGTATAATTATTGAAGCTTTGAATTGATGACTTAACTATCAACAACTCTTATGTTGATGGTAAAGTCCAAATCAGCCGTTATCATGGACCAAATTGCATTGCAAGTGGGTAAAATGGTTGTTGGCCGAATTCTAATGTATCTTTACAATTTTGCTCATATCTCATTGGATACTCATCCAATTTGCATGAAATTGGTGCCTATGGAAAGAAGAGTCAAAATTCTACAACTTTTATGTCGGCTGTAGAAGCTAAATCGGTCATTTACATTATCAAAAATATGTTGCAAGTGGATAAACGAGTTATTGGGTTAAAATTATTGAAGATTGATGTCATCCATGACATATGTCCATTCATTGCCTATATAAGGAGACACTTAGGACGTTTTTAAAGAGATAATTCTCTTTTATTTTCTTCTCATTAACATGTATTGTAATTTAGACTAGAGTTCTTGGCAAGGCTAAGAGATGAACTTTTATGTGTAATAAATCTACTTCCATGCTTTGATTCGGTGTCAAGAGCTACAAATGTTGTAAGTTTGATTTTGATTAAACTCTTATCTATTCTATTTTCTAAAATCCAGAGATTATAATTCTCATATCTCATATAAGTTCAGTCATACTTTTCTTATGTGATTCTTGGTGAACTATAATTGTTACTGGTGACATTGTTTTATATGTTAATCTTTAACTGCAGTATTGTCAAATTGATATATTGTCAATCTTGGATAACATATAAGGGCAATAAATGTTTAATATTCAAGTTGATCTTTTACTGCAATATTGTCAAAGTGATATATTGTCGATCTTAGATAACTTGTATAAATGAACATGATGTATGTTAATGCTTGCAAAGAGTTTAATTACGTCAAATACATGTATTATCAAATGTGCTATATTTTCCTATCTTCCGATTGATTGTTTGGGATGTGAAACTTTCAATTGAGTTATAAGCATTGAATCAAAGTGTAGAGTAGATTTATAAAGCATAATTGTGATTCTCGAAGCCTTGTTTGAATTATCATAAGACATTTCCTTCAAATCATAGACAATCTTATCTCATCCACTTAAATCAATTAATTTTATCCTTTGCTACTGCTTTAATATTTTACTTCATCAACCTATTTTGCCAAGAGTTTCCTCGTGGGATCGACACCTCAATCTATACTGCGATAGCCGCGTTATATTTTGAGCGTAAACAAAAATTTGGCGCCATTGCCAGGGAAGCATACTAAGCGAAAGTCGGTTGCGATTATAAATACTAAAGTGGTAACTTTATATATTTTCTTTTCTTTGTAAAATCTTAGTTTTATTTCCTTTGTTATAATTTATTTATTATTCATGGTTGGTTCTACCACCTAATTTATTTTATTTTCTTTAGTTAATTTGTTATATTTTATATTATCTTAATGGCTGGTTTTACCGCCTAATTAGTTTATTTTCTTTTATCTATTTATCGCACTTTATTTTCTTTAGTTTATTTATTGCATTTTTTTTAATGGTTGGTTTTACCGCCTAACTTCGTTCACTTTCTTTTATTTATTTATTGTACTTTATTTCTTTAGTTAATTTGTTGTATTTTCTTTTTATTTTGTGGATGGTTCTACCGCCTAACTTAGTTTCTTTATTTTTTATTATACTTTATTTATTTATTGCATTTTTTTATTGCACTTTATTTTCATTTTCTTTTACGTATTTATTACACTTTATTTTCTTTAGTTAACATGTTGTATTTTCTTTTTATTTTAATGACCGGTTCTACCGCCTAACTTTTTATTTATTTACTTATTGTATTTTTTTTATTATTTATTTATTGTACTTTTTTTTTCGTACTTTACAGTCTTTTGTTTAGTTATTGTATTTATATTTCATGGCTGGTCTTACCACCTAACTCATTTCTATTTCTTGTTGTGTTTATTCCACTTCTTAATTTTCCTTAAGCATTTCTTTCCTTAAAAATATATATATATATATATATATATATTGTTGTTAGGATGTATACATCGACTTAGAGACAAACGAGAAAGATTTGTGAGAGAATTAGAACTAGAACCACCCCCACAATTTTTAAGTGAAGAGAATTCACCTTTTAGTTCATCTTGTAATTCTAACACAATGAGCCAACACGAAGAAAACCCCGTTAGAACTCTAAAAGATTACTTGCATCCTACTCGCACAGCCACACCATCATGCATCATATTTCCACCTAACACACCACATTCGGATTTTAAACCTGGAATGATACAACTTCTTCCCACTTTTCATGGTCTAGATAGTGAAAATCCTTATGTACATGTTAGGGAATTTGAAGAGGTAATTGCCACCTTCCATAGCCAACCTGAAGCCATAGACACTGTTAGGCTTAAATTTTTCCCTTTTTCTTTGAAAGACAAAGCAAAGAGTTGGCTATACTCTTTAAGGCCGAGGTCTACAGGAACTTGGAAAGAAATAACCCAAGCATTTTTCAATAAATACTTCCCACAACACAAAACTAATGGATTGAAAAGACAAATTTCTTCCTTCTCCCAAAAAGATAGTAAAACCTTATATCAAGCATAGGAAAGGTTTAAAGAGTTGCTAAATCTGTGCCCTCACCATGGGTATGAAAATTGGCGCTTGGTTAGTTATTTCTATGAAGGACTTACAATTAGAGAGCGCCAATTTGTTGAGATGATGTGTAATGGAGAGTTCTTTCACAAAGATCCTGAGGAAGTCATAGAATTTCTTAATGACTTAGCCGAAAAAGCCCATACATGGATTGGACCTAGCATTGCTGAAAGCACAAATAGGTCACGACCCAGTAGAGTTTTCCATCTTAGGAAAGAGGATAACCTCAAAGCCCAATTAGAGGTCTTAACTAGAGAGTTAGAGGCCTTGAAAACCAAAGATAGAAGGGTCACCCACACGGTTGCTAGAGTTGAGTCACACGATGTCTGTTTTGTCTGTGGAGGAGTGGAACACTTAGCTCAGGATTGCCCCACCTATAGTGAGATGAGAGGGATATATGAGAAAAAATGCAATGCCTTAGGGATGTACAAGAAGCCTTATTCACCCTACTTTGAAACCTATAATCCTAGCGGGAGAAACCACCCAAATTTCAGTTGGAAATCTGACCAACAAGCCAACAACCAGTGGAAACAAGAACAACAAGCACCCAAGTCTTATGTTGCACCTCAATATAATGCACGACCAACTAGGAGTTCTTTAGAGGATACATTACAAGCATTTATGGAGGCATAAAGTAAGACTAATCAAAAATTTGAAACAATTCTTGCACAGGTGGTAGACGAAAACAAAGAAATCAAAAGTCAAATCACAAAGTTGACCAGTGCCTTAACTGTACAAGAGCGAGGTAAGTTTCCATCTCAACCTCAATCCAATCCAAAGGGACAATTCATGGCACAAGCTTCTACTTCTGATGTTCAAAATCTCAAAGAAGTCAATGCCATTACTACTCGAAGTGGTAAGATTATAAGTGAGCCTACTTCTGAAATTAACACATCTACGAGTAGTAAATACGCCCCCCTTGAAAAAGAGGCCACAGTGAAAAAAGAGCCGAAAGTAAGTTTTCAATCCCAGTGCCTTTTCCTCAAGCTCTTCAATCGGTTGGAAAAAATTCAGAAATTCAAGGTGAGATTTTAGAACATTTGAAACAAGTTAAAATTAATCTTCCCTTGTTACATTTGATTAAGCAGGTTCCAACTTATGCCAAAGTCATCAAGGATTTATGCATTATCAAAAGAAAACACCATGTGAAGAAAACTGCATTTTTGGCAGAACAGGTAAGTGCAGTGATTGAATAAAAGACACCACCCAAGTATAAAGACCCAGGATGTCCCACAATCTCCTGCCAAATTAGGACAAATGAGTTTGGTCAAGCTTTATTGGACTTAGGAGCAAGTGTAAATTTAATGCCTTATTCTATTTACTTGCAGTTGGGACTTGGTGAGATTAAACAAACATCTGTAGTCCTACAATTAGCTGACCGATCAATCAAGAAACCACGGGGAATAGTAGAAGATATTTTGTTGCAAATTGATAAATTTTACTACCCTGTTGATTTTCTTATTTTAGATACTTATTCTGTTGTTAACATAGGGTCAAAAATCCCTCTTATTTTGGGGAGACCTTTTCTAGCCACTGCTAACGCTCTTATTAATTGCAGAAATGGTCTAATGAAATTATCTTTTGGGAATATGACTATTGAGGTGAACATTTTCAACATTGGCAAACAACCACGAGAAGAAGACGAGTGCTATCATTCATATATGATAGACACACTTGTAGCAGAGGAAGCTTATAAAAATCATGGCTATGATACTTCGAAAAACCTTCTCAATTTTGATTTTGAAGAATTGTATTATCCTGATGTAACAACTGATGTATTTAGTATTTTTGACTCACAGGATAAAGGGACTCGATTTTGGTAGCCACACTTTGAAGAGTTGCCACGAGAGAGGAAGAGACCGAAACCATCAAACCTCGAGACACCATAAGTTGAGCTTTCTCCACTGCCCAAAGGTTTGAAACACGTATTCTTGGGACCAAGTGATACCTTTTCTATCATCATTTCTTCTGAACTTAGTGCTGAACAAGAGAAAAAATTGATAAAATTGTTAAAATAACATAAGTCTGCACTAAGTTGAACCATAGCTGATATTAAAGGTATTTCTCCATTGATATGCTCCCATAGAATTCATTTAGAGGAAGGTGTCCAACCTCGTAAAGACCCACAAAGAAGACTTAACCCAACAATGAAAGAAGTAGTGAAGAAAGAGGTCTTGAAACTATTAGATGCGGGTATAATCTACCCAATTTCTGATAGTCAATGGGTAAGTCCAACTCAAGTAGTTCCTAAGAAATCTGGGGTTACTGTTGTTGAAAATGAGAATGGGATACCTGTTCCAACTAGGCTAGTAAGTGGTTGGAGAATGTGTATTGATTATAGAAAGTTAAACACAGCCACTAGGAAAGACTATTTTCCATTGCCTTTTATCGACCAAATTTTAGAACGTGTAGCTGGACATCCTTTTTATTGCTTTCTTGATGGGTATTCAGGGTATTACCAGATTGAGATAGCTATAGAAGATCAAGAAAAAACTACTTTTACATGCCCTTTTGGTACTTATGCTTTTCGTAGAATGCCATTTGGATTATGTAATGCACCAGCTACTTTTTAGCATTGCATGTTGAGTATTTTCTCTGATATAGTTGAAAAATGCATGGAAGTCTTTATGGATGATTTGACTGTTTTTGGTAATTCTTTTGATTTATGCCTACTTAACTTGAAATCTGTTTTGAGTAGGTGTGAAGAAAAAGGACTTATGCTAAATTGGGAGAAATGTCATTTCATGGTATCTTCAGGAATCGTTTTGGGGCATGTTGTATCTGAAAGAGGGATAGAGGTTGACAAGGCAAAAATTGAATTAATCTCTAAATTATCTACACCCAAAACGGTAAAAGATATCCGATCCTTTCTTGGACACGCTGGCTTTTACAGAAGGTTTATACAAATTTTTTCTGCCATATCTAGACCATTGTGTAACCTTTTGCTAAAAGATGCAGAATTTACATGGACACAAGAGTGTGAGGAGGCATTCCGAACACTCATTGCCAAACTCACCACCACTCCTATCATGCAATCACCGGATTGGAACCTCCCATTTGAAATTATGTCTGATGCAAGTAATTATGCTGTAGGAGCAGTTCTTGGGCAACGGAGGGAGGGAAAACCCTTTGTTGTTTATTATGCTAGTAGGACTTTGAATGATACTCAAATGAATTACACTACTACTGAAAAAGAACTATTAGCTGTTGTTTTTGCCTTAGATAAATTTCGTTCTTATTTGATTGGTTCACCTATTGTTATTTTTACTAACCACGCAGCCCTTAAGTACATTCTTTCTAAGAAGGATGCTAAAGCCCGTTTAATTAGGTGGATTATTCTTTTGCAGGAATTTGATATAACCATTATAGATAAGAAAGACGTTGAAAATATTGTTGCTGATCATTTATCCCGCCTTGAGTTCACTGACTCCACTGATTTGCCACCCATTCGAGATAATTTTTCGGATGAACATCTTTTTGCTATAAGCCAAATACCTTGGTATGCACATATCATAAATTATTTGGTTTGTGGTGAACTTCCATCTGACTGGAGTGCACAAGATAAGCGTAAGTTCTTGGTTGAGGTACGTAATTTTTATTGGGATGATCCATATCTTTTCAAATACTGTCCTGACCAAATCATGAGACGTTGCATTCCTGAAAGTGAAGTTTCTAGTGTCTTAAATTTTTGCCATAGTGCTGTTTGCGGTGGCCATTTTTCTATAAAGAAGACAGCTGAGAAAATTTACAATGTGGTCTTTATTGGCCCACTTTGTTCAAAGACACTAATAATTTTTGTCGTTCCTGTGAAAGATGTCAAAAGTTAGGTGCTTTATCTCGAAGAAATATGATGCCTCTTAACCCTATTCTTGTTATCGAGATATTTGACTGTTGGGGTATCGATTTTATGGGTCTTTTTCCTTTATCTTTTGGCTATCTTTACATCCTTTTAGCTGTTGACTATGTATCAAAATGGGTGGAGGTTGTAGCTTGTCGTACTAATGATAATACAACTGTGGTAAAATTCTTAAAAGAAAATGTGTTATCTAGGTACGGTACGCCACGTGTCATCATTAGTGACCAAGGAACACATTTTTGTAATCGTTCTTTTGAAGCTTTGATGCGCAGGTATGGTGTTCTTCACAAAGTTTCCACTGCATACCATCCACAGACAAATGGATAAGCTGAGCTAGCAAATAGAGAGGTTAAACAGATTTTGGAAAAGACGGTTAACCCGAATCGCAAAGATTGGTCTCTACGCCTTTCTGATGCATTATGGGCATATCGCACTGCATATAAAACCATCTTAGAAATGTCTCCATACCGGCTTATTTATGAGAAAGCTTGCCATTTACCTGTTGAGCTAGAACATAAAGCTTATTGGGCTGTCAAAGCCCTTAACTTTGATTTGAATGCTGCAGGTCTCCAGAGAAAGTTACAATTGTCAGAAATAGAAGAGCTACGAAATGACGCATATAACAACTCCAGAATTTACAAAGCTAAAATAAAAGTAGCTTATGATAAACAGATCTCAAGGAAACACTTTGAGCCAAATCAACGGGTCTATCTTTATAATTCTCGATTGCATTTACACCCTGGAAAGTTGAGATCTTGATGGACTGGTCCATTTATGGTAAGACATGTTTTTCCTAATAGTGCTGTTGAAATAGAAGACCCCACTGATGGACGGACTTTCAAAATGAATGGACAACGGCTAAAAAGCTACGTGGAAAAGGTAAATGACTCTATGTACCTAGGCGAGATCCCTCTTGTGGATCCTGTCTATCGTGATCGATCAGGTTCAATCTATCTGTACCATATTTTATATTTTGTCTATATTTTATCTTTTGACTTTTTATTTTTGCTTTTATTTTCTTGCACATTTTATTTTACTTTATTTTCTTCTTTTTATTTTTTCTTCAGTGTGATTTTATTTCTCGGTCAAGTGGCGGATACGGTACTCCGTGACTATTAAAGTCGGTTTCTCAGTTCCCTAAAAACTGTCCCTCAAACTGTGCATTCATCTCTTTTCTTTCTTTCAAAATGGATCGCATTCTTGCCAACCTTAAAAAACGTTTTCCTTCATTGCCTCAAAATGCTCTACTTAAGATTTACAAAGCACGGTGTGAAAGACTAAGGTTATTGATGTTGGGTAATATCCCTGTGGACCTTCGTTGGTTAATTGAAGCCAAGGTTCTGTTGTCTGGTGAGTTTGAAAATGATTTTGTTTCTCATATGCCTGGTCTTGGAAGAAGCTCTTATGCCAAAAGGCGACGAGCAAAAAGGTTACAAGTCTGTCATAAATGTGCTCGATAGAATTGTAATCGGAGTTGTCGTTCTTTAGGATTCGTATCTAGAAATCGAGAAGACAAAATTCAGTTCATTAAGGATGGACTGAGTAAGGAGTCTTTGGATGATATCCTATTGACTCTTGAGACGCATCCCTGTGGGCTCGTTCAACATGAACTTCTCAATTTGTTGAACAAATTCAAAAATGAACATCAACGGTATAGTCTCGGGAATCTGACTCTAAAAGACCCTGTTTGCCAATTTATAAGAAAATTGGATGGGAAGCCTATCCCTGACCCATAGAGGGCATTTAAACCATTACTGGACGTAAAATCAGAGGAAGATGTGAGCCACAATCACAACTACTTGTAAATACATGTGTTTTAATTTCAAACTTTATTTTATGAATAGTAGGGCTACTCATGTAGATGTCTTAAATTCAAATCTTTTTATAATGCATGTGAGTCATTATGTTTAAATTTTTGTGTTTTATTTTTAACTCTCTTTTGACAAACTGTCGGGTTACCATAATCATTGTTATCATTTAGTACTCTATAAATATAGTACCTCATTTTCTTCATTTTCATATATTGAGATAAAGGTGAGTGTAGATATGGAGGAAACCCAAGTTCGACAATTTTGAAATATATGTGTATTTTGTGGATCTAGTCCTGATGAGAGTAAAGTGTTCATAGAAGCAGCAAACAATCTAGGAAAAGCATTAGCTGTAAGAAAAATTCATTTGATTTATGGAGGAGGTAGCCTTGGGCTAATGGGGTGTGTGTCAACAGCTACACATTTAGGAGCAAGTCAAGTTTTAGGTATTATTCCTACAGCTTTGGCCGTGAAAAACCTGACCGGGAAAACAATAGGGGAAGAATTACAAGTCTCATCCATACATGAACGTATAGCCAGAATGCTTTGCAATGCAGACGCTTTTATTGCTTTACCAGGTGGTTTTGGTGCCTTGGAAGAAATTTTTCAAATTGTCTCTTGGGCCCAACTGAATATCGACCGAAAACCCATAGGTTTATAGAATGTTAATAACTATTTTGATTGCTTACTTTGTTTTCTTGATCAAGCTGTGGAACAGAATTTTATTTTACATTCGGCGCGATAGATCCTGGTTTCTGCTACTGAGGCGGATGAATTGATTAACAAATTACAGGTAGTTACCTACGAACCTAACCCAGCAATAGCTCGGATCGATTGGTCAGTGGGCCTTAACAAGCGAAAATTGGATCTGACACTTCGTTTGTAAATTTTTCTTTTTATTTATTTATTTATCAGTATCATCATTTTAGTTTATATTTGCTTAAGTGTCTCTCAGGTTTATTTCTTTCAAATAACTGGCGTTTCAGGTAATGTCTCCTATATTTTATCTCTTTCTATTTAAACATTGAGGACAATGTTTCATCTGGTTTGGGGGGAGGATAGTAGACATATGTTGCATTTTGTCAAAAAAAAAAAAAAGCAATTGTGGTCCGACATTTGATTAAAATGGCAGAGTAAAGAGTTTATTCTTGAACTCTTGAGACGCATTCTAAGTCAAGTTAGAATGGCAGAGTAAGGAGTTTTAGTACTAACTTTTGAAATGCATTTTAACTAACTTTTTGTTGCTTTGTTTTATATTTCATGCATTGTCGTTTACTGCTTGTAATCTTGGTAATTCTTGTATAAAGGAATTTACTTTTCTGCCTAAGTATGATTTCAGAATTGTTTAGGTTGAGTCACTGTTTCTATCTAGGTTACTAAAGAATGACTTCCAAAATATTTTTGAGCACAATGCTAAGCCTTGTGGTAAGATGGATGATTCAATTTATATAGCCAAGAGAATTCCCATGTTTAAGTATATATTTTTCTAAATCTCACATATATTTTGTGAGTAAGTGGAAAGGTTGAGAAAACAGCTTATGAACCTTCATTGATCCTTTGAATTGGTTAATTTTTGTTTAGAATGATATTATTTGAATTAAGGGATAATTTGGTTGCATTTGTGTATAATATAATTTGGTGAGAAACCTTTGTAATGCTTCCTTGTATTCTTCAAAAATACAAAAAAAAAAAAAAGCAAAATACTAAAAAAAAAAAAAGAGAGCAAAAATACCCAAAAAAAAAGAAGCAATTCAGTTTAATAAAGTCTTCATTCAATTTTAGAAGACAAATATTTTATAAAATAGTTTTCTCACCAAGTTATAATTGTATTATTCTCACAAGCCAATTAAAGTTCTAAAGCTGGCATATAATATGAATAATTGATTTTTAAACAAATAATTTTCCTATCTTTGGATCAATGTTAGTTTATATGTCTGTCCTTAAAATTGACTTTTTCTTGAGTACTTAACTGTTTTCCAACTCCATAAGAGAAGTCCCAACCTTTTAAACAGTCATACACTTGTGAGGATATGGAGTTGAGGCTTTTACTTGGAGAAATTCTCAAGGCTATATCTATTGTGGTTTGTGGTTAGATGGTTATGGCTTAGTTCACACACACACAAATTATGGAAGTTGTAATTGAAAAAACCATGATAGCAACAGTGATCTCGAACTGACGTTTTGATTGAAATGCTTAGGTAGTTTTGCATATTCTATTTACGCTTGAATTGCTAGAGACTAGCAATAAGCTGGTTGGGGGCTGTGATGAACACATAAAAATGCATGTTGTTAAGAGATTCAATCACCATTTAACGTCACTAATTTTAGTATTTTCGGTATTTTTAGCTTGAAATAAAGTATTCTCCTTAAATTGTGATTAATGAATGTTATTTGGACAGGTTTAGGTAAAATGGACATAACTCTCAATGTAGAAATTGAAATGAAGAAATTCTTAAACCTGGTGCAACATGATTCAATCTTACACAAATTTGAAGAATAGTGGAAAAGCCAAATCCAACATGTTATGGGCCAAAAATTGAGATACAACAGAATCGGACTACAACTCTTGCCTAGCTTGACCCAACTCACGTATTTGGACCATATCTCATAAAATACATACTCAATTGGTATAATTCTTTAAGCTGTGAATTTTTGACCTAACTATCAACAACTCGTATGTTGATGGTAAAGTCCAAATCAGCCGTTATCATGGACCAAATCGCATTGCAAGTGGGTAAAATGGTTGTTGGCCGAATTCTAATGTATCTTTGCAATTTTGCTCATATCTCATTGGATACTCATCCAATTTGCATGAAATTGGTGCCTATGAAAAGAAGAGTCAAAATTCTACAACTTTCATGTCGGCTGTAGAAGCTAAATTGGTCATTTACATTATCAAAAATATGCTGCAAGTAGATAAACGAGTTATTGGGTTAAAATTATTGAAGATTGATGTCATCCATGACATATGTCCATTCATTGCCTATATAAGGAGACACTTAGGACATTTTTAAAGAGATAATTCTCTCTTATTTTCTTTTTATTAACATGTATTGTAATTTAGGCTAGAGTTCTTGGTAAGGCTAAGAGATGAACTTTTATGTGTAATAAATCTACTTACATGCTTTGATTCGGTGTCAAGAGCTACAAATGTTGTAAGTTTGATTTTGATTAAACTCTTATCTATTCTATTTTCTAAAATCCAGAAATTATAATTCTTATATCTCATATAAGTTCAGTCATGCTTTTCTTATATGATTCTTGGTGAACTATAATTGTTACTAGTGACATTGTTTTATATGTTAATCTTTAACTGCAGTATTGTCAAATTGATATATTGTCGATCTTGGATAACATATAAAGGCAATAAATGTTTAATATTCAAGTTGATCTTTTACTGCAATATTGTCAAAGTGATATATTGTCGATCTTAGATAACTTGTATAAATGAACATTATGTATGTTAATGCTTGCAAAGAGTTTAATTACCTCAAATACATGTGTTATCAAATGTGCTATATTTTTCTATCTTCCAATTGATTGTTTGGGATGTGAAACTTTCAATTGAGTTATAAGCATTGAATCAAAGTGTAGAGTAGATTTATAAAGCATAATCGTGATTCTCAAAGTCTTGTTTGAATTATCATAAGACATTTCCTTCAAATCATAGACAATCCTATCTCATCCACTTAAATCAATTAATTTTATCCTTTACTACTGCTTTAATATTTTACTTTATCAACCTATTTTACCAAGAGCTTTCTCGTGGGATCGACACCTCAATCTATACTGCGATAGCCACGTTATATTTTAAGCGTAAACAAGGTTCGATAATACACATTTGGAGTATTTAAACCATGGCTACAATTAAGTAAGAAATAGAGAAGTTCAATGGGATGAATGACTTCAATCTTTTGAGGAAGAAGTTTAGGGCTCTACTAGTGAAGGAAGGGCTAGACTCATCTTTGGAGGAAGCCAGCTACTCAACTAGCGATGAGGCGACAACCTCAAAGTCCGGGCATAAAGATTGGGACACGATTTAGAAAAAGGCTCACAGCACCTTATTCCTGGCATTGAGCGACGAAGTATTAAGGGAAGTTGGTGATGAAGAAATCGCTTTTGGGCTATGAAAAAGACTCGATGCATTGTACATGAATAAGTCTCTTGCAAATAGACTTCTTGTGAAAAAGAAACTACATCAACTAACAATGCACGAGGGAACTTCATTGAGAGCTCACATTGATAAGTTCAACAAGATCATCATAAGTCTTGAGCAACTGGGCATTAAGACTGAGGATGAAGACAAGGCCATTATCCTGTTAAGTTCGTTGCCGAAGATCTATAAGAGCTTTGTGGATACGCTGCTATATAAAAAGGAGTCTTTAACGATGAATGACATCAAGGCATCATTGAACTCAAAAGAATTGACAAAGAGATCTGAGTCCGAGAGTGAAGCAGCATTGCTTGCACAAGGAAGGAAGAGCAACCAATCAAGGAGGAGATTGAATAGGTGTTTCCTTTGTAATAAGAAATGGCACTTTGTGAAGGATTTTCCGAAATCAAAAGGCCAAGGAGGGTGGGCTGCAATTGGTACTGAGAAAGATACCGAAATTGTAGACACATTGGTAGCCTCAAAGAAAAAGTACGCTGGCAAATAGATACTAGATTCGGGGTGCAGCGTCCATATGTGTCCTGACAGATCGATGTTTACCAACTATAAAGTCAAGAGAGGTAAAACTCTAATGGGGAATGACATGACTTATGAGATCATGGGAGTTAGTGACATAAGGCTAAGGATGTAAGGTGGAGAAACTAGAGAATTACATGGTGTCAGGCATGTTCCTAAATTGAGGAGGAACTTGATATCCCTAGGCAAACTCGACGAGGAAGGGTATTCGGTTGGAGCGAAAAAAGGTAAACTAAAGGTAAAGAAAGGACCTATAGGGTTTGAAAGTGAGAAGCACAATGAGGGGGGCTCTATGTGCTTACTGGGATGGCCATGAGTGGCCCAACGCAGGGTGTTGGGCAATGCAGACCACTAGGCGACATCCAAACCGTGCTCACCGAGGTGATGAGGGTCGGAAATGAGTGCAACGCATCTAAGGTACACGAATGCCTTTGGAGGCCGAAGTCACAAGCCCGAGGAAAGTTAAGTCTTGGTGGAGATTTAACTGGACTCAACTCTAGGTGATAGAGTTTTGGTGTGGATCGGATTCCGAAGCCTTCTTATTTGGAAGATTTTGAATTAAGGAATGGTTTGTTGGAAAATTGGTGATTCAATAATCTTGGTTAGACAAGAATTGATATGAATACCAAAGTGAAGAGTTATAAGAAGTCTAGAATGTGTGGGACGCGTATGGAGAAGTCTAGAACGTGTGAGACACGAAATGGAAAGTAAAACGGGACTCAAAGACGTGAAGGAAGCAAGAAAACGCAGATTGGTATACAGGGCTCAACGCCGTAGCGCCCAGGACAATAACTCGGCGCTGCAGCACTGGAGGCGATTTTGTCCAGCGCCGCAGTGCCCAGGGACGAGAGCCACAGCGCCAGAACGCGTGGAAAAGTCTATTTTGGTTCAGGATTTCTAGTTTTGAGAAGTTTTGGACTTTCAAAACAAGTGGACTCTTTCTCCAACAAGGAATAGGGTTAGTAGGCACGAAATACACCTTATATAAACACTTGTCAACCCTTGATTTCAGATTAAGCATTGAGAGAGACTTTAAGAGAAGGGAAGAACTAGGTAAACACTAAGTGCTTGTGTGCGCTGGGGTGGAACCGTTGTTTGGGTGATCATTGTTCGTGGTAGAGTAAGAGTTCATTAAATGTTTAGGTTCTTTTGAGGGTTCTTCATTGGGTTTTCCTTTTAAAATCTCTAGGGAGTTATAATAAGATAGGCTAGGATCCTTGGATCCACCGTGGACGTAGGCAATTAGCCGAATCACGTAAGATTGTGTTGTGCTCTTTTGTTTTCTACTTTGGATTCTTGTTGTGTTTGCTTGATTGATAGGTTATTCCGCTGCACAAGGAGGTTAGGGTTCTAGGCTGAATCTTGGGTTCTTCGCTTCAACATAACCTCGAGAGGGAGAAGGGCGTTTTCTCCATGAATAGAGAATAACAGTCATACACCACCGCGTACCGCTGCTGCCACCATCAAGTTGTGCCACACCGATCACCCCTCACACCGCCGATTAGTTCAGACATAGTCAGTCGACCAACACCACCATCGTTCAATGTTGAAAATGCCAAAAGAGCCCAAATCCGTGCTCACAACCACCATCAGCGCCGCCAGAAGCCACCATCATCCCTCACCATTCTGACCACCATTGATTTGATCGGTTTGGGAACCTATAGGACCTCCAATGACGGTGATCTCTAGGCCAAAATAAACGATCTGAAACAGTGATGATCACCGAAAAAAATAATCCTAGGTGACATTCGGCTCAGACCCTATTTCCTCCTTGAAACCTCAAAATGTTCGTCTCAAACATAATGCCACGATTGGGAATGGCTGAGGCACAGATTGTTTAAAACTTGGTCAAAAAAGGGGCATACAAAGAAGAGGTGGCTCGTTTAAGAAATGGCAATAAAAAAAAAAATAGTTATTCCTCAGCTCCAACTTATCCTCTGCAGCTCTTACTGCACCCCAGGGTAAACATCATGTCGGTCACTACCTGCCCCAACGAAAATGTTCCAATCGCTACTAGCTCGTGTAACTGCTGTTTAACCCCAAAAACATCAACAAATGCCTTGAGCTGAGGTTGTGGGCCTGGTCGAGAATCGATCAAAAAGATCTCAAACCACCTTCAACGGTGCTGCAAGTTCGTAAGCTTGGCCAAGTACTGACCTGTGAGCGGGTTTCGAAGTCGAAATCCAATAAAACATCAAGACCTCGAGCTTCTATTTTGTACCTCCATAAGCTTAATCAGGAACCAACCCAAGCAAGTTCTCAGAGCTAACAGTTCGAGCTATTTCCATCTGAAACCCAACCCTGAGCGGCTCTACCGCCAAGACAACTTTCGGAACCAAATCCTGAGTTGTTCAACCACCAAGACAACTTTTGGCAACCAAGTCTTAAGCTGCTCTGCCACTAAGAACTTTCGGCAACCAAGTCCTAAGCTACTCTGCCACCAAGAACTTTCGGCAACCAAATCCCGAGCTGCTCTGCCATCAAGACACCAAGCTATGATAGGTTCTAACATAGCTCATCGGCCAAGAAAGACCCATGCACCTCCAACAACCAAGAAACCTCAAAATCGTCACACCAAGCTGCTGCTGCTGGCCGAGGCAACCTCGAAAGATCTTCAGCATCCCCATTAGTTGGAAAAAGACCGAACCTCTCCAAGCTCCCCTCTCAAGCTAAGATACGTAAATTGGTGATCCTTTTCATTTCGCAGCTATGAGTTACAGTGTCGGGGGCGATAATTCAGAAAAATATTTACTGCTACCTTCTCCCGAACTCAACGAGGGAATCAAGTGGCTCGACATCTCTTGAACATTAGGAAAGGATAGCAGCTTGAAATTTCCATAGCGGGAGAAAACCTGAGTCATCACCACTATCTCCGAAAAGAATGACCTTAAAAAATTCTAATCAAATTTTGATCATGCTCATAGGTGGTCGACATCTTTGAAACATGGAGAAAGAATGGCAGATCGGGTAACAAATCTGATGATGCCGTTCGTGCACGGGTTATGAAAAATAAAACTACAGGAAGAAAAAACACGCAGCACAAAGAAGAAGCAATTTGGGCTCTATTGGAACTTTTTTAAGATCCCTCATTTTAATATATGCTCAAATTTTGCCATATAATGCTATTATTTTTGTAGGCAGGTCTATATAGCGAAGGTAAGCCTTCAAGGACCAAAAACTTCTAAGCAGGTCCAAGACCAAAGAACTCGAACATGTTCAAGTTCAAAGAAATTCGAGCAGGTCCAAGAGTAATGAATTTCGAGCATGTTCAAAATTAAAAAATTCCAAACAAGTCCAAGACCAAAAAACTTTCAAGTAAGTCCAAAACCAAAAAACTTTCAAGTAAGTCCAAGACCTTTCGAGCATGTTTAAAACTACAAAAGTCCAAACAGGTCCAAAATTGAAAATTTTCGAGTAGGATCAAAACCAAAGAAATTCGAGAAGGTCCAAGTATAAAAAATTTCAAGCAAGTCCAAGAGGAGTTTAAAACAAAAAGTTCCAAGCAGGTCCAAGAGTAAAACTTTCGAGCAAGTCCAAAAAAAATTTCAAGTTGAAAATTTTGAGCAAGTGTAAGAGTAAAAAATCTGAACAGGTCTAAGAGAATATTCAAGTAAAACTTTCGAGCAAGTCCAAGAGAATATTCAAGTAAAAATTTCGAGCAAGTCCAAGAGAAATTTCAAGTAAAAATTTCGAACAGGTCCAAAAGAAATTTCAAGTAGAAAATTCCAAGCAGATTTAAAAGGATTTCAAGCAGAAAATTCCAAACAAGTATTTAAATAGAAAACTCTAAGCAGAATCTCAAAGCAAGTACAAGTTCATATTCATACAAAAAGACTTCAAGCCTAACACAAACTCAAGGAAGAGTCTCCAACCTCAAATCAATCACTAGCTCAAGAAAAATATTCTCAATGAAAGAACCCGAGTCGATGACGAAAACTCGGAGGGTCCAACTATTCAAACTAAAAAGTTTGCTCTGAGGCCAAGCACTTAACCTAAGCTCTCATGAAAAAAAATTATGTAAGCCACTTTCTACTCAGTGTTGAAGTTTTTGTATACGTGACTTCTTCTTTCTGGATATAGGAAATGGACCCTCACTTGTCAAGAATACGGTAATGCCCTTAGAGGTATACTCCGTAGGGAGGTGGCACTCATGAGGTAACCCACAGACTACCGAATAGGGTAACACTCTTAGAGGAGAACCCTACGGATGTGCAGCACTCAAGGGGTTGACCAAGATGATATTAACACTCCGTAAGAGGGCAACACTCATAAGGTTATCCACAGACCACCAGATAGAGTAATACTCTTATAAGAGAACCCTACGGACGTGCAACATCTAAAAAGAGGCTGACCAGAAAGACATTGAAGATGGAAATGCCTTTGAAGGTATATCTATAGGGGGCAGCACTAATAGGGTTACCCATAAACCACCAAAATGCTCTAAGAGGAAAACCTTATGGAGGTGTGGCACTCAAGGGGTTAACCGAGATGATATTAATATTCCGTAAGAGGGTTGTACTCATGAAGTTACCAATAGACCACCAGACAGGGTAACATTATGAATAAAGCCCTAGCAAGGGAGGTCTGATCCCTACAAGACTATTGAAGACCCTATAAAGGAGTTTGAAGACCTTATATAAAGTTTAAGACTACTCCATAAATGAAAGATCATTAAGACCCATCTCACCTCTTTAAGTACTCCCACAATTATAGGGTCAAAACTTTCAATTTGAAAACAACAATAAAGTTTTTAGTATTAATAAGTTAATATTAAAAACTGATGGACCCTTATTCCCTCCTAGATTTTGGGTCAAACCCTAATAAAGAGGATAAAGGCAATTAAAGGCAACATAAATAAAGGTAAGTTATTTAATAGGCAATTATTATTATTTTGGAGATAAAATCACACTTTTTTAGAGGATATTCCTCAAATCACGCTAAAAGATCAGGATTGCCCAAAATAACTATAAATCCAACAAAGATAAGCACAAAAAACCTAAGAAGATCAATGCTATATAAAACGAACCCTTCATTAGAAAAAAAGGATGGAAGAGTTTTATACTCCCTCTCTACGACTCTCATTCTCTCTCTCCCAATTATTTTTTTCTGTATATTTTATATTTTAAAGGCTAACTTAAGCATTTGAGAGTCTTCGCCAGCACCCAGCCGACTAGGCCATCACCGAGTTTTTATTTTTGTTTTGCAGTGTTCATCATTAGAGATTCGCATGAAGAATGGCTATGGCGTGTTCGTTTCCTTAACAAAAATAAATTCAACTCCTTGACATGGAAGCCATCTAAATTTTTAGGTCAACAGATTATATTACTTATCTTTTGAATTTGATTTGTCTGAATAAAAGTAAGGAGACACAATTTTATTATTTATCATAATAATAACAATAATTTCTTGTGAGAACAATACTCTACTCATCTCATATTATTTGTTTACGGTAGCATGCACTTATATTTAATTAAAAATCACACATCAATGCCAATAAGGTGGAGTATAAGAAAGGAGGCTTTTTTATATCTCACATATTTTTTATTTTAAGTCATGTTCCTTGTGATGAACACTTGAAATTACACATTTAATTAGGGTTTTACATCATTATTTTGTATTAATAGTATTTTTAACCCCCCCTAACTTAAGTATGTTTACAATATTGTACCTAATTACCTTTTAACTATTTTATGGTAGGTTCAGTAAAATAGGCATAACTTTCTATCTAAGAATTCAATTGAAGTGATTCTAGATCCTGTAAAGAGCTTACTCAATGGGCTAATATATTGTATTTCACAAGGCATTTTAACTATGAGCGTTTAGAGGGTGAAGATGGCCTAGAACAGAACTAATCTATAATATAGGCCCAGTCTAAACAGTCATCAATATTTAGACCATAACTATAGAAATATATATCTAATACATATGAGACACTCAATTTGGAAAGATAAAAGACTTATCTACAACTTTAAATTTTTTAGTAAAAGCTAATTCGGAACACATTAATTCCAAATTAGATAATCAAGTAGGTGCATTAATGATAATTAATGAAAATTAGTTGCCACCATTCTTGACTTTTATCATCCAAGTGGTTCCCTCTTTATTTGTCTTGATTTATCTATATTTTCCTATAAATAGGTGACATGTTTATGCTCAAAGCATGTAATTCGAGAACAAGATTTTAATTCAAAACATTTAGCTTTTGGATTATCTCTTTGTAGTATTATTTCTCTTGTTTACTATTCTAAAGTCATGTTATCTCTTCTTCCATCTCTTTTCTTTTTTTTTTTAGTTTTATTATATCCAAGTAATTTTTTTTTTTTTTTGCTAAGATGAAAAGGTGAAACTCTTGGCAAGGTAATAAGATATGTTTAACTCTTATTCGTGAATACAATATTTCATTCTTAAGTTATGCAAATTTATATATGATGTTTTTATTTTATTTGTAATATTAATACCCTTTCTTGTAAAGTGGTGTATCTAGATTTATTATAGACAATTTTTATAGTTGGCGCAATAAATTCTTGAAACTATTAACAAGATTTGAGGTAGATACTCTTTCTTGTAAAGTGAAAGTCTTGATTTATTGTAAACAAATATAAAGATTGGCATAATAAATACTTGAAGTTATTTATAAGATTTTGTGTATAATAATTAAAAGAAATAAATACAAGTCAAAATATAAACAGTGATGAACTTTAATTGTTATATCTTCTAATTGAAACCTCCTTTGTGTGAATTTCAACTAAGTTATAAAAAGAGTTGAATATATTCTTATTTCATATGCCAAGAGTGGATCCCCTAACCATAGCTTTTATTTTAATTAGTTAATTGAACTATTATTTGCAAACATCTTATACTGCTTTAATTTTCTTTAAAGTATTTATAGTTTGTAATTTTAATTTCACTTCCCTGTGGATCGACTCCGTTCTCATCGGGTTATTTATTACTTCGACAATCCTATACTTGAGAATAAACTCCTATATTCTGTACGTGTCAAGTTTTTGGCGCCGTTGTTAGGGAAAGTGAAATTAACATTTTTTTAATTTGCTTGTTTTATTTTCATGGAAGGCTAAGCCTCCTAACTTGCTTTACTTTATTTATTCTTCACTTGTTATTTTTATGGAAGGCTAAGCCTCCTATTCTTGATTTACTAACTTTTCATCATTCTTATTCAAACATTGACTAATCTAATATTTACTATTCTAACTTTTAACTATTTATTTAACTTTTTATTTTATTGTTAGCTTTGCATATTTTAGTTGTCTTTATTTAATATTTTATTTCTTTTTTTCTCTTATTTGTATTATTTATTGTTATTGTATTTTAATTTATTTCTTTGTATGAGTAGTTAGTTTCGACATCTTAATTCTCATCATTTGGTGAAAGGTAATTTTAGAACTTCCTTTAATAATTTGTTCGATTCTCCTTCATCTTCTCATTCTTCACCAATTAACATCATAATCGATAATCACATTGAGGGACTTATAGATCCAAGGGACAATCAGTCACCTAGGACACTTAGAGACTACATGAACCCTATATGAATTGGTGCACAATCTTGGTTAGTTTTTCCTCTAGATGCAACACATTTTAATTTTAAGCTGGGCATTATCCAACTTTTACCCACTTTTCATAATTTAGATGCAGAGAACTCTTACCTACATCTAAGAGAATTCGAAGAAGTGTGTAACACGTATAATGACCAAAATTGTAGCATGAACACAATTCAACTTAAGCCTTTTCCTTTTTCTTTAAAAGATAAAGGTAAAACATGACTACAAAATCTTAGGCCATGATCCATTTCTTTATGGGATGAGATTCAACAATAATTTCAACAAAAAAAAAATTCCTCCCTAAAGAACAAATTCTTTCAAAAGACAAATTACCAATTTTGCTCAAAAATCACGAGAAACCCTTTACCAATGTTGGGAAAGGTATAAAGAATTCCTTAATACATATCCTCATCATGGCTTTGAAACTTGGAGATTAGTATCAAATTTCTATGAGGGCTTAACACCCTAAGTTAGGCAAATGGTAGAAATGATGTATAATGAAACATTTAAGGACAAAGACCGAGAAGAGGCAATGAACTATCTAGACTTACTAGCTGAAAATGCTCAAAATTAGGACATTGCTGGTATATGTGAGGCACCTAGAAAAACTTAAACCACTACATCTAGTGGGGGTATTTATCATCTTAGGGAAGACCATGACCTTCAAGTCAAATTAGCATCCTTAGCTAGAAAAGTCAAAATCTTACAAATGAAAAATAATTGTCAATTAAAATCTGTTCAAGAAATTGTGTGTCACATATGTGAAATCCATAATCATTCTACCAATAATTGCCCAACTTTGAAGAAGTGTAGGGAATGTCTCCATGAACAAGCTGTCGTGGATTTAATACATGTGGGTGTATACATGTGCAATTGTGTCTATTGCCTAAAATACGTATCTTATACATATTCGAAGCGTGTAAATTACAATAAACACAATAAATAAAATATATTAATTACATTAATATATTAGTAGTATAGAGAACTCACCTCAACGTGTAACATTATAGACGTATTTTTTCTAGAGTCCGTATAGAGACCAACTCACAGGCAGTTCTAATCACCAACACGGTGGGCTTGGTGAGTTAGAATAATAGCCTTATACACAGCACTGGGTCTCTTAAACCCCAAAATGGGCAGTGTGTGTTTTTCATCATTTTCTTCAAAAGGATAAGAAATGGAGAATTTGAAGCAATCCACCATTGTTTCAATTGAAAGCATAGAGAAAAATGAAACAATTTCATTTTTCCTTTTTTTTTTCTCCTTCGATTTTCTTCTTCCTCTTCTCTTCTCCATTTCTTTCATTTGCTTTTTCTCCCGCAACACAAAAACACACACATATCTCTTTATTTTCTCATCTCTCTTTATATATATCTAATATATATTAAAATAATAATATAATATATTATAATAATAATAAAATAAAGATAATGGGTGACAACTCACACCCATTATCTAATATAATAATATTATATATATAATATCATATAATAAAATATTATATAATATAATAATATCTAATATAATATAAAAATATATTACATAATATAATAAGAGAGATATTTTGATTATTTAATAATTAAATAATTAAAGTGTGAAATGACTATTTTGCCCATCATGAATAGTTATCAAGTCTACCCCCTAGTAGGTCCCACCAAATCCCACACTCAGGTAAACTCAACCGATGGTCCATAATGTGCCACGTGTCCTAATACAATTAGTAAATAAAAATTATTAACTAATTGTTGTATTTCATACTTAAATACAGACACGTACGCATTCCCGTGGTAATGCTGAATATTGCTGGATTAAACAATTTAATCCGGCACGCTGCCCCAGTGCACAACGAGTACACTCCATATCACGGAACTCCCTAGATCCTACGCCCAATTTGTCAAATGGAACTATTTTATGAGTCCCTGAGTAATGCCCCACGCATACATCACTGATATACAAATCAATGCGTTGAACCATGCAAGTTAAGGTTACAACGCATACGTATAGTCCTTTTGTCATGATATCTTGGATGTACAGGGATATAGATTATCACCGTCAAATTTTCTAGTGCTTATCCATGTCTTATCTCCAGATTTGTATCTCATTGAACAATATGTGCAAACTCTTTTATCATATTGTTCCACCTTGACAGAACTCTTTCCCGAGATGATTGCTTGTGGCCACAAGACTTTCTGAGATATAGTCTTGAAGCATCTTGATATCTAACTCCATATGGGAGCTAACGCATCCCATATCTATACACACCAAACTTCATAAGCATCGGACAATACCCAGCGACACCCAGCGGTCACACCATGAAAGGTCTGTGACATGTGTGGAACCAAAGTATGATGGATCACTTACAAGCCAACCGTGGCACTCAGGTCAAAGGACCACGTATACTACTCAACTCGAGAGGACCCTCCATTGACGGCTTACATTGGGTGTCTATCAGAGGCCCTCGTGAGTTTGTCTCATATCCAGTCTTAACTGAATACCCATATGTCAATACAAGCTCCAAACTCACGGTTGGCTAGGAATGACCATCTATACCCTATAGGTACGACATATGTTGATCTATATAGTAAAGGTATCCACCGACAAACCTGCATCGGCAGAAATAGATCAGGGATAATTATTCGAGAACATACTTGCACAACTAGCATTTTCTGGCACCCGTTTGCAACTCTTACAACTATGCAGTTACTAGTATATTCCCAGGTCTATGTCCCATTATAGACAAAGCTCCAACTCTTAGATCGGCTGAGTGTTATAACCAGCTAACACTTAACTGTGCTAACATTTAGCATTTATATCTTTTAGCGTGGCTAACTATGAGCTATTATCTAAACTCCTTTAAATCTGATCCGAACTCCTTCAG
Organism: Ailanthus altissimus; assembly: GCA_946807835.1. Lineage (NCBI taxonomy): Eukaryota > Viridiplantae > Streptophyta > Magnoliopsida > Sapindales > Simaroubaceae > Ailanthus > Ailanthus altissimus. The sequence continues at coordinate 19,748,875 of OX327696.1, read as the reverse complement.
ATCTATAATGTCTGTAACGTTACATGCATAATACCATATATATGGGTATCAGCAATTTAATAGGAATGTACACCTGTATAACTAGACAAGTATATGTATATTCAGGGATGACACGTAATCACCGACCCTAATACAAGCTAATGTTCTAAACACGTTCAAGCAGTCAAACAATAACACATATTCACAAAACTACAATCCTGGTTAGAGAAATCACCCAAATTTTAGTTTGAGGAATGGCACTCAAGCATAGGCTTCACAACCACCTTTCTAACCACACCAAAATTTTTAAAACCATTAAGGTTATGCACCATATATCCCACCTCTTAAATAAAATCTTAAAAAAACTATGCATACATTCATTAAAAAGCAAGAGTCTATTAATTCTCAAAATACTCAAACATTTGTTGATTTGAAATATACTCTTACTAAATTTGCATCCGCATTGAACATTCATGAAAAAGAAAATTTTCCTTCTCAACCATAACCAAACCTCAAAGGACAACATAACTCAAATGCATATAATTCAGGAAACCAACACATGAATCAAGTTAAAGCGATTATCACTCTTTAGAATGGTAAGATTATTGAAAAACACATTCTTAAACCTCATGAGAATGATGAATCAATCTCTAAAGGTAAGAAAAATGTTGAACCTACACTTAGTAAAGAAAACACCAAACCCTCACCTCCACCCCTATTTTCTCATACATTACGTAATGCTAAGAAGATGAATCATAATCCTAAAAATTTTGAAATCTTCAAACAGGTAAAAGTTAATATTCCTTTATTGTATGTTATTAAACAAATTCCTCTTATGCAAAATTTTTGAAAGATTTATGCACAGTAAAAAGAAAACTAAATGTGAAAAAGAAAGCATTTTTAGCTGAACAAGTAAGTGCCATTCTTCAAAACAATAATGCTTTGAAATATAAAGACTCTAGTTGTCCAACAATTTCATATATTATTGGAAGTCATAAAATTGAATAAGCTTTACTTGATCTTGGTGCTAGTGTGAATTTACTGCCATATTTAATTTATCAACAACTAAATCTCTGTGAATTAAAACCAACTTCTGTAACTCTTTTGCTTGCCGATAGATCAATAAAAGTGCTAAGAGGGATAGTGGAAGATGTTTTAGTTCAAGTTGATAAATTCATATATCCTGTGGATTTTATTGTCTTGGATACAGTTGCTGTTAAATGATGTAATCCAATACCTGTTATTTTAGGTCGTTTATTTTTAGCAACTTCTAACACTTTGATTAATTGCAGGAATGGAGTAATGAAGCTTTCATTTGAAAACATGACACTTGAGCTCAATGTTTTCAATATGTGTAAGCAACCACATGAGAAGGATGATGAAAGCGAAGAAGCCAACATGATTGAAACAATTATGGAGGATCATATTCAAAAAGGGAGTTCTACCGATCCCTTAAAAATGTGTTTAATGAATTCATTTAAGTCAAATATACAATTAAACCTCTTATATATGTTCTTTACTTAACTTTATATAGGTGATTGAAAATAAAGGATGAAAACCAAAGTTTAAAGAATTATGAGAAAATGAGGATAAACAAAATAAAATTCCAAAGTTAGAGTTGAAACCTCTACTTGAAGGACTGAAATATGCATTTTTTTGAAGAGAAATAAACTTACTCTGTGGTAATCTCTTCTACACTCATAAGCGAACAAAAATGAGAAATGCCACCTCAATGGAATGCTCAAAACAAAAAGAAATTTTTAACTAAGGTAAGAAAGTTTTATCGGGATGATCCTTATCTCTTCAAATATTATCCTGACCAAATATTTTAACGATGCATACCCGACAATGAGATAAGTAGAGTTATTGAATTTTGTCATTCTGAAACATATGGGGGACATTTTTCATAAAAAAAATAGCTGCAAAAATCTTGCAGTGTGAATTTTATTAGCCCACTTTATTTAAAGATACACATGCATTTTGTAAAATGTGTAAAAATTGTCAAAAATTGGGATCTATTTCAAAATGAAACATGATGCCTTTGAACTTCATTCTTGCTATTGAAATTTTTTATTGTTGGGGGATAGATTTCATAGGATCATTTCCACTATCATTTGGATTTACGTATTTCTTAGTCACAATAGATTATGTCTTAAAATGGATTGAGGCTATTCCATGTCAAAATAATGACCATAAAACTGTCATGAAATTTTTAAAAGAAAATATCTTGAATAGATTTGGAATCCCTCGAGCCATTATAAGTGATGGGAGTAAGCACTTTTGTAATAAACCATTTGAAATATTAATGAAAAAATATGGTATTACTCATAAAGTTACCACCCCTTATCTCCTCAAACAAGTAGATAAGTTGAACTAACAAATAGAGAGATAAAACAAAATTTGAAAAATATTGTAAACCCAAATCGTAAAGATTAGTCTTTAAGACTTAATGATGTACGTTAGGCTTATAGAACTGCTTTTAAAATTTTATTGGGTATGTTTAGGATAGTTTATGGGAAACCTTGTCACTTACCTATGGAATTTGAGCATAAAGCCTACTGGGTTATTAAAACTTTTAACGCAAATCTTGTTTCTGTTGGGCTGATATGTAAATTACAAATAAATGAACTTAAAGAATTGAGAAATGATGCATATGAGAATTTAAAATTTCATAAAACTAAAATTAAAGCTTTTTATGATCAAAAAATTCAAAGAAAAATATTTGATGTTAGTCAGAAGGTTTTGCTTTATAATTCTCGATTTCACATATTCCCTGAAAAACTAAGATCAAGATGGAGTGGCCATTTTATTGTGAAACATATGTGCCCTTATGGAACAATTGACATTGAAAATCCTAGAAATTATAATATGTTTAAGGTAAATGGGCAAAGACTCTAGAAAATCAACATTTTCATGAAGAATTTGTGTTCATGTCTAACCCTTGTTATGAGACTAATTAATCTTTATTTTACATATTTACACATTTATATATATTTATTATTCTTCTAACTTTTTTTTTCATAGAGGATCACCTTTCTTTATTAGAAAAGTAGGAAAAAAGACATTAACATTCGTAATTAGATAAGTGAACCAGGTTCTGTTCTAAGCTAGAACCTTTTAGTTTTCGTATAATTAGATTGGGCGGTGAACCAAAACATAGTCCGACTTACACGTGTTAAGCATATAGCCAATAGCTTCTTAACGCTTAGCTACTGTGTATAAGCTTCAACCTGCTATTACAAGAAAGTAAGTAATCTCAAGGCCCGAGAGGGGATTGACCACTAAAAAGATAAAAAAAATGGCTTATATTGAAATTCAATTTGAGATTGAGTTGCCATTAAGGGAGCTCAATAAGGTTTGGAAGGAAGGATTTAGGGCTGGTGTTGGTGATCTTAGATCTAAGTACTTTTTTTACTTGCAAGTTAATTTAGTATTTTTGTTAAAGTTTTATTTTGCATCCCGATTAAGTGGTGGATAACGGTACTTTGTGACATTTCAAGTCGATTTTGTCAATTTTTCATAATTACTGATACCTTCTCTTCTTCTCCTTTCTAAAAAAAATGGATGACATTTTAATGAATTTGAAGAAAAAAAATTTCCTCATTGCCTCAAAATCCCTTAAAGAAAATTTACCAAGTAAGATGTGAAAAATTAAGGTTATTATTGATTATGAATATACCTACTGATGTACGTTGGTTAATTAAAGCCAAAGTTTGATTGGCAGATGAATTTTTAGACTTATTAATTTTCTACATGCCTAGCTTAGGTAAAAGCTCTTATGCCAAAAGGCAAAAAGCAAAAAGGTTACATGGTTCTCATAAATGTGCTCGATAGAATAGTAACTAGAGTTTTCGTTCTTTAGGATTTGTATCTAGAAATTAAGAAGACAAAATCTAGTTCATTAAGGATGAATGAGTAATGAGTCTTTGGATGACATCCTAGTGACTCTTGAGACACATCCTTATGGGCTCGTACAACGTGAACTTCTCAATTTATGGAACAAATTCAAATTTGAACAGAGCGGTATAGTCTCGGGAATCTAACTTTAAAAGACATTGTTTGTCAATTTATAAAAAAATTAGATGATAAGCCTATCCCTAACACATAGAGGGCATTTAAGCCATTTTCTGGACGTAAAATCAGAGAAAAATGTGAGCCACAATCATAACTACTTGTACATATTTACCATAGTTGTTATCATTTTATGTGGCTTGTTTTATTTTGTTGCAAGTTTTTTTTCTAATAAAAGATGTTTCATGTGATATCTTCTATTCTCTACTCTTTCTATATTTTGACATTAAGGACAATATCTCAATTTGGTTGGGGAGAGGATAGTTAATATATAATGTTAGTGTTAATTTTTTTTTTTTTTGTTATCACTTTGTTCTCTAAAAAAATTTCATCATGAATGGCGTGAGTAAAATATTCATTTATGCATTCTTGAGACACATTCTAGTTCTAGAATGACAGAGTAAAGAGTACATTACCGAACTTTTGAAACATATTGTGATTGGTTTATTTTTTATATATATATTTGTTTATTGCTTAAGTTTTTGGTAAATCTTGAGTAAATAAGTTTGATTAACTATCGATATATGATCTCAAAATTGTTTAGTTTAAATCACTTTTTCTATTTAGCTTACTAAAGAATAACTTTCAAAATTATTTCTTGAGCACAATACTAAGCCTTGTAGTAAGATGGATGATTCAATATATATAGCCAAGAGAATTTTCTTGTTTAAGTGTACATATTCTTTTCTAAACTCACACATCTTTTGTGGGTGAATGGGTTTGAGATAACAGCTTAAAACTTTCATTGATCTTTTGAAATTGTTAATTTTTGTTTGGAATGACATAATTTAGGCTGAGAAATGATTTGATTCCTTAGCTGAAGGATGATAAAAAAAAATAATTGGAAAGGTAATATGGTGAGAAATTGTTCTTATTTGTAATTATTTCTTATGTTTTCAAAAAAAAATAAATAAATAAAGTATTAAAAAAAAGAAAAGAAGTCAATTCAGTTCAATAAAGTTTTCGTTCAATTTTAGAAGACAAAAGTTATTAGGAAGCAATTTTATCACTGAATGCTTTATTTGTAAGATTCACATAAAATAATTAAAGTCTTAAAGCTAGCATGTGACCAGAATGGTTTGACTCTAAACAATTAATTTTTCTATCTTTGAATCAATGTTAGTTTGTCTGTCTGTCCTTAAATATAATATTTTCTTGAGCGATTATTTGTTTTCCAACTCCATGAGTGAAATCCTAACCCGTTAAATAGTTATTCACCTGTGAGGATATAGAGTTGAAGCTTTTATTTGGAGAAATTTTCAAGACTATATATGTTGTGGTTAGTGGTAGGTTCGGTAAAATAGGCATAACTTTCAACCTAAGAATCCAATTGGCATGATTCTTGATCCTGTAAAGAGCTGACTCAATAGGATAACATATTATATCATAATTCATTTTAAATTTAGCATTTAAATGGTGAAAATAGCCTATAATAGAACTGATCTGCAGTACATGCCCAATCCAAACAATCATCAATATTTGGCCCATAACTATAGATATACATATCTATTATATATGAGACAACTCAATTTAGAAAGATAAGAAACTTATCTACAACTTTGATATTTTGAGTGAAAGTTAATTCGAAACACATCAATTCTAAATTTGATAATCAAGTTGATGTATTAATGATAATCAATGCAAATTAATTGCCACCCTTCTTGACTTTTATCATCTAAGTGGTTCATTCTTTATTTATCTTGATTTTGTTGAGGATCTAGTATACGTGGGTGTATCCATATACAATAGTATTTGTTGACCTGAAAAAATGGTTTCTCGGATCAACAAGTCTTAAATTTGTTGAGGGGGAAATGAACTTGGGCCTCGTTTAGACTGGAGCGATTGGCATGGGCTTTGGGTCTCCTGTTTTTCTTGAGCCATAGAGTAGGGCCTATAATAAAAACATAAATATAAGCTCAAAGGTGGTCTTACTGGGGGGGTCCCGACAAAGGCACTCCGATGCTTAAGTCAGATAAGGGGGTTTTCTCTCCGAAAAATATGACAAAATATGAATAAGATATTATTCTGGGGACGGGGATATGCTCATTTCCTTTTTATTCCTTTTGTATTTATGGGGTTTTTTCATCATCCTCTCCATGTCTCCTTCTTTCTCCTTTTATAGTGATGGCTTTTCAGGGAATTGTTTGGGCTTTCTTTTGCAGTTTTTCTGTCTTGCGCAAAATATTTTCTGTTGTACTTCTGACACACGCTATGTATCTTCATACTGGGCCCCTGACATACGCCGAATAACCTTCTACAGATTTTTTGACCCCGTTCTTATCCCACGTTAGATGTTGTTTCTAATGTGTTAAGCATATTCCTCAGGTTTGCCTCCGCTGACTTTTTTGGTTCAAGGAAGGCTTATTTTGGTCAGTTCGGGTCAGATCTCGAATGGCCCTCCCCTACTGGTTTGATATTGATGCGGGACTCCTAGAGGGAAGTTATGAAATGTAGTCAGTACCTGCTCGACCGTAGTCGTGTTTGGGTCAGCAAATGCCGGACAGGTTTTATCACTTACCGACCAGATCCCCCGGGTCTGAATCGGTTCTGTTGTCTGCTAGGTTTAGGCCCATTGGCCATTGCTCCTGAGCCTGCCTTGGTTGAATCCTAGGCCCGAGGGCCCAAGGGCAGAAAGATGGGGATTTTCAGGGGGAACAGTATTCATTGTATAAAATACGTATCTCATACATATTTAAAGCAGCAGAATAATTAAAACAATACAATAAACACAATAAATAATATATTAATCATATTAATATATTTGAAGGGTTGAGAAATCACTAAAACATGTAACGTTTTACATGTGTATCCTAGGAGTCCGCTTGGAGACCAATCCGTTGGCAGTTCTAGTCACCAACTCAGTAGGCTTAATAAGCTAGAATAGTTACTCCAAATCTAGCATTGGGTTTAACTCTTAAACCTTTTGAATTTATTTTTTCCTTGATCAACTCTTTGATCAATAAAATAAATTCCTAGTTGTTGTAACTGGTAGCCAAAAGTGAAGATGAGTTATAAACCAGTTTTAACACTTGAAATCTATTTCACAAGAGATCTAATCTCCTTTTCTTCACATCTTTAGCCAGCCACCCTTTAAAACCAACACATTTCCTTTGGTTTCAAAGACCACAACCAAAAAATGGAAAAATGAAGCAAAAACACTTGCTTCCAACACATTTCCTTTTGGTTTCAAAGAACACAACCCAAAAAAATGGAAAAATGAAGCAAAAGCACTTGCTTCCAACGGATTCACACACACACACACACATATATATATATATATATATATATCTCAAATTAATAAAATAATAATATTATATATTAAAAAAAATTGGCTACTTAGGGCAATAATAATAATAAAATAAATATTATATATAAATGCATGACAACGCATTAATATACATAATGTTATTAAATAATATAATATTATATAATAATATATTTAAATAAGATATTATAATTATTTAACAATTAAATAATCATTGTGTGAAATGATCATTTTGCCCCTTATGAATAAAACTTACCAAGTATACCCTTTAGTAGATTTCACCAAATCTCACACTTGGGTAAACTTAACCGAGAGTTCACAATGCGCCACATGTCATTATATAATTAGTAAATAATAATTATTAACTAATTATTCTATTTAACACTTAAATACAGACATGCACGCATTCCTATGATAGTGCTGGATATTACTGAATTAAACAATTTAATCCAGTACTCTACCCTAATGCTCAACGAGTACATTTCATATCGCAGGACTCTCTAAGTCCATGCCTGATTCATCAAATGGAACTATTCCATAAGTCCATGAACAATTCCCCATGCACACATCATGGATATTACAAATTAGCGCATTGAACCATACAAGTTAAGGTTACAACACATACGTATAATCCTTCCGTCATGATATCCTGGATGTGTGGGGATATAGATTATCACTATCAAATTCCTATGTGTTGCTCCATATCATATCCCTATACTTATTTCTCACTGAACAATATGTGCAAACTTCTTTGCCATATTGTTTTTGCACATATTGTTACACCTTGGCAAAAACTATTTTCCAAAATTAATGCTTATGGCCATAAAACTTTCTGAGATACAGTCTCGAAGCATCTGGATATCTAACTCCCTATGCGAGTTGACAGATCTCATATTTGTACACACCGAACTCCATAAGCATTGAATCATACTCAGCAACACCCAGTGGTCACACCATGAAATGTCTGTGACATGCATGGAACCAAAGTATGGTGGATTATTTACAAGCCTACCGTGGCACTCAGGTCAAAGGACCACATATACTACTCAACTCAAAAGAACCCTTTATTGACGGCTTAAGTAGGATGTCTACCGAAGCTCATGAGTCTGTCCTATATCCAGTCCTAACTAGATACTCATATGTCAATAAGAGCTCAAAGCTCACAGTCGGCTAGGAACGATCATCTATACCCTATAGGTATAACATATGCCGGTCTATATAAAGATATCCACCGACATACCCATATCAGTAAAAATAGATCAAGAACAGTATTCGAGAACATGCTTACACAACTGACATTTTCTGGCACCTGATTGCAGCTATACAGTTACTAGTATATTTTTGGGTCTACATCTAATTACAGACAAGGCTCCAACTCTTGGATCTTCGCTAAGTATTATAACCAGCTAACAATTAGTTGCCCTAACACATAACATTTATATCTCTCAGTATGGCCAACTATGGGCCCTTATCTAAACCCATTTAGATCAAATCTAAACTCCTTCAGATCATACAATGTCTGTAATGTTACATTACATAGTACCATTTAAATTGGCATTAGCAATTTAATAGGAATGTACATTTGTATAAATAGTAAGTATATATACATTTAGGGATGGCATGTAAGCATTAACCCTAACAGATTTATCCATATTTTTCTATAAATAGGTGGCCTGTTTATGTCCAAAGCATGTAATTAGAGAGTTGGACTTTAGTTGAAAACACTTATCTTTTGTATTATCTCTTCGTAGTGTTATTTCTATTGTTTACTATTCTAAAGTCATGTTATCTCTTCTTCCATCTCTTTTCTTTTTTTTTTATAGTTTTATTATGTCCAAGTAATTTTCTTTTTGTTAAGGTGAAAGGGTGAAACTCTTGGCAAGGTAATAAGATATACTTAACTCTTATTCATGAATTTAATGTTTCATTCTTAAGTTATGCAAATTTACATATGATGTGGTTTGCAATATTAATACCATTTCTTGTAAAGTGGTGTATCTTGATTTATTATAAATAATTTTTATAGTTGGCAAAATAAATTCTTGAAACCATTTACAAGATTTGGCGTAGATACCCTTTCTTGTAAAGTGAGAGTCTTAATTTATTGTAGATAAATATAAAGATTGGCACAAAAAATATTTGAACCCATTTATAAAATTTGGTGTATAATAATTGAAAGAAATAAATACAAGTTAATATAGAAATGGTGATGAATTTTAATTGTTATATCTTTTGATTAAAAACTCCTTTGTGTAAGGATTCTAATTGAGTTATAAAAAGAGTTGAATATATTGTTATTTCATATTTTAAGAGTGGATCCCCTAACTTTAGCTTTTATTTTAATTGGTTAATTGAATTATTATTTGCAAACATCTTATACTACTTTAATTGTCTTTAAAGTATTTATAGTTTATAATTTTAATTCCACTTCCCTGTGGATCGACCCCGTTCTCACCAAGTTAATTATTACTTCGACAATCCTGCACTTAAAAATAAATTTCTATATTCTAGACGTGTCACCTTGCCCTATTCTCTATTAAATTTAACATAATAAGAATGAGAATTGGCATACAGAGAATAGCTTTCCCATTCTTGCCCTTATTCTTCATTTCCTATTTATTAATAAATAGTTAATTATGTTAACAAAATTTTAACAATATAAAAAAAAGATCAATGCACCGATTATTTTATGATTAAAGAAAAGTATCAAACAAACTAGAACAATATGTTAATATCTTTCAATAATATTAATAATAAGTAAACAATAAATAAAATAAACATATAAAAGTAAGAATTTAAATAATGTGCTAGTGCCATCTAACATAATTGATTTTTTTTGTTAATTATTTATTTTCTCTTATTAAAATCTATGAGATTGAAACTTCATTCCTATGTATTATTAATTTCATTGAGATAATATTTTATAAATAACTTAACATTATAATTAAGGTTAAAGTAAATTATATTTTGTATATTTATGTATCACAAGGCAAGGAGCTTTAAACTCATTAATGCTCCACTAATAATTTAGAGAATAATTTTTTTACAAAATTCATTTCAACTCTACTTCATTTGAAGCAGGCCATATGGGATATTTTAGTATTCCTAGATGAGACTAAAATAGGGAGTTGAAATAGTACCATTGTCAACATAATTTAAACCATTATGTAGGTTTATGTTGGGCCAAAACACAATTGAGCTAAGATCTAATAAAGACGGCCTATTAAAACTTTAGGATGGGAAATAATTAATAAAGTTAAGGACATTTTTTTCTCAAAGATAACTTTCATTTTCTCTCTTTAGAATAAAAACTCTCTCTCATTCTCTTACCAAAACTTAACCGTTGCTAGTTTTTCCTACCTATCTCCATTGAAGAAGTGGTTTTGGCCCCCTCTTCGGTGGAGATCTTTTCTCTCCTCTTATTTTTACTATCTTCCCTTCTTTTTTTATGCATTTTCCCTTCTTTTATTTCTTTTTTGTTTCTCTATTTTGTTGTTTCCTATCTTCCTTTCCTCTTTTGATTTTTTCGACTAAGCATCAGTCAATTGAGCATTTCGCCAACCTATGCCAATCCAAGGTGGGGTTTCATTGAGCCTTCACCAACCTCTGTTGTGGCTTGTCGGCATCAGCTGAGCCTCCACCAGTCTTCATGGGGCACTACTGCCAATGTTCTCATTTGTCAACCTTCTGAAACTATTGTCACTGTTAACCACCACTGGGTATACAACCTCTGTATCTCAAGCTACTCTACTATACTCATTGCAGCTAATGCTTAACTTGATCCAATGGGAAGCAATTTTTAACACCTCTTAATCACTGCCGCTCTGTGCAAATTTGATTCGGTTGTCTGTCAGTGCTCCAATAACCTTGATATTGGTGGATTGTGACCCAAGTTTAAAATGTTATGTATTTTATTTGTTATTCTATGTTAGTTGTGTTGTTGGAGGATGGTTATGAATTTGAAAGGGTTATTATTTGAAATTGATGAAGGATGTTACATGTAATGTAGTGGTGAATTTTGTATAGTCCCTCATGCATGAGGGTATTTTTTATCCTTCTTTCGTAAGGGTAGGATTTTTCATTTGTAATAAGAACAACCATCCTTGATTACGAGGATAGTCCCCCTATATGGAGTTAAATTTGGTCTCTTATGATAAGAGATTAAGTTCGATGGTACATTAATTGATCTATGTTGTGTAGTGTCTTAGTAATCTTCTAATTTTAATATTAGTTGTAATACACGTGGCCTTTAGTTACATCATTTAAAGGATGACTGGCATTATTTATTTAAGCAATGGAAACAAATGGCTTTTGTGCAAATGAGTTCAGTGGCATTTGATGAATAAATAAAATTAAGTGCAATAGCTCTATTTTATAGGCTAAGTGGGTAGTGGATTATAGTGTATAAAGAAGCAATGATTTACTTCATTTTAGTTATTTGTTAAGTTGAGAAAGAGATTTGAAACAAAAATGAGAAGAGAAAAGCAAGAATAGAAAGAAGAAAGGAAAAAAAAAAAGAAACAGAAAAGAAAGAAATTGTGAGAAGAAAAAGAAAAAAAAAAGGAAAATATGAAAGGGGGGAAAAGAGAGAAAGAAGGGTCGAAAAAAATAATCAGAAAGAATATAAGAAATGGGTTTGGGTAGTTAAATTTATATCTAATGACTCAGCAGCTAATAGTTTTATGAAATTAAAATATTGATGTTTTAGTTTTTATGATATATATCGGTAATAACAATATATGTTTATACCCTATGATATAGGAAGAGTATCGATAGCTGGTAGACTCTAAGATCCAGAACTAACTTAGGATTAGCGCACTTTAGTAAGTGAATAACTATATATATTTTATATATTTTTAATATAGTAATTTATGATTTAATTACACATTATCGGATTTTTTTATGATTTATTTTAAACAGATAAATATTTATGCTAATTAATATATTTAGAAATATTTTAGACTTGTTTATAATATAGTTTATGATTATATTCAGTACATAATATTTATTTTAGAATAATTATACTTTCATAATATTATATAGTAGTATTTTTTGAACCACCATATGTGTACCCCTTCTCTTTAGTGTAGTTGCTCTGAGTATGAGTTAGACTAGTTTAGTTTGCTCTGTCCGAGTGATGCAGCATCCGTCAGGTTAGACGAGCTTTTATCGGGTACAAGTTTAGTATAGTTTTCAGTAAATATGCAATATATATTATATTCTCAATATTGTATTATATGTATTTAGTTTTAGTACAGATTTTATAATAGTTTATGCTTTCAGATCTTCAGATTTTCAGTATTTTATTATGATTTTCAACTTTAGCATAAATTTGTATGCAGCTCATGTTTCCAGTACATATAAAGTATATAATATTTTCATATATGTCCACTCACTGAGCCATAATCTTATCATTTTTTTTTATTTTCTCCTTATTTTTCTTAGGTTGTCTTAGAAATTCGTGCGGTGTGATACAGTATTTACATTTTAAGGTTGGCCCACGATACGCATAGTTGCATGAGTTATTATATTTTGTAATTTATTTACACGTGTACATTTTTGTTGAGGCACATAGCCTCGTTGTATGAGATATAAAGTGTGAAGAGTATGTTAGTCTCATGACATAGCAAGACCTGTCTTGACTTCTGAGGAGAGCTTGAGCCGAGTCCTATCAATTTGGTATCAGAGCATAATTTTAGATTCTGTAGACCATGATATGATGCATATATGTTAGAGACATTTTAAAGAATTTTATAAATTTGCATCATGCATTTATGTGGCCAACCTCGCACGAAACCTTTGGCTCAACTTGAATTTCCTTCAGTAATCTTAGATAAGGCAGGAACCTATTGAAAAGAGATAGCTGAATCAGTTTCCCTTGCACTCAGACTTTAAACTCGCCCTAACATTATTATAGAGCAGATGTACCCTTAATTAGTAATACAACCTACCTATGAATAGCTTGATAAACCCCTTTTAGAGCATTCCATAAATGGACTTGCTCAGATAGTTATAGTTGCAGTAAAAGAGACAGACATATGAGCAACCCAAAATAGGGAACATAATAGAGCGTGTTCATTATTTAAGGGCACAGAAATTTTTAGGAACTATAAATTGGCTGATGTAGAGTTATGGTTGACCTAGTTATAGTAAATATTTGATATAATGAGATGCACTAATGATGAGATGGTTTCATTTGCCATATTTTTACTTAGGGGTGGTGTATATAATTGGTGGACATCATTTTCACGTAGATATAAAGGAGTGACTAGTTGGCTAATTTTAATAAAGAGTTTAATGCTAAATTCTTTCCCATGATTACCAAGACGTCCAGGTTAGTGAGTTCTTTGAGTTAGAACAGGGATCGACAACAATAGAGGAGTACGGTAATCAATTTATAGAATTATTGAAATTCACTTTATATGCAGTGCAGAATAAGAATGATAAATGAAAGAGCAATATTAAGACAACAGTTACAACCTTGAGGCATGGTGATTTCAGTGAGTTAATAAGGGCTACAATGAGAGTTAGAGAGAAGCTTGATAGAGACACGCGGAGCCCAGTCATTCAAGCAGATACAAGGCTATAGTTGGTTAGTTGGTGGATCCAGTAGTAGTAGAGCACCTAGAGGAGAGATATCCCACCCAAGATATTTAGGTAGTCAACGGTATTGTCAGAGCCTTATAGTATCAAGAGAAATCTAGTAAAAGTTTTGTGCATCCATCTATTGGAAGCATCATAGGGAGTCAAAGGCCTCAGGGTGGTAGCCAGTTAAGTAGTTGTACTAGCATAAAAAGGTACCCTTAGTGTTTTATTTGTGGTAGGTGTCATGAGGGACAGTGTTTGAGAGGTGGCTACCATTACGGGCAAATAAGACATTTGAGAAGAAATTGTCCCATTTTAGCATAGAGTAGTATTTTAGTACAAGGTGTATCTTTTTATAGTTTTCAAGGTAGCGGCAGCCAAGTTCAGAGATAAATAAAATCCCAAACAACATGACCTATATCTAACATTGGTGTACAGCCTAGAGCTTCAAGAGCTAATAGAGACCTATAGAGAGGTCAACCAAGTCGACCCCGTATCCAAGCACATGTATTTGCTTTGACTCAGCAGAAGGCACAGGCTACCCTAAATTTTGTTACAGGTATGCTAACTATTTTTGGTTGATTTAATTGATCTAAGTTCTCCGTATTTTCTTCCCTCATTGTTACTGTACATACGGATAGAGTGTTAAAACCCCTAAATTGTAGTTTGGTAGTAGCCACATTGGTTGGAGAATCATTATTGGCTTAGAATGTATTTTAGGATTGTGTTATCAAAGTGGATAGTAGTGAGATTGTAGTAAATTTAATTCATCTTGATATACATGATTTTAATGCAATACTTGGAATGGATTAGTTAGCTAATCACCATGCTACTGTAAACTATTTTTGAAATGAGGTTATATTTAGAAGACATGGAGAGTGATGAGTTCTTCCATCCTATGTTATATTTGCTATAACAGCTAGACAGTTGCTCAGAAAATGATGTTCGGCCTACTTGGCACATGTTATTGATACTAGAGTCAGTGCAGTTAATTAGAAAATACTCCAGTGGTAAGAGATTTTTTAGACATATTTCCTAAATACTTTATAGGTTTACTACTAGACAGAGAGTGATTTTGGTATTGATTTGGTTCCAAGAATAGCTTTTATCTCCAAGGCACCATACAAAATGGCTCATTCAAAATTAAAAGAGTTGAAGACTTAGTTACAAAAATTGATAGATAAGTGATTCATCAGACCTAGTGCATCACCATAGGAGGTACCGATATTGTTTGTTAAAAAGAAAGATGGAACTTTGAGGCTATGCATTGACTATCGAAAGCTAAATAAAGTCACTATATGCAACAAGTACACACTTCCTTGTATTGATGATTTATTTGATCAGTTATAGGGTGTAAAAGTTTCTCAAAGATTAATATACTTTTATCAAAGATTTGGTAAAGACTTACAAGATTGCTACACCATTGAAAAATAAAATTGACCAAAAAGAATGTAAAGTTTAAGTGAACAGATAAATGTGAAGATAATTTTCAAGAACTCAAAAAGAGATTGACTTCAGCTCCTGTTCTTACTCTTCCATCTAGCACCAAAAGATTTATAATTTATAGTGATGCTTTTAGACAGGGATTAGGTTATGTATTGATGTGACATGGAAAGGTGATAGCCTATTCTTCTAGGTAGCTTGACAAGCATGAGTTAAATTATCAGACCCATGAACTGAAATTTGCAATAATAGTGTTTACACTGCAGACTTGAAGACATTATTTATATGGAGCCATATATCATATTTTCTCCAATTATAAGAATTTAAAGTATCTGTTCATATAAAAAGGTTTGAATCTAAGACAATGAAGATGGTTAAAGTTGATCAAGGATTATGAATGTATTATTAACTATTTGTAAAACAAGGCTAATGTGGTGATAGATGCACTTAGTAGGAAGTCTCCTAACTCTTTAGCTCATGTGAGAGTGATTTATCATTCAATATTTGTTAAATTGAGATCTATAGAGGTTGATTTGTCAGTGAATGAATCTAGTCAGAAAGCAATCCAATCAGTGCGGTCAGTCCAGTAAAGTCCTTGACTTCGGTCGTAGGTGGAAAGTCAAGAAGTAGCTGCTGTTCTCCTAGATGCACGAATGAGGAGAGAAAGAAGCAAACGAGCCAGGGAAAGAAAGGAGAGAGAGTGCTTTATCATACAATATTTGCCCGCTCTCAGTCAATCATGGAAGGATCTTTCCCTTCGGGATGTGCCCTATAGGAGTGCAAGCCTTTTTCACATAAGAGGATCTAGTTCCGCACCAATCCACCTCTCTCTCTACTTAAAATCCCTCTATTGGAAGTAGTGGGTTCAACTTCAATCTTTCTTGCCCTCAAAACAAAAGCGATTTTTGTTTTGTTCGTACTCAAATGTGAGTGTCTTTTAAGCCGATTAAGCGTGTATGAAAGTGCTGCTGCTTGTCAAAAGTTCTTCTTTCTGGGGTTCCTGTTCAAAGTCTGCTAATTGTCTTCAGTGCCTGTATCAAATTAAGATCTTCTATATCTATATATATAAGAATAATCAATCTCTGTTCTCAAAAGACTCTCATTGCTCTTCAGTTCTGTACCAGTCGATTTGCCCATTGACATATGAATGGTTGATGCTTACAAATGCAATGCCCAGTCCGACACCCCTTTGTTCATTTATCAAAGGATTGAATTCCGTATTATATGCTTACAAAAGAGACCGAATCTCTTCTTCTAGATTTCGGTACTTAAGTCAAGATGGCCGCATAGTACTCAATCTAGTCCAACAGTACGTAGTGAGCTATAGATGGTAAAGAGGTCAGTTTACTTTATTAATACTTTTAGCACATTTTTGGGTTATGTATATATATTAATAAATCAGATTCGAGAGATGTAAGATCAAGATCCTAACATTTAAGCAAGAAGTAAGAAATAACATGCACACTAATTTATCATTAAGAGCTGATGGGACATTAGTTTAGGTAATGGGCTTTCTATACAAAATCACTCAGAATTAAAGAAACAGATTTTAGAAGAAACTCATAGTTCAGCTTATGTTATGCATCTTAGCAGTATAAAGAGGTATCGTATTCTAAGAGAATATTATCGGTGGTATGTTATGAAAAGAGAGATTGCAGATTTTGTATCTCACTGCTTGATTTGTCAACAAGTTAAAATACAACATTAGAGATCACCAGGATTATTTTAGCTACTTTCAATTCTTGAGTGGAAGTGAAAATATATCACTATGGATTTGTTGTTGTATTTCTACATACTCGGAGTAGTAATAATTGTATTTAGGTAATTGTTGATTGACTTACGAAGTTAGCTCATTTCCTATTTTGTAAGGTTTCATACTCATTAGACAAGTTGGCTTATTTGTATGTGAGTAAGATTGTATGGTTACATGGGGCTCCTATGTCCATTGTATCAGACAGAGATCTTTGATTTACTTCTAAATCCTGGCCTAACTTACAGAAGCCTTTAGGCACTAAGTTAAATTTTAGTACAACTTTTCATCCTCAGACAGATGAACAGTCAGAAAGAACTATTCAAATATTAGAGGACATACTCAGAGCTTGTGTGTTTTAGCTTAAGGGTAACTGGATAATTATTTGCCATTGATGAAGTTTGCTTATAATAACAATTTTTAGTCTAGTATTCAGATGGCGCTATATAAGGCTTTTATAGAATAAAATGTAGAACTCTAGTTTATTATAATGGGTTAGAGAGAGAAAACTGTTGGGTTCAGAGATTATCCAGGCCACTAACGAGAATATCAGTATTATTAAAATAGATTAAAGGCAGCTCAAGACAGACAAAAGAGTTATATAGATAAATGCTGTAAGCAACTTGAGTTTGTAATAGGAGATATAGCCTACTTACGAATCTCTCCATGGAAGGGTATGCTTCATTTTAGAAAACAATAGAAATTAAGTCCTTGAAATATTAGGCCATATGAGATTATTGAGAGAGTTTGGTGTAGTGGTTTACTGCCTAGCATTACCACATGAGCTGTCACAAATTCATGATGTGTTTCATGTCTCGATGTTGTGGAAGTATACACCTGACCCCTCTCATATTCTAGATAGTCATCAAATCCAGTTAAGAGCAGACTTAACTTATGACGATGAGCTTGTTTAAATATTTAATTATCGCCAGTAAGTATTGCATAATAAGATTTTATAGATGAATCATACAGTATAAGAGGCTACATAAGAGCGTAAAGATCATATGAAAGCCCAGTATCTATAGTTATTTAGACATGTAAGTGAGTTTCAATGACGAAATTCTTATAAGGAGGGAGGAATTATAATACACGTGGTCTTTAGTTACATCATTTAAAGGATGAGTGGCATTATTTATTTAAGCAATGGAAACATATGGCTTTTGTGCAAATGAGTTCAATGGCATTTGATGATTAAATAAAAATTAAGTGTGATGGCTCTATTTTATTGGCTAAGTGGGCGGTGGATTGTAGTATATAAAGAAACAATGATTTGCTTCATTTTAGTTATTTGTTAAGCCGAGAAAGAGATATGAAACAAAAATGAGAAGAGAAAAGAAAGAACAGAAAAAAGAAAGGAAAAAGAAAAGAAAGAAATTGTGAGAAGAAAAAGAAAAAGATGAAAATAGAGAAAAAAGGGTCGAAAAAAATAATTAGAAAGAAAATAAAGGAAATGGGTTTGGATAGTTAAATTTATATCTAGTGACTCAGCAGGTAATAATTTTATGAAATTAAAATATTGATGTTTTAGTTTTTATGATATATATCAATAAAAATAATATATGTTTATACCCTATGATATAAGAGGAGTACCGATAGTTGGTAGACCTCAGAATCCAAAACCGGCTAAGGATTAGCGCACTTTTGTGAGTGGATAACTATATATAATTTTAATACAACAGTTTATGATTTAATTATACGTTATCAAATTTACTCATGATATATTTTAGACAGATAAATATTAATATTTTCATAAATGCTTTAGACTTGTTTATAGTATACTTTATGACTATATTCAGTACAAAAATATTTATTTTAGAATAATTATATTTTTATAATATTATATAGTAGTAGTTTTTGAATTACTATATGCATACCCTTCCCGTTTAGTGTAGTTGCTCTGTGCATGCGTTAGACTAGTTTACTTTACTCTGCCCAAATAATATAGTATTCTGCTGGGTTAGACCAGCTCAGATCCCCCCCTCCGCTTATGAGTGAGTTACTCCACCAAGTTATACCAGATTTTTTCAAGTATAAGTTTGGTATAATTTTTAGTATATATGCAATATATATTATATTCTCAATATTGTATTATGTTTATTTAGTTTTAACACATATTTCATAATAGTTTACGCTTCTAAATCTTCATATTTTTAATATTTTATTATGATTTTCAATTTTAGCATAGATTTTTATGCAACTCATGTTTTCAGTACATATAAAGTATATAATATATTTCATATATGTCCATTCATTGAACTATAAGCTCACCATTTTTCTTATTTTTCTCTTATTGTTTCTAAGTTGTCTAAGAAATTCGTGCGATGTGATACAGTCATCATATTTTGAGGTTGGCCCACGATACACATAGTTGCATAAATTATTATGTTTTGTAATTTATGTACATGTGTATATTTTTGTTGAGACACATAGTCTCGTTGTATTAAATGCAAAGAGTGAAGAGTATGGTAATCTTATGTTATAGTAGGATCTGTCTTGACTTTTGAGGAAGGCTCGAGTCAAGTCCTGTCATTAGTAGTCCTACAATGTAATATTAATAATTTTTATCAATGATGTTATATTTGTCGATGATTAAAAAAATGACATATTTTTCTCAAGAGTTTGGCCAAATACCCAATTTATTTCAATAGTTTCATAAATTTTAATTTTGTTCTAATTTGTTAATCTATTACTATTTATTTTGATAAAAAAACTCATTTTGATATACAATGATATTTTTATCTTTATTTATTATGTTATTGTATATAATGATTAAAGTGGCAGAATAGACTAGCAAAAAATATTTATTTAAAGAATAAAAAGCGAGTAAGTAAGTGAACTATTAATGTATTTTAATAGGGCAGTGAAATGACTTTTTATCCTTTTATTTAAAATATCTAAAATATGTCATAGAATATTTAATTAAAACTAAATGCACTAATTAAACTGTCAAAAAATATAATACTAAAATTTAATTAAATAAAAACTATAAATTAAATACAATAATTAAATCATAAAAAAATTAAAATACCAAAAACATAATTAGATAAACACTATAAATTAAATACACTAATTAAGCCATCAAAAATAAAAATACCAAAAAAAAATTAATCTTCTTTTATTAAAGATGAAATTATAAGTTGTTCAAGCTTAACTTTTACTATGAATAGAGGTTGCTGCTGCTGCTTCAGGCACTTCAGAGTCGCCATTCGAGTGTTGGATCGTGCTTAACACAGCCCTCATTTGTCCAATTTTTCACAAAATTTTCTACTTTATTTGACAAAGAAAATAATTTCTTATACGCTTCAGCAAGGTATCAAATGGGGCTTTGACCAGATGGATGCCTTGCTCCAATTCAATTGCTGCCTCTCTTTGCTCCATGACTTTCTTGCCCTTCACAAACACGTCTATATAATTCATATACGCATTTAAAATAATTTAATCCAAATATCGCTTTAACACTAAATCACTAAATACCCAAAATCCTAAAACACAAATTACTTTTATTTTAAATCGAATTTTCAAATTCTTCTATATAACCGATTCACAACTATGATTTGTGTTGGCTTTAACGTGGCCTTAGAGCTTCTTCCCATTGTGCCCAACTTAGGCGGAGGAGAAGGAGATGATGAAGTCTTGATGAGGGCCCTAAGAGAGTGTTTTAAGGTAGACGATAAAAATACATATTTTTTTGTTTTATTCATCGCCAATCTGTAATTAATATTGAATAATTTGCATCTTATTATGTTAATTCATTTAAATTTTTTATGGTGAGTTACGAATTTATCTTTCTATTATTTAAACAAATGGTAACAAACTAATGAATTAAAAAAAAATTAAGATTTCTGAAATTATTGAGATAAAATTGAGTATTTAGCCAGACTCTTAGGATAAGAATACCTTTAAACCTAGTTAATAAGTAATATTAAAACGGTAAAATTAAAAACGCCAAATATTCGCAATGCGGATGCAGCAAAAGTTAACTCAAAACGACGCGCGCTCTCCAAAACCTTTTTTGAAAAAGAAGAAAAGGATTTGGCGCCAAAGAGTCATTGAAGATCTCAGGCTCAGCGGGAAGTCAAATTAATAAAACATGAAAATGGCGCCTTTAGTTCACACTTCACAGTTACAAAAACAAACCCACTAGCCGTTCACATCTCCAATCATCATTCCATCAAGTCCAAGCTAAGCAGAGTCTCTTGAGAACCACAAAACAAAGGGAAAAAAAAACAAGACACAGAGATATGGAGAAAACAGTGAGCGCAGATGCGATTTCAACGATATTAGCAAACCCATCTCCGGATTCGTCCTCCGATCTGCCTGAGATCGTCGTTCAAGTTTTGGATCTCAAGCTTACTGGCAACAGATACATGTAACTCTTTCTTACACGCACACACCCCCACCCCCCCCCCCCCCCCCCCCCCCCCCCCCCCTTTTTTTTTTCTCTTACTAAAAGTTTTCACTGTTTTGGTTTAATTTATCTTATGATGGTCTCTTTTTTTAAATCTTGATTTTCCCTTCTCTCTCTCTTTTTCTTAAAGAACAAACTTGATAGATCTGATTCTTATATTGGATTTTCAAAGCTAGGCCGAGAAATTTTGCAACATATGGGTGTTACGGTCTTGTTTTGGTTATTATGAGATATTGGAAGGGTTGATTTATTTATTGTGTAAAAATGGGGATTTGTATGTAGGTTTAATGCTAGTGATGGAAAGAAGAGCTTAAGAGCAATCTTGCCTTCAAATTTATCATCAGAGGTCATCTCTGGAAACATCCAAAACAAGGGTCTTATTCGCATTCTTGATTATGCTCTCAACGAAATCCCAACTAAATCTGAAAAGTAAGCCATCACTTTCAGGCCTTTCCTTTTTTCCATATATATATATATTTACGTTAAATCTAAAAAGTTATAGGCTTTATTTGTAATTTGATTTTCGTTAAATTGTTTTTAGATACCTGATTGTGACAAAATGTGAGGTGGTGTCTCCTGCTCTTGAAATGGAGATTAAAGCTGAGCTGAAAAATGAACAATCTGGCGTAATATTGAAGCCAAAGGAAGAATGTGAGGTTATAACTGAGGTTAAAAGAGAACCTGGCATTCCATTGAAGCCAAAGCAAGAAATGGTTGCTAAATCTGCCGCTCAAATAGTACACGAACAACATGGAAAGTGAGTTTTCTCATTCCAATTCAACACCCACTATTAAATTTTTAGGGCATTAATGTAGTTTCTTTTGTTAAAATTCAGCATGGCCCCGGCTGCTCGAATGGCCATGACCAGAAGGGTTCATCCTCTTGTTTCTTTGAATCCTTATCAAGGGAATTGGACTATAAAGGTTCGAGTTACAAGCAAAGGAAACATGCGTACTTATAAGAATGCTAGGGGAGAAGGGTGTGTCTTCAATGTGGAGTTGACTGATGAAGATGTAAGTTCACAATTTGTCACTTCATCCTCTTAAGCATTTTCTTTTAGGCTCAAGTAATTGACGTAACAAATTTTGATTCTCGGTGTAGGGTACACAAATACAAGCAACAATGTTTAATGAAGCTGCAAGAAAATTCTATGAAAGGTTTCAGCTGGGGAAGGTGTATTACATATCTAAGGGAAGTCTAAGGGTTGCTAACAAGCAGTTTAAGACGGTGCAAAATGATTATGAAATGACCTTGAATGAGAACTCTGAGGTGGAAGAGGTCATTAATGAAGCAACCTTCATTCCCCAAACAAAGTTTAATTTTGTACCCATTGATGAGTTGGGGCCTTATGTCAATGGAAATGAGCTTGTTGGTAAGAATCCTTCCTGGGCAATCTTCATAGTTTATTTTACATCACGTTAATTGTTATGGTTGTGTGCTTCAGATATTATTGGAGTTGTTCAAAGTGTTTCTCCTACAATGAGTATCCGAAGGAAGAGTAACAATGAAGTGGTTCCAAAGCGCGATATAACTGTTGCAGATCAGACGTGAGTGTATAGCTCTCTTCCTTGGTTGACTTTATTATCTGTTATTATGTTATACTGAAGCAATATGTATATATCTGAAATGCAGGAAGAGAACAGTTACAGTATCTTTGTGGAATGAGCTGGCAACCAATGTAGGGCAGGAATTGCTTGACATTGCTGACAAATCTCCCATAGTTGCCATTAAATCACTTAAAGTAGGAGATTTTCAAGGTAAAATAAAGTCAATCTGTTAGATAGTCAATGCACATTAGACTTAACTTGGCAAGGAATTAAAAAATGTACCTACTTTGTTATGAGATTTACATGCTACTGCAGGCATATCTCTGTCAACACTGGGCAGAAGCACTGTACTTGTTGATCCAGATATACCTGAAGCAAAGAAGTTGAGGTCTTGGTAAGTTAGTGGCCCCAGTGAAGTGATTGGCTCTCTCTCTCGGCTTGTGTTCAGTGTTTTAATTGTTTGTTTATTGATATCCAGGTATGAGTCTGAAGGTGAAGGGACTTCAATGGCTTCTATTGCCTCTGGTTTGAGCCCTTCAACTAAGAGTGGAGCCAGATCTATGTATTCTGATCGAGTGTCATTGTCTCACATAACAAGTAACCCATCCATGGGTGAGGAGAAGGTAGTACAGTACATTCTTAGCAAAAGAAGAATCTTTTAATTGATCTCCCACTTGATTAGTTTTGATTTTGTATGTCACTGAATGGAAATATGATCAACAGTTTTAGTTCTTTTTATTTGGATTTGTAGTGTGTTAAGAATGTGCTTGAGTTCACATTTGATTTAGTTATATATACAACCTACTTGAGTTTGATTGATGAGTTGTGTGTAGCCTTGCATAAAATTGTGACTAATCATCTTTCAGTTTGAAGCAAGTTTTATTTGCTGTATATGAGTAAATGGAAGTATGTGCAATTTCAGTAATGCATTTATTTTTGTTGTGCTGCAGCCTGTGTATTTTAGCATCAAAGCATTCATAAGCTTAATCAAGCCTGATCAAACAATGTGGTACCGTGCTTGCAAAACTTGCAATAAGAAAGTAACAGATGCTATGGGATCTGGATATTGGTGTGAAGGGTGCCAGAAAAATGATGAGGAGTGTCATTTACGGTGAGGGACATGAGCATTGAAGCTTTAAGAGTTTTTGATTCACATATTCTTGCTAACAATCTATATTGTCCCATTTGCAGATACATATTGGTTGCTAGGGTCTGTGATGAAAGTGGTGAAGCTTGGATTTCTGTATTCAATGAAGAAGCAGAAAAGATTATTGGGTCCTCTGCTGATGAGCTTGAACAATTGAAGTCACAGGTAAGCAAATATCGCTAGTATTATTTGAAGTTACAAAATATTAAAGTATATTCTCATATGCTTTGTCATTGTCACTTTTAGATGGGAGAAGATAATTCATATCAAATAAAATTGAAAGAAGCCACTTGGGTTCCTCATCTCCTCCGGGTAAGTGTTACTCAACATGAGTACAACAATGAGAAGAGACAAAGGATCACACTCAGGGCAATTGCTCCAGTTGATTTTGGTGCTGAATCAAAGTTTGTGCTAGAAGAGATATCAAAGAAAGTTTCTCAACAGAATGCTTAAAGCTGACTTTGTCCTATAAATGTTATCTAGGTTGATTTCTTGTCCATATTTTGGATTGAATCTAGGTTTGGTTATGACGTTGACACAATATTGCTTCTAATTATCTTCAGGCAATTAATTAAAGCATTTGTTTACCCTTTATAGTTCTACAATGTTTTGTATATTTCATGACTTTCTTTTTGTATGTGGTCATCAATCTAGACTAATTTTGGTGATTCCTCAAACAATTTCAAGCAATCAATTGAACTATGATTGTGTAGAAATCAGTATAGCAGCTACACTAGTTTCTAGCTGCAGCATTGTGTTGAAATTTACCTTAAACAACATTTTTTTAATCAACTCTTACCTAAAGAAAAAGAGGTTGTAGTTAAAAGATTTTTTTTATGGAGCCTAGTTCAATTTCTTCTAGCTACATGATTGACTTGTTATTGGCTTCATTCAAAGTTTTGTACTATCTTATGATGGTAAATCGATTTACCTGCTCGCATTTCTCATTTCAGTACTTGATGCCCTTGAATTGTTCAAAAAAAAAATTGAGAATAATTATTGAAGGTGTTGATTTTCAATATTTACCTTCCCTTACATTCACACGCATCATATATAATCTCGTATTATGTATATGCTTTTAAACACTTTATGTTGTCATGAATTTTATGTTATTCTACAATCCATTATTTAAGCTTATCACTATTCAAGATCTGAAGATTGCTAGCAAAACTTATTTTATAACCTCAATTAAGTAACTAAACCAAAATCAAGGATCTTGACATCTTTTGGGACTTCAACAAAGCTATCTTCTTGTTAGTACTGGCAATTCTATTTCTCTACACAAAAATCATTATAGAGTTTGCTTTTTATGATTCTGAACACAATCAGAGCATATATAGATTTATTAAATTTTGACAGCTGGTTGAATGTGAGCAAAATATGAGACCTTTTATTTCACTGAATGACCTCAACATCAGTTCAGCTATTCTTTAGACTCTTAAGAGGGAATACAAGAACTTTGTACCTACCTGCCTTTTGTTAACAAATTTCAATAGTGTTTATTCCCAATGAAGTTGCACTTCAGGTGATGATAATATTTACACAATAGTTCTCTTATTCACACTTTTCCATATGAAGAGATCAT
This sequence comes from Ailanthus altissimus, assembly GCA_946807835.1. Taxonomy (NCBI): domain Eukaryota; kingdom Viridiplantae; phylum Streptophyta; class Magnoliopsida; order Sapindales; family Simaroubaceae; genus Ailanthus; species Ailanthus altissimus. The sequence continues at coordinate 19,723,095 of OX327696.1, read as the reverse complement.
CTTAGAAATTTTATGCAATAATTTGGATGCTTTGCCATTGTCATTTCTTCCATCTTTTGACAAAGGGGAGATCCATTCCTGAAAATTACTAAGGCTGCCTGTGAAGTCTGTAAAGAGTCCATCAACACCAATCTTGTTTAACCAGTAGTTGTACTCCTGGTACGGGTCTTGATGAAAGTTGAAGTGTAAGAAAATGTTCTCGTTTCGGTAAGTGTATGGGTGCACCTGAATTTAAGATCACCATGACACGTTACAAGTGAGTGCTTAAGGAAAGGTGAACAATAAATGACTGTCAAGACAGTGAAAAGTATGTCATTGAACCCAAAGTTAAAATATTTTTAAAATGATTTTTGGTCCATACAAAATTATACATAAAAGGAGTATACATCAAACTTTTCATACTCAGATCAAATTGTTTTGATTATCAATGAGTAACAGTTAGCTTTTAGATTTTTCATTTGAGATACTAATTGAGCTTATACAAATATTTAATTCATTCTATGGTTTTCTAAATTATCCCATGACAGTTAAATAAACAGTGACTATATCAAAAAAACAACATTCTGAAAATTGATGAATATCATGTTCTGCATATCTCAGATTACATGGCTCAACTTCATCTAAGTTTTTATTTTTTATTATCTTTTGGTTTTGGGGGAGAGGGAACCCCATTCTACGCAACTATGCTATCACAGCTTTGGCTCAGTAGTTTGGTGAACCTAGGTCATTGTGCTATTGCTTCTATCCTCATGATTTCTTATAATTGAAAACAGTTAAGTGCCACACATCCAAAGATAAGGTCTGTTTCTGCTGCTCTGCCCAAAAGGTATGTCAAGAATAGATTATATAGTTGAGTTAGGAGAGATGGCTTCCTTAGGAGGTTACAACCATCAAGTTTGTTAAAGCAATAGCTCTGCAGAGACAAGAAGTTTAAATGTTTGCGGACAAAGATGAACACATTACCACAACATTATCAATGTTGAGGATAAAGATCTCATACTTATGGCTTAACCTCAAACTTTTCTAGATCATATTATTATCATCAATCAGACTAGAATTGTACAGAGAAGTGTACCTGTAGGTTACGGGCATGAGCTCTTGCTACAAGATCCGTAGGTGTCTGCAAATAATTATTTATAACAGGAACTATTGTATCCTTCCAAGGTCCAATCCCCACGACATAATCCTTAATGTAGTCGAGATAAGCATCAGAAGTGATTTCTGAATATGACTGCAAATCATCAAGGGCATTCTTCCATCAGATATCTAAGATTTAAAGACATTGTATAAACTGAATGCTGAAGACAGTAATCAAATTAAGCTAATGAAAAACCACAGCCACAGTGCATATAAAGAGTCAAGTCCGATAAACCCCAACTACAAAAAGTCAATAGATCAGGTGGCAAAATCCTTCCAATAAGACTCTCATCAAGTATCACTAGAGATTAGTTCAGGTTGATCTAACCATCACATGTGCATCCAGATCATTTTATAGTCCGTCGAGCCTTTTCCTGTCACACTCATTCCATATGAATTCATACAAAATATGGCAAGAAGCACAAGAGGTTATACTGAGGTCTACAGTGAGGCTGCAGTGTTGTAAATACAAACCTGGTTAGTGTCTTCAGTTCGAATAGTAAAATCATCAATTAAGAAGATCTTGGGTGAGTCTATCAGCTTTGATACATACACAAGTGAAGTTGGAGCGAAGGATTGGATGAATATGGGTTGTTTCAGCCACTCTTTTGACAGATATGAGCCATGGTATCCATACTTCTTAAGTGTCTCCACAAACTTGTCCTCAAATCTGTTACCATTGGGCCATTTTACCTGTTAATCGGATCGCTTAAAAGATTAGTAGTAAGAATATCGCCAAAAGAATCTTTTAACAATTAACCAACAAAATAATCCATCAAATACTAAAAAGTGATTATTAAATACACAACTATAATGTATAAATAAAAGTTTCAACTCAAGGGAATTCATTTGCAGAGGTTTACTAATGAAATATGGGAAGAAGTAAAACAAGAAATATCAGCATGTTTTGTTTTTAATGAATTTTCTCACACTTAGGTTCCCAACAACATCACTGTCCCAAAGAATCAGAGTTGTTAAGAGAAATCAGAAGGAAAAAAGTTTTTGATCAATTATAATAGTAGCTTCTAGCATCACAACTCCAAAAGAGTTGCTGGTATGATAGAGTGCACATACTGGTTCTAAAAACAGCCTGTACACGGTAAACAAAGAAAAGTAGGTATTATTCTAACTCCAAGTTTAACTGATCAGTTTTGACAGCTTAAAGGAGAAATTACTCACATGCTGATTGATAAATACTGGATTCTTAATCTCCGGGTATATGCCAACAACTCGGGATGCATCTAATGCAATTGAAATATACTCTTCAAAGGTAATAATGGAAAATTTTCCTGAGGAATAGACCATAAAATTCATAGGATTAATAATTATACACTACCAAAAGTCAAAAGATTTTTCTTATAATCTCCAAAAGAACTTAGAATGGATAATATTATAAAGTCAGTGATTATATAGCATATCATGCATAACAGCAAGTGGCCATAGAATTGTTAACCAACACGATATGCAGTTATGGGGATTTTCAACTTATTAAGAAACGGTAGTGAATTTGAGATAAAGAACAGTAAGGATTCATACAGATAACTGCAAGGACCTATTAAAAAAAGCCTTGAATGCGAATAGGGAACTGCAAAGTATATCAATTGGTCACAGAATTTTTGGGTTAGAAGATAAGCAGTTATGGAGAATTATAACTCAATTAAAAAGATTAGTGAATACAAGAGAAAGATCATAATACATAATTATTAGGCAAAACTATACAGAGTACAGTGAGAATGACATTAAGATAAGGCCACAAAAAATAAGCTTTCTCAAAATTAAAATCTAGAGAAAACCACCAATCAGCTGATAATTGTACATAATGATTATCAACTGTTCAATTAGACGGTGACTGTTAGAGTAAATGAAAGATAACAAGTAGGGTTGATGGATCACATATATTGTTAACAAATTTTTGTGAAAACTATATACAGTTTGACAGCTGGTAATAAATTTTTACGAAACACAATGCATCAATTTTTTTTTAAAAATTTTTATGGAACACAAAATGCATCAATTAAAAGCTCTATCTATGTTGAAATTTTCCGTCTGAATTCCACTAACATCTTCAAGTTAATACAAATTACAAATGCTTGCAATCAGTATTTGACTTTTAGAAAGGAAGAGTTAAAGTAATATGGATTACAGATTAGTTAAACTGATGCAATAGAAATTTAATAGCATACATTACATATAAGGAAATGTATCTTATATAAGATAATTGATGTGAACTAGATACAAATAGTATGTCCTATTTATTTAAGGTTGTATGAGGACCAGGTCAATTGTGTAGTAGACATACTGATCAACCAGAAACATTTTTCAGCCAGCTATGCATAATATTATTGTTATGTTATAATTTAGTTTTCTCCCGTATTAAGACAATACCACATTAGATATGTATATACTGTGTAAACATCAGCAGTTCGTGATCTAGGGAAAATGGCATCTTCAACCACAGCAGAAGAGTGGTTCTATCTCCATTGCAATTTTTTGTGCAATGCAACATACATAAGAAACAACCAGAAAATAATTTTGACATGAGAGTTATATTAAAAATATGAAGAAATTCATAAACGTAACTGAAAGTGGAACTAACCATTGTATTGTTGATCTCTGAAACTGTACCTTTGTTTCACCCGCAATTTCTTTAGTTCTTCCAGCGTGAAATCAACTGCATCCAATTAAAAAGATTTTCAGAATTCCAGGTCAACATAAACTTATGCAACTTATGAAAAATTCAATATGGTTTTAGTGATACTAAAGATTATTTTATAAACCCATGCAAAAAAGTACAACTTCAAATCTTGTGAGGTGCTTATACATTAAGACTAGTCATAGCACCCAGCAACATGACATGATCATGTGTAGTAGTAGTATGAGCCAAGGTAAAGGACATCGAAAGTGAAATATTTCCATACCAACAAAAAAGCCAGTGGTGTTGACCCCTTGGACCACATATGTCCTTTTACGATCTGCAAACTCCTTGTGGTTTGCAATATCAGTTGTATCATCAAGAATAACATCATGGTGGCATAAAAGAACACCATCCTTGGAGGAGAGAATATCTGTTTCTATGAAATCTGTACCCTCTTCAATAGCTCTCTGCAAGAAGCTGTCATTAGTTTATACAAATAACCCATAACAAGTGCATAAGCTTGCCAAGCAAAGACTTCTCTGCCTATAATCCCACAACCAATTAAGCCATCTAATCAATAACGTCGCAAGTTTAAAAGAAAACAAGAGCAATAGATGTATTAAAACATTTATTAATTAGTCAAAACGCAAGTGCTTCAGGCCAAAAATTGTAATTATATATGATTTAGCTAATTTACAAAGGCAAGGAAAGACCACAAGTCCATCTTAGACCTCTTCCTTCTACCCTCCCTAATAAAACTGAAAAAGGAGAAAATCCACATACCAAGTACGCAGCAGCAGTTTCTTCAGGAAGCTCACCATTTGAACCTCGATGTGCTATGTTATATGGACGAGAAGTTTGTAGGGGTTGTTTAGGGCTACCAATTTTACTTGGGAGTGGATATAAAGGCCTACCATTGCACCCAGCAATGAGTGATATAAATACCAGAGGGATGAAACCTGCCAATAACATCAATGACATTATAACATAAGTCAATTCAACAATATCTGAAAAAGAACAGCAAAGACAGGATCTTAAATATCGACATAACAAAGAACTGAGGAACCCACAATTACACGTCATTATAAAGCCACAAAGCAAACTATATCAGAAATCATATACCGACAAGACAGTGGCTAATAAGCAAGTTTATTAAGAGCGCATATACAAACAAAGCAATGGCCAACAAATGCATGACAATATTAAAAACTAGAAAAAGATTCAAAAATCCAGAAATCAGAATGTCCATAAAAAGCCAAACGAAAAGATACTGAACCAAGATCATATCCACATCAAACAACAAAAAGGAGACAAACCCAGCAAGCATATATCTTATATAAAGTATGAAAATGCAAGAATTAAAACAAAAATAAGAATATGACTGAAAAACCACCATTCATCATGAGAGTTAAGAGTTTGAAGCTGACAGTTCAGGCCCATGGCTCTGCCCTGCTTCTCTTTTGAAGTTGGCTAGTTGGTGTAGTTTCTTGACTTCTTTGAGTCTCGTCTTTCCAAGCTTCTTTGTGATAAATGATGTCAGGATAATGTGTACCCAGATGCAATTTAATATCATAAATCCGGTTCCTTGATTCGATGAAAAATTAAGAATATTCCTTGGTTGATACCTTTTGACGCTAACAAAGTTGCTTTTTGAAGGGAAAACAAAAATCCCAGGTGTGAATGTGATTGTGGATTCGTGATCAAGATTATCTTGTTTTTGTTTTAAAACCGATAAAGAAATGCATGTCCATCCCGATCCCATTCCTATTCCTTTGTTATGAAGATTCATTTGTGACCGTTGATTAAGATAACTTGATGATGTGTACTGCGATGACTTTAAGGAGTTACTAATCTCAAGTCTCAACTACCGGTTCATTATGTTGGTTGACTGCTGATGGCGTGGAGTCAAGGACATCTGAACTGGCCGATGTGTCATTATCTGATTGGGTAAGAGACAAAAAGTCAGACCACATATAACATGGGCTGTAGTTGAGCTTCAGCGCGAGGAATGCTAAAAGTTTTATTTGTATTTGTTTAACTAATTAATTATAAGGAGTGTTATTAGAATAATTAGCAACTAAGCATAATACAAATAGAACACACAAAAGGAAAGGTCGCAAATGGCATAAGCTGCCAAGTTCTGCTAGTCAAACTCAATGTCATCTTTTTCTTCTTTTGGCAGTGAATGAATGCCATGATCATCTGACTGATTGTTACATGACTGCAGAAGCATCAGAAAAATAAACATTTGCACAAGTACTGATATCAGATGGAAACAAACCTTGCATTGATCAATCCGAAGATAGTTCATTAAGGAGTTTTCAAATGAAAAGCCAAGTAAAATTTAAGGACAGCTCCATCTTGAGATGGGAGTTTTCTCAACTCAACAAAAGGGACATGTAAAAGGTGAAGGAGAAATCAGAAAAGATGCCTATTTGATTTAGATCCTAAATTCTAAAAGAGGGGTGACAAAGTCACCGCCATTGATCTAATTAGCAAAGGTGGAATAGACAGTGATGTGCTTCATGGGGTTGGGCACATCCTTGCCACCCGCATGCTTGACAAATTCTGCCGGAGAGAGGAAGCTGCCATGGCATACACACATTATACACACATGACCTCTCATGTATGTGTATAGAAAGCCTTCGACTCTCTTTCCATTGGGACCCTCTCCGGTAGTACTCACACTAGGCATCTGCCTCATCACTTCCATTCCGTTGTCCTCAAAGTTGCTGCAAGACATTCTAGCCTTCTTGTATTGATTGTCAGGCCTAGTTTCAGCTGGCTGAACAAAAATTCCATTTGAGATCGTCTCAGAAGCAACCTCAGGTTCTTCATACATTGGCACAGATGGTACCTTAAAACTGCCAGAAACGTTATTTGTGGCTACAACTTCCAGTCCTGCATGGAATTTTGCAATGTTGTTGAAGTTATCTCTAAGCAATAATAGATGTTAAAAGCGTGCTGTGGATCAAAGCAAGTCAAAACTACATGATAATGCTTCGACAACAGAGGAATTCTCTTTGAAATCCTCCCTCCATAAGATAAGCTACCCAGGCTCCAATGTAAATCAATTTGCATATGAAAATTCTTCTCCATTGTGGTATCATCGTGGGAAAGTCATCAAAGAAGGTCAATAAAGGCTACAAATCTCTTGATATATGTAGTATGCTCAAATCACAGTCCGCACAGTCTTATGCATGAATTCTGCTTGACAGACATTCTCTAGTGTATTCGTTATGAACATGACAAGGTAACTATCCATGTTGCACTTAAAGAATAATATTATGTCAACTCCATGAAGTCTAGATGCTAGTTTTTAAGTAAGCATATTAAAAATGGTTCAAGAGATCAGAAATGGCGACTTAGAAAATACTTATGAGTGTGAAATTGGAACTCCCTGGGAATATGGACACTAGCTCAGCAAAAGATAATATATCCTACAATGACCTACTCTAAATTAGTAAGTTTAAGCTTACAGAAAAGGATCCAACAATCGTAGTCAAGTCAGAAATATACCACCTTATGAACAATGCTAAACTTGAAGAACAGCCTTGTCATATTGATCCAAATTCAGGCGTATAATGCTTTTCCTTGAGATTTAATTAACAACATGGCAAGTACAAAGTACAGACCTCTTAGTTAAATATAACAAGTTAAACTATCATTAATTCTGCCAGTTTAAGTTCAGAGAAAAAGATCCAAAGTAGCTTACGATTTTAACTCCAGGAAAGCTAAGTCGTGATACACGGCGATTTAACAAACCAACAGAAGAGAAAGATGAAGTAAAGAAAGTAAAGCTGCTTCAGAAGAATGTAAATGTAGGATCAAAAGATGCTATGAAATGATTATCAGTAGAAATTTTTCTAAAAATACATGACTGCAGCAATAAAAAGAACATGCATTAGAAAAATGTACAAATTATGTGTAAATCTAAAACATATATAAATCTCAAGTTCCTTCTAGCAACATTCTTATCTTTTTCTTCAACATAGACACAGCTTATAGGCACATAAGATTTATAATATATTCTAACTCCTAGCAATAGCATGGCATTAAAAGGAATCTTAGTTCCTCATTCAGCTTAATGTCTAAAAAGTTCATTTTTAGTGTATCAAGCTATATCTGATGTATACATGTCTATAACTGGCAGAAAGTTTTGACCGTATATTATGAGGATAAACTAGGACAAGTGGGTGACAATTTGAAGAAACCTCTCTATGCTGAATTTTTGGATTTAAATATAAAGTATTTTGTTTTGTCGATTTGTAATTGGCATCATATCCTATATTGGCGTAACTACTATCATTTTCTTCTTTTGTCGATTGACTGTTGGATTCAGATTCATTCTTGCCTTTTGCAGGCTTTTAATTCAATTCACAATTTGATTGCATCACTTTGTCGTTTTCGCAATCAACAAAACAAAGATTCTCCAATATTCTTGCACATGGATGCCGCATAAATATACCTAATGTATTCACCATTCTTTCTCCGCAAGTTTCCTTTTAGTTTCATGGAGAAGATACAACAGAAATTCACAATTAATGCTTACATTACTAATATTTCACTGTTCTTTTCAGAGTAAAATTAGCAGTATCATTCTGCTAAACTGAATATCAGTTCGGTCATTCCAGTTCTATCTTCAACTGCATATCTTAGTCCTATATTTATTCTTTTTAAACTTTTCTTAACATTCAAGAAAGTTCAACTTCCAAATACTCTTATCTTCTTTTGTTAAAAAATGCATTTGTATACATATATTAACTTAAAAATTGGGGATTGAAACAAAGGTATAAGAACAAGACGTTTTGCCCTCTAATCAAGAACCAGAAAAATATATCTTTATAAGGAAAAAACAGATGCTACTAAATTCTAATGAAATTCAATAACTCATATATTAGACACTCAATAAGTGTTAGCCAAATATGCAAACAATCTAAGCACATAAATAAACAATCAGAAAGCACTTCAAGGCAACAGATACTATACAAATAAATAAAACACACAGAAAATAAATAAATAAATAAAACAAAAGAATACACATCTACCTCTTTTTTTGCTTGGAGATAATCCATGAGTCTTGATCTTCAGAATGGCCCGACACAGGGCGGGGCTGTTGGCCGCAGAAGCCGCAGCCCAAGCTGCCACTTCAGAAGGCAAATTGGGCATTGGCTCTGGCGGGGCCTGAAACTTCTGTTTCTCTTTAGCTTCCCTCTGCTTCTGGAGAAGCCTGTTCTTAGCCTCAATTCTCCTCATTGTCTGCAACTCTCGAATAGTGGTGGTCAGCCTCTGCTCTTGCTCTGACACTGTTGGCAGAGAACAAGCTCTTGTCAGTGAAATGAATCTGCTTTCGTGGGCAGCCCAAGAATTTCTCAGAGATATGAATCCTGCTATTGATGATGATCTGGTTAAAGGGTTTCCTGTGGTGTTTTCGCCGTAAATGCTGCCCAAAGAGAGCCTCAGATTGAGGTCTGGTTCTGGCAGAAGTTGTGATGAAGTGGTGTTGTGGGTTTGTTTGAGGTTCTTTTCAGGTGAAAAATTGTCTAAAAGATTTTCTGGGCTGGCTTTCTCTTGGTTCCAGAGTTTGCTCTGATCAGTTTTCTCTTGGTTCATTCCATTGCCTTCTTCCATCTGCAAAGTAAAGGATTGAACTCAGTTTCCTTTTTGTTTGCTCTTCTGTCACCAGAAATCTCATAATGTTAGTGTATTTGAATTTAAACCTCAAAAACAGCAGAAAATTCACCATACTAATTACTAAACTCAAAAATAAAAAAATAAAATAAAAAAGCGAAAGAATAAAAGTTCCTTGACATTGAGATTGTTAGAATACCAAAATGAAAACCAACCCAAGTTAGCTAAAATATAATCTTGCCAAAGAAAGATTACAGGAAGTGGAAAAGTAAGTTAAAATTCAAAATATCTTAAAATGAACAAACTCAAAAACCAGTGCAACCTTATTACTAAAATACCCAGTTGCCAAATTTAGCTAAAACACGTGACACAACCCAGATAAACGAAGAAAAAGGTGACAAACCCAGAGAAGCTTACATGGGTTTGAGATTGATTGCAGCAAGTTTAAGAGAGAAAGAAAGAACTTACACGCTGTTATATAATGTATGCATGATGATAATGATGATGATGATGATGGAGAGAAAACAAAAAGAGCCAAAGCCAAGACCAGAAAATACAGACAATTTCCTTGGTTTTATAGGTGACAACACACTTCACACGCGCCACGTGGCAGACAGTGGAGAGGTAGGAGTGTGTTGATATCCATTTACGGTTACTCTCTGCTTTCTCTTTCTCTTTCTCTTTAGTCATTCATGCAATTCAATTTCAAAATTGCAGGCTGAGCCGCTCAGTGTGTTGGTCTTCTTTGTAATTCTGTGGAAATTTTCAGGGTTATATTGTAACATACAGCACTAGAGACAGGGTAATATATGCTGGGGATAATAATAACATTCAGATCTCTAAGTTTTCATTATTTTCCAAATAAATAACATAGTTTGTCCATTTATATCAAAAAGACCCAAACTTCTTGTGAATCACCAAACAATATAAGACTATACAACTTAGTGGTGAAAGAATCATATTCATACTAAGGGTTAACATTGATTCTTTCTTCTACACAATCGACTTTATGTACATTTCACTTTTAAAATTCATTGGTCCCTTTCTTTGTCACAATTAAATGCATTCACACGAGTACGAAGTTCATTTGTTTGCAATTTAGCTATTAGAGTGTGGCACGATTTCAATAGAGGTAAGGGACTTATTTGATGTAAGTGAATAAACTATGTGTTTACTTAAGAGAAAGCAGAAGAACTCATAGACCTAGATGTGATTGCACCCATTTTATTTATTTATTTATTTTTTTGGGGTGGGGGGGTTTCCCCGCCTTTGAAAAAGGTTCGGTGAATTTGTGGGCGTGTAAGTAAAGAATTGGCTTTTAATTAATCGAAAGTTGGACTTGGAAAGAAGACAAAAAGTGATATAAATTGGAGGATTTGAAAAAACGGTGGGGTTTTACTAAGTTTAGAGAAGAGACTGACGTGTTGTGTTGGTTTCTTTCTACTGAATCTAAGTGACAAGGGACACGTGTGTTAAGGAGGAGATCGGTTTTGTAACGCAAGCACCAACTAACTATTGAGTATTGAGATGTTTTTGTAAGAATATGAATCAAGTGAAGAGTAGTAATAAAGACATTGGATTTTAATATTAGTAAAACATAGTGAATGGGCATAGTGTGCCTGCTGAGTTGGTAAGCACCACCTTTAAGGCTGCCACTTTCATCAGGTCGTAATTTGAGTGTGTTTTAGTGGATCTTAAGACCAGTTGAATTTTTTTTCCCCTTTACTTGAGTTTTTTTTTAAATTTGAGAAGGATATTTTGGTGGATGCATGCAAAAATCAGTTGAGTTTTTCTTTATTTTATGGGACCTTTTTAATTTGAGTAAGATGTTTTTAGTGAATGTTAAGATTAGTTGAATTTTTCTTTATTTTTATAAAAAAAAATTAATTTAAGTAAAATGTATTTAAAATTGTATGGGTTAATTTTAATAATTTTGATAATGTAATTTGAGCGGAATATGTCTTAAAGTTAATGTGTTATTCTTAAAAAATTTAAATAATATAATCTGCTTGTAATATATTCTCAATGATTTTAATAGTACAATTTAGTTGTTTTCAAAGTTGTATGTATTATTCTTAATGATTTCGATAATACAATTCGGGTGGGATGTGCCTCAAAGCTATATGTGTTGCTTCTAATAATTTTAGTTATGTAATTTGGATGAGATGTATTTTAAAATTAAATGTATTACTCTTGAAAAATCTTGATAATATAATTTGATTATAATATCAATAGTATAGTCTGATGTCATATCAATATTGTAATCTCAAAAAAATAATATTATTTGATTATAAATATTAACAGTATAGTTTGATGTGATATCAACATTATAATGTCATGTAATCTAAAAAACAATTAATAAAAATGATTATTTTATAATGTTGATAATATAGTTTGATTGTAATATCAATAGTGTAATCCGATGTGATATCAGCATTGTAATATCATGTAATCTATAAAAAAAATCTAATGAACAAAGATTATTTTGTCATATAAAAAAACTTTTTATAATATTGATAGTTGAATTATTTGTATCCATAAGATTAATAGTTGAACATTATAACTCATAATTCCTTTATTAAAAGATTAACATGCTACTTAAGTGACAAATTACCTTTAAAGACTATTTAATAGTAGGTTATTTCTTGGTTAAATGTTTAAATAGTTGAACATTATAACTCATAATTCCTTTATTGAGGTGGATTTTTTTTTGTAGTTTATAATAAAACTATAAGAATTAAAAATATAAAGCCATATTCTTTAAAATAAAAAAAAAATCTGTATTTCAAAAAGAATATGTTCCTTTAATAATTAGAATGTAGAATTAACTAATTTAGAAATAAGATTAACATTTTATTATTATTAATAACAAAAATTGATTGTCATGTTGTTATGTTGTTAAATAAGGTTGGTGTAAGTTAATTTTGGCATAAAATTATCAAAACTTAATAATCAAATATTTCACCTTAAAAAAAGTAATAAAAGGTTATTGTCTAGTTTCATAATACATGTAAGATTATATCAAAGATACCGCATAAAGGAAAAGAGAAAAAAAAATTTAATGATAGAAGAAATTGGAGGGGAAAAAAAAGATTTAGAATGATGTAATTTATATGAAAATGAAGGTACAATATATGAATTAAAAATATAAACTTAATATTTTAGTTTCATATTATGATCCTTGTTTGTTTAGAAATAATAAGAGATATTTATTATTTAACTTTATGAAAATTGTATATTTTATATTTCATAGTCATACCTATAATTTATGAAATTATGTTCAATTTCTTACAATCTTGTATAGATTTATTAATTTTTAAAATTATTTTAAGCTTTTTTTTCTCTAATATTAAGCTATATTTAACAATTTTGGCATTATAATTTGATTAAACTTTTACTTTTGAATTGATTTATAATTTTTTATGAAATTTAAATTAGTTTACGAATATTGTACATTTTTAAATTTTTTGTTATAATTCTTTTTTATACCGAATATACAAATTTATATTATATTTATAAGATTTTATTTAATTTACAAATATAAAATTGATAAAGAAAATAAAAAGATTTAGTTTAATTTAAATTTATTTGTTTTAGGAATTGGTTTTTTGCATTTCAACCTATTAAGTCTATTTTTCTTTTTAGGTTAAGATTTAATTTATTTTGATTTGTTCTTATTAAGTTTATTTTTTCTGTTTTAGTTTATTTCTATTATGTAGATTTATCTTTTTCTCATTTTGGTTTATTGTAAACTCTATAAATATTCAAACATTCATCAATGAGAAAACAACAAGCAATGCAATATTTTTCCTTCTCTCTAAATCTCTACAGAAATATCATATACAAGTTTATAGTGATTTACAAATGTTATATTGAATTTACATGTCAGGCTTGTAGTTTACAAAATTTATGTCTATTTTTATATTTTTATGTTGATTTATAGTTTTTTTTACTCAATTTATTTTTTATAAATATTATGTTTTATTTACCATTTTTAGTGATATATATAATTTTTACGTGAATATACAAATTCAGTATTGATTTACAAATTTTATATCATATTTATAAGATTTAGTTTAATTTATAAGTAAAAAGTATCATATACAAGTTCGATGTTAATTTATAAATGTTATGTTAGATTTACATGTTGTATGTATAGTTTATGAAATTTATGTATACTTTTATATTTTTGTGTTGATTTATACTTTTTTTATTTATTTGAAATTATTTTACAAATATTATGTTTCATTTACTATTTTTTAGTTATATATATAATTTTTATGCAAATATACAAGTTCAATGTTAATTTACAAAATTTATATTATATTTATAAGATTTAGTTTAATTTACAAGTATAAAATATTATTTACAAGTTTGATATTGATTTACAAATGTTATATTAAATTTACACGTCATACGTGTAGTGTAGCTTACTAACTTTATATGTACTTGTATATTTTTTTATTGATTTATAATTTTCTTATTTACTTTAAATTATTTTACAAATATTATATTTCATATACTATTTATTTATTATATATATAAGTCTACATAAATATACAAGTTCAATATTGATTTACAAATTTTACATTATATTTATAAGATATAATTTAATTTACAAGTATAAAATATAATTTACGAGTTTAATATTGATGTCAAATGTTATATTAAATTCACACATTTTATGTGTAATTTATGAAATTTATGTCTACTTTTATATTTTGTATTGATTTATAATTTTCTTATTTACTTTATACTCTTTTACAAATATTATGTTTTGTTTATGATTTATTTGTTATATATATTTTTGACATAAATATATAAATTCAATATTGATTTACAAATGTTACATTATATTTATAAGATTTAATTTAATTTATAAGTAAAAAGTATCATTTATAAGTTTGATATTGATTTACAAATGTTATATTAAATTTATATATAGTATGTGTAGTTTGCATAGTTGATTACTTATTTATTAGCTTTTGACATAAATTATTAATTTTGTAATTCAAGTTTTGTAGTTTACAAACACTATAATTTATTTATATTTTTTAATACAACTGAATTTATTATGTTTAAAAATTTATAGATGCAATGCTAACTATCATGTATGTTTTCTATTGCAATTATAAGTTTTAATAGTGTTTAAACTATTATTGAGATGATCTTATATTTGAATATCAAGGTTTATGATCTTTATAAATGAATAAACAAATGAATTACTGACCAATGAAATTATCATAGAAAGTATTTACAAAGTTAATAATGTTTATACTCGTTTTATAATTAATATTTACTTTTAAAAAAATTTATATTATAAAATATATTTATTAGTATTTATTGTACTTTTTCTAATGCTATGATTTTAGCGGTTAATTTGAAGAATACTAATTAATGGTTTATTTGTAAGATATAATATAAAAAAATTTGAGTAGATTCAAAATTTTGAATAACCTTGATTACGGGAAATAGTAGTTATTCAGTTTGAAGTTTCAACATTTAAATTAATTTAAATTAAAAATTTTCATAATACCTTTAAAATGAACAATTTTATTAACATTTAACTTTCTAAACGACATTTATTCTTATACCAATATGAGTTATTGAGATTAAAATAATAAAATTTGCAATTCCATAAATTTGGAAGTGATTTTATAACGAAAACCGTTGGTTCTCCTTGCACGAATGCCATGGATAACAATCAACAAGGTTAGTTATTTGCTATCTTCGATGAGTTATTTGCTATTATATGAATTTCTCCAAAAAATTTAAGTTAAGGAATTCAATATATATTTTTTTTATCTATTTCTTTGACTTTGTTATTGATCTACATATAAGTGTTTGCCAAAGATAATAATAAGACTACTGCAATGAAGAAGAGTCAACTTTGTCAATATTTTGTATGGAATTTAAAATTTATTTATTTATTTCCAAATATAGATAAATATATTTGTAATATAATGTGAACTAAGTTATATTATTTTGACCTCATATATATATATATATCACAAATTATTTATGTCAATCAATATTATGTTATTCCTGAACAAAATCTTAAATACATTCATGTCATTATGTGATTAACTATGACACTTTATTTTTCTTACAAGTGTTTTTTTATTAGAAAATAAATTAGCTTGCAATTAAGCCTTTTTTCTATGTTAAATACAATAATAGATAGGAAATCAATAATTTGCTATATATGGTCATAGTTAGACTGATATAATAAAGAGGAACGAATTCCTTAAATTTTTTTATAGGATTTGAATTGAATAATTATATCTATAAATAAATCTAAAATTAGTTTAGGAACAGAAGGAGAGGGGGCATATATCCCCACTGAACTATGTGAACTTCCTGAGTTTTTTTTTTTATTTTTTTTATCAGTAGTCCCTAAATGTCTTAACATATTGGCCTTAAATTGCAAAAACTCACATACTAAAAATAAATCATTACGCTAATATTTTTATTGGTGCCCACACTACTTTGACACATTAATGCAGGCATATTTATATGCAAGGAACATAAGAGCGAAACAAATATATATATATATATATATATATCATTTATGAACTTAACTTGTTACTTTTTTTTTAAGATTACATCAATTTTATTATAATATTTATATATCAGACTATACTATTGATATATAATTAAATTATATAATCGAAACTTTTTTAAGAGCAACACATACATCTTTGAGGTACACTTTATTCGAATTATGCTACTGGAATCGTCGAGAGTAATACATACAAATTTAACCACATCTTACCTAAATTAGAAGAATCCTACGAAATAAACTACGTTATTGGGATTGTTGAGAATAATATATAACTTTAAGGACATTTCACTTAAATTAGAAGAATCTTACAAAACGAACTACGTTATTAGGATTATCGGAAGCAATACATATAAATTTAAAAATATCCTACTCAAACTAGAAGACTCTTATTTGAAGACTCCTACGACACAAGAGGAATAAATCAACTATCTTGAAACATATGACTTCATTTAACAAGGTCATTATATACATATTCAGATAATGTAAACTCCTTTATATTATTTAATTACAAACAATTTGCACAATACACTTTAAAATTAGTATTATAAATTTGTTTGACTTAAAAATATATTAATAACAATTATTAATTGTAAAGGATTTTTGGTTCATTTGTTTTGGTGTTGTTGTTTTGAAACAAAAGGAAATTGTTTCAGAGGGTGGTCGCCAAAGATTAAGCAAAACAATGAGATATAGATACATTTAAGGATTAATTTCAAGTGTTGAAATTAATTATGTTGCTTGTACTTATTGGCTATCAGTTACAACAACACATGAATTTATTTTTTTGATCAAAAAATTTATCAAAGGAAAAATAAATTCAAAGGGTTTAAGAGTTGAACCCAGTACTGGATTTGGAACTATTGTTCTAACTTACTAAACCCACCGAGTTGATGACTGAATCTGCTAACGAGTTGGTCTCCAAGAGAACTCCCAGGATACACGTGCAAAACGTTACACCTTTTAAGTGATTTCTCAACCCTTCAAATATATTAATATAATTAATATATTATTTATTGTATTATTTTAATTATTCCGTTACTTTAAATGTATATGAGATACGTATTTTATACAATAAATACTATTGCACATGTATACAACTATGTATACAAGATCCCCAACAAAAAGGACTCACCAATGATGGCTTCATAGGATGTTTATAAGGGTTCTTGTGAGTTTGTTCAGTATTTAGTCCTTACTGAATACTTGTATACTTATATGAGCTTCCGGTAGACACATGATCAGTTAAAAACAACTATATATATCATATAGATATAGTAGACTGTATAAAAAAAAGAGATTCATCGATAGACCCGTACCAATGAAAATAGGTCAGGAACATAGTGTTTGAGAACATACTTGCATAATGATATTTTCTAGCACCTATTCAACTCTTTGTAACTATATCATTACTAGTATGTCCCCAGAACTTTGTCCCGTTACAGACAAGATTCTAACTCTTTAGATTTCACTGATTATTATAATCTTCTAACTTTTAGCAGTGCTAACTCTTAGTATTTAGAACTCTTAGCATTGCTAACTTTTAACCTCAGTCTAAACTCTTTTAGACCAAATCTGAACTCTTTCAAATCATACAATGTCTGTAACGTAATAAACAGTATACCATTTATTATAATATTAACGATTATAATTGAAATGTATATTGTATAAATATTAATAATTAACAAACAATATTGAAATGTTACGTAAGCACCGACTACAACAGAATGAGGAATACATGTATATGCCTTATTATGTGCACATCACCTACTTAATGTTGTCGATTGTAATAAAATTTTAAAAGGCTTTTCATATAATAGTAGAAGAGGATGGTCTATATGGGAGTTATATTTTAGAGGAGGAAAATAGAAGAAAAAAAATAGAGGCCACCAATAAGTTCGAATTAGGAGAATTTTGTGTCATTTTTGTAATCGTTTTATGAAACTGTATTAAAATTTGGTGCTTCATTGAGTGTAACCTCTACTAATTGCTTCAATGCAATTTGCATGACACATTCCTGCTTGATAAAATTGAGTCAAAATGATGGCTTTTCGTTAAAAGTCATGGCAAACAAGATGAGATTAAAGTTTGATAAGTATTGGAAATCTATGGAGAGGATTAACAAGATGTTAATAATTGGTACCCTACTTGATCTATTGATGAACATTTGAAATTACACATTTAATAAGAGTTTTACATGATTGTTTTGTATTGCTAGTGTATTTAATTTTCTTAACTTAAGTATGTTTACAATATTGCACTTAATTATCTTTTAACTGTTTTGTGGTAGGTTTGGTACAATGGGTATAACTTTCTACCTAAAGATCCAATTGAGATGATTCTTAATCTTATGAAGAGCTGACTCAATGGGATAACATATTGTATTTCACAAAGTATTTGAAATTCGAGTGTTTAGAGGATGATAAATGGCCTAGAACAGAACTGATCTGCAGTACAGGCCCAGTTTGAACAGTCATCAGTATTTGGCCCATAACTATAGAACTATGTATTTAATACGTATGAGATCACTCAATTTAGAAAGATAAGAGACTTATCTACAACTTTGATGTTTTGAGTGACAGCTAATTCGGATCACATCAATTCCAAATTGGATAATCAAGTGGGTGCCCTAGTGATAATGAATGCAAATTATTTTGCCACCATTCTTGACTTTCATCAACCAAGTGGTTCCCTCCAAATTTGTCTCGATTTATCCATATTTTTCTATAAATAGGTGGCTTGTTTATGCCTAAAGGATGTAATTAGAAAGTTAGAATTTAGTTCAAAATACTTGTCATTTGTATCTATTTCTTTGTAATATCATTTTTCTTGTTTACTATTAAATCATGTTATTTCTTCTTCCATTTCTTTTCTTTTTCTTTAATTTTATTATGTCCAAATAATTTTCTTTAAGCTAAGGTGAAAGGGTGAAGCTCTTGGCAAGGTAATAAGATATGTTTAATATTTATTCATGAATTTAATGCTTCATTTTTAAGTTATACAAATTTATATATGATGTATTTATTTTGTTTGTAGAATTAATACCCTTTCTTCTAAAGTGGTGATTCTTGATTTATTATTAACAAACTTAATACTTGGCACAATAAATTCTTGAAACCATTTACAAGATTTGGTGTATATAACCTTTCTTGTAAAGTGGGAGTCTTGATTTATTGTAGATAAATATAAAGATTGACATAATAAATACTTGAACCCATTTATAAGATTTGGTGTATAATAATTGAAAGAAATAAATACTAATCAATATATAAATGACGATGAACTTTAATTGCTATATTTTCCGGTTAGAACCTCCTTTGTGTGAGGATTCCAATTGAGTTATAAAAAAAAAGTTAAATATATTCTCACTTCTTATGTCAAGAGTGAATTCCCCTAACCTTAGCTTTTTATTTGAATTGGTTAATTGAAATAATATTTACAAACATCTTATACTGCATTAATTATCTTTAAAGTGTTTATAATTTGTAATTTTAATTCTACTTCCCTGTGAATCGACCCTGTTCTCATCGGGTTATTTATTGCTTCGACAATCCTGCACTTGGAATAACTTCTATATTCTGGACGTGTCAAGTTTTTGGCGCCGTTGCCGGGGAGGTAAAATTAATATTTTGTTTTGTTATTGTTTGTTTGTTTATTTTATTTTCATGGAAGGTTAAGCCTCCTAACGTGCTTTACTTTATTTATTATTTATTTTTTATTTTCGTTAAATATATTTTCATGGAAGACTAAGCCTCCTAATTTATTTTAGTTTATTTATTATTTTTACCTTTTATTTTCATGGAAAGCTGAACCTCCTACTCTTTATTTATTATTCGCTTTTTATTTTCATGGAAGGTTAAGTCTCCTAACGTGCTTTATTTATTATTTTGTTTATTGTATAATCTAACATTACTAATTTAACTTCTAATTATTTATCTTTATTTTGTTTTTCGCTTTTTCTATTTTATTTACTTGTGTTTAATATTTGTTTTTCTCTTATTTGTATTATTTATTGTTATTGTATTGTATTTTATTTCTTTTATGAGCGGTTGGTTTCGAGATCCTAATTCTCATCGTTTGGTGAAAGATAATTTCAAAACTTCATTTGATAGTTTGTTCGATTCTCCTTCATCTTCTCATTCTTTATTAATTAACACCACAAGCGAAAATTAAATTGAGGAACTCATAGACCCAGGGGACAATCAATCTCAACATAATGAGTATAACCGACCTAGGACACTTAGAGACTACATGAACCCTACACGAACTGGTGTACCATCTTGCTTAATTTTTTCTCCGGATGCAACGCATTTTAATTTTAAGCCAGGCATTATTCAACTTTTACCCACTTTTCATGGCTTAGATGCAGAAAACCCTTATCTACATCTAAGAGAATTTGAAGAAGTGTGTAACACATATAATGATCAAAATTGTAGCATGAACACAATTCGACTTAAACTTTTCCCTTTTTCTTTAAAAGATAAAGCTAAAACATAGCTACAAAACCTTAGGCCAGGATCCATTTCTTTATGGGATGAGATACAACAACAATTCCTGAAAAAAAAAAATTTCCTCCCATAGAACAAATTCTTTCAAAAGACAAATCACCACTTTTGCCCAAAAACCAGGAGAGACCCTTACCAATGTTGGGAAAGGTATAAAGAATTACTTAATACTTGTCCCCATCATGGTTTTGAAACATGGAGAGTAGTCTCAAATTTCTATGAGGGCTTAACACCCCAAGTTAGGCAAATGATAGAAATGATGTGTAATGGAACATTTGAGGAAAAAGACCCAGAAGAGGCAATGAACTATCTTGACTTACTAGCAGAAAATGTTCAAAATTGGGACACTGCTGGTACCTGTGAGACACCTAGCAAAAATTAAACCACTACATCTAGTGGAGGTATTTATCATCTTAAGGAAGACCATGACCTTCAAATCAAATTAGTATCCCTTGCTAGAAAAGTCGAAACCTTAGAAATGAAAAAGAGTGGTCAAATAAAATCTGTTCAAGAAATTGTGTGTCACATTTGTGAAACCCATGATCACTCTACCAATGATTGCCCAACTTTGTCTGCATTTAGGGAATGTCTCCATGAACAAGACAATGTTCTAAACATGTTCAAGCGGTCAAACAATAACCCATATTCACAAAACTATAATCCTAGATGGCAAAATCACCCGAATTTTAGTTGAAGGAATGACACTCTAGCACAGGCTTCACAACCACCTTTCCAACCACACCAAAACTTTAAAAATCATCAAGGTTATGCACCATATGTCCCACCTCCTAGGAAAAATCTTGAAGAAACCTTGCATACATTCATTGAAAAACAAGAGTCTGTTAATTCTCAAAATGCTCAAACATTTGCTGATTTGAAAGATACTCTTACTAAATTTGCATCTGCACTGAACATTCATGAGAAAGGAAAATTTCCTTCTCAACCACAGCTAAACCCCAAAGGACAACATAACTCAAATGCATGTAGTTCAGGAAGCCAACACATGGATCAAGTTAAAGTAGTTATCACTCTTCGGAGTGGTAAAATTGTTGAAAAAGAAATTCCTAAACCTCATGAGAGCGATGAATCAATCTCTAAGGGTAAGAAAAGTGTTGAACCTACATCTAATGAAGAAAACACCAAACCCTTACCTCCACCTCCATTTCCTCATGCATTACGTAATACTAAGAAGATGAATCACAATCCTGAAATTTTTGAAATCTTCAAATAGGTAAAAGTTAATATTCCTTTACTGGATGCTATTAAACAGGTTCCCTCTTATGCAAAATTTTTGAAAGATTTATGCACAGTAAAGCGAAAACTAAATGTGAAAAAGAAAGCATTTTTAGCTGAACAAGTAAGTGCTATTCTTCAGAACAATAATGCTTTGAAATATAAAGACCCTGGTTGTCCTACAATTTCATGTATTATTGGAAGTCATAAAATTGAACAAGCCTTACTTGATCTTGGTGCTAGTGTGAATTTATTGCCGTATTCAGTTTATCAGCAGCTCAATCTCGGGGAGTTAAAATCAACCTATGTAACTCTTTTACTTGTCGATAGATCAATAAAAGTACCAAGGGGGACAGTGGAAGATGTTTTAGTTCAAGTTGATAAATTCATATATCCTGTGGATTTTATTGTCTTGGACACAGAACCTGTTAAAGGATGTAATCCGATACCTGTTATTTTAGGTCGTCCATTTTTAGCAACGTCTAACGCTTTGATTAATTGCAGAAATGGAGTAATGAAGCTTTCATTTGAAAACATGACACTTAAACTCAATGTTTTCAATATGTGTAAGCAACCATATGAAGGGGAGGATGAAAGTGAAGAAGGCGACATGATTGAAACGATTGTAGATGATCATATTCAAAAAGGGAGTTCTACCGATCCCTTAGAAATGTGTTTAATAAATTTATTTGAGTCAAATATACAATTAGATCCTGAAATCTCTGATATATGTTCTTTACTTGATTGTGCACAGGTGATTGAAAATAAAGGATGGAAACTAAAGTTTGAAGAATTGGGAGAAAATAAGGATAAACAGAACAAAATCTCAAAGTTGGAGTTAAAACCTTTGCCTGAAGGACTGAAATATGCATTTCTTAGAGAGAAACAAACTTACCCGGTAGTAATCTCTTCTACATTCACAAGTGAATAAGAAGATAAGTTGATTGAATTATTAAAAATGCAATTGGGTGGACTTTAAAAGACATAAATGGTATTAATTCTCTGATTTGCACACATAAAATACACCTAGAGGATAATGCCAAAACTTCCCAACAATCTCAAAGAAGATTAAATCCACATATGAAAGAGATAGTGAGAGCTGAAGTTCTCAAATTACTTGAAGTAGGAATCATCTATCCTATCTCAGATAGTAAGTGGGTAAGTCCTACTAAGGTAGTACCAAAAAAGTCTGAAATCACAGTCATTGAAAATGAAAAAGGTGAGTTAATACCAACTTAAGTCTCATCTAGTTGGAGGATGTGCATAGATTATAGAAAGTTGAACTCGGCCACTAGAAAAGACCATTTTCCTTTACCATTCCTTGATCAAATTATAGAAAGAGTAGCAGGAAATCCCTACTATTGCTTTCTAGATGGTTATTCTGACTATTATCAAATTCCCATAGCACTAGAGGATCAAGAAAAGACTACATTCACATGCCTTTTTAGAACCTTTACTTTTAGAAGAATGCCCTTTGGACTTTGTAATGCCCCAGCAACATTTCAGAGATGTATTTTAAGCATTTTTAGTGACATGATTGAGCATTATTTAGAAGTTTTCATGGATGATTTAACTGTGTTTGGAAATTCTTTTGATAATTGTCTTGAAAACTTAGAAAAGGTTTTAAAAAGATGTGAAGAAAAAAGTCTTGTATTGAATTGGGAAAAATGTCATTACATGGTTACCTCTGGAATTATTTTAGGACATATAGTATATTCTAAAGAAATTGAAGTGGATAAGGCAAAAGTCAAACTTATTACACATTTGCCTCCACAAAAAATAATCAGAGAAGTTCGATCCTTTTTAAGACATGCTGAATTTTATAGGAGGTTCATAAAAAACTTTAGTGCTATATCTAAACCTCTTTATAACCTCTTAGCAAAAGATGTATCATTTAAGTGAACTCAAGAGTGTCAAACTTCGTTTGAAAAATTAATTGGCCTCTTAACATCTGCTCCTATCATATAATCTCCTGACTGGTCTTTACCATTTGAGCTCATGTGTGATACTAGTGACTACGCTGTTGGTGCTGTATTGGGACAAAGAAAGGAAGGTAAATCCTATGTAATTTATTACGCAAGTAGAACTTTAAACAATGCACAAATGAATTACACAACAACTGAAAAAGAATTACTTGCTGTAATATTTGCATTAGAAAAATTTTGTTCTTACTTAATTAGTTCTTCAACTGTTGTATTTACTGACCATGCTGCTGTAAGGTACTTAATATCAAAACAGGATGCAAAACCAAAGCTGATTCGATGGATTCTATTGCTTCAAGAATTTATTATCACTATAAAGGATAAGAAGGGAGCTGAGAATGTTGTTGCAGATCACTTATCAAGACTCACACCAGATTCATCAATAGAAATAACACCTATTAATGATTCTTTTCCCGATGAATTTTTATTTTCTACTGTTATAATGCCTTGGTATGCTAATATTGTTAATTTTCTTGTAACAGGAGAAATGCCACCTCAATTGAATGCTCAAGACAAAAGAAAATTTTTAACTGAGGTAAAAAAGTTTTATTGGGATAATCCTTATCTCTTCAAATATTGTCGTGATCAAATATTTCGAATATGCATACCCGACAATGAGGTAAGTAAAGTTATTGAATTTTGTCATTTTGAAGCATGTGGGGGACATTTCTCATCAAAGAAAATAGCTGCAAAAATCTTTCAGTGTGAATTTTATTGGCCCACTTTATTTAAAAATACACATGCATTTTGTATAACTTGTGAAAATTGTCAAAAGTTGGGATCAATTTCAAAACGAAACATGATGCCTTTGAACTCTATTCTTGTTATTGAAATCTTTGATTGTTGGGGGATAGATTTCATGGGATCATTTTCGTTATCATTTGAATTTACGTATATCTTAGTTGCAGTAGATTACGTCTCAAAATGGATTGAGGCTTTTTCATGTCGAAATAATAACCATAAAACAGTCATGAAATTTTTGAAAGAAAATATCTTAAGTCGATTTGGAATCCCTCGAGCCATTATAAGTGACAGGGGTAAGCATTTTTGTAATAGACCATTTGAAACATTAGTGAAAAAATATGGTATTACTCATAAAGTTGCCACCCCATATCATCCTCAGACAAGTGGACAAGTTGAATTAGCAAATAGGGAGATAAAATAAATTTTAGAAAAAACTGTAAACCCAAATCGCAAAGATTGGTCTTTAAGACTAAATGATGCACTGTGGGCTTGTAGAACTGCTTTTAAAACTTCATTGAGTATGTCTCCCTATAGGATAGTTTATGAAAAATCTTGTCATTTACCTGTGGAACTTGAGCATAAAGCCTATTGGGCTATTAAAACTTTCAATGAAAATCTTGATTCTGCTGGATACATACGTAAATTATAAATAAATGAACTTGAAGAATTGAGAAATGATGCATATGAGAATTCAAAAATTCATAAAGCTAAAATCAAAACTTTTCATGATAAAAAAATTCAGAGAAAAACATTTGACACTGGTCATAAGGTTTTGCTTTATAATTCTCGACTTCACATATTCCCTGAAAAATTAAGATCAAGATGGAGTGGCCCTTTTATTGTAAAATATGTGTACCCTTATGGAACAATTGACATTGAAAATCCTAGAAATGAGAATGTGTTTAAGATAAATGGACAAAGACTCAAGCCGTTTCTAGAAAACCAAGCTTTTCATGAAGAATTTACGTCCCTGTCGGACCCTTGTTACGAGACTAATTAATCTTTATTTTATATATTTACATATTTATATATATTCTTCTTCTAACATTTTTTTTTACTTACAGGTTAATTTAGTAGTTTTGTTAAAGTTTTTTTTTGCACCCCAGTTAAGTGGTGGATAACGATACTCCATGATATTTCAAGTCGGTTTTGTCAGTTTTCCATAATTACTGATATCTTCTCTTCTTCCCCTTTTTCTAAAAAATAAAATGAATGACATTCTAAAGAATTTAAAAAAGCGTTTTTCCTCATTGCCTCAAAATTCCTTGAAGAAAATTTATCAAGATGTGAAAGATTAAGGTTATTAATAATTATGAATATATCTGTTGATTTACGTTGGTTAATTGAAGCCAAAGTTTGATTGACAGGTGAATTTTCAGACTCATTAATTTTTTACATGCCTGGCTTAGGTAAAAGCTCTTTTTCAAAAAAATGAAGAGTAAAACGATTAAATGTTTGTTACAAGTGTGCACGCACGACTTGCAACACACATTACCGTACTTTAGGAATGGTGTCTGTAAATCGCGAAGATAAAATTAGGTTCATTAAGGATGGCCTGAGTAAGGAGTCTTTAGATAATATCTTATCGACTCTTGAGACGCATCCTAGTAGATATGTGCATATTGCAATTCGTGAATTATGGGACATATTCCTAGAAGAGCATGAGCGGTATAGTCTCGGAAATCTGACTTTAAAAGACCATATTTGCCAATTTATAAAAAAATTGGATGGGAAGTCTATCCCCGACCCATAGAGGGCGTTTAAGCCGTTACTGGAAGTAAAACCAGAGGGAGATGTGAGCCACAATCACAACTACTTGTATATATTTACTATAGTTGTTATTTTTAAATATTTCATTTCAAACTCAAACGTCTTTTCAATAATCAACCACCTATAATCATTTTTGAAAATTTTACATTTTAAGCCGACAACCCATGTGACTTTTCTAGCTAACAAATTGAAAATTGGTAAAAAGGTGTTGAATCTTGTATTTCAAACCAACAACCATGTGATTTAACTTTACAATACCTTTTGGCTCTATAAATACATTGCATTATTTTTGCATCTTTGTACAAACTCAAAATCATTCAAGAGAGAGGGTGAGTGTAATCATGGAAGGATCATCAACTCGTAAATTCACAAAAATTTGTGTCTTTTGTGGCTCTAGCCCTGAAAAAACTAGTGAGTTTATAGAAGCAGCAGAAATCTTTGGTAAGATATTAGCTGAGCGAAATATTCATTTAGTATATGGGGTAGGTAGTCTTGGATTAATGGGACGTGTAGCAACCGCTGCACAAAATAATGGCAGTCGAGTTTTTGGTATCATACCCAAAGTTCTAGCTGTTAGAGACATTGTAGAAAAAATAATTGAGGATGAGTTACAGGTATCATCAATGCATGAACAAATGTCTTTTATGCTTCGTAATACTAATGCCTTCATAGCTCTGCATAGAGGTTTCGAAACATTGGAGGAAATTTTTCAAATTGTCTCATGGGCACAATTGTAAATCCATAAAAAATCAATTGGTTTGTTAAACGTTGATGGTTTTTATAATGGGTTGTTATCTTTTCTTGATTATACGGTGGAAAAATAATTCGTCTCATCTGTAGCACGACAGATCCTCATTTCTGCTTCAACTGTTGATCAGTTACTCGATAACTACAAATTTTTACACCTTTATCTTATCCAACAATGAGTTAGATAGATTGGTATACTGATAACAGTGAAAAGAAACACAAGATAGATTTAACGCTTCATCTGTAGCCTATCTATTTCTATGTATTTTTAAGCTTTTTGTGTGGCTTATTTTATTTTGTTACAGGTTTAATTTTCAATAAAAGATGTTTCAGATGATATCTTCTATATTTTACTCTTTCTATATTTTGACATTAAGGACAATGTCTCAATTTGGTTGGGGGGGAAGATAGTTGATATTATTGTTATCACCTTGTTTACTAAAAAAAAAAATTATTATTATCATGAATGGCGTGAGTAAAATATTCATTTATGTATTCTTGAGACACATTCTAACTCTAGAATGGCAGAGTAAAGAGTACATTATAAACTTTTGAAACACATTCTAATTGGTTTATTTTTAATGTATTTTATGTTTATTGCTTAAGTTCTTAGTAACTCTTGCGTAAATAAATTTGTTTTGCTATCGATATATGATTTCAAAATTATTTAGTTTAAATCACTTTTTCTATCTAGGTTACTAAATAATAACTTCTGAAATTATTTCTTGAGAATAATACTAAGCCTTGTGGTAAGATGGATGATTCAATATATATAGCCAAAAGAATTTTTATGTTTACGTATACATATTATTTTCTAAACTCACATATCTTTTATGAGTGAGTGGAGAGGTCTGAGATAACAGCTTACGAACTTTCATTGATCTTTTGAAATTGTTAATTTTTGTTTGGAATCACATTATTTGGGATGAGGAATGATTTGGTTGCTTAGCTGAAGGATAAAAAAAAAATTAAAAAAAGTATTATGGTGATAAATTGCTCTTATTTTGTAATGATTCCTTATGTCTTTCAAAAAAGAAAAAGAAAAAAATGAGTAAAAAAATAAAAAAAAACATAATAAAAAAAAAGAAAGAAAAGAAGTCAATTTAGTTCAATAAAGTCTTCATTCAATTTTAGATGACTAAAGTCATTAGGGAGCAATCTTATCGCCGAACTCTATATTCGTAAGATCCGCATTAAATAATTAAAGTCTTGAAGCTAGCATTTGGCAATAATGGTTTGACTCTAAATATTTGATTTTTTTATCTTTGGATCAATGTTAGTTTGTCTGTCTGTTCTTAAATGTAACTTTTTCTTGAGCGATTATCTGTTTTCCGACTCCATGAGTGAAATCCTAAGCCAATAAACAAGTTATTCACCTGTAAGGATATGGAGTTGAGGCTTTTACTTGAAATATTTTCAATGCTATATATGTTATAGTTTGTGATAAGAATGCTTTGGCTTAATTCACACACACAAAAAATTTTGAAAATTATGATTGAAATAACCTTTATAGCGATTATGATTTTAAACTAACGTTTTGTTTGAAATACTTAAGTATTGTTCAAATTGTATCTATATGTGAATTGCTAGAGACTAGCAATAAGTTAGTTGGGGGGTGTGATAAACACTTGAAATTATACATTTAATAAGGATTTTACATCATTGCTTTGTATTACTAGTGTATTTAATTTTCTTAACTTAAGTATGTTTACAATAATGTACCTAATTATCTTTTAACTGTTTTGTGATAGGTTCGATAAAATGGGCATAACTTTCTACCTAAGGATCCAATTTGAGTGATTATTGATCCTATAAAGAGATAACTCAATAGGCTAACATATTGTATTCACAAAGCATTTGAAATTTGAGCGTTT
The DNA here is from genome assembly GCA_946807835.1 of Ailanthus altissimus. Taxonomy (NCBI): domain Eukaryota; kingdom Viridiplantae; phylum Streptophyta; class Magnoliopsida; order Sapindales; family Simaroubaceae; genus Ailanthus; species Ailanthus altissimus. The sequence goes on along the minus strand of OX327696.1, from coordinate 19,694,275 downwards.
AGAGGGCGAAAATAGCCTAGAACAGAACTAATCTTTAGTACAAGCCCAGTTTGAATAGTCATCAGTATTTGGCCCATAACTATAGCAATACGTATCTAATACGTATGAGATAACTTAATTTAGAAAGATAAGAGACTTATCTATAACTTTGATATTTAGAGTGACAACTAATTGGGATCACAGCAATTTTAAATTGGATAATCAAGTGAGTGTCTTAGTAATAATCAATTCAAATTATTTTGCCACCATTCTTGACTTTCATCATCCAAGTGGTTCCCTCCTAATTCGTCTCGATTTATTCATATTTTTCTATAAATAGGTAGGTTGTTTATGCCTAAAGAATGTAATTAGAAAGTTAGAATTTAATTCAAAATACTTATCCTTTGTATTATCTCTTTGTAATATTATTTCTCTTGTTTACTATTAAGTCATGTTATTTCTTCTTCCATTTCTTTTTTTTTTCTTTAGTTTTATTATGTCCAAATAATATTTTTTATGCTAAGGTGAAATGGTAAAACTCTTGGCAAAGTAATAAGATATGCTTAACACTTATTCATGAATTTAATGTTTCATTCTTAAGTTATGCAAATTTATATATAATGTATTTATTTTGTTTGTAGAATTAATATTTTTTTCTTCTAAAGTGGTGATTTTTGATTTGTTATTAACAAACTTTATACTTAGCACAATAAATTCTTGAAACCATTTACAAGATTTGGTGTATATACCATTTCTTGTAAAGTAGGAGTCTTGATTTATTGTTGACAAATATAAAGATTGGCATAATAAATACTTGAACCCATTTATAAGATTTGGTGTATAATAATTGAAAAAAATAAATACTAATCAATATATAAATAATGATGAACTTTAATTGTTATATTTTTCGGTTAGAACCTCTTTTGTGTGAGGATTCCAATTGAGTTATAAAAAGAGTTAAATATATTCTTATTTCTTATGCTAAGAGTGGATCCCTCTAACCTCAACTTTTATTTGAATTGGTTAATTGAATTAATATTTACAAATATCTTATACTGCATTAATTATCTTAAAAGTGTTTATAATTTGTAATTTTAATTATACTTCCCTGTGGATCGACTCCGTTCTCATTGGGTTATTTATTACTTCGACAATCCTGCACTTGAGAATAAATTCATATATTCTGGGCATGTCAATCATAAAATTTAACGTAATTTAAATTAAAATTAGAATTGAATTTATAATATTTAACATGAAATTAGATTTAAAATTATAACATTTATTGTAATTGAAATCGAAGTTAGATTTTGAATTATTATATTTAATGTAATTGAAATCGAAATTAAATTTAGAATTATAATATTTAATCTAATTAAAATTGAAATTATAATTATAATATTTAATGTAATTGCCTTTGAAATTAGATTTTGAATTATAATATTTAACGTAATTAGATTGAAATTAAATTTGAAATTAATCTAATTATAATATTTAATGTAGTTGAAATCAAAATCAAAATTGGAATTATAAATTTAACATAATTGAACTAGAAGTTAGATTTAAAATTATAATATTTAACGTAATTGTATTTAGAATTTGATTTAAAATTATTACATTTAAAGTAATTAAAATTAAAAAATTTTATTTTTTTCCAAAAATTGTTTTGGAATTCCTGACTTGAAACAAAACTATGTTGTTTTTTTATTTATTTTTTTAAAATTGAGAATTCCCAACCTAACTTGTCTCAACTCGAAGAGTGTCTCGATTGAAATATTTTTTTTCGTCCTAATCGAGAATGGGAACGAGTTTGAAATTTTCAAACTCGACCTTAACTTAGAATTTGCTACCCCTACCTAATTTGGTTAGGCTTCCTTAAAGAGCTGAAGATCTCCTTTTTAAGGTTTGGATTCTAACTCACCCCAAATTTAGAGGAAAATAATTAATATTATGTTATAATTGTTTTTTCTATTTACATGAAATAAAAATTATACCTGCTCATCTTGATGTGAGTACGATTTGAACTCCAAACTTGTCAATTTTACTTTGAAAGGTTTTGTCGATTGAATCAATCCACACTCTGCTAGGATTGGTTTTGTAATTTTATGTCTTCTTGGGAGCATGGAAAATAAAATGTTATTAATAAGGGATAAGTATAATTTTATCCTTATATTTTGCGTTAATTAATAACTTTGCCCCTGTTAGATTTAAAATATTTAATTTTATCCTAATCCGTTAATTTTTGCCGTTAGTTTTAATGGTGGAAGAGTAAAAATATAATCTAACTATACAAATAAATTACCTATTGAATACGTGGCAAAGTCTTATCTATTCATTGTCTTTTCGAATACGTGGCACAAACTCATCCATCAATTTCATTTAATATAATTTTAAAAATAAACTTTAACAATATGACACATGTCAAAATGACCCATTGAACACGTGGCAAAATCTTACTCATTCATTGTCTTTTCAAACACACAACACAATCTCATCTATTAATTTAATTTAATATAATTTTAAAAATAAACTTTAACAATATGACACGTGTTAAAATATGATTAGTACTTCTAGACACGTGTCACCATATAATTGGTTTATTTTTATACAATAATTTGTAAATAAATTAAATTATACAAAAAAAAATTAAAAATAAAAACAGGCATTGTCGCCGAAAAATGGCGGCTGGCCGACCACCGTTTTCTGACGACATGCCGACAACAAAAATATTTATATAATTGGACTCTATTTTTCTTAATCTACACAGTGGTGAGATCATTTTTTGTTAAAAATGGTCAAAAATGGTGGAGAGTGGCCGCTGCCACTCCCTACCATTTTTTTTAATCATTTTTTGACATTTTTTTAATTAAAAAAATAATCTTACCATTGTGTAAATCAAGAAAAATAGAGTCTAATGATGTAAATTTGATAAATTTTTGTTGTTGGCGTGTCGTTAGAAAAAGGTGACCGGTGGTCGGCCGATCGATGTTTTTCGGCGACATGACAGTTTTATTTTTAATTTAATTTATTAATAATATAATTAATAATACGTATTATTTATAACAAATCATATAATGACACGTATTCATTTATATATATTTTTATATGTGTATTATTATTGAGGATAAAATGATAAAAATATATTAAATATAAATTTTTTAACTAAATTAACGATAAAATTAATAAATTATAATAAAATTAAATATTTTAAATTTAATTAAAATAAAATTATTAATTAACTCAAAATATAGAGTAAAATTAGAGACGAATTCAAATACTTTACCAATTGAACACTCGCTCGGTAATTCTTTTTTTAACGTTTCACACATCATATCCCACTCAATGATCGGCTTTTGTAATTTTTTTTTTTTGAGTGGAATCATATCATTTCATTAATATCGTTAAGATATTACATCAAGATCCTTTAATATACATATTAAAGGAATAATAGAGAAAGATAAATACATTTCGAGAGCATCTGATTCAAGCCTCTTACAAAGAAGAAGGTCGTCATACCCATAGTGGGTAAGGACAAGACTCTTTCAAAAGAAAGAGAGACCGACCTTTCCGAAGAAAGGGATAACCGACCTTTCCGAAGAAAGGAAAATACAGACCTTTCCGAAGAAAGGGAAATTCAGACCTTTCCGAAGAAAGGAAAATTCAGATCCCTTAAAAAGGGAGAGAAACTTATTACATAAAACTACAAGCGAACGCGTATAAAAACCAATCAAGCAAACAATCGGCACATATTCCGGTACCACAATCAACAACAACAAATAAACAACCGGCACATATTTAGGTACCACAAAAATTCCTGAACGGAGTACCGTCGGACGGGAGCATAGCCGTCGCAGGACAGACAGAGCACGACCGAAAATGGCCGAGAAAAGGCAGGAAAGCACGCCGATTTCCGGACCAGATCCATCGTGACCCGGGGAGGCGCGGTGCGGGCTCGGCAGAGGCACACTAACTCGTTCAGGCGAGGCACAGGCTGCAGGAGCACCGCAGCTCGAAGCAGTGGTAGGGTGTCTGACGGTGGACGGCGTGGAGGATGATCAGAGAGATGGTCGAAAATGAAAAGAAAGTGGCACACGGTTGAGTCCGGCTAGGGCAGAGCAGGGGCGTTGTCATCGGGGGCCTAGGAGGGGCGGCGCGTGTCGCACAAACTCCGTCCAAAAAGAAACCCGTATGAGCACTGCCAGGAAAACTGCCGGAGAAACAACCGGTGATTGCTTGAGAAGCTCGACGGTGTTGAGGAGGTTCAGCGACAGCCAAGGGATCACGGACCCACGCAAGAGCTCGCCAGCCGAAAACCTCACCTACACCGAAAACAGAAAAAAACGGTAACATCGCACAAAAACAGAGGTAAAAGGAGGGGAAGAGAGAGCATGATAGAAAACAAAAAGGAAAGGAGGAAGCCTCCGGAGAGAGGCCGTCGGCCTCTCTCCGGGGGTTTAGCTGCCGCAACTCTTGGTTCTTTTGTTTAGAGAGTTTTGAGAGCTAGGGTTTGCCTATTTTTTTAGACTAATTTATTGGGTTCCTTTATAAAAACTGGCTTTTGTAATTTTTATTGAAAGCACCAGGAAACAAAACTCTGATTGGATTTGAAAGTTGTACCAATTGACAGTCACTTGTTATTTCTTTTAACCTTTCACATCACATTCATGTCCCGCCCCTCAACAAAAAGGTGGCTCTTCTCAATAAACACCATATCTGAAGGAGCAGCGAGAGACTTTGCGTGGAATCTACTACAACACTAGACAACAACCATTTCAATCAGCTATAAGTATGTAAAATCCGCCGAGTCATCGCCGTAGACTGACTGCCAGGGAACTCACCTTCCCTTTGGTCCACGTGGCGAGCGATGAAGGGTGATACAGGCTACAGCCAAGATCGTGGGTTTCTTTCTCTCTTGGCTTCTCTCTTCAGTTCGGCGCCGTAGCTTTCTGCACAGATTTTTGTTGGTAACCCTGGATGTGGATGTACAGCATCAAGTTGGTATATTTTTACAACTCTTTTTTTTTTCTTTTTTTAATTTAAATTTCAATGGATTAGTCCAAGATAAACTGATTCATCAAATTGGTTAATTTTATGGTTTTATATAGAAGAATCTAATTTACTCTTATCAAAATTCTTAAAGATAAATTTGTTTTATTTGATTTAGACAAATTATATTACATTTTAGTTTATTTTAATTGTAATAATAACTTAGATAAAGTTAACTTTTTTTTATATTTTATTTCAAGTTTTTATAAATTTGAATTTGAATAAAGTTTGAATAGATTTGAATTTATATGTCATTTCATCCATGTTAAGAGGAGATGAGATTTGTAAAAATCTTGGCAGATTGGCTTCTGATTTTCTATCACCATCATTCCAACAGTTACTCATGAAACAGTTCATTCTTCTCTTTTATAAATAAATCGCTGAAATTCTAGACACAGTATGAACTCACTTGAATTAAGTTACAAATGCTATGAGTTGTACCAATTTGGTATTATTAGAGGGTTTCTAAGTGTTATTGCCATATGCTCATAATCATTGTAAAAAGAGTAGTGCTTGAATATATCCATTGGCATCTAAATTTGTTTGGTTTTCCAGAATATTTAGGAATCTTTTAACTTTTTTCATATCTTTCTGTGAGATGTCCAGGGAGATTAGTTGTTTTGTAAATCCCCATTGTCTTTTCTCCTTATTACCTTCCTCTTGATTGGAAGGTTATTTTTTTCCCCACTTTTATGATTGTTCCTCAAAATTCCCTTTTTGGAATGTATTCTCTGATTTCTTTACTATTATTACGGAAGCTTCCCTCTTTGTACAGACTTCTTTTTTCCCTCACGAATTCATAGTTCAGATTTTTGATAAATTAGTTCAAAGAAAGTAAAAAAATTTCGATCTAAATACTTCTAGCAGAGGTTAGAAGGCCAAACTGCTTTCCTATAGGCCTAAGACAACTATTTCAGAATCGCAACTTCTTAATTCGCTTAGTTCTCTATTAAATCTATCGAGGAACTTTTGAATTGATTCATTCTCCTATTATTTCATCGAGAATAGGTCGAACGCCTTTTTTTTGGCTTTTCTATTCCAAATGTACTTTTAACAAATTACTTAGTCAGCTCTTTAAATGAAGAGATGGAGTTCTCTTTAAGACTTTAGAACCAATTTTGAAACTTTAGAACCAATTTTGGGCCGATCTTTAAACTGGAAGGAAAAATCAAACACTTCAAGGCTCTATTGTAAGTGTGCATAATCATTCTTACATTAAAGTGGATGTGTTCTTAGAGATCGCCAATTCCATTGAATATGTGAAAATTTGGTAAGTTGAATTTTTTTGGCCTTCCGACCAGCCTTATTGCTTTTGTAAATGGATCATAATTCACCTTCAACAACCAATCTTCGTGAAGGTTAGCCAATTTGCATAATAAGGTCAAGAACCTGCTTTGATACTATATGTAATACATGAGCTTCACACATGTCCTTCACCCTCACAAATTTGCGTTTAAGTTTCACGCAAGTGTTTTTCAACCAAAACACGTCTACTTAATTAAAAGGACTCAAACCTTATAAACTAGCTCGAACTCATCTTCACGAGCAATATAAGCTATGACAATCTCCCCTCCTATAAGACCTCACACCCTCGTAAGGTTAGCCAAATTAATTTTACCTTTTTGCATAAAAGTACAAAATCCTTCATTAGTTTCCTCATTAAAGTAAATGAAATTTGTTATGCAAAGACAATAACCAATACAACATAATAAAGTAAGACTAACAGAACAATTTTTTCTTTCTTTTTTATTTTTTATTTTTGAAATATGTTCCTACGAAGTGTATTATAGATTTAGGCCAAGGTTCACCAAGAATAAAATTTCAATGTGATTAAGACCGAAGCATATTTCATATTTTATGGATGTCTAGAAACCGAAGAACACTAAACTAATAAATAAAACAAGACAACATATCATATAATAAATTCCTAAAATTAATCCACAAAAGTAAGAAACACACTCGGTTTCCAGAATAATTTGGGGTTGGCTGCATAGCACCCTTCATATCATTCCTTATATTGCCATAAGATCACCATAGTTGCGCATCAGAAAGATCGATCCAGCAAACAGGCCCGCTGCACGCACCAGTTTCTACAATGAAGGAAAAGAAACACCATGAAACTGCCCTTCCCACAATGCAAATGAAATTACCTTTCAGTTGACACTATAATTGAAAACAATTTATTGAGATGTGATGAAATTTCACAGCATCTGAATAAAGCTAAGACCTGAAAGAGTTCAGCAACCACATCCTAATCAGGGAAATGCAGCAGTTATTATACATTACACAACAGAACGTTCACATTAAGCTCTGATTCTTTTTTTTTTCTTTTCCTGAAAAGAATCAAGCTCAAAATTTAGTTAGTGCTCTGAACGTAATAAAGGTACCCGCAGCAACATTATATGGAGATCACTTTCTAGATCCCAGTCTCACAAATCCTAAACAGGCAATTTCTTGTATTGGGAACCTAGGTGAAAACAATTATTTGACGAATTTGGAGGAGTTTGAGAAACCTCAGAACATATGGTTCTCAATTTACTCAGTTTGCTAGCAAATTTTTTGTAACTCCTAACCAGTTTCTTGACATCCCCAAGTATTAAAATATTGAAGAATAAAATGCATGATCATTAATGAGGAAACAAGCATCTTAAGCAACTCAAATCCAAGATTCTGATTCAAGAAATCTATTTTGCTACCCATAATTTCCTCTGGTATCCACTGAAATCTTGGTTATTAAAGTCAGATCAAGAATGAAAGACGCTGCATACAACTTCAACCATACAAGGGACTCAACCTTTTTAAAGCCACACATTTCATATGTTAAATGTGAAAGCTCTAACATCTAAACAATTTCAAACTTTGTCCTACAACACCTTTCAGAAGAGAAAAGTGACTAAAGACTTGCAAAGTTGGGAAAAGAAGTGGAAAAAAGTATAATAGGTGGTAGAGTTTTCTTCAAGAGTGAAACAGAAATTTCCATCTCTTTTATACATATTAGCCATTTGATTACAAGTATAAGCTTCCTAACCCCATTTATTTATGAAGCTGACAGAATCTGTCCTCGAAAATATTCTGGGCAAACATGTTAATCATGTTTAGGTCTTACACCTAACAAACCCTCAATGTTGCTTCTTCCTTGAAATTTCAAACCAATTGCAAATACGAACAAATATGAAATAGATTAAAAAAATAAAAGCCATCAATTTCGAATCTTACGCCAATTTTCTCAGAATTGCACGACTATAAAGAATCTAATAAAATTCTTCAATTCTGAATATGAACATCAATTTTATTTTCACTTTTTCCCTTCATTTGTAGATTTATCTCTACCACATTAAAGAAATCGTAAAAAATAACCAGAACAACAAGTCAACAATCTCATAAATCTTTTATAAAAAAAAATAATAATAATAATTTGTTTAAAAGAAAAAGGGGAAAGCGAGAGGGCGAGAACAGACCATGTTGAGGGCCCATGTCTCCTCGTCGTGAACCTGAGAGTGCCAGAACGATTTTAGCTTCTCCATAGATATCGCAGTGTCTACCATTTTGATTTGAACGATGATGCCCTGAGCCTGACGAAGAGTTCTATTTTATGACTTTATGAGCTGAGCTAGGGTTTTGGGTTTTGATTTTGATTTTGGGGAAACAGTGGGAGGAGCGCAGAGTATATAGCGCTCTCACGATCGAAATTACTACAATAACCTTTTTAAAGGGAATAAAGACAGCTGGACTTCAAAGATCTAAATGACAATTCCCCCTCTTAATTTTAAAATTATCCGAAAAAACTGTGTTTATTAAAATGTTCTATTAAATTGAATGACAATAAGAGTAATTTAGTGTTTTAATTTTAAAAAAACATATGACTTAATGTAGTAAGTTTGAATAAAATAAAATAGAAACAAAAGAGGAAAATAAAATGGAGGCCGTCATAGTCATTGTTATTATGTTGGCAAAATTTTTAATCCACTATTTAACACTATTGAATTTAAATGTTTATAGTCTATGTGATAGATTATTACAATTAAAAGCGTATTAGAGAATAACAAAAATTGATGAGAAGGACAACGGCAACTATAACATTGTCATCTAACGATGGAGCATTATAATGTACTGCTACCTCAAACAGAGTCATCGCCTTGAGATATAACTAATAAAGGTGTTGATGCATTATAATGCATAGCTTTCATTAAGTGGTCACTATTCTTCTCATCAATTTTTGCTTTTTTTTCGTGCTTCTTTAATTGTAACAATTTTATCATTATATAGATTATAAAATTTTGAATTCGATATAATTAATAGGCGACCAAAATCTCCCAGTTTTTAACTTAATGTAATTATTTTATTTATTTTTTACTTAAAATAAAAATTAGCCTATAAAATTATGCCAAGTGTAATATAAATATTATATATATTAAGACTCTAATAAATATATTTTATAATAATTTATTTTATGATTTTGATATCCTATTTTAAATATATTAATATATATATAAGCAATTCAAATTATGTCACACGTCAATAATATAGCTATTCTATTTCATTTTAAGTAAATTAATTCAAAAGATAATATGGTAATTACAACAAAAATTATTTAATTTGACAAAAAAAATTAACAGAAAAAATCTTTTAAGTAATTTTAAAAAGAGAAAGTAAAATTGTCATTTAGATTAAATATTGTGAATATTAATGTGGTCTTATGTGGGAGATAAATATGTAATAAGGGGGACTGCAGCAATTTTTATATAAAAAAATTCCAATAAAAATGTCAATTGCCAAATAAGTGAATAAACTTTCGTCCTCTCTCTCTTTTTTTTTTCTCACTACAAGTTATTAGCTAGCTACTATTTCATAAAATACCCAAATGATATATACAACTTTAAGAATGAAATTTTTTATTTTTAATATCATACAAGTCTCTTTGGTTTTTATTATCTTTATTTTCATTTAAATTTATAACACATTATCAGTATGAGAATTTGATATCAAGAAGTATCCTATTTATTTTTGTACTTAACAAAATTTTGAAAATCTTGATATTTAAAAATCTTAAAGAATTAGTTGAAAAAAAATTAAAAATTACATAAAGATGTCCAACCTCACAAAACTTGAGTTCTATGTCCTATATATTTTAAGCAAAAATTATTTATCCTTGATTTTAGATGTTAAAATTCACCCAAATACTAAAGGATTTAATGACATAATCAAGATTGAAAATAGTGCATTTCTACAGAATCACAATCAAGCTATGATTTTCTTTTGGCACTAACTTCACCGAGCATTGAAAAGAGAATACCTCACTACTTGAAGTCATTGATACTAGCACATACTCATAATGAACGGATGCATTTGCGTTCACAAGATTTCAAGTTAGTCAATAGATATAATTTTGCACAATTCAAAATTGTTTCACAATTAATATTATATAAAAAAAAAATAGTTGAAGGATATGCTAAAAAATATATTTTCAACATTTTGCACCTCAAATATAGTTCTGCAAGAGCAATATTGAGCACGTAAATACAAAAAAAAAAATTAATCTAATCTCATGTCTCTTTATTGTTGAAGAGAATAATGAGCTTTTATAAAGAATTATCAATCTCATTATACTAGTGTTGCGCTAATACTTTGAAGCAAATGCTATCTCATAGAATCATGAAGTAAATGTTATCTCATAAAATTATAAAAAAATACGGTTTCACATGGTTGGTAGTACTATTGGCGTGGCCATGGTTATAGACATGGACGTAGTCAATGACGAGATCGTAGTTAATATAATTATTGATCTTATGACAGTTATAATAAAAATAAAATCAAGTAGAATCATAATAAAAGAACAAATAGAAAAAAAGTGAGAGATAAAGACACTTATCTTCAATGCGGAACAAAAGGGCATTTTTGACATGCTTGTTGTATGCCTAAGTATTTAGCTAATTTGTACAAGGTATCTTTGAAAGAAAAAAAAGGACATAATTTCAAGAGCACTTATCTTTATAATATGAATTCAAGAATTATACATCTCCATGTCTCATACTTCTTTGGAGATACCAATCCAAAGGATAAACACTTAGTTGGTAATGGAAATAACCATACTAATTAAATTTTAATTATTTTTTTAATATTTGTATTGTAATGTAAATATATGTTATTATCTTAATATCTAATATAAATATTTTTCTTCTCTTTATAAAAGATGTGGACTTCAATAGAAAATTAAATGTTTATAAAAAAGATAGAGAGATATGTTTAGCAAATAATGTGATACACATACAATTCTCTAAAATAAGAATTGTTTGTAGAATTTGATATTAGTTGAAACAAAAGTAAATACTTTATCAGGCTCAACAAAATTGATTGAATATTTTGAAAAATCTATGATCTTCTTGAAAAATAGCACAAATTATTATTTATGACATCTTGTATTCACCAAGATCAATGAGACTCGAGTTTCAAAGATATTCGTCGTAATGACTTCTATATAAAGACTACAAATGAGAATAATGTGAAATATCTCAACATTACTTCTTAAACCTTTGACTATAAGCAAAATTTAGAAAAGCTTCATGCTTTCTTAATTGGGTTTCTATTATATGACAATTAGAGTACTTATGAGTTATATAATCATAAATGAGAAGCAAATGGATCTAACGATTTTTATGATTTGGTATGACCGTTTTGGCCATCCTAAATCAACAATGATGCAAATAATTATTAAAAATTCTCATAGACATCCGTTGAAGAATTTGAAGAATCTTTTATCCAATAAGAACATTGTACTACTTGTTTATAAGATAAATTGGTAGTTAGATCGTCTCCTTCTAAAATTAGTTTTGAATCTTTATCATTCTTAAAAAGGATTCAAGAGGATAGTTGCATATAAATTCACCCATTAAGTGGACCATATTGTTATTTCATAGTTTTAATTGATGCATATGCTTGATTATTGGTGCATATTATTAGATTACGAGCATAGTTTTTAAATTACTCAATTAGGACCTTATGTCTTGATAATGCTAGCGAGTTCACTTTAAAGATATTTTGTGACCACCTCATGTCAATGGGGATTGATGTAAAACATCCAATACTACACGTTCATATAAAAAATGGGTTGACAGAATTATTCATTAAAAGATTTAAATGATTACAAAAACTTTGCTATTACGTATTCAATTACCTACTTCAGCATAAGGATATGCAATTTCACAAGTTGCAATATTAATATGCTTAATGCCAACTACTTATCATAAATATTCTTCATCACAACTAGTACTTAGTCATCAACTTGATATATCTTTTCTATGTACTTTTTGTTGTATTGTATAAGTTCTAATTATACTTCTTTAACACACCAAGATGAGACCTCAATATCATTTGAGAATTTATAAGGGTTTTAATTTACCATTTATTATTAGGTATTTAGGACCTTTAACAGATGATATGTTTACTATACATTTTATAGATTGTTATTTTAATGAGAGAAATTTTTCTTCGTTATAAGTGAGAAAAAAACCTTTAGAAAATAAGTAAAAATTATCCTAAAAAGTAACTTATATATCTCACTCTACATAAAATGAAAATAAAGTGCAAAGTATAGTTCATATGCAGTTCATATATAACAAATTGCAAATGAGTTGCTTGATGCATTTATACATGAATTAAAAGTAACAAAGTCATATATGGTAGTTGTTAATATACCAGCCCGACTAATTGTTTCCAAAGAATAACTTGTTGAAAGAGTAGTTGAGAAAATGTTTGTGGCATACCAAAAGTATGGTAGGCCACTTAGTTCAAAAAAATTTATTTTATAAAAAAAAATATTGAAATAAAAATTCTATTATAAATGATGCTCAAACTATGATTGAAAACACTCGACGTGTGTAATAATCTTGATATGATGAAAGCTTCAGAAGTAACTCATGTATTAAAAGTGGTTCAAGCCCTACAAAAGGCTAAAAAGACAATCATCAATGATGTGTTTGCATTCACAATGGCTACTGAGATCTTGAATGATGATTCTAAACCATTATTTATTAATAAATACAAATTGAGTCACGATTGGCCAAAACAAAAAAAAAACAATCTAAGTAAAAATGACTTCTTTAGCCAAATATTAAATATTTAGACCTGTGCTCCAAGCACTAGAGAGTATCAAACTGTTGGATACAAATAAATTTTATAAGGAAACATAATGAAAAAAATGAAATTATGACATATAAAGCCAAACTTATTACTCAAGATTTCTCACAAAAGATCCATATTGATTATAAGTTTGAGTGTATAAGTAGGTTGTCACTATATCCATAAGACTTTAATTCTCTTGTAATATGTGCCATTGAGTTTGATTCTTATTTAATTTGATTGTAATAGAAAAAATTAACATGCGTCTCATGGATATAGTGACAACTTCCTTATATAGGTCACTTGATACTTATATTTATATAAAATTTTTTGAAGGATTCAAAATGCTTGACACATTCCAACCACTACATCATAACTTATATTTTATATAATTACAGAAACCTTATATCAATTAAAGCAATTTTGATATGTGTGGTATAATCTCCTAGCTAAGTACTTGATGAAAGATAGATATATTAATGATCTCATTTTGTCCTTATATGTTCATCAAAAAGTCATAATCTGGCTTTACCATTATAGCAGTTTATGTTGATAACATGAATCTTATTAGAAAAAATTGTTAAGTACTTAAAAAGTGAATTTCAGATAAAAGATTTAGGAAGAACTAAATATTGTCTCGAGCCACAAATTGAGTACAGTTTAAAGAGAATTTTTATCTATCAAACAAATTATACTGAGAAAGTTTTAAAACATTAATATGGATAAATGATTTTCCATTAAGTACCTTAATGATTATTTGATTTCTCAATCCTAAAAAGAATCTATTTAATTTTAAAGTATGAGACGAACAAGTACTTAGTTCAAAAGTACCTTATTTGAGTGTGATTGGTGCTTAATTATATTTAGTACAATGCATTAGACCAAATATAGCATTTTCAGTAAGTTTAATGAAAAAGTTTAATTATGAACCAATTAAAAGATGCTAGAATAGTATTAAACATATTTTTTTAATCTTTATGGAACAATAAATTTGGTATTATATTATTCTAATAAACTAACACCAAATCTAAATCTTGTTGGTTATGTTAATGCAAGTTATTTATTTGATCTCCCATCTTTTGATCCTAAAATAAATCTATTTCATCCCAAAAAATGAGACAAATAGGTACTTGGTCAGAAGTACCTTATTTGAGTGAGATTAATGCTTAAATTATATTTGTCGCAATTCATTAAATCAAATATACTATTTTTAATAAATTTTATGGAAAAGTTTATTTCTAAACTAACCAGTAGACACAAGAATCATGTTAAATATAATTTTTTTTTAACTTTGTAGAATAATAAATTTGGGATTATATTATTCTAATAAGCTACACCAAATCCAGATTATATTGGTTATGCTGATGTAAGTTCTTTATTTGATCTTTATAAAGTCCACTCACAGACAAGATATGTGTAACACCTAATGTAGATATTATTCACTTTATGCATATAATCCATCATGAATTTGTTGTTGGGCTTTACAACCCAAAGCTTCTACACTTTAAAGAGCTCACAAGGGTATATAAACCAATTGGGATCATCTCTCATTGGCGATGTGAAATCATACATTCCCCACACCCTCTCCCTCCACCCTCCTCCATAGCTTTGCATTCTTGTGATGGGCCTTATCAAAAATCCCAACACATCAAACCATATTACAACACATTAGTCATCCACACATTAAATAGCAAGTCTACTCTGATACCAATTGTAACACTTCAACCAGTAACAGGTTTGCTTTAGGCTTTGCAATAAAAAATGCATCTACACTTTAAGGCACTCATAAGATATATAAACCAATTAGGATTGTCTCTCATTAGCAATGTAAGATCTTATTGTTGGGAGTTGTTCATTCATGGGTGTTTGCATGTGGGTTTTGTGTTTAATCACAATTTATACATATCTCATATATATAATGAAGCAGCGGAAGCTTAAAGTATTGCAGTAAACACAATCACAATTTATTAATCAGAAACGAGATTGAGAAATAACCCTTGAAGCCTTTGGTTGGAGATTGTTGAAGTCCACCAAAATGTTGTCTTTGATCAATTCTAGTAATCAACAATGGTGGGTTTGATTATCTAGAATGACAGCTTTTGATCCAGCACTTGTTTAACTACTTAAACTTGTGTTCTTGATTTTTTCTTTTGATTAACACTTAATCAAATAATCAAAAACCTATTTTGCTAAATTAGTTTTAAGCCTTAAAAGAAAATAATGAATTCAACTCTTGAATCCATTAATTAGAAGACAATTTCTCTTTTCTCTCTTTGTAAAATGGCTGAGCTAATTTTGCAAAATCAATTTAACAAAAACCTCTTCAATTTAATTTACATTTGTTTTATTTATACAAATGAATTTAATTTCATTTCATAACACTTAATTTCACTTAATTTCAATTTGAATTTAATCTAACCTAATCATAGTTAACTCTTAACTTTAGTTAGGTTAAACTAACATTAAAATATTCTAACTATAGTTAACTCTTAACTCTAGTTAATTAAAAGAATATTTAATTATTTTAACCATGGTTAACTAACTTAACCATGGTTAGGTTAACTTTTACTTAACCATTAAGTATAGTTAATCTAACTTAACTAAATGGTTAACTCTTAACCTTAGTTAAACTTAAATTATTTATTCAACAATTAAATAAATAATTATTTATTTGAATTATTTAACGATTAAATAATTATCAAGTGAAATTACAATTATGTCCTTACTCGGTTACCATGTTAACCTAAAGTGGGTCCCACCATCTGACCATATACTTTAGTTAACGTAACCTTAGTAAATTGCTGGATTTTACTGTATTAAACTATTTAATACGGTACGCTGCCCTAGTGCTCAAAGAGTACATTTCATATTGGGACTCCCTAGGTCCACGCCCGATTCGTCAAATGAAACTATTTCACAAGTCCGTGAACGATGCCCCACGCACACGTTACGGATATTACAAATCAGCGCGTCAGACCATACATGTTGAGGTTACTCCATATTCGTATAATCCTTCCGTCATTATATCCAGGATGAACGGGATATAGATCATTACCGTCAAATCCCGATAATTTCATCCATCACTTTATTATCTTCAGATTCGTATCTTTATGAACAATTTACGCAAACACTTTTGCTATAATGTTCGAACCTGGAGGAAACTCCTTTCCCAGGTTAATTGCTTACGGCCATAAGACTTTACAAGATACAATCTCGAAGTTCGGATATACTACCCATCTATGTGAGCTGGCGGATCCCATATCTACGCACACCGAACTCCATGAGCATCGGACCATACCCAGCGACACGTAGCGGTCAGACCATGAAAGGTCTCTGACATACGTGGAACCAAAGTATGATGGATCTCCCACAAGTTCACCGTGGTGCTCAGGTCGAAGGACCACAAATACTACTCAACTCGAGAGGACCTTCCTTTGACGGTTTCATAGGATATCTATTGGGGTCCTCATGAGTCTGTTCAGTATCCAGTCCTAACTGAATACCTGTATGTCTATATGAACTTCAACCAAGCTCATGGTTAACTAAGAATAACCATTTGTACAATACAGCTATAGACATACACTAATCTATGTGTTTCACCGATAGACCCTCATTGGTAAACGTAGATCAGGAACTCTTTATTTGAGAAGATACTTCCATAACGACATTTCTTAGTCTCTTTTGCAACTCTTTGCAATTTTGTCATTACTAGTAGATTCTCAGGTCTTTGTTACATTATAGATTAGGTTCTAACTTTTTAGATCCCGCTGGGTATTATAACCTGCTAACACTTAGCATTTATAACTATCAGCTTTGCTAACTCTTAGCCATGGTTTAAACTTCTTTAAACCAGATATGAACTCATTCAGATCATATCATTTTTATAATGTTACAAGCTTAATTACCATTTAATAAAAGTTATCAGCGATTTAATAAAATATGCATTGTATAAATATTACAAACTTAATATTCATACAAACTGGGATGGCGCGTAAGCACATACCCTAACAAACTCCCACTTGCTCTAGTGCCATGCATACTGGTATCTTATACCCATAGCCTCCACGTGTTTCTCAAACACCTTTGGAGTTAAGGCTTTAGTAAGTGGATCCGCTACATTATTTATAGAATCTACTCTACAAATTATTATATCACCCCTAGCCAAGATCTCTCTAATTATGTGGTATTTCCTCTCCACATGTTTAGATCTCTGATGTGCTCTTGGCTCTTTTGCTTGTGCAATGGCTCCATTATTGTCGCAAAATAATGGGATAGGATCTTTCGAACTTGGAACTATTCCGAGTTCTGCGACAAACTTACGTATCCACACTGCTTCTTTTGCAGCTTCAGAAGCGGCAATATATTCTGCCTCAGTGGTAGAATCAGCTGTGGATCCCTGTTTGGTGCTTTTCCAACTCACTGCAGCACCGTTGAGAATAAACACATACCCAGATGTAGACTTTCTATCATCTAGGTCAGACTGAAAGTCTGAATCTGCGTATCCTCTCACTTGCAAGTCACCATCTCCATAAACAAGAAACTTGTCCTTCGTACCCTTAAGGTATTTCAGGACATGTTTGACTGCCATCCAATGGCTGTCACCTGGATCAGCCTGGTATCGGCTAGTAATACTTACAGCCATACTGATATCAGGTCTCGTGCACATCATAGCATACATCAAGCTTCCTACAGCTGATGCATATGGCATGTTAGACATTCTAACTCTTTCATCTTCTGTTTGAGGAGACATTTTCCTCGAAAGATGAATGCCATGTCTAAAAGGTACACTAGTTGTCTTACAATTAGTGAAACTGTACCTTTCTAAGACACTATCAATATACGATGATTGGGAGAGTCCTATCAGCTTCCTCGCTCTATCTCTATAGAGTTTTATACCTAGTATATAGGAAGCCTCTCCCAAATCCTTCATGGAGAAGTTCTTACTCAGATAGCTCTTGACTGATTGCAACATACCTATATCATTCCCAATGATAAGTATGTCATCAACATAGAGAACTAAGAAAACTATCATGCTCCCACTGACCTTTCTATACACACAAGCTTCCTCTTCATTTTTGATGAAACCAGACCCTCTGATTACTTCATCAAAACGAAGATTCCAGCTTCGGGATGCCTGCTTAAGTCCATAAATGGACTTCTTCAGTTTGCATATTAGACCAGAGGTCAAGCTAGATGCAAAACCTTCAGGCTGTTCCATGTATATCTCTTCATCGAGATATCCATTTAGGAACGCCGTCTTCACATCCATCTGCCATATCTCATAATCATAATATGCTGCAAATGCCAATAATATACGAATTGACTTGAGCATCGCTACTGGTGCAAAAGTTTCCTCATAGTCGATCCCAGATCGCTGAGTATAACCTTTGGCAACCAGTCTGGCTTTAAAGGTTTCAACCTTTCCATCAAGCCCACGCTTCCGTTTATAAATCCATTTACAACCGATAGGAACTATTCCTTCAGGAAGCTGAACCAAGTCCCAGACTTGATTCTGATGCATAGAGTCAATTTCGGATTTCATGGCATCTTGCCATTTTCCCGAGTCAATGTCCAACATCGACTCTCTATAGGTCAAAGGATCATTTTCTTCAATTAAGAAAACTCCAAGCGCACCTTCAGGTATCTGACCATACCTAGTAGGTGGCCTAGACATCCTTTGTGACCTACGAGAATGGTGTGTTAAAGGTATTTCACTCGATTGAGCCTGAGTTTCCATCAGTGGTTCATCAGTGTTTTGATTGACTTCATCAAGTTCAATCTTTTTACAATCCCCACAATCCATAAGAAACTGTTTCTCAAGAAAAGTGGCATTACGAGCAACGAACACATTTCGTTGTTCAGGATCATAAAATTGGTATCCCATTGAATTCTTAGGATATCCGATGAACCGATACTTATACCCCCTGGGTGCAAGTTTATCCTGTTGTGCAACATTTACATAAGCAGGACAGCCCCAAATTTTAAAATATTTGAGACTTGGTTTCCTTCCAGTCAATATCTGATATGGAGTAGAAGGAACAGCTTTAGATGGAACTCTGTTCAATATGTGAGTTGACGTTTGTAGGGCATGACCCCACAGATATTCAGGAAGATCGGTAAAGCTCATCATCGATCGGACCATATCCAATAAAGTCCGATTCCTCCTCTCCGATACACCATTGTGTTGCGGAGTACCTGGAGGACTATATTGAGCTAGAATCCCATTCTCTTTTAAATAATCCAAAAATTCACCGCTCATGTATTCACCGCCTCGATCTGATCGAAGGCACTTGATGTACATTCCGGTTTGTTTCTCTACTTCAAGTCGGAATTCTTTGAACTTTTCAAAGGTTTCTGACTTATGTTTCAAAAGAAACATATACCCGTATCGTGACAAATCATCGATAAAAAGTACAAAGTATCGAAATCCACCCATAGCAGTATGATTCATTGGACCGCATACATCTGTATGTACAAGTTCCAATAAATCTGAGGCACGGTGTCCTACACCTGCAAATGGAGATTTGGTCAACTTTCCCTGAATACATGATTCACAAACTGGATAAGGCTGTATGGTCAGATCAGGTATCTGTCCATCCTTAACCAGACGGGTTAGGCGTCTCACACCTATATGACCTAATCTCATATGCCATATTTTCGTTTCATTTAAAGTTTCCGAATTTCCACTAGTACTAGCTTGCATACTCATGACACTGCTTGTTGTATCTAATATATAATGCCCATTCACTAACCGACAATCAGCTAATAAAACATCATACATATCATATAATAATAAGGAACAGTTTCGAATATTCATATGATACCCTTCACTGTCGAGTACAGGAAGGGATATTATCTGTCTGATGATGTTGGGAACAAAATAACAATTATTTAATACAACATATTTATTACATGGGAGAAGTAAATCCAAATGTCCTACAGCTTCAACCTGCAGGAAATCACCATTTCCAGCTCGAAGCTTTACCTCTCCTGGCTGCAGCAATCTAACTTCCCTCAGACCCTGTAACATATTACAGATGTGAGAAGGACATGCTGTATCTAATACCCAGCCTGCATTAGCATCAAATGCTAAAGAAATGTCAATGATAGGAAAGCAAATACCTGAGGGAGCCTTCTTCAAGCTTGCAAGATATTTAGGGCAGTTACGTTTCCAGTGCCCCTCATCGCTGCAAAAGAAACATTTTCCTTTTGCCTTGCTTTTCTCTAGAGGTTTGGATATCGGTCGCTTCTGAGGACCTATTCGGGGTGTCTGCCTCATCTTCTTTTTCTTCCCTTTGGACTTCAAAGAAGCCCTCGGGGTAGAAGATGAAGCACCCTGAATTAGGAGGGATGAGCCTCCTTTATTCATATCCTCATATGCTGTCCTCAACATGTTATGAAGTTCAGCATATGTAGGGGTCAATTCTTGCATATTAAAGTTCATGATGAATTGCGTAAATGACCCCGGAAGCGACTGGAGAATCAAACTATTCCCCAAACTATTGTTTAAAGAAATTTCCATAGTCTCAAGCCTCTCAATATATCTGATAATTTTAAGGACATGAGGACTCACTGGACTACCCTCAGGAAGTCTAGCCTGAAAGAGTGCTTTGGCGACACGATATATCTCAATCTGAGGTCTATCACCAAAAAGCTCCTTCAGGTGGAGCATGATGCTGCTAGCATTTTCCATATGGAGATGCTCTCTCTGCAGCTCATGAGACATCGAGGCAAGGATGTAAGATTTAACTTTTAAATCTTCATCCAACCATTTCTGATATGTCACCCTTTCTTCTGGGGTGGCATCATCAGAAACTCCTGAGGGCATTTTCTGATCAACAATATACCCAAGTCTCTCAGAATTCAGAACAATTTTGAGATTAGTCATCCATTCTGAATAGTTATCAGCACCCTTGAGTTGGTTGGCATCTAGAATGCGCATCAAAGGGTTGTTTGAAGCCATATTAATCTTCATAAGACAAAATAGAATAGATATGTGTCAGCGGATTATTAATTAATCAAATCGCTAATAAAAACGTTTTAAATCATGGGTATAACAATTATACAATTTTTAATTTAAAAACGCCCTCCCACTGCTTTACATAATCCCTTTAATCTCTCTAACGAGATAACGATAGTTTAAGAATTTTTAAACTATACAGTGAGAAGTGGACCCCACTGGCATTTTACTCTAGCCTCACGCTAAAGCAATATTGGCCTTTGTAAACCCAATAGGTAGACAACCCTTGTCAATTGCAACTCTTGCAACTCTTACAACTGATCCTAAATACACCTTATCCTCACGCTAAAGCAATATTGGGTAAGTGTATTTCAGATTAACTTGCCAATTATCAAATATATGTTACTGACATTATCCTCACGCTAAAGCAATATTGGATAACATGTTCGCATATATTTGACTCATCTCATGTTTTACCGGCATTAGATTAAATCACACCGACCAAATCCCTCATGCTAAAGCAATATTGGGAAAGACCATAGTGACCTATTTAATACCGTATTGACAAGGCGGATCATTAAAATATTAACACATAACACAATAATTTTTTTTTTAATCTGATTAAGAGAGATTTTAAATACAGGCACTCATCTCATGAGAAGGTTATTCTCAATCAATTATTCAATCATGTGCAAACACAACTAACCCCCATCAGTGGGGTTCCCTTGTGGTTACCAACATGAAAAAAAAATAATTGTCCTGGTTTATCATGTAAATTAATAACTCTTATTATTACAACTCATAAACCCCCCACATGCATAAAATAATAAAAAAAAATTACTCTTTTTTTTTTTTTTTTTTTTTATGAACGCCGCGGCGATGCTCTTTCAGCGCTGCGGCGCTAGGGCTTCAAAAGTCTCAGCGCTGCGGCGATGCTCTTTCAGCGCTGCGGCGCTAGGGCTTCAAAAGCCTCAGCGCTGCGGCGCTCTTTTAGCACCGCTGGGGCGCTGCAGGGCAGTGCTTTCAGCGCTGGCGCGCCATGTACTCAGCGCCCCTGCGATAACCATCACTGGCGCGTTATATACTCAGCGCCCCTGCGATCACCATCGCTGGCGCGTTATACACGTAGCGCCCCAGCGTTCATATGAACGCTGCCGCGCTGAACATAAGCGCTGCGGCGTTCCAGGGACTGTTTTTTTTCAATTTTACATATTCAACACTTGAATTGCATCCGAACATCCCCAGAAATTGTCATACAATTTAACTAACATTTAGCCAACTATAAAAAACACCCAAAACAACACAAAATTGCTCTGATACCAATTGTTGGGAGTTGTTCATTTATGGGTGTTTGCATGTGGGTTTTGTGTTTAATCACAATTTATACATATCTCATATATATAATGAAGCAGCGGAAGCTTAAAGTATTGCAGTAAACACAATCACAATTTATTAATCAGAAACGAGATTGAGAAATAACCCTTGAAGCCTTTGGTTGGAGATTGTTGAAGTCCACCAAAATGTTGTCTTTGATCAATTCTAGTAATCAACAATGGTGGGTTTGATTATCTAGAATGACAGCTTTTGATCCAGCACTTGTTTAACTACTTAAACTTGTGTTCTTGATTTTTTCTTTTGATTAACACTTAATCAAATAATCAAAAACCTATTTTGCTAAATTAGTTTTAAGCCTTAAAAGAAAATAATGAATTCAACTCTTGAATCCATTAATTAGAAGACAATTTCTCTTTTCTCTCTTTGTAAAATGGCTGAGCTAATTTTGCAAAATCAATTTAACAAAAACCTCTTCAATTTAATTTACATTTGTTTTATTTATACAAATGAATTTAATTTCACTTAATTTCAATTTGAATTTAATCTAACCTAATCATAGTTAACTCTTAACTTTAGTTAGGTTAAACTAACATTAAAATATTCTAACTATAGTTAACTCTTAACTCTAGTTAATTAAAAGAATATTTAATTATTTTAACCATGGTTAACTAACTTAACCATGGTTAGGTTAACTTTTACTTAACCATTAAGTATAGTTAATCTAACTTAACTAAATGGTTAACTCTTAACCTTAGTTAAACTTAAATTATTTATTCAACAATTAAATAAATAATTATTTATTTGAATTATTTAACGATTAAATAATTATCAAGTGAAATTACAATTATGTCCTTACTCGGTTACCATGTTAACCTAAAGTGGGTCCCACCATCTGACCATATACTTTAGTTAACGTAACCTTAGTAAATTGCTGGATTTTACTGTATTAAACTATTTAATACGGTACGCTGCCCTAGTGCTCAAAGAGTACATTTCATATTGGGACTCCCTAGGTCCACGCCCGATTCGTCAAATGAAACTATTTCACAAGTCCGTGAACGATGCCCCACGCACACGTTACGGATATTACAAATCAGCGCGTCAGACCATACATGTTGAGGTTACTCCATATTCGTATAATCCTTCCGTCATTATATCCAGGATGAACGGGATATAGATCATTACCGTCAAATCCCGATAATTTCATCCATCACTTTATTATCTTCAGATTCGTATCTTTATGAACAATTTACGCAAACACTTTTGCTATAATGTTCGAACCTGGAGGAAACTCCTTTCCCAGGTTAATTGCTTACGGCCATAAGACTTTACAAGATACAATCTCGAAGTTCGGATATACTACCCATCTATGTGAGCTGGCGGATCCCATATCTACGCACACCGAACTCCATGAGCATCGGACCATACCCAGCGACACGTAGCGGTCAGACCATGAAAGGTCTCTGACATACGTGGAACCAAAGTATGATGGATCTCCCACAAGTTCACCGTGGTGCTCAGGTCGAAGGACCACAAATACTACTCAACTCGAGAGGACCTTCCTTTGACGGTTTCATAGGATATCTATTGGGGTCCTCATGAGTCTGTTCAGTATCCAGTCCTAACTGAATACCTGTATGTCTATATGAACTTCAACCAAGCTCATGGTTAACTAAGAATAACCATTTGTACAATACAGCTATAGACATACACTAATCTATGTGTTTCACCGATAGACCCTCATTGGTAAACGTAGATCAGGAACTCTTTATTTGAGAAGATACTTCCATAACGACATTTCTTAGTCTCTTTTGCAACTCTTTGCAATTTTGTCATTACTAGTAGATTCTCAGGTCTTTGTTACATTATAGATTAGGTTCTAACTTTTTAGATCCCGCTGGGTATTATAACCTGCTAACACTTAGCATTTATAACTATCAGCTTTGCTAACTCTTAGCCATGGTTTAAACTTCTTTAAACCAGATATGAACTCATTCAGATCATATCATTTTTATAATGTTACAAGCTTAATTACCATTTAATAAAAGTTATCAGCGATTTAATAAAATATGCATTGTATAAATATTACAAACTTAATATTCATACAAACTGGGATGGCGCGTAAGCACATACCCTAACAAACTCCCACTTGCTCTAGTGCCATGCATACTGGTATCTTATACCCATAGCCTCCACGTGTTTCTCAAACACCTTTGGAGTTAAGGCTTTAGTAAGTGGATCCGCTACATTATTTATAGAATCTACTCTACAAATTATTATATCACCCCTAGCCAAGATCTCTCTAATTATGTGGTATTTCCTCTCCACATGTTTAGATCTCTGATGTGCTCTTGGCTCTTTTGCTTGTGCAATGGCTCCATTATTGTCGCAAAATAATGGGATAGGATCTTTCGAACTTGGAACTATTCCGAGTTCTGCGACAAACTTACGTATCCACACTGCTTCTTTTGCAGCTTCAGAAGCGGCAATATATTCTGCCTCAGTGGTAGAATCAGCTGTGGATCCCTGTTTGGTGCTTTTCCAACTCACTGCAGCACCGTTGAGAATAAACACATACCCAGATGTAGACTTTCTATCATCTAGGTCAGACTGAAAGTCTGAATCTGCGTATCCTCTCACTTGCAAGTCACCATCTCCATAAACAAGAAACTTGTCCTTCGTACCCTTAAGGTATTTCAGGACATGTTTGACTGCCATCCAATGGCTGTCACCTGGATCAGCCTGGTATCGGCTAGTAATACTTACAGCCATACTGATATCAGGTCTCGTGCACATCATAGCATACATCAAGCTTCCTACAGCTGATGCATATGGCATGTTAGACATTCTAACTCTTTCATCTTCTGTTTGAGGAGACATTTTCCTCGAAAGATGAATGCCATGTCTAAAAGGTACACTAGTTGTCTTACAATTAGTGAAACTGTACCTTTCTAAGACACTATCAATATACGATGATTGGGAGAGTCCTATCAGCTTCCTCGCTCTATCTCTATAGAGTTTTATACCTAGTATATAGGAAGCCTCTCCCAAATCCTTCATGGAGAAGTTCTTACTCAGATAGCTCTTGACTGATTGCAACATACCTATATCATTCCCAATGATAAGTATGTCATCAACATAGAGAACTAAGAAAACTATCATGCTCCCACTGACCTTTCTATACACACAAGCTTCCTCTTCATTTTTGATGAAACCAGACCCTCTGATTACTTCATCAAAACGAAGATTCCAGCTTCGGGATGCCTGCTTAAGTCCATAAATGGACTTCTTCAGTTTGCATATTAGACCAGAGGTCAAGCTAGATGCAAAACCTTCAGGCTGTTCCATGTATATCTCTTCATCAAGATATCCATTTAGGAACGCCGTCTTCACATCCATCTGCCATATCTCATAATCATAATATGCTGCAAATGCCAATAATATACGAATTGACTTGAGCATCGCTACTGGTGCAAAAGTTTCCTCATAGTCGATCCCAGATCGCTGAGTATAACCTTTGGCAACCAGTCTGGCTTTAAAGGTTTCAACCTTTCCATCAAGCCCACGCTTCCGTTTATAAATCCATTTACAACCGATAGGAACTATTCCTTCAGGAAGCTGAACCAAGTCCCAGACTTGATTCTGATGCATAGAGTCAATTTCGGATTTCATGGCATCTTGCCATTTTCCCGAGTCAATGTCCAACATCGACTCTCTATAGGTCAAAGGATCATTTTCTTCAATTAAGAAAACTCCAAGCGCACCTTCAGGTATCTGACCATACCTAGTAGGTGGCCTAGACATCCTTTGTGACCTACGAGAATGGTGTGTTAAAGGTATTTCACTCGATTGAGCCTGAGTTTCCATCAGTGGTTCATCAGTGTTTTGATTGACTTCATCAAGTTCAATCTTTTTACAATCCCCACAATCCATAAGAAACTGTTTCTCAAGAAAAGTGGCATTACGAGCAACGAACACATTTCGTTGTTCAGGATCATAAAATTGGTATCCCATTGTATTCTTAGGATATCCGATGAACCGATACTTATACCCCCTGGGTGCAAGTTTATCCTGTTGTGCAACATTTACATAAGCAGGACAGCCCCAAATTTTAAAATATTTGAGACTTGGTTTCCTTCCAGTCAATATCTGATATGGAGTAGAAGGAACAGCTTTAGATGGAACTCTGTTCAATATGTGAGTTGACGTTTGTAGGGCATGACCCCACAGATATTCAGGAAGATCGGTAAAGCTCATCATCGATCGGACCATATCCAATAAAGTCCGATTCCTCCTCTCCGATACACCATTGTGTTGCAGAGTACCTGGAGGACTATATTGAGCTAGAATCCCATTCTCTTTTAAATAATCCAAAAATTCACCGCTCATGTATTCACCGCCTCGATCTGATCGAAGGCACTTGATGTACATTCCGGTTTGTTTCTCTACTTCAAGTCGGAATTCTTTGAACTTTTCAAAGGTTTCTGACTTATGTTTCAAAAGAAACATATACCCGTATCGTGACAAATCATCGATAAAAAGTACAAAGTATCGAAATCCACCCATAGCAGTATGATTCATTGGACCGCATACATCTGTATGTACAAGTTCCAATAAATCTGAGGCACGGTGTCCTACACCTGCAAATGGAGATTTGGTCAACTTTCCCTGAATACATGATTCACAAACTGGATAAGGCTGTATGGTCAGATCAGGTATCTGTCCATCCTTAACCAGACGGGTTAGGCGTCTCACACCTATATGACCTAATCTCATATGCCATATTTTCGTTTCATTTAAAGTTTCCGAATTTCCACTAGTACTAGCTTGCATACTCATGACACTGCTTGTTGTATCTAATATATAATGCCCATTCACTAACCGACAATCAGCTAATAAAACATCATACATATCATATAATAATAAGGAACAGTTTCGAATATTCATATGATACCCTTCACTGTCGAGTACAGGAAGGGATATTATCTGTCTGATGATGTTGGGAACAAAATAACAATTATTTAATACAACATATTTATTACATGGGAGAAGTAAATCCAAATGTCCTACAGCTTCAACCTGCAGGAAATCACCATTTCCAGCTCGAAGCTTTACCTCTCCTGGCTGCAGCAATCTAACTTCCCTCAGACCCTGTAACATATTACAGATGTGAGAAGGACATGCTGTATCTAATACCCAGCCTGCATTAGCATCAAATGCTAAAGAAATGTCAATGATAGGAAAGCAAATACCTGAGGGAGCCTTCTTCAAGCTTGCAAGATATTTAGGGCAGTTACGTTTCCAGTGCCCCTCATCGCTGCAAAAGAAACATTTTCCTTTTGCCTTGCTTTTCTCTAGAGGTTTGGATATCGGTCGCTTCTGAGGACCTATTCGGGGTGTCTGCCTCATCTTCTTTTTCTTCCCTTTGGACTTCAAAGAAGCCCTCGGGGTAGAAGATGAAGCACCCTGAATTAGGAGGGATGAGCCTCCTTTATTCATATCCTCATATGCTGTCCTCAACATGTTATGAAGTTCAGCATATGTAGGGGTCAATTCTTGCATATTAAAGTTCATGATGAATTGCGTAAATGACCCCGGAAGCGACTGGAGAATCAAACTATTCCCCAAACTATTGTTTAAAGAAATTTCCATAGTCTCAAGCCTCTCAATATATCTGATAATTTTAAGGACATGAGGACTCACTGGACTACCCTCAGGAAGTCTAGCCTGAAAGAGTGCTTTGGCGACACGATATATCTCAATCTGAGGTCTATCACCAAAAAGCTCCTTCAGGTGGAGCATGATGCTGCTAGCATTTTCCATATGGAGATGCTCTCTCTGCAGCTCATGAGACATCGAGGCAAGGATGTAAGATTTAACTTTTAAATCTTCATCCAACCATTTCTGATATGTCACCCTTTCTTCTGGGGTGGCATCATCAGAAACTCCTGAGGGCATTTTCTGATCAACAATATACCCAAGTCTCTCAGAATTCAGAACAATTTTGAGATTAGTCATCCATTCTGAATAGTTATCAGCACCCTTGAGTTGGTTGGCATCTAGAATGCGCATCAAAGGGTTGTTTGAAGCCATATTAATCTTCATAAGACAAAATAGAATAGATATGTGTCAGCGGATTATTAATTAATCAAATCGCTAATAAAAACGTTTTAAATCATGGGTATAACAATTATACAATTTTTAATTTAAAAACGCCCTCCCACTGCTTTACATAATCCCTTTAATCTCTCTAACGAGATAACGATAGTTTAAGAATTTTTAAACTATACAGTGAGAAGTGGACCCCACTGGCATTTTACTCTAGCCTCACGCTAAAGCAATATTGGCCTTTGTAAACCCAATAGGTAGACAACCCTTGTCAATTGCAACTCTTGCAACTCTTACAACTGATCCTAAATACACCTTATCCTCACGCTAAAGCAATATTGGGTAAGTGTATTTCAGATTAACTTGCCAATTATCAAATATATGTTACTGACATTATCCTCACGCTAAAGCAATATTGGATAACATGTTCGCATATATTTGACTCATCTCATGTTTTACCGGCATTAGATTAAATCACACCGACCAAATCCCTCATGCTAAAGCAATATTGGGAAAGACCATAGTGACCTATTTAATACCGTATTGACAAGGCGGATCATTAAAATATTAACACATAACACAATAATTTTTTTTTTAATCTGATTAAGAGAGATTTTAAATACAGGCACTCATCTCATGAGAAGGTTATTCTCAATCAATTATTCAATCATGTGCAAACACAACTAACCCCCATCAGTGGGGTTCCCTTGTGGTTACCAACATGAAAAAAAAATAATTGTCCTGGTTTATCATGTAAATTAATAACTCTTATTATTACAACTCATAAACCCCCCACATGCATAAAATAATAAAAAAAAATTACTCTTTTTTTTTTTTTTTTTTTTTATGAACGCCGCGGCGATGCTCTTTCAGCGCTGCGGCGCTAGGGCTTCAAAAGTCTCAGCGCTGCGGCGATGCTCTTTCAGCGCTGCGGCGCTAGGGCTTCAAAAGCCTCAGCGCTGCGGCGCTCTTTTAGCACCGCTGGGGCGCTGCAGGGCAGTGCTTTCAGCGCTGGCGCGCCATGTACTCAGCGCCCCTGCGATAACCATCACTGGCGCGTTATATACTCAGCGCCCCTGCGATCACCATCGCTGGCGCGTTATACACGTAGCGCCCCAGCGTTCATATGAACGCTGCCGCGCTGAACATAAGCGCTGCGGCGTTCCAGGGACTGTTTTTTTTCAATTTTACATATTCAACACTTGAATTGCATCCGAACATCCCCAGAAATTGTCATACAATTTAACTAACATTTAGCCAACTATAAAAAACACCCAAAACAACACAAAATTGCTCTGATACCAATTGTTGGGAGTTGTTCATTTATGGGTGTTTGCATGTGGGTTTTGTGTTTAATCACAATTTATACATATCTCATATATATAATGAAGCAGCGGAAGCTTAAAGTATTGCAGTAAACACAATCACAATTTATTAATCAGAAACGAGATTGAGAAATAACCCTTGAAGCCTTTGGTTGGAGATTGTTGAAGTCCACCAAAATGTTGTCTTTGATCAATTCTAGTAATCAACAATGGTGGGTTTGATTATCTAGAATGACAGCTTTTGATCCAGCACTTGTTTAACTACTTAAACTTGTGTTCTTGATTTTTTCTTTTGATTAACACTTAATCAAATAATCAAAAACCTATTTTGCTAAATTAGTTTTAAGCCTTAAAAGAAAATAATGAATTCAACTCTTGAATCCATTAATTAGAAGACAATTTCTCTTTTCTCTCTTTGTAAAATGGCTGAGCTAATTTTGCAAAATCAATTTAACAAAAACCTCTTCAATTTAATTTACATTTGTTTTATTTATACAAATGAATTTAATTTCATTTCATAACACTTAATTTCACTTAATTTCAATTTGAATTTAATCTAACCTAATCATAGTTAACTCTTAACTTTAGTTAGGTTAAACTAACATTAAAATATTCTAACTATAGTTAACTCTTAACTCTAGTTAATTAAAAGAATATTTAATTATTTTAACCATGGTTAACTAACTTAACTATGGTTAGGTTAACTTTTACTTAACCATTAAGTATAGTTAATCTAACTTAACTAAATGGTTAACTCTTAACCTTAGTTAAACTTAAATTATTTATTCAACAATTAAATAAATAATTATTTATTTGAATTATTTAACGATTAAATAATTATCAAGTGAAATTACAATTATGTCCTTACTCGGTTACCATGTTAACCTAAAGTGGGTCCCACCATCTGACCATATACTTTAGTTAACGTAACCTTAGTAAATTGCTGGATTTTACTGTATTAAACTATTTAATACGGTACGCTGCCCTAGTGCTCAAAGAGTACATTTCATATTGGGACTCCCTAGGTCCACGCCCGATTCGTCAAATGAAACTATTTCACAAGTCCGTGAACGATGCCCCACGCACACGTTACGGATATTACAAATCAGCGCGTCAGACCATACATGTTGAGGTTACTCCATATTCGTATAATCCTTCCGTCATTATATCCAGGATGAACGGGATATAGATCATTACCGTCAAATCCCGATAATTTCATCCATCACTTTATTATCTTCAGATTCGTATCTTTATGAACAATTTACGCAAACACTTTTGCTATAATGTTCGAACCTGGAGGAAACTCCTTTCCCAGGTTAATTGCTTACGGCCATAAGACTTTACAAGATACAATCTCGAAGTTCGGATATACTACCCATCTATGTGAGCTGGCGGATCCCATATCTACGCACACCGAACTCCATGAGCATCGGACCATACCCAGCGACACGTAGCGGTCAGACCATGAAAGGTCTCTGACATACGTGGAACCAAAGTATGATGGATCTCCCACAAGTTCACCGTGGTGCTCAGGTCGAAGGACCACAAATACTACTCAACTCGAGAGGACCTTCCTTTGACGGTTTCATAGGATATCTATTGGGGTCCTCATGAGTCTGTTCAGTATCCAGTCCTAACTGAATACCTGTATGTCTATATGAACTTCAACCAAGCTCATGGTTAACTAAGAATAACCATTTGTACAATACAGCTATAGACATACACTAATCTATGTGTTTCACCGATAGACCCTCATTGGTAAACGTAGATCAGGAACTCTTTATTTGAGAAGATACTTCCATAACGACATTTCTTAGTCTCTTTTGCAACTCTTTGCAATTTTGTCATTACTAGTAGATTCTCAGGTCTTTGTTACATTATAGATTAGGTTCTAACTTTTTAGATCCCGCTGGGTATTATAACCTGCTAACACTTAGCATTTATAACTATCAGCTTTGCTAACTCTTAGCCATGGTTTAAACTTCTTTAAACCAGATATGAACTCATTCAGATCATATCATTTTTATAATGTTACAAGCTTAATTACCATTTAATAAAAGTTATCAGCGATTTAATAAAATATGCATTGTATAAATATTACAAACTTAATATTCATACAAACTGGGATGGCGCGTAAGCACATACCCTAACAAACTCCCACTTGCTCTAGTGCCATGCATACTGGTATCTTATACCCATAGCCTCCACGTGTTTCTCAAACACCTTTGGAGTTAAGGCTTTAGTAAGTGGATCCGCTACATTATTTATAGAATCTACTCTACAAATTATTATATCACCCCTAGCCAAGATCTCTCTAATTATGTGGTATTTCCTCTCCACATGTTTAGATCTCTGATGTGCTCTTGGCTCTTTTGCTTGTGCAATGGCTCCATTATTGTCGCAAAATAATGGGATAGGATCTTTCGAACTTGGAACTATTCCGAGTTCTGCGACAAACTTACGTATCCACACTGCTTCTTTTGCAGCTTCAGAAGCGGCAATATATTCTGCCTCAGTGGTAGAATCAGCTGTGGATCCCTGTTTGGTGCTTTTCCAACTCACTGCAGCACCGTTGAGAATAAACACATACCCAGATGTAGACTTTCTATCATCTAGGTCAGACTGAAAGTCTGAATCTGCGTATCCTCTCACTTGCAAGTCACCATCTCCATAAACAAGAAACTTGTCCTTCGTACCCTTAAGGTATTTCAGGACATGTTTGACTGCCATCCAATGGCTGTCACCTGGATCAGCCTGGTATCGGCTAGTAATACTTACAGCCATACTGATATCAGGTCTCGTGCACATCATAGCATACATCAAGCTTCCTACAGCTGATGCATATGGCATGTTAGACATTCTAACTCTTTCATCTTCTGTTTGAGGAGACATTTTCCTCGAAAGATGAATGCCATGTCTAAAAGGTACACTAGTTGTCTTACAATTAGTGAAACTGTACCTTTCTAAGACACTATCAATATACGATGATTGGGAGAGTCCTATCAGCTTCCTCGCTCTATCTCTATAGAGTTTTATACCTAGTATATAGGAAGCCTCTCCCAAATCCTTCATGGAGAAGTTCTTACTCAGATAGCTCTTGACTGATTGCAACATACCTATATCATTCCCAATGATAAGTATGTCATCAACATAGAGAACTAAGAAAACTATCATGCTCCCACTGACCTTTCTATACACACAAGCTTCCTCTTCATTTTTGATGAAACCAGACCCTCTGATTACTTCATCAAAACGAAGATTCCAGCTTCGGGATGCCTGCTTAAGTCCATAAATGGACTTCTTCAGTTTGCATATTAGACCAGAGGTCAAGCTAGATGCAAAACCTTCAGGCTGTTCCATGTATATCTCTTCATCGAGATATCCATTTAGGAACGCCGTCTTCACATCCATCTGCCATATCTCATAATCATAATATGCTGCAAATGCCAATAATATACGAATTGACTTGAGCATCGCTACTGGTGCAAAAGTTTCCTCATAGTCGATCCCAGATCGCTGAGTATAACCTTTGGCAACCAGTCTGGCTTTAAAGGTTTCAACCTTTCCATCAAGCCCACGCTTCCGTTTATAAATCCATTTACAACCGATAGGAACTATTCCTTCAGGAAGCTGAACCAAGTCCCAGACTTGATTCTGATGCATAGAGTCAATTTCGGATTTCATGGCATCTTGCCATTTTCCCGAGTCAATGTCCAACATCGACTCTCTATAGGTCAAAGGATCATTTTCTTCAATTAAGAAAACTCCAAGCGCACCTTCAGGTATCTGACCATACCTAGTAGGTGGCCTAGACATCCTTTGTGACCTACGAGAATGGTGTGTTAAAGGTATTTCACTCGATTGAGCCTGAGTTTCCATCAGTGGTTCATCAGTGTTTTGATTGACTTCATCAAGTTCAATCTTTTTACAATCCCCACAATCCATAAGAAACTGTTTCTCAAGAAAAGTGGCATTACGAGCAACGAACACATTTCGTTGTTCAGGATCATAAAATTGGTATCCCATTGAATTCTTAGGATATCCGATGAACCGATACTTATACCCCCTGGGTGCAAGTTTATCCTGTTGTGCAACATTTACATAAGCAGGACAGCCCCAAATTTTAAAATATTTGAGACTTGGTTTCCTTCCAGTCAATATCTGATATGGAGTAGAAGGAACAGCTTTAGATGGAACTCTGTTCAATATGTGAGTTGACGTTTGTAGGGCATGACCCCACAGATATTCAGGAAGATCGGTAAAGCTCATCATCGATCGGACCATATCCAATAAAGTCCGATTCCTCCTCTCCGATACACCATTGTGTTGCGGAGTACCTGGAGGACTATATTGAGCTAGAATCCCATTCTCTTTTAAATAATCCAAAAATTCACCGCTCATGTATTCACCGCCTCGATCTGATCGAAGGCACTTGATGTACATTCCGGTTTGTTTCTCTACTTCAAGTCGGAATTCTTTGAACTTTTCAAAGGTTTCTGACTTATGTTTCAAAAGAAACATATACCCGTATCGTGACAAATCATCGATAAAAAGTACAAAGTATCGAAATCCACCCATAGCAGTATGATTCATTGGACCGCATACATCTGTATGTACAAGTTCCAATAAATCTGAGGCACGGTGTCCTACACCTGCAAATGGAGATTTGGTCAACTTTCCCTGAATACATGATTCACAAACTGGATAAGGCTGTATGGTCAGATCAGGTATCTGTCCATCCTTAACCAGACGGGTTAGGCGTCTCACACCTATATGACCTAATCTCATATGCCATATTTTCGTTTCATTTAAAGTTTCCGAATTTCCACTAGTACTAGCTTGCATACTCATGACACTGCTTGTTGTATCTAATATATAATGCCCATTCACTAACCGACAATCAGCTAATAAAACATCATACATATCATATAATAATAAGGAACAGTTTCGAATATTCATATGATACCCTTCACTGTCGAGTACAGGAAGGGATATTATCTGTCTGATGATGTTGGGAACAAAATAACAATTATTTAATACAACATATTTATTACATGGGAGAAGTAAATCCAAATGTCCTACAGCTTCAACCTGCAGGAAATCACCATTTCCAGCTCGAAGCTTTACCTCTCCTGGCTGCAGCAATCTAACTTCCCTCAGACCCTGTAACATATTACAGATGTGAGAAGGACATGCTGTATCTAATACCCAGCCTGCATTAGCATCAAATGCTAAAGAAATGTCAATGATAGGAAAGCAAATACCTGAGGGAGCCTTCTTCAAGCTTGCAAGATATTTAGGGCAGTTACGTTTCCAGTGCCCCTCATCGCTGCAAAAGAAACATTTTCCTTTTGCCTTGCTTTTCTCTAGAGGTTTGGATATCGGTCGCTTCTGAGGACCTATTCGGGGTGTCTGCCTCATCTTCTTTTTCTTCCCTTTGGACTTCAAAGAAGCCCTCGGGGTAGAAGATGAAGCACCCTGAATTAGGAGGGATGAGCCTCCTTTATTCATATCCTCATATGCTGTCCTCAACATGTTATGAAGTTCAGCATATGTAGGGGTCAATTCTTGCATATTAAAGTTCATGATGAATTGCGTAAATGACCCCGGAAGCGACTGGAGAATCAAACTATTCCCCAAACTATTGTTTAAAGAAATTTCCATAGTCTCAAGCCTCTCAATATATCTGATAATTTTAAGGACATGAGGACTCACTGGACTACCCTCAGGAAGTCTAGCCTGAAAGAGTGCTTTGGCGACACGATATATCTCAATCTGAGGTCTATCACCAAAAAGCTCCTTCAGGTGGAGCATGATGCTGCTAGCATTTTCCATATGGAGATGCTCTCTCTGCAGCTCATGAGACATCGAGGCAAGGATGTAAGATTTAACTTTTAAATCTTCATCCAACCATTTCTGATATGTCACCCTTTCTTCTGGGGTGGCATCATCAGAAACTCCTGAGGGCATTTTCTGATCAACAATATACCCAAGTCTCTCAGAATTCAGAACAATTTTGAGATTAGTCATCCATTCTGAATAGTTATCAGCACCCTTGAGTTGGTTGGCATCTAGAATGCGCATCAAAGGGTTGTTTGAAGCCATATTAATCTTCATAAGACAAAATAGAATAGATATGTGTCAGCGGATTATTAATTAATCAAATCGCTAATAAAAACGTTTTAAATCATGGGTATAACAATTATACAATTTTTAATTTAAAAACGCCCTCCCACTGCTTTACATAATCCCTTTAATCTCTCTAACGAGATAACGATAGTTTAAGAATTTTTAAACTATACAGTGAGAAGTGGACCCCACTGGCATTTTACTCTAGCCTCACGCTAAAGCAATATTGGCCTTTGTAAACCCAATAGGTAGACAACCCTTGTCAATTGCAACTCTTGCAACTCTTACAACTGATCCTAAATACACCTTATCCTCACGCTAAAGCAATATTGGGTAAGTGTATTTCAGATTAACTTGCCAATTATCAAATATATGTTACTGACATTATCCTCACGCTAAAGCAATATTGGATAACATGTTCGCATATATTTGACTCATCTCATGTTTTACCGGCATTAGATTAAATCACACCGACCAAATCCCTCATGCTAAAGCAATATTGGGAAAGACCATAGTGACCTATTTAATACCGTATTGACAAGGCGGATCATTAAAATATTAACACATAACACAATAATTTTTTTTTTAATCTGATTAAGAGAGATTTTAAATACAGGCACTCATCTCATGAGAAGGTTATTCTCAATCAATTATTCAATCATGTGCAAACACAACTAACCCCCATCAGTGGGGTTCCCTTGTGGTTACCAACATGAAAAAAAAATAATTGTCCTGGTTTATCATGTAAATTAATAACTCTTATTATTACAACTCATAAACCCCCCACATGCATAAAATAATAAAAAAAAATTACTCTTTTTTTTTTTTTTTTTTTTATGAACGCCGCGGCGATGCTCTTTCAGCGCTGCGGCGCTAGGGCTTCAAAAGTCTCAGCGCTGCGGCGATGCTCTTTCAGCGCTGCGGCGCTAGGGCTTCAAAAGCCTCAGCGCTGCGGCGCTCTTTTAGCACCGCTGGGGCGCTGCAGGGCAGTGCTTTCAGCGCTGGCGCGCCATGTACTCAGCGCCCCTGCGATAACCATCACTGGCGCGTTATATACTCAGCGCCCCTGCGATCACCATCGCTGGCGCGTTATACACGTAGCGCCCCAGCGTTCATATGAACGCTGCCGCGCTGAACATAAGCGCTGCGGCGTTCCAGGGACTGTTTTTTTTCAATTTTACATATTCAACACTTGAATTGCATCCGAACATCCCCAGAAATTGTCATACAATTTAACTAACATTTAGCCAACTATAAAAAACACCCAAAACAACACAAAATTGCTCTGATACCAATTGTTGGGAGTTGTTCATTTATGGGTGTTTGCATGTGGGTTTTGTGTTTAATCACAATTTATACATATCTCATATATATAATGAAGCAGCGGAAGCTTAAAGTATTGCAGTAAACACAATCACAATTTATTAATCAGAAACGAGATTGAGAAATAACCCTTGAAGCCTTTGGTTGGAGATTGTTGAAGTCCACCAAAATGTTGTCTTTGATCAATTCTAGTAATCAACAATGGTGGGTTTGATTATCTAGAATGACAGCTTTTGATCCAGCACTTGTTTAACTACTTAAACTTGTGTTCTTGATTTTTTCTTTTGATTAACACTTAATCAAATAATCAAAAACCTATTTTGCTAAATTAGTTTTAAGCCTTAAAAGAAAATAATGAATTCAACTCTTGAATCCATTAATTAGAAGACAATTTCTCTTTTCTCTCTTTGTAAAATGGCTGAGCTAATTTTGCAAAATCAATTTAACAAAAACCTCTTCAATTTAATTTACATTTGTTTTATTTATACAAATGAATTTAATTTCACTTAATTTCAATTTGAATTTAATCTAACCTAATCATAGTTAACTCTTAACTTTAGTTAGGTTAAACTAACATTAAAATATTCTAACTATAGTTAACTCTTAACTCTAGTTAATTAAAAGAATATTTAATTATTTTAACCATGGTTAACTAACTTAACTATGGTTAGGTTAACTTTTACTTAACCATTAAGTATAGTTAATCTAACTTAACTAAATGGTTAACTCTTAACCTTAGTTAAACTTAAATTATTTATTCAACAATTAAATAAATAATTATTTATTTGAATTATTTAACGATTAAATAATTATCAAGTGAAATTACAATTATGTCCTTACTCGGTTACCATGTTAACCTAAAGTGGGTCCCACCATCTGACCATATACTTTAGTTAACGTAACCTTAGTAAATTGCTGGATTTTACTGTATTAAACTATTTAATACGGTACGCTGCCCTAGTGCTCAAAGAGTACATTTCATATTGGGACTCCCTAGGTCCACGCCCGATTCGTCAAATGAAACTATTTCACAAGTCCGTGAACGATGCCCCACGCACACGTTACGGATATTACAAATCAGCGCGTCAGACCATACATGTTGAGGTTACTCCATATTCGTATAATCCTTCCGTCATTATATCCAGGATGAACGGGATATAGATCATTACCGTCAAATCCCGATAATTTCATCCATCACTTTATTATCTTCAGATTCGTATCTTTATGAACAATTTACGCAAACACTTTTGCTATAATGTTCGAACCTGGAGGAAACTCCTTTCCCAGGTTAATTGCTTACGGCCATAAGACTTTACAAGATACAATCTCGAAGTTCGGATATACTACCCATCTATGTGAGCTGGCGGATCCCATATCTACGCACACCGAACTCCATGAGCATCGGACCATACCCAGCGACACGTAGCGGTCAGACCATGAAAGGTCTCTGACATACGTGGAACCAAAGTATGATGGATCTCCCACAAGTTCACCGTGGTGCTCAGGTCGAAGGACCACAAATACTACTCAACTCGAGAGGACCTTCCTTTGACGGTTTCATAGGATATCTATTGGGGTCCTCATGAGTCTGTTCAGTATCCAGTCCTAACTGAATACCTGTATGTCTATATGAACTTCAACCAAGCTCATGGTTAACTAAGAATAACCATTTGTACAATACAGCTATAGACATACACTAATCTATGTGTTTCACCGATAGACCCTCATTGGTAAACGTAGATCAGGAACTCTTTATTTGAGAAGATACTTCCATAACGACATTTCTTAGTCTCTTTTGCAACTCTTTGCAATTTTGTCATTACTAGTAGATTCTCAGGTCTTTGTTACATTATAGATTAGGTTCTAACTTTTTAGATCCCGCTGGGTATTATAACCTGCTAACACTTAGCATTTATAACTATCAGCTTTGCTAACTCTTAGCCATGGTTTAAACTTCTTTAAACCAGATATGAACTCATTCAGATCATATCATTTTTATAATGTTACAAGCTTAATTACCATTTAATAAAAGTTATCAGCGATTTAATAAAATATGCATTGTATAAATATTACAAACTTAATATTCATACAAACTGGGATGGCGCGTAAGCACATACCCTAACAAACTCCCACTTGCTCTAGTGCCATGCATACTGGTATCTTATACCCATAGCCTCCACGTGTTTCTCAAACACCTTTGGAGTTAAGGCTTTAGTAAGTGGATCCGCTACATTATTTATAGAATCTACTCTACAAATTATTATATCACCCCTAGCCAAGATCTCTCTAATTATGTGGTATTTCCTCTCCACATGTTTAGATCTCTGATGTGCTCTTGGCTCTTTTGCTTGTGCAATGGCTCCATTATTGTCGCAAAATAATGGGATAGGATCTTTCGAACTTGGAACTATTCCGAGTTCTGCGACAAACTTACGTATCCACACTGCTTCTTTTGCAGCTTCAGAAGCGGCAATATATTCTGCCTCAGTGGTAGAATCAGCTGTGGATCCCTGTTTGGTGCTTTTCCAACTCACTGCAGCACCGTTGAGAATAAACACATACCCAGATGTAGACTTTCTATCATCTAGGTCAGACTGAAAGTCTGAATCTGCGTATCCTCTCACTTGCAAGTCACCATCTCCATAAACAAGAAACTTGTCCTTCGTACCCTTAAGGTATTTCAGGACATGTTTGACTGCCATCCAATGGCTGTCACCTGGATCAGCCTGGTATCGGCTAGTAATACTTACAGCCATACTGATATCAGGTCTCGTGCACATCATAGCATACATCAAGCTTCCTACAGCTGATGCATATGGCATGTTAGACATTCTAACTCTTTCATCTTCTGTTTGAGGAGACATTTTCCTCGAAAGATGAATGCCATGTCTAAAAGGTACACTAGTTGTCTTACAATTAGTGAAACTGTACCTTTCTAAGACACTATCAATATACGATGATTGGGAGAGTCCTATCAGCTTCCTCGCTCTATCTCTATAGAGTTTTATACCTAGTATATAGGAAGCCTCTCCCAAATCCTTCATGGAGAAGTTCTTACTCAGATAGCTCTTGACTGATTGCAACATACCTATATCATTCCCAATGATAAGTATGTCATCAACATAGAGAACTAAGAAAACTATCATGCTCCCACTGACCTTTCTATACACACAAGCTTCCTCTTCATTTTTGATGAAACCAGACCCTCTGATTACTTCATCAAAACGAAGATTCCAGCTTCGGGATGCCTGCTTAAGTCCATAAATGGACTTCTTCAGTTTGCATATTAGACCAGAGGTCAAGCTAGATGCAAAACCTTCAGGCTGTTCCATGTATATCTCTTCATCGAGATATCCATTTAGGAACGCCGTCTTCACATCCATCTGCCATATCTCATAATCATAATATGCTGCAAATGCCAATAATATACGAATTGACTTGAGCATCGCTACTGGTGCAAAAGTTTCCTCATAGTCGATCCCAGATCGCTGAGTATAACCTTTGGCAACCAGTCTGGCTTTAAAGGTTTCAACCTTTCCATCAAGCCCACGCTTCCGTTTATAAATCCATTTACAACCGATAGGAACTATTCCTTCAGGAAGCTGAACCAAGTCCCAGACTTGATTCTGATGCATAGAGTCAATTTCGGATTTCATGGCATCTTGCCATTTTCCCGAGTCAATGTCCAACATCGACTCTCTATAGGTCAAAGGATCATTTTCTTCAATTAAGAAAACTCCAAGCGCACCTTCAGGTATCTGACCATACCTAGTAGGTGGCCTAGACATCCTTTGTGACCTACGAGAATGGTGTGTTAAAGGTATTTCACTCGATTGAGCCTGAGTTTCCATCAGTGGTTCATCAGTGTTTTGATTGACTTCATCAAGTTCAATCTTTTTACAATCCCCACAATCCATAAGAAACTGTTTCTCAAGAAAAGTGGCATTACGAGCAACGAACACATTTCGTTGTTCAGGATCATAAAATTGGTATCCCATTGAATTCTTAGGATATCCGATGAACCGATACTTATACCCCCTGGGTGCAAGTTTATCCTGTTGTGCAACATTTACATAAGCAGGACAGCCCCAAATTTTAAAATATTTGAGACTTGGTTTCCTTCCAGTCAATATCTGATATGGAGTAGAAGGAACAGCTTTAGATGGAACTCTGTTCAATATGTGAGTTGACGTTTGTAGGGCATGACCCCACAGATATTCAGGAAGATCGGTAAAGCTCATCATCGATCGGACCATATCCAATAAAGTCCGATTCCTCCTCTCCGATACACCATTGTGTTGCGGAGTACCTGGAGGACTATATTGAGCTAGAATCCCATTCTCTTTTAAATAATCCAAAAATTCACCGTTCATGTATTCACCGCCTCGATCTGATCGAAGGCACTTGATGTACATTCCGGTTTGTTTCTCTACTTCAAGTCGGAATTCTTTGAACTTTTCAAAGGTTTCTGACTTATGTTTCAAAAGAAACATATACCCGTATCGTGACAAATCATCGATAAAAAGTACAAAGTATCGAAATCCACCCATAGCAGTATGATTCATTGGACCGCATACATCTGTATGTACAAGTTCCAATAAATCTGAGGCACGGTGTCCTACACCTGCAAATGGAGATTTGGTCAACTTTCCCTGAATACATGATTCACAAACTGGATAAGGCTGTATGGTCAGATCAGGTATCTGTCCATCCTTAACCAGACGGGTTAGGCGTCTCACACCTATATGACCTAATCTCATATGCCATATTTTCGTTTCATTTAAAGTTTCCGAATTTCCACTAGTACTAGCTTGCATACTCATGACACTGCTTGTTGTATCTAATATATAATGCCCATTCACTAACCGACAATCAGCTAATAAAAC
Source organism: Ailanthus altissimus (assembly GCA_946807835.1). Lineage (NCBI taxonomy): Eukaryota > Viridiplantae > Streptophyta > Magnoliopsida > Sapindales > Simaroubaceae > Ailanthus > Ailanthus altissimus. The sequence goes on along the minus strand of OX327696.1, from coordinate 19,652,072 downwards.
ATCATACATATCATATAATAATAAGGAACAGTTTCGAATATTCATATGATACCCTTCACTGTCGAGTACAGGAAGGGATATTATCTGTCTGATGATGTTGGGAACAAAATAACAATTATTTAATACAACATATTTATTACATGGGAGAAGTAAATCCAAATGTCCTACAGCTTCAACCTGCAGGAAATCACCATTTCCAGCTCGAAGCTTTACCTCTCCTGGCTGCAGCAATCTAACTTCCCTCAGACCCTGTAACATATTACAGATGTGAGAAGGACATGCTGTATCTAATACCCAGCCTGCATTAGCATCAAATGCTAAAGAAATGTCAATGATAGGAAAGCAAATACCTGAGGGAGCCTTCTTCAAGCTTGCAAGATATTTAGGGCAGTTACGTTTCCAGTGCCCCTCATCGCTGCAAAAGAAACATTTTCCTTTTGCCTTGCTTTTCTCTAGAGGTTTGGATATCGGTCGCTTCTGAGGACCTATTCGGGGTGTCTGCCTCATCTTCTTTTTCTTCCCTTTGGACTTCAAAGAAGCCCTCGGGGTAGAAGATGAAGCACCCTGAATTAGGAGGGATGAGCCTCCTTTATTCATATCCTCATATGCTGTCCTCAACATGTTATGAAGTTCAGCATATGTAGGGGTCAATTCTTGCATATTAAAGTTCATGATGAATTGCGTAAATGACCCCGGAAGCGACTGGAGAATCAAACTATTCCCCAAACTATTGTTTAAAGAAATTTCCATAGTCTCAAGCCTCTCAATATATCTGATAATTTTAAGGACATGAGGACTCACTGGACTACCCTCAGGAAGTCTAGCCTGAAAGAGTGCTTTGGCGACACGATATATCTCAATCTGAGGTCTATCACCAAAAAGCTCCTTCAGGTGGAGCATGATGCTGCTAGCATTTTCCATATGGAGATGCTCTCTCTGCAGCTCATGAGACATCGAGGCAAGGATGTAAGATTTAACTTTTAAATCTTCATCCAACCATTTCTGATATGTCACCCTTTCTTCTGGGGTGGCATCATCAGAAACTCCTGAGGGCATTTTCTGATCAACAATATACCCAAGTCTCTCAGAATTCAGAACAATTTTGAGATTAGTCATCCATTCTGAATAGTTATCAGCACCCTTGAGTTGGTTGGCATCTAGAATGCGCATCAAAGGGTTGTTTGAAGCCATATTAATCTTCATAAGACAAAATAGAATAGATATGTGTCAGCGGATTATTAATTAATCAAATCGCTAATAAAAACGTTTTAAATCATGGGTATAACAATTATACAATTTTTAATTTAAAAACGCCCTCCCACTGCTTTACATAATCCCTTTAATCTCTCTAACGAGATAACGATAGTTTAAGAATTTTTAAACTATACAGTGAGAAGTGGACCCCACTGGCATTTTACTCTAGCCTCACGCTAAAGCAATATTGGCCTTTGTAAACCCAATAGGTAGACAACCCTTGTCAATTGCAACTCTTGCAACTCTTACAACTGATCCTAAATACACCTTATCCTCACGCTAAAGCAATATTGGGTAAGTGTATTTCAGATTAACTTGCCAATTATCAAATATATGTTACTGACATTATCCTCACGCTAAAGCAATATTGGATAACATGTTCGCATATATTTGACTCATCTCATGTTTTACCGGCATTAGATTAAATCACACCGACCAAATCCCTCATGCTAAAGCAATATTGGGAAAGACCATAGTGACCTATTTAATACCGTATTGACAAGGCGGATCATTAAAATATTAACACATAACACAATAATTTTTTTTTTAATCTGATTAAGAGAGATTTTAAATACAGGCACTCATCTCATGAGAAGGTTATTCTCAATCAATTATTCAATCATGTGCAAACACAACTAACCCCCATCAGTGGGGTTCCCTTGTGGTTACCAACATGAAAAAAAAATAATTGTCCTGGTTTATCATGTAAATTAATAACTCTTATTATTACAACTCATAAACCCCCCACATGCATAAAATAATAAAAAAAAATTACTCTTTTTTTTTTTTTTTTTTTATGAACGCCGCGGCGATGCTCTTTCAGCGCTGCGGCGCTAGGGCTTCAAAAGTCTCAGCGCTGCGGCGATGCTCTTTCAGCGCTGCGGCGCTAGGGCTTCAAAAGCCTCAGCGCTGCGGCGCTCTTTTAGCACCGCTGGGGCGCTGCAGGGCAGTGCTTTCAGCGCTGGCGCGCCATGTACTCAGCGCCCCTGCGATAACCATCACTGGCGCGTTATATACTCAGCGCCCCTGCGATCACCATCGCTGGCGCGTTATACACGTAGCGCCCCAGCGTTCATATGAACGCTGCCGCGCTGAACATAAGCGCTGCGGCGTTCCAGGGACTGTTTTTTTTCAATTTTACATATTCAACACTTGAATTGCATCCGAACATCCCCAGAAATTGTCATACAATTTAACTAACATTTAGCCAACTATAAAAAACACCCAAAACAACACAAAATTGCTCTGATACCAATTGTTGGGAGTTGTTCATTTATGGGTGTTTGCATGTGGGTTTTGTGTTTAATCACAATTTATACATATCTCATATATATAATGAAGCAGCGGAAGCTTAAAGTATTGCAGTAAACACAATCACAATTTATTAATCAGAAACGAGATTGAGAAATAACCCTTGAAGCCTTTGGTTGGAGATTGTTGAAGTCCACCAAAATGTTGTCTTTGATCAATTCTAGTAATCAACAATGGTGGGTTTGATTATCTAGAATGACAGCTTTTGATCCAGCACTTGTTTAACTACTTAAACTTGTGTTCTTGATTTTTTCTTTTGATTAACACTTAATCAAATAATCAAAAACCTATTTTGCTAAATTAGTTTTAAGCCTTAAAAGAAAATAATGAATTCAACTCTTGAATCCATTAATTAGAAGACAATTTCTCTTTTCTCTCTTTGTAAAATGGCTGAGCTAATTTTGCAAAATCAATTTAACAAAAACCTCTTCAATTTAATTTACATTTGTTTTATTTATACAAATGAATTTAATTTCATTTCATAACACTTAATTTCACTTAATTTCAATTTGAATTTAATCTAACCTAATCATAGTTAACTCTTAACTTTAGTTAGGTTAAACTAACATTAAAATATTCTAACTATAGTTAACTCTTAACTCTAGTTAATTAAAAGAATATTTAATTATTTTAACCATGGTTAAGTTAGTTAACTATGGTTAGGTTAACTTTTACTTAACCATTAAGTATAGTTAATCTAACTTAACTAAATGGTTAACTCTTAACCTTAGTTAAACTTAAATTATTTATTCAACAATTAAATAAATAATTATTTATTTGAATTATTTAACGATTAAATAATTATCAAGTGAAATTACAATTATGTCCTTACTCGGTTACCATGTTAACCTAAAGTGGGTCCCACCATCTGACCATATACTTTAGTTAACGTAACCTTAGTAAATTGCTGGATTTTACTGTATTAAACTATTTAATACGGTACGCTGCCCTAGTGCTCAAAGAGTACATTTCATATTGGGACTCCCTAGGTCCACGCCCGATTCGTCAAATGAAACTATTTCACAAGTCCGTGAACGATGCCCCACGCACACGTTACGGATATTACAAATCAGCGCGTCAGACCATACATGTTGAGGTTACTCCATATTCGTATAATCCTTCCGTCATTATATCCAGGATGAACGGGATATAGATCATTACCGTCAAATCCCGATAATTTCATCCATCACTTTATTATCTTCAGATTCGTATCTTTATGAACAATTTACGCAAACACTTTTGCTATAATGTTCGAACCTGGAGGAAACTCCTTTCCCAGGTTAATTGCTTACGGCCATAAGACTTTACAAGATACAATCTCGAAGTTCGGATATACTACCCATCTATGTGAGCTGGCGGATCCCATATCTACGCACACCGAACTCCATGAGCATCGGACCATACCCAGCGACACGTAGCGGTCAGACCATGAAAGGTCTCTGACATACGTGGAACCAAAGTATGATGGATCTCCCACAAGTTCACCGTGGTGCTCAGGTCGAAGGACCACAAATACTACTCAACTCGAGAGGACCTTCCTTTGACGGTTTCATAGGATATCTATTGGGGTCCTCATGAGTCTGTTCAGTATCCAGTCCTAACTGAATACCTGTATGTCTATATGAACTTCAACCAAGCTCATGGTTAACTAAGAATAACCATTTGTACAATACAGCTATAGACATACACTAATCTATGTGTTTCACCGATAGACCCTCATTGGTAAACGTAGATCAGGAACTCTTTATTTGAGAAGATACTTCCATAACGACATTTCTTAGTCTCTTTTGCAACTCTTTGCAATTTTGTCATTACTAGTAGATTCTCAGGTCTTTGTTACATTATAGATTAGGTTCTAACTTTTTAGATCCCGCTGGGTATTATAACCTGCTAACACTTAGCATTTATAACTATCAGCTTTGCTAACTCTTAGCCATGGTTTAAACTTCTTTAAACCAGATATGAACTCATTCAGATCATATCATTTTTATAATGTTACAAGCTTAATTACCATTTAATAAAAGTTATCAGCGATTTAATAAAATATGCATTGTATAAATATTACAAACTTAATATTCATACAAACTGGGATGGCGCGTAAGCACATACCCTAACACTTATAATATGTTTTTGCCACCTTATTAAATTTTACATATAATGTTGCATTATAAAACAAGCAACAAGTCTATATAACTACAATCAGTCATACTTTATATTCAAAAATTCTATAAATTATCTTCTACTACAGATACTCCAATAACTAAATATAAAGATAATATTACTTGAATTGCTCAAATTAGATGATGATATATCAAAGTGGACAAAATCAAGCATATCTCATTGAAGTTCTTTTACGCTATAAGCTCTAAAAAAATAAAAAAAACTAATGTCAAATGGATACGTTCTATTGATAATTTTACATATTTATTCACTACAGCTTTAACTATATGCGAACTTGAAAAAATGATACATAATATTAGTATGTATTGTCTTAACAAATTATCAAATTGATATATGTTATTTTGAGGAGAACTTTATATTAGAGGGAGCATAATCCATGAATAGGGAACTTTTAGAATTATTTTAAATCTATATGCATTGTACTTTTTTTTTTTTAACTAAGTTTTATCCTATTAAGTATTACTAATAATGATTTTAAACTATGTAGTTGCATAACTAACACGACTTTATGATTCATAAAAAAAATCGTTTTTTTTTTTGTAATTCTATTAAATATAATAAATAATAAATATATAGAAAATATTGTGATAAGTCTTTGTAGGTTCACCGCATACTTACAAATGGCAAGTTTGGAAGACTTCATCGGGACACTTAAGACTTCAAGAATGAAATTTTCATCTTTAATATCATACAAGTCTCTTTGTTTTCTCGTATTTTCATTTTTGTTTAAATTTATAACAAAAAAAATGATATTAATTAAAATAAAAGAAGTTGAGTGTTTTTTGAAGAAGAAAATCTTTCTTATAACAAATAAAATATTTTTTTAGTAAATGATGTTATAAATTAGGATTGGGCAATTATCGAGTTTGGTTCGTCCCAATTGATTTTATAAAAATGGAGCTAATTGGTTATTGTTAATCGAACTGATTCGATTTGAGTTTGATTCTCTAATTTGGTTTTCTTTTTTTTTTTTTGTAAAAACAAAGACATTAATCTCAAACTTTTTAAGTTATAAGAACCCTATTGACATAAAATGTTTAAGCTAATTCACTTTTCCATTCCAATTTATTGAGCTTTGCATCCATTAAAGTCAAGTAATAATGCATAAAAATAAACTGAATTTACAACAACAAATGAAATAAATTGAAAATAAAAAAATCATTGAGCGGAAACTCCCACAAGACTAAATAACTCCTATAAGACTCGATTATTTATTTAGTTTAAATAATTCCCACAAGGCACTGTATATATTTCGTAACAAAAATATCAAATTTTGAAAAGAAAAAAATTACAAACTTTTTTTAAATTAAAAAGTCATGGTGAGTGTATTATGCAGATTGGGCTGAGTGACGAACTGGCGGTGTAGCGTGTAGTAGGGCGATGGAATGCAGCGAAGGCTAGAGAGAGACACGAGATGGACAGTGAGAGAGAAGTTAATTGCAGTGGAGCGTGCAGTGTCGGCGATAGTGTTTTTTGAAGTCAACAGAGACGAGACGAAACTCTGACGTCCGACGGCGGCAGGTGGACGCAGTGTTCCCAGTTCAGAGACGATGGTCGAAGACGAGACGAGACAATGTTTTCCCCAAATCGTGTTTTCAATTTTCACTTTTTCCTGTTTATTAAGTCACATTTTTTAAATATCTTTTACAGAAAACGCTGCATTTTGACCAAATTTAATCAGTTTTAAATTTTGGTTTTCAAGCAAACCAAAAATCGAATAAACTGATCGGTTTGGCAACGTTTTGGCCAAATTTAATCGATTTAATTTTGGTTTTCAACCAAATCGAATAAACCGATCGGTTATATACCCATATCCGAACCGAATCAAATCAGTATTTTCTGATTCGGTTCGGTTGGTTAACCGGTCTTGCCCAACCCTATTATAAACTAACAGAATATATATATATATATCTATATTAATAGTATTATATTTACATAATTGAAATATATAATTACTATTTCTATAGTATTTTATATAAGTTTATTAATTGATATTAACTACTTGATGATCACCGGTTAATAATATATTAATTAAAATATAAATTTTTTACTTAAGTATAGTATCACTCTCGCTCTATTTATAATAAAATATATATAATTAATTTAATAAATTATAAAAATTATCGCATTATAAAATTTTAAATATGTGATAATTTTTTATAATATATTATATAATTAATAATTTACAACATCAAATATATATTTGCTTCGAAAATTGAGCGGAGAATAGATCATAGATATCCATATCCACGCAACCACCAACCAGGGCCATAATTAAAACTGGTCAAAAAAATGTAAACAACTTTCCTAAAAGAAAAAGAAATATAAACAACAATTGCTAATCGTGGACTGACACGTGGATGCCCCAACAACCGGAAACCATTCATACATAATCGGTTTGTCTATCAAGCTTGGAGCTTTTCCCTGTGTCGAGTGAAAGAGAAAGGTCTCAGAAAGGAAAATCATGGAGGCCGCCGCATTTTGTGGTGGCATCAGAGGAATCCCATGTCTCCATTCTTCTTCTTCTCCTAAAAGAACTCAAAAATGTGCTGCTGCTTTTGTAGTTCAGTCCATGGCTACCCAGAAACCTTTGCCATCAGCTGCCAGAACTGTCAGCTCCAGAAAGGTCGGTGACTCATTTTATTATTAACTTAATTGATGTTATTTAATTCAACTTGCTGCTAGATGCATATGTTGAGAAATATTGAGTGGTGGGTGTCAGTTGGTTCAATCACAAAAATCCCACTGACATCAAAATAGGTGAGGGTTTGGTTTCTATTTAATACAAACAGAGGGCTGATTCAATTGGATTTGTATGCATGGTATCATCTTTATTTAGTTTGCTTTTAACTTGTTGCATCACGAGGAATTGCAGAGCTCAGTTGTGTTCCCACTAGGCGAGCCAGGCCCAAGGAATGCGCCATTGGCAACCAGTACTCCTGTGAAGCTACTTACAAGAGTGGAGCAACTGAAACTACTATCAAAGGCTGAGAAAGCAGGCCTGCTATCTGCAGCTGAGAAGTTTGGTCTGTCTCTGTCAACCATTGAAAAACTGGGTTTGCTGTCAAAGGCCGAAGAATTGGGAGTCCTTTCAGCGGCTACAGACCCTGCAACTCCAGCGGCTCTCCTCACTCTCAGCTTGGGGTTGCTGCTTTTAGGCCCCTCTTGTGTTTATTTTGTGCCTGAAGATTACCCCAAGTTGTGGTCGCTCTAGTTTCGCTAGTGGGTGGGTCTGCAGCTTTTGCTGCCTCAAGTTTGGTTTCCAATTTGCAGAAATCAAACTGAATATTAAACCCAAATTCACAATGAGTTCAAATCATAGTTATTATGGCAGCAAGAATATATGATCTTGATCGTTCACTTTATGTATTTTACACCTTATGAATCGTCGAGTGAATTGCACTACATTTATGTGGGAAGTTCAAAAGTCAGTGCGTTCAATTTCTCTAAAGAAATGCGGGCAGCAGACACAACGACGAGATGACAAACTGCAAATGATAAGAAAAAACCGGAGATCATAGCAAAGTTAAAATCCTGTGTTTGCCACTTCTCATACTAAAATATCAATCAACTCTGCTAAATTAATTGCATTAAGCTACTGCTACTCAGTTTTTGTGTTAATGTGCGCTGAGGGAAAAAATGGCAGAGAATGATAATGAAAATACAGAGGATCTTTTTTAAGGAATGCATAATTGCACCAACACACCCTTTCATGTTAAGCAAAGCTTTTATGAAATTCCCCAAGAAAAATGAAAACCCGCAAGAATCTTCTCATAGGCAGTCGCAACTATAAAAATCAAAAACATGAATCCCTAGCTTCTTGAATCCCTCATTTTATACTGTCAAAAAATCTTCTCGTCTGTTTGCAACAGGACTACGATTCACACCACCTTGATGACCACCTCTTCTGTTTCCATTCTGATTCGCTCTTCCATCTCCGTTACGTCCACTTGAACCTTTTGGTCGCCCTGAAAACTCACCTTGACTTCTGAATTCATTTCTGCCATAACCCCGGCCTCCACCGAAGTACCCACGACCCTTGAAACTATCACTTCGGAACCCCCCTCTTCCTGAAGAAAACCTACCTCTACTACTGCCACTGCCTGCAAAAACCCACAATATCATTGGTTGTTTCACATAATTGGAGGCACTATTAGAATGAAAACCTTGGATAGAAATAATCACAACTAATGAAAATCACAAATATACTATCAGCTAACCTCGAGAGTTCGCTCTCTTTGCCTCAACATCTGCTTGACGATCCCCAATTATAATAGGAGAAGCCTGAAAATTTAATTTTGAAACTATTAGATCAAAAGATCTAAAAACAGGCGTGTTACAATAGCACCCAGAACCTACAATCTAAAAACAGGCAGGATAGTGTTACAGTAGCACCCAAACCTTACATGGAAATTTAATCCTCAAAACTTCAATTAACAGTAAATCAGTCCAAATATACGGTGCCACCAATTAGTGATACTAAACAGAAAATCCAAAGGAACAACCACTGATAAAGCCAAACGTGAAATCATTTATGCAATCAAAAGCAATAGGAAAAACAGTCGCTAGACAACAGTGGAAAGAAAGGCTCAATACCACAACGGCTTATTGAGCCTGAAATGACCCACCACTAAATTCCTAGAAACTTTGAGATAAGTATTATTTTACCGAAATAGTCTTAGACTCGCAAAAAGATGCAGACCTTCGACTCAAATCATCAACCCAATCTCCTTGGGGTCCTAAATTGTTAATAGATAAGCAATTAAACTAACAAAGTACTAAAAATTTGATTATGGACTAAAAATTAAAGTTTCTTAAATCACAAATCTTTCTCTTTTTCACTTAAACAATTCCAAACTAGAAATTGGGGTGCAAATCTTAATTTATTGTAATAACCTTGCTCCTCTTTAACCCAAACACACCTTTCTCACTCTAGAACACCTAACACTTCATTTGTCCTAAATTTGAGAAATCAAAATGCTTAAAGAAGTCGGCCATAAACTAAATGATGCAAATTCAAATTCTTTTGCATAAAAAAAGGCATTTAAATGAAAGTTTCCCAAATATTTTTCCTTCTCTTGACAACAACTTCCTATTCTCCAAAATGCAAACTTCTTCTCCCTTTTTTATTTTTATTTTTATTTTTTACTTTCTTTAGTTAGGGTTTCTAAAGTTGAGCTTGGTTTAACTTATGTTGGTTTTATTACTCCTTGATCCCACTTAAATAAGGTGCATGTGGCTTTTGATACCCATAAAATAGTAAGCCAGACTAGGATGGGCAATCCTTGAAGCTTATGCAGTTTCAAAATCTCCTAAAAAGCTTGAGAGGTTAAGGTACCTAGAAATGTTGAGGACAAGCTTTTCAAAAGCAGGAATGATTGTAATAGCTCATCCTAGTTTGGCCAATTATTTTAAGACTCATAAGCACCTTGTTTGAATTGAGTCAAAGAGTAATAAACACCCTGCATTAGTTAAGATCCAAGACAAAATTAAAACTCTTAAGTGAATAAAACAACCAAAAAATGATGAATATTGCGGAAGGACGAAAAATGGAGAATGGAGTTGGGCAAATTTCACGGAAGTGCTTTCATTATATTAAAATTAAGATTTTGAATTTGCTTCATTTAGTTTCTAAATAATTTCTTTTAGCATTTTGATCCCTAAATCATTGTGATTCTCCAATTTAGAAAGAATTAATGTGTTATTGTTGTAGAGAGAAAAACTCAAATGAGAAAGATGTGATTGGGTTTCAAGGAGTAAGATTACCACCCCAAATCATGATTTCTACTCCAATTTCTGGTTTAGGTTAATGTTTTAGGTGAAAAGGAGAAAAATTTATGATTTAAACCCTATGCTTTAGTCCTTATTCTAATTTTAAACTTTTAAAATTTTCATATTTTATTGATTTAATTGCTTGCTAATTATCAATTTAAAACCCCAAGCTGATTGGGTGAAGGATTTGAGTCAAATAACACAAGGTCCGAATCATTTTCATGACTCAATATGAAAACACGACTATTTCAATTAGAGAAGTAGGGGACTTGCCTCAAAAGTTTCTAGGAATTTGGGACGGATAATTCTAGAGCTAGCTTAAAAGTTATTTTAAGAGAGATTTGATTATTCCAAATTTATCCTAAGGCAAATGAGGGGAACAGATGAAATGTTTACTTAATGGACATTATTTCGTACTCTAGGTTTTTTAAAAAGGAGATGAATGATACATAGTTGGTCGTGAGTGTGCCATGTAAGACCTGAAACTGATCAAATCAATATAGATACTCTCTAGCCAACTGGTTGACCTAGTTATCATTTGCAAAACTACTTAAAACTTGAGTTTTTATCCCAACTAGATGTCTAGGAGTGTGTCATTTTTAGCTTTCCACTCTGCAACTAGAGCAAAGAGAGATGCAGACATTATGTCCATTGTCACAGCCTCAACCTCCAAGCTTGCTAAAGAGGCCCCTCATACAAAATTAGAATCAACGAAAAGAAAATCAATAACATATTCTGTTCTCATGTGATTGAAACTAGATCGAATGAGTTCAGAACTGGACCAGGTTTAAGATTGCAAATAAAGGAGAAATGAGATAAAACCAATTCAAATCAGGGACAAATTCAGTAAGAAGGTGGGTGTGGGTCAGAAATTACATAAAGAAATCAGTAATTGAGTGAGCCACCATGAGCTGGAAACAAAGGAAATTGAAACTTAGATCTAGACTGAACCACAACTTCTTCTGGTTGGAAAAATATATGTAGCTAATCCGAACAACTAAGAATATTAGTCTAAATGACTGAATTACTTCCTCATCCAGATTCAAACCATAGGCCAAAAAACTCGCTAGAAAACAAAATTTAAAAATTCCTAAAAATTACTGCCTAATTCAATCGGTTTCAGCTACTTGTTTTACAAGCTATAATATATCCATGTTGAAACTATAGACCATATAAAGTACAAATATGAAACTTCATAAAACCATTTCCTAGAAGATAGAATTCTAAAACCCTAAACTTAACCCTCAACCAGTATCAGTTATTTATGTAAATAACTCAGTACATCCCTAAAATATAGCTACTGAAAAGGAAAAAAAAACCATCTGTACACCCAAATAGAATTGGATCATCATCAAGGTCGACACATTGTTCTGAACCAGGTAATTTAAATACCAACTCATTTGCAATCATAAAGACAGTGCCAGAGAAGTCATAAAATCAAATCTAATTATGGTCCCAATAGGCAACACTATAAGACACGTCTCCCAAAGTAACCAAAAAACCCATGCATAGGTGGAGAGAGAGTCTTGGGTGCTCCTGGAGCATTTTCCCCCTTTTCATTATATTGTTTCCATGTGTATATTCACTTTTTCATGGTTGGTTGAGAACTACACACGGCAACAATTCAATGAAAAGATGCTCCAGGAGCACCCAAGATTTAGTATTCAAGGTGATGTCCCCCTCTTTTCCTCTTTTTCAATAGCAAACTGAAAAGGCATATCAATTCACAAAAACAGTGGTCCAGGAGTGGACCAGCTGTCCCCAAATAAACAAAATCACTTTTGAGTAGGGTAAAATACCCCAAGAAAAGAAGTCTAAAATGTTCAGTATATATCACTGCAGTCATAAGCTGTAAAACCACTGATGTCATAAACTTGTATTTGATAAACAATAGGGCCCAGAAAAAACATAGAATAGTTTTACATCTCATAGAGCACTTAGGTACAATAAGAAAGAAGATTTCTTTCTCTTGAAACTGGAGCTAAGAAATTTACTCGGCAAAATTAACCCTAATATATCAGAACACACACATAAGATACCAAGAAAAGCAAATTTTAGAGATTGAACAAAGATCTGAACTTTGATGAAAGAGACAATTTATAATAACAATATAAGAGATAATACCTCAAGTGCACTCTGCACTGAATCTGGAGTCTCAAATGCAACAAAGCCAAAACAATGCCCTTGCTGCAGGACACAAATATGCAATCCATAAGCACCACATCAAAGAATTCCATTTGGGTTGAAATGCACATTTATAATATCTAAAGCAAACCTTGCTACTTCTGACTTGGATGCCATTATTCTTAATAGGCCCAAATTTTTTAAATGCCTCCTCAAGTTGTGCAGGTGTTGCACTAAAAGGCAAATTACGTACATAAATGGAGCAACCTTCGGCTGCAATGAGTAGAACTTGAGTAAAAAATATGTTTATGCAACCAGAAAAAATAAAGCATCAACACATCTTGAACATGATATCCTAGATATGGGAAACCTAGATCCTACCAGATCCGCACATTACCTTGACACCATAAATCTGACACATCTTAATATACTAGTAGGACACAAATGGTTCCATTCGCAATGAGTTATACAACAAGTATCCTACAGGATGTTCAGAAATCTCAAGTTACAAATGCATACCTTCCTCATTAACATTACTACTTTCAGGAGCACTGTCAATGCTTGGAGCTGAAGCCTCAGATACAGGAGCAGGTTTTGCTGTGGCAGCTGACTGCAGATCAGTATTAGCAGGTGCTGGCCTCACTATTCGGGCAGGGACATAAGCTGGACCAGCTTTCATTACTTTCACCTATATGAACGTCAAACAGTTTAATAATTATCAAAAGGAAGGCCAACACTATATTCCATGAAACTGCCAAAGGTAAATATAAGCATCAAGCAATCAACTGACAATTGAAGCATATGATTTCTTCTCTGGCACATCCTCCTGAGCCACTGAAGTTGAATCTACACTAGCATGAATTTCATTCTGAACTGAATTATATGGGGGTTCAATGACCCCTTCTACAATCACAGATCCTTCTTCCTTATCAGAAGGATCATAGACTTCAGGACCATTATCAAGATCTTCTCCTTCAATGTCAACTGCTTGGTCTGCCGGAAGATGGTCATTATGATGAACAGGCTCTGGAAACAAAGATAAAAAGAATTCTATAACTCAAGCCGGAAGTTAATCCTAATATGACATCTGAGAAAATAGCTATGCCAACCTGGTGAATGAGTTACATCGGCTGTTGGAGCATTTTCATTGATACTATTAACTACGTCAGAATTGTTTTGCAATGATTCATTCTCCTCAACATATCTAAAGACATCATTTAAGACATAGTAGCCTTTGTCTTGTGGAGCTAAAAAGAATGTTTGCGAGAATTTCTTTCTTATATTGTCCTTTCCAGTTAAGCATCCGGTCACCAGAACAATCACCCCTTTCTCATGCGACTCCTGCGCATCTGCAGTTTTTATCTCTGCTGTGTAGTCTTCGTAATTCAGGGACAGAATCTTGTTGTTGATTGCCTGATCCACGTAAAAAGTGAAACTTTATCAACTTATCTTACAGAAAATGTAGTTTATAACTTCAATTCAGTTCAATCAAACTTTAAGGTAATGCATAGTAAAGAAAAACAGTTGAATAAATCTCAAACAATCCAATCACTGACCAGCTCTTCTACAGATCACTAGAATGCTGGTCTTCAGTAGCCACCATTAGATAACAAAATCTGTAACTCACTTCAATAATAGAATTACAACAAGCACATATCACCATCCAACAATACATCAGCAGTCAAAATCAACAAAATGATGATCTACATACAAAGTTTCTATGCAGCAGATCCCGCAATAATATAGCGACAATGATCTAAATACGAAGTTTTCTAAGCAGCAGATCCCACAATAATCTAACCAATTGACACTGTTCTTCGGTGTAAATAACTGACTAACCATCAGAAAATATGCACTCAGGTCAAATGTTTTGGTTTTTCCATGCAGTGATGGTATATATCAACAGGTATCAGCCGGATTCACTAGCATCAGACAAATACTCCATTTACCAAGTGAAGCAGAGTATTCATGCAAAGTTGATAGCAGCATCAGATAGAAGATATAAAAGTTCCCATGTTTCTTTATATTAAATTGTGTAAATGTGTATAACAACGATCTTGATTCCTATAAACTTACCTGCATGGTTGTCACTGTTGTCATAGTACCACTGTCGTCTGCACGGCTTAGTAAACTTGAATCCTGATAGAACCTATGTACCAATTCTGGGGATTGGTGAAGAATATGATAATATTGCTCCACAAAGGCATTGCCAACTACGTGGGCACTGGGAGCTGGACTGCCTTCTTGAGCTGCCATCTACATGCAAATGAAAAATCATATAAGCAAAATAAATCTACAATCTAAGAAATTTAGATGAAGAAATATGACAACTATTATCAACTAAATAACAAGATCTAATTTCAGAAAGGTCAATTTAGAGAAAAGTTCCAGGCATTTATAAACTATAAAAGAAAAACCAAGAACCATATTCACAACCCAGACTAACAAATCCATCGAAACAGAATCTTTTCCAGTACACAAGGGTGAGACCAACCCCGCGATTGTATGTCATATACAGTAAAACTAGAAGGGAAGAATGGATTTCTCATTTAGACTGTTTTTCAACTTCAGAAAAACTTCCTATTGCAAATGTTAATAAAAGTAGGCCCATTCATGCCATACTCCAAATGTAATACTAGTACTGTAAAAAGTCAAATATCACAGCAGCACAGACTTAGTAAGCTGATTCTTGGTAAATACAAGCTGTTTTAATCATTTTACAAGCCTACGAGACAACAAACCATGCAAACGAGACAGGACCCCTCAATAAGAGTCTTCCCACCAAAGTTAAACTTAAATCCAAGTTAAAACTAATAAAAGCATCATTCATAAACAAGTAACATAAACACTAGACAGCAGAATTACAAAGCAACCATATCAAACAAAAGAGAAAGACACCTTAAAAAAAAAAGGCAACATACCCAGATACAAAGACTAAAAATCACAGTTAATCGCCAAACAAACCCTAACTCAAAAAGAAAACATAAAAAAACCCTAAAACATATAAGCACAGATGTGCAAGCTAAACAATAAAATATCGACTTTTAGATGTGGGTTTGATCCGGATCAGTCAGAAATTATATCAATTAACAAAAAGTATAGATCAAATGAAACACATAAAGCAGTAAATGAATAGAAACAAAAAAAAAATCAAAGAAAAATGAAAAGTACCTGTTTTGTGGGTACTTTGAGCTCGAACAAGTCAGAAACAGAGAACGAGATCTCAGAGAGAGAGAGTAGAAGACGGAAAGGAGGCAGTAAGCGTACGAGCAAAGCAAATGGAAGACAGAGAGCAAAACAAAGATACTGGGAAATTTATTTTTATATATAAAAATAAAGAATAAATAAATATTTTAAGTCTAAGCGTAGACCTCAAGAGAGTCTATTTCTATTACATGAAGTGAGAGATCAACAATCAATATAAACACAAATTCTCAACAAAAAAAAAAATCAACATAAACACGCACGGCAAAAAGGTCGCTTTGGCTTCGTGTTTTGGTTTTTGGTTTTGCTTCCCAAAATGTTTTGTTTTTTATTTTTTCACTTTTTATTATCATTATTATTAGTATTTAATTGAGTTTTTTAAAACAGAATTTATTTTTTAAAAAAGTTATTTATCATTTATTTGTTAATTAAAAAAATTTTAAACAAAAAATTATTTTATTACACATTATAAAAATGTTTATTTATTATTAAATTATAATAAAATATTTTATAATACATTTTAAAGATATTTTTAATATATACTTATTCTTTATTTATTTTTAATTAAATACTTATTTTTTATTTATAATGACGTATTGACTTACATTATTTCTCCTTGTTTTGGTGGAATGAAATTGTTGCATTGGAGGAGATTGTTAGGTGAGTGTGAGCACCTCATTTTGGAAATTTGATTTGCATGTGACCTTCACTTACATTATTATTATTATTAATTTATTTCATTTTCATTATGCTTTACTTTTTTCGTTAATTATGATTTATTCATTTATGCAATTTTTTTTTCTGAGGCATAAGAACTAGTATTGAAACAAGCGTATAATAAAAAGTATTTTATCACACGTAATCCCTACCAGCAAGATGCTTTCAAATTACTACGACGGTTCTTTGAAAACCGTATTATGATCTTTATATGGCTGGATAACGATATTTTCTTATGTGAATTTTAGTGTGTTTTAATAGAATTTTATTAGTCTTTCTAGCTGTTTTCGATGTTACTTTAGTTGTTATTTTAGATTTTAGTTTTGTTTCTCTTGACACTAAAAGTTGATAATTCGAGAGTTAACAAATTAAATTTATTTATTTATTTATTTTTGACATTTTAACGAATTAAATTTATTAATTATTAAAAAACATGATTATGACGTAGATATTTAAATGTTTAAATTAGTAATTATTTGGAAAAAAAATAAAAAGATAGGATAAGAATGCAAAAAGAATAGTGATTAATAGCTCTATATATAGACTCTTGTAATTTTGAAGATGACAATTTCGAGAATTTAAACATTTAAAGAGTATTATAAATTTATTTGAAGGATGGTATGATCTCAATGCGTAAATGCCAATCGAAATTATAATCTCCCATATTTATAGGGTGGGATGTAGATTTTAACCTGTAGTCTCTAGAACCTTACTATAATTTAGAAGTCTTATAAATGTTCCTTTTTAAAATTTTGCAATTTAAGTTTTATTGAAATTGAACTATATCTCTTTTTATCCCAATATGACTTGCATCGTAATTTTAAGAATGTCCTTTGAATTAGAAATTTTTCTTTAATAAGTTTAACTATCTACAACTCTTTATAACTCTTGTAAATTAAGTTCTTTTAAGAACTTCCTTTAATATTTGAAGTGGTAGAGTTTGGACTTATCTTTTACTTGATATAGGTAGACATTGTTCTTCTTGGTTGGAGTCTGATCAAATAGAATAGTGAAGTTACGACCAGTGTTCTAACCAATTCTAGGAATTGTGAGTTTAATCGAATGAGGTAATCAAGTTGTGACAAATACTCTGACTAACTCAATGAGAGTATAGATCTCATTTTTGGAGTATGATCTATAAAAATAGTTAGGTTATAACCAATGTTTTTACTAGCTCAAAAGTTGTAGCTCATTTTTTTCTCATTTAAAGTATGATTGAACAACATAATCAAGTTACGACCAATGTTCTGACTAGTTCAGAGGTTGTAAACTGTCTTTTCTCTTATAAAATCTGACCAAACAGGGTAGTCAAATTATAACTAATATTTTGATCAACTTAAAAATAGTGTTCATGATCTGAGGACATTTTTGGACCAATGTTGTCTTTTAAGTCTTTGCGAACCAAGACCTTTTGGGCTATGTAGGCTGACATTTTTTGAGTTTGATAGACTAGAGTCTTTAGGCCTTGTAGGCTAAAATTTAGGAGAGAATCAGGATCTCTTAGTTTTTAATATTAACTTGTTGACATTGAAAATTTTATAAGTAATACCCTTAGATTGAGGTATTTTGTAGAGTGCCTTATTTGTGTTCGATTGATATCCTCAATCCATTTTTGAATCTTTAAGATTTGCTCATTTGTCTAATGGGATTTCTTTTTTAGTAGATGCTCTTTGGGCCTACATTATGTGGACGTGTATTTTATGGCAATGATTGGACTTCAATTTTGAGTTGATGCCTTTTTTGCAATAAATATTCATGATCTCTCAAGAAATTTGCCACTTTCTGACAGTTTTTAATGAGTGGTTGTTTCCATTTTTTGAAATTACGATGGTATGTCATCATCTTGGGAGTTGATTGCTAATCGCACGATTGTGGTATGTTAGTTGAGAAGATGTATCTTTAATAGTATTTTTATCTCACAAATCTTGAATCAACTTGCTAAGATCTCTATTTCTTTAGTTGTATATATAGTTACATGACTTTTTCAATTCTTTATTTTTTGATTTTTTATTGTTGTTTTTCTATAGAGTGTATTCTCGTGATTCATAGCTTTTATCTTTCTCAACTTGGTGACTTTATTCTTTCAACCTCTTCTTTGGTAAGTGTTCTTTTTTTGGTATTTATCCTTCTGTTGTTATTTTCTTGCATTCTTTCTGGCTTAGTGCTTGTTGTGAGTCTTTATCCTTTGAGTGTTTGTTCAACAAGTTTTTTAGGGAAGTTCTTGATAAGTTGAAGTATGCACATTGTCTAAATATAAAAGTCATGTCTTTGATGGATAATTCTCAAAATGCATCTAGTTGAGATTTAGATTGTCTTGAGAATGATTTGGGTGTTAGGAGTAACTCAACCCAAGATGTAGTTGATATGAGTGCTCTAGAGGGTATAGAGTTCGGTCTATAAGTGAGGAGTCTTGCTCGAAGAGAGGATGCCATAGAGGCAGAAGATCCGTATAATCTCGAGCGAACTTTTAACAATAAAATGTCACTAATGATCCTTTAATAGGTTTGACAAAATTTTCCACGAGGTTGGGGCCCCAACCCGAATAAAGAATAAACGGGAAAAATGAGATTTTTTTATTTTTTGAGTTTTAAGTCAAGTATTGGGAAGAGTTCTCACCCACGAACTATATTCAGGTTGGGTATGGGGATAGATTATCACCCTGAACTTACTCCAAACCTCTAATTGAAAAAAATAATAATTTTAAAATTTTGTTAATTAAATTATATTATTATAATTTTAAAAATAGTTATAAAATATAAATAAATAAATAAATTTGGGTATGAATACTTATAAGGATCTCATTCTCATTTAAGAGATCTCCATCTATAAACTTAAACTATTTAATTCAGGTATAGGGTATGTATAAACTTTTTTGACCCCATTCAAGTATGGGGATGAGGATGGGGATTACCATCCCTGATCTACCCTATTGCCAGCCCCATCCTTTAAGAGTATGGGGGAGTGTTTCATTACTCTAATAGGCTGAAGAAGTTTGTAGTTCTAATAATAAGGATGCTCCGTTTGAGCTAAATTATCCTCATTACCATCATTTTTAGTGTAAGGGGGGAAGTTCTTGTTGAATTAAAAAGGAGAATAGAGATTCCTGATTATATTATTTTAAGGGTTTCTTGAAAAAATGAGTATGTGAATGGGCCACTGGATGGGAAGATGGCTTTGAATTTACAACTTTTTAAGTTGAGGTTAAGACTACCCTTTTAATAATTTTTTGTGGATATTTTATCCCACTTAAATTTGGCACCGTGCCAATTAAATCTAAATGGTTAAAAAGTCTTGGTGGGACTTTTTATATTATGTGGAGTAAAGCTAATCTTACATGTCCATATTTTCTCGAGCTCCAAAGCTCATATTAGATTAAGGTGAATGCTAGTTAATAAAAAGGTTTTTACTCCTAACTTTTTATGATAGGAAAAAAAGGGTATTGCTCATGTAAATAACTTGCTCTTGAGAAATGCTAGGTGGAAACACCTTTGTTTTTTTCTTGATGAGAGTGGAGGCAAGTCTATGAGGGTCTATATGGTCCTTAGTCATGTCCACAAATCTTTATTAGGAGATGTTACTCATTTATTCTATTTCCTTTTTAGTGGATGTTTCTTTTTTTCTTTTTAATTGTTTTTTAGTCTTCGAAACCTTGTGATAAACGCATTTTACATATGATAATTTACCCTCATAATTTGATAAATGCTCATTTTGAATGTGAATATATAGCTTTTTATGTATTTATTATTATTTTATAGGTTTTAACCAAATGGTGCAAAAAGAGGAGCAAAATGGATATTTCTGGGCACTTTTCAAGAGGAACCAAGTCCAGAATTTGGCACCTAGGTGCCACAAGATCTAGCACTTACTGCCTCTATAGTGCCTAGGCTTAAAATCAAGATCCATGGATAGGATGCTTAGCGCCTAGATGTGGCCAATACCATAATCCACTTTAAAGCCTATGCTTTAATTTTTTAAGCCTATTATTGGAGTTTATATAAAGAACATTAAAAGCCTTATTTGAAAAATGGAGAGAGAGCATGAAATTAGAGAGAGAAATAAATGATTTTTAGTGGGAGAAAGTATTTTTGAACTTGAATTCTTAAAGATTGAAGGCCTAAAGAGACATCTTTAACTAGTTTTCTCTTTCTTATTTACTTTTAATTTAGAGTTTGTTTTACTTTAAACATGGTTACTCTTGTAAACTTTTTGATTATTGTGATTTTATGGTTAACTATGGTTGGCTAAATTTTTTCTTCTAAGGTTTGATGTAGCTCTACTATATACCATGTTTGTATTTTTAATTGATTATGAATTATTCTTGTGTTTTTTATTTGTGTTTTTCTAGTCATTTGTAGGACTTGAAAAGTATGATCTTAGTTTTTATTGAGTTGGGAGATTAATAAAACTTAAATAATCAATTTAAGGGTGCATATTGCATGTATAGATAGACAAGTTAAAAATGGATATCAATTTGAATATGTATGCATAAAATCTCATTTGACACTCGAAAAAGGTAATGAGATTAATATTAAAAGCCTTGATTAATGAATTCACAAGAGTAGTTGTTAATCACTAAAACATGAAGAATATAGGAAACGTAGAGTGAAATTAAGACCCTAAGATCATTTACCATAGATTTCCCACATCTTTTAATTTGTTAAATTGTTAGTTTAAACATCCTTATTTTCATTAATCACCCTAAAATTAAAATTAGCCTAGATAAAATTAGTTTATTAGCACCATAGTATTTAGCATTAATTTATAAGATCAATTATTGTATGAATGATACTTCTCATCACTTTATTACTTGCTCACGACTCGTGCACTTATAGTTAATATTTGCATGTATTTAGTTTCATGAACATCTCGTCATTCTAAATGGGAGAAAATCGGGTTGAAGTAGCTCGTGTTTATAGTGGTCCTTACAAAAAGTTACTCTCTTCAGACAACTTTATGTCTTTTGGGCTAATTAAGGATATTCTTAGCCTATCAAGCTCTTCTATCTCTTAGGGTGAAGGTAGTTCTTTTTTCTACTGCTTCTGAATAATTTTCTCAAATTATCTTAGTGTATAATTATTGTTATATATTTTTTTTTGAAGTCACGTGGAAAGAAAAGAAGCATTATTTTTTATGCTAATCCTAGTCTTGGAGAGCTGAAGAAGCAACGACTTTTTTTTTAACTTGCTCTACATGAAGGGTTTAGGCAAGGATCCTGTGGAGGAGTCTTCATCAAGTTCCCTTCGTGTTAAGAAAAAGCTAGATGAGGTCTTAAAGACTTCTCATGAGAAAAAGCTAGCTGAAGCTTCAACCTTTACTCGTGATAGTCCTTCGTCTCCTAACATGAACACTTATTCTCCCCCACTTCCTCATTTTTATACTAGTGAGAGAGATGCTGCTACAAAATGCCCTAAGTGGATCTTCATTTGAGGCCTTAGTCAAGGCATTGACTAGGGTCACTCCATCCATTTGACCTTCATTTTACAAAGAGGGATAGGTACGAGCACTTAGTGCCTTTTATAAAAGAGGTTGAACAGGTGATGCCCAGGGAACGCACTGCTCCATTATTGACGTATAGTGCATCTCTATCTCTCGCCCATGGCTTTGGGTGCTTCTTTGAGGCAATCTTCTGTTCTTGGGTTTTTTTCCATCTGTTATAAGCTTTGTACTTTTCATATATTGGTGCCTTATTGATTTCTTTGGCTTTGTTTTTATAGGGGATGGTCACCCTTGCCAGTCTTCACGATATTCTTTATAAGGTGGTGGCTAATATTCAGAAATCAACAGTTGCTAAGGCTAAAGTTGCGAGGGCAAATACGGCATTGAAGAAAACTAAGAAGAAAATGGAGACTTTTGAGAATGAGCTCAATATTTATTCTATTAAAGTCAAGCACACCAAGGAGAAGGCTGCAACTAAAGTGGGGGTAGCCGAAGCTAAAGCTTCAATAGTTGAGAGTAGGATTTGTTTCCTCAAGTTTACGGCCAAAGAGTTTGAAGGTCAGGCGAGGATTCTTCGATGGGAGAATGCTTCCCTTCAATGAGCCAAAGAAGGACTTTGGGGATAAGTTTGAGGTTTTGAAGGTTCATGTTGTCAAGAGGTCTCTAATACTTTAACCAATTTGGTGGACCTCTTTAAAAGATGTTATGTGGATATTGATTTCTTTTAGGTGAACGAGTTATTTGCTGATCCAGAGAG
Organism: Ailanthus altissimus; assembly: GCA_946807835.1. Lineage (NCBI taxonomy): Eukaryota > Viridiplantae > Streptophyta > Magnoliopsida > Sapindales > Simaroubaceae > Ailanthus > Ailanthus altissimus. The sequence goes on along the minus strand of OX327696.1, from coordinate 19,629,316 downwards.
TACTGATGAAGGGGTTGGGGTTTTTTTATATTAAGACCATCATTCCTCAGCTAGTTGAAGATGTTCCATTCCAGACTTTTAATGAGTATACTTCAATTCCTTAGGATGCTCCACATGTTGATGACCTATCTATTGCCAAAGATGATCTTCCCGTTACTTGATTTTGGAATTTTTTTCTTATTTTTTCTTTTTAGGCCTTATAATAAACTCTTCAACAATAAAAGAATTTGTTTTCTCCTACTTTTGTTACTTAATTTATCCTTTTTCCTTGAGTTTTTCTTTGTTGCACATTAAGTATTTTAAATGATCTTACTGCTTGTTATCTTACTTGAGTATGTTGAATGTGTTTAAGTCTTAGAATTGTGCCTTATTTTTGGAAATTGTTGGGAATTATCTTTGAGGGTAACCACAATATCTTTTTGAAAATGATGCTTATGACAATTAATGTCTTTTAAATAGGGGCTATCCATTATCTTCAGACGTTTTTGGTGGTGTATGAATATTGTTGGCATACTTTTGGCATACGTACCTTCTGACTAGCTCTCCCGCATCATTAAAGGTGATAGGCCAGTAATACTTTATTCCGAAGGTTTTGTGGGCTAAGGTATTTGCTCCCCAATGATTTTTGCATATTGGTTAGTGTATTTCGTGGAATACGTATTTAACTTCATCAAGTGTTAGACATTTTAGGTACGAGAGAGAGTACCCACGTCAATAGAGTATGCTATCGATGATTATACACTGAGCTACCCAATATTTTACCTATTATTTTTCTTGCTTGTTTTGTGATAAAATTTCTCTCTCTATAAAATCATGAATCAACTCCATCCAACTGGCTCGTAAATCTACCTGCATGACGTTTTCGAGTTCTTTTTATTTCTATGCTTGGTCTGGAGATGAACTTGAGAGAAATAGATCTCGATATTCGAGCTTCTTCTATTGAAGTTGTACAGTAGAATATCTGCCTTGTGATTTTCTTCTCTTGGTATTTGTTGGATAACCACCTTCTCGATTTGTTTCTTTGTTGTTTTGACCATTTTAATGTATGTTGTCATATGGTCTTCTCAAGCCTTGTATCTTTTTATTGATTTGGTTGACAATAAGTTGTGAGTCATTTTTGATGAGGTTTTTTTGGCGAAGAGTGATCACCAGACTAAGGGCTTTGTTTTTGGCCGCATTATTAATAGTTGGAAAACCAAATATGAATACATAGTTGAGTTCGTCTTTTTCTAGTTAATGAGAATTATTCTAATTTCATATTTTTTTGGAATTTGAGGCTTTATTAATGAAGATGTCCAAATAGGAGTGTGATTGTGAAAGTTAAAAAAAAAAATAATTATCCAATAAAATTTAACATATATTTTAGAATGAAAGAATGTGTATTATAAAATGTAATTTTGTGGGTTTAAATAAAAAAAAAGACACACAAAAGTTTGTTAAAATGACAAAGTACTTTTTTTGTAAGTGCACTCCTAATCCGAAGTCAAAAATTCGAATCCCTACTTTCTCACAATTATAAAAATATATAAAAAAAAAGAAAATAAATCCACCTAGCTGTTGTTACACAAAATACAAGGGATGGGAAAACATCAATCATCATCCTTATTTTTATTTATTTTAATTTCTTATTTGGGTTAGGATCCAAACAGATCTGAATCCAAATTCAGGCCGGCCCAATAAACACCTCTCTACTCTCGTCACCGCCATTTCAACTCTGCAAAACTTCTCATTCATCAAACCACCGCATCCACGCTCTCTCTGAACCATGGCAAAGCTCGCGTCGACAGCCACCGCCTCGTTTTTTCAAAATCTACGTCGCTTCATCAAGAAACCGTGGGAAATAACCGGGGTGTGCTCCGACCCGGAATATAAGGAGGCGCTTCCAGCCGCCACCGAGTACCGAGTCAGGTGCCCCGCCACTCCCAAAGAGAACGCGATCATACCCAATTCCAATCCCGAAACCGTCTACGACATCAAGTACTTCTCCCGCGATCAGCGCCGCAACCGCCCGCCGATCCGCCGGACGATTCTGAAGAAGGCTGACGTGGAGAAGATGATGAAGGAGAAGACTTTCGATGCCAGTGATTTTCCTCAGCCTTATTTGGCTGCTGTAGTAGAGGAGGATTATAACGCCATCGGTGGAGGCTATCAGAAATAAATTAGGCGAGTTTTTTTCCCTTTTTCTTGTTGATTTGGGTTTGTGATTTGTGGATGTTGTTTGTTTGTGATAAATTTACGTTTTTCTTTTGGGAAATTTAATAAGATGTCGTTTTGGGATTTGATTGATGGATTCTTTTAGGGTTTCAAGTTACTGGATGCAGAGGATTTGTTCATTGGGTTGTTGAATATGATTAAGAGCAAGGTGCATTATTAGAATAAGTGAGATTCTTGGTATATAGTTTCTAGGAATATACGTCAGTATTTTGTGTGTTTGAGTCTGTTTTTGTTTGACACCGAGGTGTTTTGATGATGAACTATATATAATTTTGCTTCTAGTGATTGAAATGTGTCATTTTTTTATCCAAATTAATTCAGGGTTTTTTTTAACCAATTCTTCGTTTTTTTGGGTTTTTGTTGGTGGATGGACACAGGAAGGTTTGGTTTTAAGTAGAAAGCTATGGCAGTTCCAGTGATTTGGAATGTTTTTATTGACATTTGAGTTGTGGAGTTTTAGAAATTCTGTATCTTTGTGAAGTTTCAGGTTTTTTCCAGTGATTGGTGTTAATATTGGAGTTAGAAGCTTGTACAGGCTCTATTGAATGATTGGTGTTACATTTTTTCCTATTGATTTCCTTTCAAAGTAGATAAGCAGTGTCAGATCTGAATTCTTTTTAAAAACTGGTTTTTTTTGGGCCTTGATGTTAGTCAACTGAAAGTTGGATGACTCCAAAGAGTCTATACATGCTAGTTTTATTTTATTTTTTTCCAGTTTTTACTCTTCGGTAGGATGGGTAGGATTTCATATGGCCTGTTAGAGCTTTTGACATGGAACCAAAAAACAGAAGAAAGAGGGAAATAGTCAGATAGAAAGGGGAGGGAATTCTGAAGAAAAAGGGAGGGGAGTTCACAACTTCTATTCCCATATCAATAATCGTTCAAGTTTACTTAAAAGCTAAAACATAAGGCCCTAGTTAAAGTGGCAAAAAAAGAACCAAAATAATCAACCCAAACCATGACCCTGACGAGAACTAAAACAAGAAAACCAACTAGAATAGGTAACCCTCACAAGTCCGACAAGAAAACCGCTGAGATAAGTAACAAAGTACCACTCAAACAGCTGAGTTAAGATGATCTAGGACCAGCGTTGCTCGTCCTAGATCGTCTTTACTACCATTATCTTTTCCTATGAGATTTAAGCTTTTGGGACGAGAAGTAACTTAATGATTGCAATTAGGACTTTTACTTGCCTTATAAGTGTATACCTTTTGAACTAAGTTTACTTCAGAACTTGGCTCTTTAATTTGTAGTTTATACATAATGTATAACTGATCATTCCCTATATGCTTCCTCTTAGGTTGCAGTTCAACAATTAAACTTTATAAGAGGTTGGTGGCTTGGGAAACTGAAGTGAACATTGTGGGATTATATTGCTTTAGATGTGTTGCTTGACATGTATTGTATGGATAACTGAGAGTGAGTCCTTACTTGAGTTTTATTGCATATTGCCTAATTGAATTTGTGACAATGATGACTTGCTTCTGAACTAAAATTAACTGTGACTATTAGGAATGACATACAGAGTTTCCAAGAATAAGAATAAAATTCTCTTTGTACTTCACATAATTAGATTCAGAAAAAGCAACCTTTCTCTTTCATCTCCTTGTAGCTGGTTAAAAAGGTAAAAGTTCTGGTATGATGTTCTTTCTGTTTTGAAATATGAAAAAAGCTTCATAGAAAAAATGTTGTGAAAGTCAGATGCTAGAGTTGTTAAAATTCAACCTTAAATTTTCCATTATTTGAATTGCACAATAGTTGATCTTCACTCAATTTTATAAGTTAAAATGAACTTTATTCCTCATTTAATTTTTTTCTTATATCTCTGAAGTTTGTTATCAATCAGTTCAATCCATCCTGAACGAATGCCTTAAGGCTCCAGTCTTAGCACCTTGTGGATTTATTGCATCTCAACTTATTGAACAATGCATTTGTCTTTCACCTTAATGGTGAAACTTGGTTGAGAAATTATAATTGAATACTACAAATTATAAATTCTCTAAAATACTTTCACCTTGCAATTGAGCTGCAGTGTGCTTGTCCCTGATTTTGAGGGTAAAGTTCATGTTGTTGTATGGCTTGGCAAAACCAGACTGATATGAATCTTGACTGTTGGAAAGGTTCCTTATGACAGCCTTTTAGAGGGGAAAGCTTGCTTTTAATCTCATTAGGATTTTCCGATTATTGAATCTACTGTTAATTATTGATACCAAAAATTATTTATTTGGGCAGCTCAAGTGACAGTTGACTTTCCAATTTTTTTACTTTCTATCAGGCTTGTGGGATTTCGCCAAATTCATGCACCGGTGAATTCTTCTGTCTATTTTGCTGTCATTAAGATTGCAGGCCATTTTAACACCATTTGCTGAGACTGTTTTTAAAGAGAATGTAGTACTTGATGTCAATAAGGGTAGTTGCCTGCACTCACCTATTCTGTTTATTTTGTTCATTTATGTTTGTATAAAATTCAAATACTGCTGCAGTTGGGTGGTGGAGGACTTAAACTTAAAACTTCTTGTGAGGATTCCTTCCCATTATTATCTGTTGACACTATCTTGTAATTCTTCAACTTGATGAAAACCCAGGTTTTATAGCACTCTTAATCATTGTGCAGTTGTTTCCCAATGCATCTTGTTTCTGCTCTGCCATTCACCCTCCTAATTAAGAAGCACAACTTTTAGCATTTTGCTCCACTGCTGCCTGTTTGTTATTTAATCTGATGACTTGTATTTTCTAGTGAAGACAGGGAGATTGTAGATCCTCTGTGTATACATTTTTTACTTTCCTATTGAGGTTTAGTAATATTCCCACTTTCCACTTTCACCTTTGGGTACTTTATTTGGAAGTTAAAGAAGTTACTTTAGGTTTAGGGTTGTGGCATTAACCTATGCTTAAAAGTAGGGTTGTATTCCCTATCTAGTACTTTTTTGTTCACAAGTGTTAAGAGAGAAAAATAGAAGTCCTTAAAAGGTTAATCTGAGCGGTGAGGTGTTTATATCCTGAGGCTACTTTTGGTGTGTAACAGTGTTAGATTGGTTTTGGACTAAATTATTGTGATTAGAATGGATTCTATATGGTATTGTTTTGTATTAAGTGTTTGTACCGTGTTAAATTTAATTTAATGAAGCTATATTGATGTTTAAATTAATTAATACATGTTTAATATTATAAATAATTATTCTAAAAAACAATTACTTAATTCGTATTCTTTTCACTACTAAGGTGGCCTTTATTGACATTGATATAAACATATAAAATAGGCACATTAGGTCATGGTTTAAGTGAAAACATTTGAAAACAATTATTATTATTATTATTATTATTTCATAGTAGTGTTATATAGTTAGAATGCAAAGTTTGTATTTTAACATGTGTTAACAATCGATGATTATTAGTTGTTGATTTTTTTTTTACTTACTAATGTGATAATTATATAATATTAATTAATAATAAATACATTAAGTATTACATTAGTTGAAATATTATGTTCTAATTATATAAGTATAACATTATTTATATTTTATTTATTTTTTTTAAAAGTGGTCTATCTTGTTTCTTATTGATACTAGTGAAGGATTTTTAAGAATTTTTTTTAAATAATCCGTTTTTTTATAATTAAGTTATTTTAACCACAATCAACATTTTCATACTTTTATAACTAAAGATCTGAAATTTTACCTATTTTGTCTTTCTTAGAAAACATTCAAAAATTTCCTTTCTCTCATAAAATGTCTATTGCCCTCTCAAATTTACTTGATTTATTTAGAAATTTGTAGATCAATTTTGAAATCATTACATTTTGAAGATTAGAAGTAAAAAAATTAATTGTGAAGTATAAAAAATTGGTGATTTTTAAATTTAGTGTTGTTTTGTTGTGTTCTTGTTATTCTATTAGTATAAATGTTAAGAAAGTGAGACAATGGTTGAAAATGGTGAAAATGGGACAAAGTGGTTGGAAATGGCTGATACATTTAGTCAATTAATAATAAATATTTACTTACATGTTAAATAATAATTTGTATGTAAATAAATTAAGTATTTATTTATCTATATTAAACAATTAAATAAAATTAGAATTTAAATAAAAAATTAAATTGATGAAAAAACTTAAAAAATAGAATTTAATTAATTAATTAAATAAATAAAATTTAAAAATAAAAAAATGAAATTGAATAAAATTTGATGAACAAAATAATTTAAATTTTTTTAAAATAAATTAATTTAGAAAATTAAAAAATAAATTTAGATAATTAATTAATTAAAATTTTAAAAAAATTAAACTAAATAAAATTTAATAACAAAATAAAATTTAAAAAATAAAAAATAAAATTTTAATAATTAATTAAAAAATTTTAAAAATAAAAAATAAAAAATTGCCAAGTGGCAATTGCCACAATACGCAACAGTAGTGCCACGCGCTAGGAGCTTGACCACTGCGTCCTACGCAGGAGTCATAGATAGGATGTAGATTTCGGCCAAAATTGACCGTTTTTGATCATTTTGTCATATTTTTTATAATTTTTGACAATTTACATTTATTTTTAATCATTGTTTCACATTCTTAACACTAATTCTAAACATTTAGACTAATAGAATAACAAAAATATAATAAAATAATATAAAATTTAAAACTCACTAATTTTTGCTCATTTTCAATTTTTTTCAATTTTATAGTCGATTTTTTTACTTTTAATTTTTAAAATTTGATAATTTTGAAGCCGATCTATAAGTTTTTTTTATAGTTGAGAGAGGTTTTATAAGAGAAAGTTTTTTTGATTTTTTCCTCTAAGAGGTGTAAAATGGGTAAAAATTTGACTCTTTGGTTATAAAAGTATGAAAATGTTGACTATGGTGAAAATAATTTAATTGTAAAAAATAAGATTATTTATGAAAATTTTTCACTATTTTAAGTAGTAATTTTCTTTTTCCCTTCTCTCTTCCATTGTTTTGTAATCTTTTTGTTTTCCCTCTTTCTAAACCCTAATTGCAATTGGCAATTTACTAAGTTGACCACAAATGGTCGTGTGCCTGACTATTGGCTTGGCTGCATGTAGCTCGGCCATTGGTACAACAATGTGCCACATTTGGGTTTAGATAGAGCATAATTATTGCATATGGGTTTTTTTTATTATTGGTGATTCTTGTGGATTTTAACAATATGTTTCATTTTAATTCATATAAAAGATTTTTAGTGAGAATAAATAGAAAAAGAAAGAAGTCTAATAATGTGAATGTAAGTTCATTACCTACTTAGGATTAAGGTCAATATAATTTATTAAAGCTTTTGTTAGTTAAGATCAATGACAATTTATTAACTTGATTAGAGTTCACATTAGTCCAGTTCAATATATCATATACACCATTTTTTTTACTTGAAGTCCTTACTTCAATAATTAAGATAAATAATTCACTATAAGAAGTAAAAAAACTACAATTTTTATAATGAAGCTTTTTCCATTAATGATTATGAAAGAACTTTTGATACATATCATTTGTATCAACATCTTATGCCTAATACATAAATCACATAAGTTATAAATACGGGCTTTGTAATATATGCTAAAAAAATATATATTGAGTAAATTGTATTTAATAAAAAAATGTTATTATACATATTTTAAGGGCATCAATAATGTATAATGTTTAATAGTTCAAATGTTGACATTTATACAGTTTCAAAATGAACCTAAAAAGGTGTTCTTTTAAGGTCTTTGTAGGCAAATTTCTTGGTTTTCTAGTCCACCAAAAAAGTATTGACGTCAATCTAGCTAAGTTCTAAAGCATTGCCTTAGTGCCACTTTTATAAACTCAAAAAGACTTGAAAAGCTTGATCGATAAGCTCTCTTACATTCAAAGGTTCATCTTCGGGCTACTGCCCTAATCTCCAACTCTATTCCCATGCAAAAAAAAAAAAAAATGCCAAATACAAATAGGGAGAGGAACAACAAGAAAGCCTCCTGAAAATCTATTACATTATCTTGGCATTTGTCAACAATGAAGGAAAATCACTATGTGTTTATCTTTCTAATATAGCTAAGGTCATAAGTGTTTTATTGGCTTAAGAAGACAACTAACAACAAAAGTATCCTATCTATTATGTTAGTTGACAATTATCTAGATTAGAAACCAAAAACTTTAGGCTGGAGAGCATTTGTCTTGTTCTCATATACGCCACAAATCTACAATATTACTTTTTAGCATATTCGCTCTATCTTATGACAAAGACTGCATTTGTTCAATATTTGTTATGCAGATTGACGCTGTCTAGTAAGTTAGCACGACGGCTTTAGATCCTTACAGAATTTGACATCACTTGTGTGGTTTCAAGTACAATCAAGGGTTAAGTGTAATTGACATGTACGCATTGTACTTTATAAACTAAGAAAAGACATTATTAGAAGAAATATATGGGGCTCACCTAAAACATGCTTGTTGTGGACGAGGGAAAGTTTGGTGCGAGCTCTACTTTGATGGCTCAACTACCACTTTAACTAGCACCATTGGCTTTATGATCACAGATCCAGAAAGAAAGTCTTATATCTTTTCATTTCACCTTGATTTCCCTTATACTAACAATATTTTCTAAGTTGCTTAGACTCACAAGTCATGATTAATATGCAATAAAAGAATATTCTGTAAGTTACTCAGACTCACAAGTCGCAACTAATTTACACTAAAAGAATTTTTACTAAATTGCTTAGATTCACAAGTTATGATTAATAAATAATAAAATAATATTCACTAAGTTGCTCAGACTCAAAAGTCATGACCAATATACAATGAAAGAATATTTGTTAAGTCGCTCAAACTCACAAGTTGTGACTAATATATAACAAAAAAAAAAAAAAAAAAGCTAAGTCATGACTAATAAACAATAAAAAATAATATTGGTAAATTTTGAAAAAAATACCCTTATGCAACTAAGTCATTAAAAGGTCACTAGTTGTAACTCAAATACAATAAAATAAATATTTATAAGTCCTAAAAAAATCCTTGAATAAAAGAAGAAAATTAGCACAAACTACTAAATCACTCAAAATAACAAATTGCAACTATTATGCAAATAACAGTTTTGAAATATTAATAGCATATCACATTTTGATGTCTATAAAAGTCAAAACATAGAAAAAAAAGAGTAATGAATGATGATGAAAAAAAATGAAAGCAATTTTAATACACTCAAATGATTCCTTTATAATAAATTGCACCAATAAGTGTTTTTATAAACAACTTCTTAAAACAAATCTCAAATATATCTCCTCCAAAGTTATATAAATTTTAAATACAAATGAAGAATAAAAACGTCACCAAGTAAGTCGCAACCCATGAATCGAATAAATATAACTTCTTATGATTTCATGTACACAAGTTGCGCATATATAATTTTGTCAGGATTTAGTTATGCACATATAACTTTTTCTATTTAAATTGTGAATACATCCTTTTTATTACGAGGAGATATTAAGCACAAAAATATGAATTTAAGAGCATAAAACAAATAGCAAAAGAATTACTCGTGCACACCTCTTTTTAATAATTGCTCCTATAATTTTTTCCCTAAAATATTATAAAGAGTTCAAAGATATGAAATATATTGTTACCTTTTAAGTAATGCAATTAACTTATATTTCCTTTCAAATCTACCAAGAATTATCAAAACATATATATAAAGAATGCAGCAAGAGTTTTACTTGCATGTCAAGATCTCTTAAATAAAAGGGAATAATTCCCTCATGAAAGTTAATATCAATAGTCAACAAGTTCGTGAAAAAGTTTATCTCTTTGACAAGAGTGCATCTTTAAAAGAAGTTGTCAAACAAGTCGCAACAACAAAAGTTTGAAATCATATAAGATGAATACTTAAAATCCTAAAAATAATGCGACTCAAGTTCTTCTAAATTGAAGAAAACTTTTAACATCAATGATGTACTATGACTCCTCCAAGTCATTAAAGGGCTCCTCATATTCACAAGGAGCATTGATAACAAGGGATAAGTGTAGGAACAATTTATACATCAAGAGTATTATTATAAATTAATATTTAATTAGGGTCTTATTTCAGTATTTTATATTAGTGTTATAAGTCAGACACTTGTCATTAATTCAAAAAACTAGTCTGTTAGATAATATTGTATACACGTTCATATATACCCAAAATCTACCAAAATTTATATTTGATGTAAGAGGTGACATTCTTGCCCACTTAATGATGTAAAGTCCTTGTTACATCTGATCTAAATTTAAGGGTCAACATGGCTTGTATTGCCTATCTTTTTTATTCTTGGAGGAGTTACTACTCACATGAAATCTTTATTAAGGAGATTTTATAGCCTACATGTAAATGAGAATTTAGGTTTTCTTTGACATCATTTGTCACGGGTCGGGCGTTTACCATTAACTAAAAAGACTAGCGTATTAGATAATACGGCATACCCACCTATATATACTTAAGATTTATTAAATTTCTATCTGATGTAAGATATGACAATAGGAAAACCTTAGCTAAGCTAAGAGCCAAGTTCATAAAGGTCTAATTCCATAAACAATGTACAAAATAAATTCGCTCTATTAATAAAATGCTCTCTTTATTCTTTATGGATTTTGTCTCAATCTTCACTTTTAATAACTTGAGATCATGGAAGATCAATTCATATCCTCGACTAATACATCTTTAACGTTTCAAAAGGGACAAAAAGAGCTATGCCAAGTGAGAATTTTTATTATTTTGGATGCTTTTTTTTCTTAATACAATTAAATGACTTTTTTATTTTTCAAATAAAATTTAAATATACTTAATGACATGTGACATTTTTATTTACTTATTTTTTTATTATAATAAAATTATTAAAATAAATTAAATACAATAAAATTAAAAAAATTGAAAAAGAATAAGGTGGCTGCTAGTCATTGGTGACTAGTGGCGAATTGACTTCTTCAAATTAAAAATTTTATGATTTATGCAATAATAATTTTTTTTTTATCAATAGAGTATTAAAGAGGTGTTAAAAGCGGAGAGAAGAGTGACGATATAATACTGCCATTAAATGGTGGTAAATGGAGGTTTACTATCACCACCGTTGGAGTCTTTCAACTAGCAATCTAGCTAAAGAGGTAGCAATGCACCTCCACTCATTATTGTTTGATGGAAAAGTTATGGTGGCTGCTACTTTTCTCTCCACTTTTGGTAGCTCTGGTGCTTTGTCAATAAAAAAATATATTATAATATAGATTACAAAATTTTGATTTAATCTATTGTTGGTATGCCACTTCTTTTTTAATTTTTATTTTATTTTAAAATTTTTAAATAAAATATAATAATAACAAAAAGTATAGTGATACATGTCATTTGTAATTTATTATATTTACATGTCTTTTTATTAAACATAAAATATAAACTAATTATATTATGACACGTGTTACTTGTGATTAAATTAAAAATTAAAATAATAAAAAAAATAAAATCAACTCAAATTGTAATACGTGTTTTCTAAGGTAAAAATATAAAATTTCTTTTCACCATCCAAATTAACAAAAAAAAAAATTTGATAGGGGTCTTTTTATTTTTTATTATAAAATTTTAGATATGTAATAATCCTTTCATAAAATCTTAGGGCCCAATTGTCGTTTAGTGCTACATTAATATTTTAACTTATTAACATGTGTATTTTAAGATGAACCGCAACAATGCACGAAAATTGATTCAAATAAAAGGAGAAAATTAAAGGGATGCAAAAGCTCGGGGGGGCCCATAGCATGCTGGACCCAAAATAAAAGAAACAAAACCAAAATAGCAGCTACCAAAAATCAACTAAATCTGTAGCCTGATAGCCATGAGCATTTTGAATGAGAAATTTTTGTACTACAGATGGAGGTGAGTCCCCCACTCCAAATAAAAATCCTTAAAATGAAGATCAAAATTAGCCCGTAAATTAGTCATTGCATTCTTCTTTTTGTAACCATGAATATAATTGAAATTCATCACCTAAAATGATAATAACAGTTTAACCATCGATTACGAAGGTACCAGGAGGCTACAAACACTGATTCTACTAAAGAAACACAACCAAAAGTGAATTCACCTCAAGCCATAAATTACTCCAGCCTCTATCAACTTCACATTTGTTAAGGTTGGTGACACCAAGATTAGAAAAAGAAATGATTGATGACACACTAAGATTGAAGACATTATGTTTAAAGAAAAAAATAATTGATGGCCTAAATTATTAAATTAAATAGGTGCAGTTTTTGAATGCTAAAGAAGATGTATTCAATTGAAACACTACCACTTCCTCCTATAAATAGAGGAGTTTCATTAGTTCAAGAAATCATCCCAAAAAAATATTGAAAACAATTGTCGTAGTGTTCTCTTTTTTGAGTTGTTTCTCCTATTAATAAGAGAGAGTTGAATTGTTCTCTCTTTATAATTATAGAGATGTTGTAATCCCAATTTTATAGTGAAAATTTCTTATACTTGTCCTGTGGTTTTTCTCTCAATTTGTTTGAGGGTTTTCCACGTAAAATATGCGTCATTCATTTTTATTCAATTTCCCATCTCTATTTTTAATTAAGATACTGCTTCAACCTACAATTCTTCATAACAAGTGGTATCAGAGTCTCAGGACTTTCAGGTGAAGGTATATCATTTATGGATACTATTCACAGACGTGTAACTGTTCACGTATACATTTTGTTCACATATACGGTACTGTTTAGGTATATGATACTATTTACAGTGAAATAGTGAAAGTCGGTTCGAGTGAGAAGCAGATCGTAGTCAATCAATATGACGGTAAAATACGAAATAGAGAAGTTCAATGGGAATAATTTCTCGATATGGAAGATGAGAATGATGGTAATATTAAGGAAGGACCATTGTCTGGCAGCAATTTGTAACAGACCGACAAGTATGACTGATGAAAAATGGGAAGAGATATATGGAGATGCTACTGCCAACTTGCATCTAGGATTAACAGATGAAGTTCTATCAAGTGTAGCAGAGAAAAAGACGGCAGAGGAGATATGGGATACTCTGACAACATTGTACGAGGTAAAGTCTCTTCACAACAAGATTTTCTTGAAAAGAAAACTCTACACCCTACGGATGTTAGAATTTACGACGGTAACTAATCATATCAACACTCTCAATATTTTATTTTCTCAACTTTCTACTTTGGGTTACAATATTGGACAAAATGAACATGCTGAGATTTTACTCCAAAGTCTTCAAGATTCATATGATCATCTAATCATTAGCTTAACCAATAACCTCCTAACGGACTATCTAGTATTCGAAGATGTTACAGCCTCTGTTCTTGAAGAAGAAAGCAGGCTAAAAACAAGAAAGATGAGCAACTAATTCACAGCAAGCGGAGGTGTTGCTAATAACTAGAGACAGATCAATGAAGCATGGCTTTAGTGGGAGTCACAAACATAGAAGATCAAAGTCAAGGAGTAAGAAGAATATCAAGTGCTATAATTGTGGCAAGAAAGGGTATTTCAAAAGTGAGTGTCGATATAAGAAAGGTGCAGAAAAGACCACTGAGCCACCAAAATCTCAAGGTTGTGTTGCAAGTACTTCTGATGATGGTAACGTCCTATACAGCGAGGCAATAACTATTTTCAAGGATAGAAAGAGGCTCACTGATCTTTGGATAATGGATTTGGGAGCAACATGGCATAAAACCTCTCGTCGAGATTGGTTTCATAATTATAAACCCATCTTTGGAGGATCTGTGTACATGGGTGATGATCATGCCTTAGAGATTACTGGTATTGGCACCATCAAGTTGAAGATGTATAATGGAATAATTCGTACTATCCAAGAGGTACAACATGTGAAAGACTTGAAGAAAAATCTATTGTCTCTAAGATAACTAGATGAGCTTGGATGCAAAACCCATATACAAAATGAGATTATGAAGATTGTCAGAGGCACACTCGTGGTAATGAAGGCAAAAAAGGTAGCTGCTAACCTGTTCATGCTTTTGGGGGAAACATATTCAGAGGCAGAAGCATCTATTACATTAGCCAGTTATGCAGAAGAAATGACGATGTTATGGCATAAAAGACTCGGTCACATGTCAGAACGAGGTTTGAAAATTCTCTCTGATCAGAAGTTACTTCCTAGACTTAAAAATGTTTCTTTACCCTTTTGTGAGCATTGTGTTATAAGTAAGCAGCATAGATTGAAGTTTAGCACATCAACAGTTAAGAGTAATAACATCTTAGACTTAATTCATTCTGATATTTGGCAAGCACCGAGCAAAATATTTTGTGTCATTCATTGACGATTTCTCCAGGAGATGTTGGGTTTATCCAATCAGAAGAAAGGCAGATGTGTTTTTTACATTCAAAATCTTCAAAGCACGGGTGGAACTTGAAACTGAGAAGAAGATCAAGTGTTTAAGGACTGACAATAGAGGACAATATACTGGCAAAGAATTTGATGCATTTTGCAAACAAGAAAGCATCAAAAGATAATTCACAACAATGTACACTCCTCAACAAAATGGAGTGGCAAAGAGCGGATGAATAGAACTCTACTTGAAAGAACTAGAGCTATGTTAAAGACTGCAGATCTAACCAAGTCATTCTGGCCAGAAGCAGTTAATACTGCATGTTATGTAATTAATATATCTTCATCAACAACGATTAATCTGAAGAGACCAATTGAGATGTGGATTAGTAAGCCAGTTGATTATTCTAATTTATATACATTTGGAAGTCCTGTATATGTGATGTACAATACCTAAGAAGTCACAAAACTTGATCCAAAATCTAGAAAATGTATATTCTTGGGCTATGCTGATGAAGTAAAGGGGTATCGCCTATAGGATACTACTGCCCATAAGGTAGTTATCAGTAGAGATATGATATTTATGGAAGATAAGCTATAAAAGAAAGAAAATAATGGCATAACGAATGACAAATCAGAAACTACCATAGTGCAAATGAAGGAAAAGTCAGAAAATGAAGAAATTTCTGAAGCAGCACCAGAGCATGATGAACAAGAACTAGTTGAGTCAGAACAGCCACCTTTCAAATGATCAAATTGGGTGAGTTCAGTACCAGTTTGGCATTCAGATTATCATATAGAGAGCAATGTTGCATACTGTCTTCTAACGGAGGAAGGAGAGCCATCGACTTTCCAAGAAGCAACGAACAGTTCGGATGCATCTCTATGGATGATAGTAATGCAAGAAGAAATTGAAGCTCTTCATAAGAATAGAATATAGGATCTTGTACCACTACTAAATAGAAGGAAGGCCATTGGCAACAAATGGGTCTATAAGATCAAGAGAAATAGCAATGATCAAGTGGAGTGGTATCGTACAAGATTGGTGGTAAAAAGATATGCTTAGAAAAAAGGTATTGATTTCAATGAGATCTTTTCACCACTTGTTAGACTCAATACCATTCGAATAGTCCTTACTATGTGTGCAACATTTGATTTACATCTAGAACAGTTAGATGTAAAAGTAACTTTTCTTCATGGTGACCTTGAAAAAGAAATTTATATGCTCAAACTAGAAGGTTTTGCAAAAACAGAAAAGAAGAACTTGATTTGTAGGTTGAACAAATCTCTATATGGTCTCAAATAGGCACCGAGGTATTGGTATAAGAGATTTGATTCTTTCATACTGAGTCTTGAATACAACAGACTTAGTGCAGACCCTTGTGCATATTTCAAGAGGTTTAGTGATAATGAGTTCATTATCTTATTGTTGTATGTTGATGACATGTTGGTAGCAAGCTCCAACAAAGATCAAGTAACAGAGATAAAGGCTCAAATGGTTAGGGAATTTGACATAAAGGACTTGAGACCAGCAAACAAGATTCTAGGGATGCAAATTCACCGAGACAGAAGTAATAGGAAGATTTGGCTTTCACAAAAGAACTATTTCAAAAAGATCTTGCGACGTTTCAATATGCAAGATTGTAAGCCAATTTCTACCCAATTTCCTATTAATTTCAAGTTATCCTCAAGTATGTGTCCTAGCAATGAAGCATAGAGGAAGGAGATGTCTCGAGTACCATATGCATCAGCAGTGGGAAGTTTAATGTTTGCCATGATTTATACAAGACTGGATATTGCACAAGCAGTGGAGGTGGTTAGTAGATTCATAAGCAATCCTGGAAAAGAGCATTGGAGTACTATTAAGAGGATCCTGAGATATATTAAGAGTACCTCAGATGCTGCATTATGTTATGGAGGATCAGAATTCACTATCAGAGGATATGTTGATTCAGATTTTGCAGGTGATCTTAATAAAAGAAAATCTATAACAAACTATGTGTTTACAATTGTAGGAGGAGCTGTTAGTTGGGTTTTTAAACTTCAGACTGTTGTAGCTCTATCAACAACAGAAGCTGAGTATATGGCAGCTACACAAGCTTGTAAAGAAGCAATTTGGATAAAAAAACTATTGGAGGAGCTCAGGCACAATCAAGAGAAGATTCCCTTATATTGTAATAGTCAGAGTGCCTTGCATATTGTAAGAAATCTGACTTTTCATTCCAAAATAAATCACATTGGAGTTCAGTATCACTTTGTTCGTGAAGTGGTAGAAAGTGGAAGCGTGCATGAAGAAGATTCACACCAAAGAGAACTTAGCAGATGCATTAACCAAACCGATCAACACTGATATGTTCATACAATGTAGATCCTCATATAGCCTGGCAGAAACGTAAGTAGCATGAAGATGGCAAGTGTCGGTGGAAGAATGTGAAGACATGATTATTTTAATCAAATCTTCAAGTGGGAGAAATGTTAAGATTGGTGGCACACCAAGATTGAAGAAAAAAATGGTTGGTGGCATACTAAGATTAAAGACACCATGTTTGAAGAAAGAAATGGTTAGTGGCCTAAATTGTTGAATTAGATGGGTGCTATTTTTGAATGCTAAAGAAGATGTGTTCAATTGAAACACTACCACTTTCTCCTATAAATAGAAGAGCTTAATTAGTTCAAGAAATCATCACAAAAAAATATTGAAAGCAATTGTTGTAGTGTTCTTTTCTTTGAGTTATTTCTCCCATTTATAAGAGAGAATTGAATTGTTCTCTCTTTATAATTACAGAGATATCGTAATCCCATTTTCATAGTAAAAATCTCCTATACTTGTCCCGTAATTTTTTTCTCAATTTGTTTGAAAATGTTTTACGTAAAATTTGTGTCATTCATTTTTATTCAATTTCTCATCTCTATTTTTAATTAAGATACTGCTTTAACTTACAATTCTCCATAACAACATTCAATGACAATAATGACAACAAGAATCTTTATGTAGAAAGTAGTAGTTAACCCAACCAAAAAAAAAAAAAACCAAAAGCTCCAATGAAATCTCATTTGAATCACGGAAAACACCACCGGATGCAACAAAATGTAATTCTTGTTGACCTCAAACACTGCCGAACGAACAAAAGTCTTCATGCCTAATTGAATTTCAAGCACGCCAAATAGCAAAGGAAATCTAACAAGTCGTTATAATCCAAAGGTTATAAAACTGAGGACTAAACAGCTTGGTGATAAAGATATACTAAAGCTCAAGAACAGCGGTCATCAGAGGAAGATGAGTTTGAAACCGTGTTGCAAACCAGTGCCATAAATCTGCTGCAAAAGCACATGACACAAAGAGATGATTGGTTGTCTCTTAAGTTGAAGGAAACAAACGTAATGAACAAGAAGAGACAAGACAAACTTCTTTTGACTGAAGAGCCTCGTCCGTTAGAAAATTATTTTGGAGAAGAAGCCATGCGAGTGTAGAATCTTTAAGTGGGATAAAACTCTTCCAAATAACCAAATAATGCAGCACCTTAGTAAGGTAGTGCAGTCTTTGAGAGAAGACAAAAATAAAAAAAAGTAAAAATAATAAAGAGATTTTAAAAAATTTTAAGGACTATATTATTGTTGTAATTTTGTGTATTATAATTGTTACAAGGTAAACTTTTATATAAACTATAGATTGATATAAATAAGAAAACAAAAGATAATAAAAAAAATTAAATATAACACATTAATTCAAAATATAAAAAGTAATGTTAAATATAGTCAAGATTAATTTCTTGATTCCCTATATCTTTAACATTTTTTTTTTAAATTTAAGATCGTACAACTTGAAGTTCGAAAAGAAAATTAATGGTGAATGTTGAGAGACAACCTTGTCGGAAAATGTAACAATTAGTGGAGAGATGAGATAACCATTATCAAAGAGATGCAACCATTTTTCGAGAGTGACAACCATTATCGGACAGTGACAATGTTGTCGACGAGTGGTAATGTTGCGACTAGTGATAATGTTGCGGTGAGTGATAATATTGCCGAGGATAGATAAGCGCATTGAAAAGGTCAACCACTTACAAGTGCAAACACGATGAGAAAAATTTGAAAACAATCGTTGCGGGTGTAAGTGCATTATACCATAGTGAGTGCAAATGCATTGATAGAGAAACAAAAAATCAACCGTTGCAAGTACAACTGTATTGTCAACCATTGAGAATGCAAACATGTTAATAAAGAAACAAAAAATCAACCGTTGCAAGTGTAACTGTGTTAAGAGACACCATATTAAAAAAAATAATAAAAATTAATTCTTCAAAATGATCAAAAAGATTTGAGAAGGACTGCAAACTAGCTTTGATACTATATAAGAAAAGATAAAAAAAAATACAGTAAAAATAATTAAAAGAAACTAAAAAACTTTAAAAATTGTATTATTATTATAATTTTATATATTACAATTATTATATAGTAAATCTTTATATAAGTTTTAGGTTAACATAAATAAAGAAATAAAAAATAATAAAAAATAATATAACACATTAATTTAAATTATAAAAAATAATATTAAATATAGTAGAAATTAATTTTTTTAATTCCCTTATATATCTTTAAGACAGTCTAAATAGAATTAACAGATTTGAAATGTAATATATCACTAACTCTAGAATCCTGCCAAATAAGTCGATCCTTACGCGACATCTTGGGAAGGGTAATAGAAGCAATAAAATTGCAAATGTTAGGGGGAAAGAAAAAACAACCTGAGAAATATTCCATCTGCCATTCTGAAGTAAGTCTGAAACATTGCTACCTAAACTAATGCCAATAAAATCAGCCCGCAAAAGATTAGGTTGATCTAACCAAGATTCCAACCAAAAATTAATCATAGTACCATTCCCCACAATCCATTAATCATGTTATTTTTTTTTGGTAATATTCTAAATTTTTTTCGTTGGTATCAATTAGTTAACTAATAAGCCTCTTGGGTGGAACCAAGAGATCTGAGTTCAAACATTAGGTGGAGAGAAATATGGCTTAAAATTTTATGTAATTAATTTTTTTAAAAAAGAAACTTAATTGTTATTATAGGGTAGTCATGATTTATCCTCGCAAAAAATTAAGGTTGAAACTTTCGTTTTATATAATTTTATAGAAAAGGTGTATAAAGGCACACTATATAAGCAAACCCTTCCTTGTGTACATATATAATCTTTAAGGCATTATTACACCTAAATCAGAAAAAAAAAAGCTCTTTGTGATAGAGAAATAGTATTACAAAGTATAGCTTATGATAGATCTATTCTACCATTTAAAGTCCTTCATATGGGTATGACAAAATATTTTTATCACAAAGATATGATTAATTATGTTTTCTTAATTTGTGATAGTTAATACAAATAAAAAAATTGTCATAGAATTTTATTCAATAGTTTTTACACGTATTTATTATAACATTTTAAGTGGCATCTGACGTAATATTGTCAAGTGTCAATAAAATTTATGTTGGTATATAATGTGGCAAATGACGCGATAATTATCACGTGAAAAATAAAAATAAATTAATAGTTAATGTGTTAGGTGATGTGACAATAATTTTTTTTAAATTTACTATCATGAGTTTATCATAGAAATTATTATAAAATTATGATATTTTATATTAATAATGTATTACTTTCAGAAGTTATAAATATATTTTATATACAGATACCTATCTCTCTCTCTCTTTCTATATTATCTATTCAAGAACATAATTAAATATAATAATTTACATTGTTAAAAGACAAATTTGATTCAAAAAAGTTAATTTAAATAAATTCAAAATTAGTGGACACAAAAAAAACCACAAATTATTGTGCCTAAATAAATTAATTTATCACCTACAACAAACAGATATATTATATCCTAAAAATTAAAATTTTAAATATTACACGAAAAAGACCAAAAAGCATTAATTAACTCCATCCACACTGTTAGTTCATCCCAACCTATAGAACAATAAGTGGTGAGTCACCATTAATATTGGCGGCAATCTAGCTCCGTTGCTATACATCTAAGTCAATTACGCTTTGAAAAATGAAAGCTCCCAATACCTAATAAAAGGGGATATTCTCCACCTGATTAGCAAACTTAATCATATGAAAAGTAATTCCCACCAATAGGATTTACTATTAGCACAATATTATAAGCCTAAGATAATGAAATACAATTTGTCGCAACTCATTTTAAGACTTGGAGTTCAAGGCATTATATAGGGTTTAATTTGGTTTTTTTTTGAATTTGTTCATATTAGTGTTGTGAGGACTGTGTTGATAGAAATTAATGGCTTGTATAGTAAAAATGTGCTAGACACTATTTTTAAACTATTTTTACTCCTACAATGATATGATCAAAGTGCAAATGAGTTGTGTGGTAATATAATTTCAAAATTCAATGACTATTGAATATGTAATGGTATACTCAAATTATAAATTTTGTAGGACTACAAAATGATTTTTATGAGAGTTGATAGATGGAGAGAATGCAAGAGGAGGATGATAGATTTTTTCATGTATCTCAAGAGTGGGGTGTGCTTCTCTATTTATAAAGGCATTTGTGCCTCTTTGAAAGGGCATAATACCTTTTTAGATCAACACATTCTTTGTAGTGGACACATGTCATTCTAAAGGACCATAACCTTAGGAAGAGTTGTGCACCTCTCCAAAGGTCATAGCCTTGTGTTTAAATTGGTGTCTTTCTAAATGAACACAACTTATTAGAGAGTTAAATAACTCTTCCAATAAGTCACAACCTCAACTCTAGCACTTTGGCCCTTAAATTTGGTGCCATAGTGCCCAAAACAAAGAAGGGTTGCAACTTTGTCTGGGCACCGCGACGCCCTACCTTGGGCGCTGCGGTGCCCAATATTCTATTCTAGGCTTTGCAGTGTTCAGACATGGGTGCCGCTACGTCCAACTTTCTGTTTTGGGCCTGGGCATTATTTTCTTCTTCTTTATCCTTCTTTTGAACTTTGAAATCCTCATTCTCCATTATGTCTTCAACATATATGGTTTATTTGAAATACTCTCATAATATGCAACAATCCTAGATCTATTTTAAATAAACTATGTTATTACATCAACTCTACATCAAAGTAGAATTTAATTTATATGAATTGGTTCTCTTCCAAGCTTTGAACCAACCACTGATCAAGTAACTGTACTTTATAAGAACTAGGTGAAACCAAGTTTTTATGAACCTACGTTCTTTTGTTGTAAAATAAAGGATTAAGTTAAATTCTCAATCTTGTTTTTGTCTTGCGGTTTGACACTTTATCGGTCATATACCTTTTTGACTTCATGAGTGCTCTAAAAATGCCTGCCTAGCTCTTATAAGGACCGATCTAGTTCCATACTCACTTAGGTTACACTCCATCAAGTGTGTTATTCAAGTAGACACATCACCTATCTATAAAAGGGCTATGAAGTTTATTAAAAGACTAGCTCAACCTTTTACCATTGTAAATGTACTACCTCGCTATAGGTAAGGACTCAAAAAAATATAATCAGTAGTACAACTAGACAACAAGTGACTTATTCTTACCATTATCAACCTATTTCATAGAATCACCAACATAGGTAGAGCTACCATCACTCTTGTCTACTGCTCTAGACAGAAGTCCTATCCCCCTCGACATCTCCACCACTAATATCTTATTTAGTGATTTTGTTAGAGGATCAACTAAATTCAACCATGACTTCACATAATTTAGGCTCACCACCTTAGATTCTAGTAGTAGCTTAATAATTCTATGTCGTAGACAAATATGTTTACTTGTCCCATTGTATATTTTACTCTTTGCTCTAACTATAACAGCTAGATATCTCTACCACTAATATTTTATTTAGTGGTTTGGTTAGAGGATTAACCAAATTCAACCATGACTTCATATAATTTAGGCTCACCACCTTAGATTTTAGCAGCAGCTTAATAATTCTATGTTGTAGACAAATATGTCTACTCGTCCCATTATATATTTTACTCTTTGCTCTAGCTATAGTAGCTCGACATCTCTATCATTAATCTCTTATTTAGTAGTTTTGTTAGAGGATCAACCAAATTCAACCATGACTTCACGTAATTTAGGCTCACTACCTTAAATTCTAGCAGCAGCTTAATAATTCTATGTCATAGACAAATATGTCTACTCGTCCCATTATATATTTTACTCTTTGCTTTAACTATAGTAGCTAGACAATCAAAACTGATTGTAATAGAGTTAGGAGAGTGAGAATTAAAAAGAAGATCATATATAAGTGTCCCTAACCACTTTGCTTCGGAACAAGCCTTTTCTAAAGTTATTAACTCAGATTTCATGGTAGATCGTGCTATGTAAGTCTGCTTAGTGGATTTCTAACATATAGCACCTCTACCTAAGGTGAACACATATCTACTAGTAAACTTTACTTCATTAAATTTTGAGATCCAATTTGCATCACTATAACCTTCCATCATAGGTTGTGATCTACCATATGTAAGCATACAATCTTTAGTGCCTTTTAAATATTTGGTAACTTTATTCAAGGCACTCCAATGCTTTTTACTAGGGTTCTGAGTATATCTACTCAATCTCTCTATAGCATATGCTATATTAGGCATAATACTATTCACTAAATATATGAGACTACCAATAATTTGAGCATAACGGGCTAGATTTTCACTATGTTCTTTATTATTACAAAGTTTGATACTAGCATCGTAAGGTGTTGCCACCAGTTTACGTTCCAAGTATCTAAACTTTTTAAAGAATTTCTCAATATAGTGTTCTTGGGATAAACATAGATCACTTGAGGATCTCATTATCTTTTCTCAAGAATAACACTAGCCTTTTCCATATCTTTTATATTAAACTTAGTTGATAAAAATTTCTTAGTCTCATTGATTACTTCCATACTAGAATTGAATATTAGCATGTCATCAACATAAAGATATATGATAACATAATTCTTAATATTAAAGATTTTATAGTACACACATTTATTAGAATCATCAATCATAAAACTATTTGATACCAAAGCATTGTCAAACTCCTCATGCCACTGTTTTGGTGTTTGTTTCAAATCATATAATGACTTCACTAGCTTATATATTTTATGCTCCGAACCAACACTAATACAACCTTTCAGTTGTTCCATATAAATCTCCTCTTCTAAATCACCATTTAGAAAAATAGTCTTAACATCCATTTGATGTATATACCAATTATGAATTGCAACTAAGGCAACCAAGATTCTAATGGATGTGATCTTAGTTACAAGAGCATAAGTATCAAAGTAATCTAATTCATTCTTTTGAATAAACCCTTTGACAACTATTATTACCTTATATTTTTCAATTATTCTATAAGTCGTTATTTTCTTTTTAAAGATCCATTTGCAACCAATGGGCTTGGAACCATGAGGCAAATCAACTATTTTCCATATATGATTACTCATGATGGAGCTGATTTCATCATTAATAGCCTCTCTCCATAAATGAGCATCAAGAGAGGACATTGCCTCACTATATGTTTTGGGGTCCTTTTCCATAAGAAAGATATAGAAGTCATCACAAAATTAGTGGCTTTCCTGATTCTCTTACTTCTTTTAAGTTCATTGTTGGAGCCTTCAAGAGGATCATCATTTACATATTTATGAGTCAACAATTTTTTTCAGTTTAGCATTCTTAGGAAAAATAATTTCAAAGAATTCTTTATTAGAATCTATGATATTGTTTGTATTAAAAAAATCAATGATATCTTTTCATACCAAGAGTCTATATGCAACACTAATTAGGCCTGTTCTATGAATGTACAATCAACTGTCTCAGGTTCTAATTTTTTCCTTTTAGGATATAGAATTAAGACCTTAGCAATACATCCTCACACTTTGAGATATGAAAGATTAGGTGTATGACCTTTTCATAACTTGTAGGGTGTGAAAATAGTTTTGTATATAGCAAGCAGTCAATATTGCTTCCGCACCCCCCCACAAGTTCATAGGTGCCCTATAATTTAATAATGGATACGTCTAGAGTATAAGAGTTTATTCCTAAGTACATGATTGTCAAAGTAATAAATAACTCGGTGAGAACGGGGTCGATCCATAGGGAAGTGGAATTAAAATTACAAATTATAAATACTTTAAAGATAATTAAAGCAGTATAAGATGTTTACAAATAATATTTAATTAACCAATTAAAATAAAAGTTAAGGTTATGGGGATCCACTCTTGGCATATGAAATAAGAATATATTCAATTCTTTTTATACTCAATTAAAATTACAAACTATAAATACTTTAAAGATAATTAAAGCAGTATAAGATGTCTACAAATAATAATTCAATTAACCAATTAAAATAAAAGTTAAGGTTAGAGGGATCCATTCTTGGCATATAAAATGAGAATATATTCAACTCTTTTTATACTCAATTGAAATCCTCACACAAAGAAGGTTCCAATTAAAAAATATAACAATTAAAGTTTATCACAATTTATATATTAATTTGTATTTATTTCTTTCAATTATTATACACAAAATCTTATAAATAGGTTCAAGTAAATTATACCAATCTTTATATTTGTCTACAATAAATCAGACTTTTACTTTACAAGGAAAGGTATCTACGCCAAATCTTATAAATGGTTTCAAAAATTTATTGTGCCAACTATAAAAATTGTCTATAGTAAATTAAGATACACCACTTTACAGGAAATGGTATTAATATTGCAAACAAAACAAATACATCATATATAAATTTGTATAACTTAAGAATGAAACATTAAATTCATAAATAAGAGTTAAGTATATCTTATTACCTTGTTAGGAGTTTCACCATTTCACCTTAGTAAAAAGAAAATTACTTGGACATAAAAAACTAAAGAAAAAGAAAAGAGATGGAAGAAGAGATAACATGACTTTAGAATAATAAACAAGAGAAATAATACTACCAAGAGATAATACAAAAGATAAGTATTTTGAACTAAAATTTAGCTCTATAATTACATACTTTAGGCATAAATAGACCACTTATTTATAAAAAATTTTGGATAAATTAAGACAAATGAAGAGGGAACCACTTGGATGATAAAAGTAAAAAAGGATGGCAACTAATTTGCATTGATTATCATTAATGCACTCACTTGATTGTCCAATTTAGAATTGATGTGGTCCGAGTTAGCTTTCACTCAAAAAGTTAAAGTTGTAGATAAGTCTCTTATATTTTTAAATTGAGTTATCTCATACATATTAAATATGTATTTCTATAGTTATGTGTCAAATACTAATGACTGTTCGGACTAGGCCTATACTGCAGATTAGTTTTGTTCTAGGCTATTTTCACCCTCTAAACTCTCTAATGTCAAATATCTTGTTAAATACAATATGTTAGCCCATTGAGTCAGCTCTTTATAGGATTAAGAATTACTCAAATTAGATTTTTAGGTAGAAAGTTATCCAATTTTACCGAACGTACCACAAAATAATTAAAAGCTAATTAGGTACAATATTGTAAACATACTTAAGTTAAGGGGGGGTTAAAGACACTAGTAATACAAAACAATATTGTAAAACCCTTATTAAATATGTAATTTTAAATGTTTATTACACCCCTTAACCAGCTTATTGCTAGTTTCTAGCAATTCAAGTATAAATAAAATTTGAACATTAACTAAGTATTTCAAACAAAACGTCAGTTCAAGATCACAATCGCTATTAAGGTTATTTCAATCATAACTTCCAAAATTGTATGTGTGTGAATTAAGTTAATCCTTCTTACCACAAATTACAACATATATAGCCTTGAAAATTTTCTCCAAGTAAAAGTCTCAACTCCATATCCTCACAAATGAATAACTATTTAACAGGTTAGGATTTCACTAATGGAGTTGGAAAACAGATAATCACTCAAGAAAAAGTTACATTTAAGGACAGACAGACAAACTAACATTGATCCAAAGATAGAAAAATTAATTGTTTAGAGTCAAATCATTCTTTTCACATGCTAGTTTCAAGATGTTAATTATTTTATATGAATCTTACGAATAGAGAGTTCAGTGATAAAATTGATTCCTAATGACTTTTGTCTTCTAAAATTGAATGAAGTCATTATTGAACTGAATTGACTTCTTTTCTATTTTTCTATTTTTTTATACTTATCTTTTTGCTTTATTTATTTATTTTGAAAAACATAATGAATCATTACAAAATAAAAGCAATTTCTCACTATAATACTTTTTTAATTTCTTTTATCATCCTCAGCTAAGCAACCAAATCATTCCTCATCCCAAATAATGTCATTCCAAATAAAAATTAACCATTTTAAAAGATCAATGAAAGTTCGTAAGCTGTTATCTCAAACCTCTCCACTCACTCACAAAAGATGTGTGAGTTTAGAAAAGAGTATGTATATTTAAACATGGAAATTCTTTTGACTATATTTATTGAATCATCCATTTTACCATAAGGCTTAATATTGTGCTCAAGAAATAATTTCAAAAGTTATTCTTTAGTAACTTAGATAGAAAACGTGATTTAAACTAAACAATTTTGAAATCATACCTCTATAGTATAGCAAATTTATTTACGCAAGAGTTACCAAGAACTTAAACAATAAACAAAAGTACATAAAATGCATTAAAAATAAATTAATTAGAATGTGTTTCAGAAGTTTAGTAATGTACTCTTTACTTTGTCATTTTAGAACTAGAATGCATCTCACGAATGCATAAATAAACCTTTTACTTACGCCATTCATTATGAATTGTTTTTTAGAGAACAAAGTGACAGCAAAAATAAAAAAAAAACACTAACATTATATATGAATTATCCTCTCCCTAACCAGATTAAGACATTATCTTCAATGTCAAAATATAGAAAGAGTAGAGTATAGAAGATATCACTTGAAACATCTTTTATTATAAATAAAACCTGCAACAAAATAAAATAAGCCATACAAAATGATAACAACTATGGTAAATATGTACAAGTAGTTGTGATTGTGGCTCACATCTTCCACTGGTTTTACGTCTAGAAATGGCTTAAACACTTTCTATGGGTCAGGGATAGGCTTTCCATCCAATTTTCTTATAAATTGGCAAGCAAGGTCTTTTAAAGTCAAAATTTTGATACTGTACCGCTTATGTTCAATTTTAAATTTGTTCAATAAATTGAGAAGTTCACGTTGTATGAGCCCACAAGGATGAGTCTCAAGAGTCACTAGGATGTCATCAAAAGACTTCTTACTCATTATATCCTTAATGAATTGGATTTTGTCTTCTCGATTTCTAGATACAAATTCTAAAGAATGACAACTCTGGTTATAATTTCATCGAGCACATTTATGATAAACATGTTATCTTTTTGGTCTTCGCCTTTTGGAATAAGATCTTTTATCTAAACCATGCATGT
This sequence comes from Ailanthus altissimus, assembly GCA_946807835.1. Taxonomy (NCBI): domain Eukaryota; kingdom Viridiplantae; phylum Streptophyta; class Magnoliopsida; order Sapindales; family Simaroubaceae; genus Ailanthus; species Ailanthus altissimus. Next base: position 19,601,400 of record OX327696.1, on the reverse strand, counting down.
AAGAAATTAATGAGTCTAAAAATTTGCCTGCAAATAGAAACTTTGGCTTCAATTAACCAACATACATTAGTAGGTATATTTACAATCATTAATAATCTTAATATTTTATATCTTGTTTAGTAAATTTTCTTTAAGGCATTTGAGGCAATGAGAAAAAATATTGTTTCAGATTCATTAGAATGTCATCAATTTTTTTTTAAGAAAGGAAAAGAAGAGAAGGTATCAGTAATTATAGAAAACTGATAAAACCGACTTGAAATGTCACGGACTACTGTTATCCGCCACTTAACCGAGGTGCAAAATAAAACTTTAATAAAAATACTAAATTATCCTGCAAGTATGAAAAAAAACAAATAAAGTTAGAAGAAAAATAAATATATATAAATATGTAAAACAAAAATTAATTGGTCTCGTTACAAGGGTTAGACAGGGACACAAATTCTTCATGAAAAGGTTAATTTTCTAGAAATGGCTCGAGTTTTTGCCAATTTACCTTAAACATATTATAATTTCTTAAATTTTCAATGTCAATTGTTCCATAAGGGTACACATGTTTCACAATAAAAGGGTTACTCTATTTTGATCTTAATTTTTCAGGGAATATGTGAAGTCAAGAATTATAAAGTAAAACCTTATGACTAACATCAAATATTTTTCTTTGAATTTTTTGATCATGAAATGCTTTAATTTTAGTTTTATGAATTTTTGAACTCTCATATGCATCATTTCTCAATTCTTTAAGTTCATTTATTTGTAACTTACGTATCTGTTCAACAGAATTAAGATTTGCGTTAAAAGTTTTAATGGCCTAGTAGGCTTTATGCTCGAGTTTCACAAGTAAGTGATAAGATTTTCCATAAACTATCCTATAAGGAGATATACCCAATGAAGTTTTAAAAACAGTTCTATAAGCCTAAAGTGCATCATTAAATCTTAAAAACCAATCTTTACGATTTGGGTTTATAGTTTTTTTTTTCAAAATTTGTTTTATCTCCCTATTTGCTAGTTCAACTTGTCCACTGGTTTGAGGATGATAAGGTGTAGCAATTTTATAAGTAATACCATATTTGTTTTATTAATGTTTCAAATGGCCTATTACAAAAGTGCTTACCCTTATAACTTATAATGGCTCGAGGGATTCCAAATCGACTCAAGATATTTTCTTTTAAAAATTTCATGACTATTTTATGGTCATTATTTTGACATAGAATAGCCTCAATCCATTTTGAGACATAATCTACTACGACTAAGATATACGTAAATCTAAATGATAGTGAAAATGATCCCATGTAATTTATCCCCCAACAATCAAAGATTTTAATAATAATAATGACGTTTAAAGATATCATGTTTCGTTTTGAAATGGATTCTAATTTTTGACAATTTTTACACGTTATACAAAATGTATGTGTATCTTTAAATAAAGTGGGCCAATAAAATCCACACCAAAAGATTTTTACAGCTATTTTCTTTGATGAGAAATGTACCCTACATGCTTTAGAATGAAAATATTTAATAACTCTACTTACCTCATTATCAGGTATGCATCTTCGAAATATTTGGTCAGGACAATATTTGAAGAGATAAGGATCATCCTAATAAAACTTTCTTACCTCAGATAAAAATTTCTTTTTATTTTGAGCATTTCATTGAGGTGAAATTTCTCCTGTTACAAAAAAATTAACAATATTAGTATACCAAGGCATTGTAACTGTAGAAAATAAAACTTCATCAGGAAAAGAATCATTAATGGGTGTTATTTCTATTGATGAATTTAGTGTGAATCTTGGTAAATAATCTGCACCAACATTAACAGCTCTCTTATTATCCTTGATAGTAATATTAAATTCTTGAAGCAATAGAATCCATCGAATTAGTCTTGATTTTGCATCCTATTTTGACATTAAGTACCTTACAACAGTATGGTTAGTAAACACAATAGTTGAAGAACCAATTAAATAAGAATAAAATTTGTCCAATGCAAATATTACAGTAAGTAATTATTTTTCTAGTTGTTATGTAATTCATTTGTGTACTATTTAAAGTTCTATTTGCGTAATAAATTACACAGAGTTTACCTTCCTTTCTTTGTCCAAATACAACACCAATAACATAGTCACTGGCATCACACATGAGTTCAAAAGGCAAAAACTAGTCAAGAGATAGTATGATAACAGCAGATTGTAAGATGTCAATTAATTTTTCAAACAAATTTTGACACTCTTGAGTCTATTTAAATGATACATCTTTTGTTATGAGGTTACAAAGAGGTCTAGATATAGCACTAAATTCTTTTATAAATCTCTTATAAAATCCAGCAGTCCTAGAAAGGATTAGACTTCTCTGACTGTTTTTGGTAAGGGCAAATGTGCAATGTGTTAGACTTTTGTCTTATCTACTTCAATTCCTTTAGAAGACACTGCATATCCTAAAATAATTCTAAAAGTAACCATGTAATGACATTTTTTTCAATTCAACACAAGACCCTTTACATTACATATTTTAAAGACATTTTCTAAGTTTTCAAGATAATTATCAAAAGAATTTTCAAACATGGTTAAATTATCCATGAAAACTCCTAAATAATGCTCAACCATGTCACTAAAAATGCTTGACATACATATTTGAAGTGTTGCTGGGGTATTACAAAGTTTAAAAGGACATTCTTCTAAAAGTAAAGGTCCCAAAAGGGCATGTGAAGGTAGTATTTTCTTGGTCCTCTAATGTTATAGAAATTTGATAATGGCCAGAATAATCGTTTAGAAAGCAACAATAGAGATGTTATGCTACTCTTTCTAAAATTTGGTCAAAGAATGGTAAGAGAAAATGGTCTTTTCTAGTGGCAGAGTTCAACTTCCTATAATCTATGCACATCCTCTAACTAGATGAGACTCGAGTTGGTATTAACTCACATTTTTTATTTTTAATGACTGTGATTCTAGATTTTTTTGGTACTACCTGAGTAGGACTTACCCACTTACTATCTGAGATAGGATAGATGATTCATACTCAAGTAATTTGAGAACTTCAGCTCTCACTACCCTTTCATATTTGGATTTAATCTCCTTTAAGATCGTTGGAAAGTTTTAGCATTATCCTCTAGGTGTATTCTATGTGTGCAAATTAAAGAATTAATGTCTTTTATGTCTTTTAAAGTTTACCCAATTGCATTTTTATGTATTTTCAATACTTTAATAAACTTACCTTCTTATGAGTGTAGAAGATATCACCACCGGATAAGTTTATTTCTCTTTAAGAAATGCATATTTCAGTCATTCAGGTAAAGGTTTTAACTCCAACTTTGGACTTTCGTTCTGCTTATCCTCATTTTCTCCTAATTTTTCAAACTTTGGTTTCCATCCTTTATTTTCAATCACATATGTACAATCAAGTAAAGAACATATGTCAGAGATTTCAGGATCTAATTGTATATTTGACTCAAATGAATTCATTAGACACATTTCTAAGGGATCGGTAGAACTCTATTTTTGAATATAATCCCCTACAATTGTTTCAATCATATTGGCTTCTTCACTTTCATCCTCATCCTCATGTGGTTTCTTACACATAGTGAAAACATTAAACTCAAGTGTCATTTTTCCTAATAAAAGCTTCATTACTCAATTCTTGTAATTAATCAAAGTATTAGAAGTTGCTAAAAATGGACGACCCAAAATAATAGGTATCGAATTACATTCTTTAACAGGTTCTATGTCCAAGACAATAAAATCCACAGAATATATGAATTAATCAACTTGAACTAAAACATCTTCCACTATCCCTCTTGGCACTTTTATTGATCTATCGACAAACAAAAGAGTTACAGAAGTTGATTTTAACTCACCGAGATTGAGCTGTTGATAAATTGAATATAACAGTAAATTCACATTAGCACCAAGATCAAGTAAGGCTTGTTCAATTTTATGACTTCCAATAATACATGAAATTATAGGATAACCAGGGTCTTTATATTTCAAATCATTATTGTTCAGAAGAATGGTATACATTTGTTCAGCTAAAAATGCTTTCTTTTTTACATTTCAATTTTTTTTACTATGCATAAATCCCTCAAAAACTTTGCATAAGAGGGAACCTATTTAATAGCATCCAATAAAGGAATATTAACTTTTACCTGTTTGAAGATTTCAAAAATTTTAAGATTGTGAGTCATCTTCTTAGCATTACATAATGCATGAGGAAATGAGGGTGAAGGTAAGGGTTTGGTGTTTTCTTCATGAAGTGTAGGTTCAATGCTTTTCTTACCCTTATAGATTGATTCATCATTCTAATGAGGTTTAGGAATGTGTTTTTCAATAATTTTACCGTTTCGAAGAGTGATAACTGCTTTAACTTGATCCATGTGTTAACTTTATGAACTACAAGCATTTGAGTTATGTTGTTCTTTGGGATTTAGTTGTGTTTGAGAAGGAAATTTTTCTTTCTCATGAATGTTCAGTGCGGATGCAAATTTAGTAAGAGTATCTTTTAAATTAGCAAATGTTTGAGTATTTTGAGAATTAATAGACTCTTGCTTTTCAATGAATGCATGTAAAGTTTCTTTAAGATTTTTCTTAGGAGGTGGGATATATGGTGCATAACCGTGATGGTTTTAAAATTTTTGGTGTGGTTGGAAAGGTAGTTGTGAAGCCTGTGCTTGAGTGTCATTCCTCCAACTAAAATTTAGGCGATTTCTTTAACCAGAATTGTAGTTTTTTGAATATGGGTTATTGTTTTACCATTTGAACATGTCTAGAATATTGGCTTCTTCATGGAGACATTCTCTAAACGCAGGCAAAGTTGCACAATCATTGATAGAGTGATCATGGGTTTCACATATGTGACACACAATTTCTTGAACATATTTTAATTAACTACTCTTTTTCATTTCTAAGGTTTCGACTTTTCTAGTTAAGGATGCTAATTTAGCTTGAAGGTCATGTTCTTTCCTAAGATGATAAATACCTCTACTAGATGTAGTAGTTTAAGTTTTGCTAGGTGCCTCACAGGTACTAGTAGTGTCCCAATTTTGAGCATTTTCTGCTAGTAAGTCTAGATAGTTCATTGCCTTTTCTGGGTCTTTGTCCTTAAATGTTCTATTACACATCATTTTTACCATTTTCCTAACTTGGGATATTAAGTCCTTGTAGAAATTTGAGACTAATCTCTAAGTTTCAAAGCCATGATGGGGACAGGTATTAAGTAATTCTTTATGCCTTTCCCAACATTGGTAAAAGGTCTCTCCTGATTTTTGGACAAAAGTGGTAATTTGTCTTTTGAAAGAATTTGTTCTATGGGAAGAATTTTTTTTTTAAGAATTGTTGTTGCATCTCATCCCATAAAAAATGGATCCTGGCCTAAGATTTTGTAGGCATGTTTTAGCTTTATCTTTTAAAGAAAAAGAAAAAAGTTTAAGTTAAATTATATTCATGCTACAATTTTGGTCATTATATATGTTACACATTTATTCAAATTCTCTTAAATGTAGGTAAGGGTTCTCTGTATCTAAACTATGAAAAGTGAGTAAAATGTGGATAATGCTCAGCTTAAAATTAAAAATTGTTGCATCAGAAGGTAAAATTAAAAAGTGTTGCATCAGAAGGAAAAATTAAAATGGTGCACCAGTTCGTGTAGGGTTTATGTAGTCTTTAAATGTCTTAGGTTGGTTACAGTTATTATGTTGAAACTGATTGTCCTCTAGGTCTATGAGTACCTCAATATGATTATTGGTTATGGTGTTAATTGGTGAAGAATGAGAAGATGAAAGAGAATCAAACATATTATCAAAGGAAGTTTCGAAATTACCTTTCACCAAACGATAAGAATTAGGATGTCGAAACCAACCACTCATATAAAGTAATAAAACAAAATACAATAATAATGAATAATACAAATAAGAGAAAAAAAGAAATAAAATATTAAATAAAGACAAATAAAATAGGCAAAGCTAACAATAAAATAAAAGTTAGATAAATAGTTAGAAGTTAGATTAGTAAATGTTAGATTAGTTAATATTAGATTAGGATAATAAAAAGTTAGTAAATAATGAGTAGGAGTCTTAGTCTTCCATGAAAATAACAAGTGAAGAATAAAAAAAGTAAAGTAAGTCAGGAGGCTTAGTCTTACATGAAAATATAACAAATAAACAAAAAAAAATATTAATTTCACTTCCTCGGCAATGGTGTCAAAAACTTGACATGTCCAGAATATAGGAGTTTATTCCTAAGTGCAAGATTGTCGAACTAATAAGTAACTCGGTGAGAACGGGGTCGATCTATAGGGAAGTGGAATTAAAATTATAAACTATAAATACTTTAAAGATAATTAAAGCAGTATAAGATATTTATAAATAATAATTCAATTAACCAATTAAAATAAAAGTTAAGGTTAGGGGGATCCACTCTTCGCATATAAAATAATAATATATTCAACTATTTTTATACTCAATTGAAATCCTCACACAAAGAAGGTTTCAATCAAAAAATATAACAATTAAAGTTTATCACCATTTATATATTAAATTGTATTTATTTCTTTCAATTATTATACACAAAATCTTATAAATGGGTTCAAGTATTTATTATACCAATCTTTATATTTGTCTACAATAAATCACGACTCTTACTTTACAAGAAAGGGTATCTACGCCAAATCTTGTAAATAATTTCAAGAATTTATTGTGCCAACTATAAAAATTGTCTATAGTAAATCAAGATATATCACTTTACAAGAAAGAGTATTAATATTGCAAACAAAATAAATACATCATATATAAATTTGTATAACTTAATAATGAAACATTAAATTCATGAAAAAGAATTAAGTATATCTTATTACCTTGCTAGGAGTTTTAACCTTTCACCATAACAAAAGGAAAATTACTTGGACATAATAAAACTAAAGAAAAATAAAAGAGATGGAAGAAGAGATAACATGACTTTAGAATAATAAACAACAGAAATGATACTACAAAGAGATAATACAAAAGATTAGTATTTTGAACTAAAATTTAACTCTCTAATTACATACGTTGGACATAATTAGGTCATGTATTTATAGAAAAATTTGGATAAACCAAGATAAATGAAAAAGGAACCATTTGGATGATAAAAGTCAAGAAATGTGGCAACTAATTTGTACTGATTATCATTAATGCATCAACTTGATTATTCAATTTAGAATTGATATTGTCAGAATTAGCTTTCACTCAAAACATTAAAGTTGTAGATAAGTCTCTTATCTTTCTAAATTGAGTTGTCTCATACGTATTAAATATGTATTTCTACAGTTATGGGCTAAATACTGATGGCTGTTTGGATTGGGCCTGTACTGCAAATCAGTTCTATTCTAAGTTATTTTTACCCTCTAAACTCTCTAATTAAAAATGTTTTATGAAGAAATATATTATCCAATTGAGTCAGCTCTTCATAGGTTTAAGAATCACTCCAATTTAATTTTTAAGTAGAAAGTTATGCCCAGTTTATCGAAACTACCGCAAAACAATTAAAAGCTAATTAGGTACAATATTGTAAACATACTTAAGTTAAGGGGGGGGGGGGGGGGGGGGTGGTGAAAGACACTAGTAATACAAAATAATTATGTAAAACCCTTATCAAATATGTAATTTGAAGTGTTAATCAATAACATACAATTCATCATGTCCTTTAAGGTCCTATTTTTTCCTTTCAACCACCCTATTAGATTCAGGAGAATATGAATGCGTCACTTCATGTATAATTTCATTTTTCTCACAATAGAAACTAAACATGTTTAACATAAATTCTACACATACATACATACATTTATGTATATCTTTCAAGTCAAGATTAGAGAGTAAACAATTTATTTCTATCGTTCTTATATACAAATAGTTCAAGTGACCTAGTCTATCAAGCCATATATCATAGGGCTTGAAACTATAAGCAAAAGTAAAGCTTTTAATAATAAATGTTTCTAGTACATTGAGTTTAAACAAATCTTACCATTCCAAAAAGTGATAACTACTTTAACTTACCATTCCCTTCTTGGTCAATACAACCGTACCAAGCATAAATATAGAAACTAAATTGTATATAATGTTTGGAACCTGTAATATATTATTCAGTACAAGAGATCTTCTAGAAGTTAACTTAAATAGAACCATTATTTTTCCCATTATATGTAGAGGATGAGAATCTCCAAATTGTGGAATTTTTGTAACCTTTGAAAGTGATTTGGCTGCTGCGAGAAGGGATGTTTCACTACTAATATCAATAGGAAATAGTTTAAGATTGTTGGTATTGGTATTATGAGGACTGTGTTTATGGAAACTAATAGTTTGTATAGTCAAGCGTGTTAGGCAATGTCCTTAAACTATTTCTACCCCCACAATGATGATGATCAAGGCACAAATGAGTTGTGTGGTAATATAGTTGCAAGATTCAATGACTATTAAATTTGTAATGGTGTACTCCAATTACAAATTCTGTAGAACTACAAGATGACCTTTATGAGAGTTGACAGATGGAGAGAATGCAAGAGGAAGAGGATAACTTTTTTCATGTCTCTCAAGAGTGGGGTATGCTTTTATATTTATAAAGGCATTTATGCCTCTCTGAAGGGGCACAATACCTTTTTAGATCAACATATCCTTTAGAGTAGACACTGCCTTTCAAAAAGGCCATAACCTTAGGAAGAGTTGTGCACCTCTCTAAAGGTCACAACCTTGTGTTTAAATTGATGTCTTTTCAAAAGAACACAACTTATTGGAGAGTTAAATGACTCTTCTAATAAATCACATCCTCAACTTCAATACATTGGCCCTCAAATTTAGTTCTATAGATCTCAAAACAAAGAAGAGTTGTAACCTTGCCTAGGCATCGCGGTGGCGCTTTATATTTTGTTCTGGCTGAGCGCCGCGGTACCCAGGCCTGAGTATTGTTTTCTTTTTCTTTTCCATTCTTTTCACTTTAAAATCTTCCTTCTCCATACATAGTTTATTTGTAATACTCTTATAATATACAATAGAATGAAGTTTACATATACATAACTATGCAGAAGCCCGAGAATATATAGCTTGTTACTAGTGTCAAAATCTTCTAAAGTAAGTGACTCCCTTAAAGAACCAAATGTAACATTTTGCAAAATAAAACAAGTTACAAACTGATAAACTTTATAATTCCATTCTAAATAAATCTACTTGTATTGACAAACAACATCATAATTCCTAGATACCATGACATCTTCATGAGAATTACTTGGTTTTCGGTACTTAAAAAAAAACAGATTTGGTAATAGAAGTTTTGTGATAGAATTTTTTGTCTATCACCAATTTCATATAGATACTATCAAGCAGTTTCTAATATCATTAAATAATGGTCGATAGTCTCAAAATGAGTTTTTTTTTTGTTATTCCCCCTTAATTTGTGTTAATATGTATCACAAATTTGCGATAGAAAGACTCCATAAGTATATTACAAGTTTTTGTGATAAATGTTTTTAAAAGGATTTTAAATAACAATTTGATAAAACTTGTGTTAGTGTATGCTTGGATCAAAACGGTAGTGTTTCCAAAATGTTTTTTTTCTAGAATTTATTGAAACAGTTTTTTTCGAGTTATATGTCTAGTCTAAAATAAAGTTGTTCGACACTGTAACCAATTGTCCCATTTATTATGTTAAACGACGTTGTTTTGGACCTGACTTAACATCATTAAAACAATGTCATTTGGGTATTATTTACTAGGTCTAAACGGCGTCGTTCTAATCAATAAGGAATTAACTTTAAAATTCTGTTAAACGACGACATTTTGACCTGTTAAAACTTAATCAAAATGATGTCATTTGGTGTCACAATGTTTCAGCTCCAAACAACATAGTTTTTGTTATTATTTGTTTTGCTTGAAACAATGACGTTTCTATCGATTTGTGTCTTTGAGAAATAAGTAAACTCTTGCAATTTTTTAGCTCCAAATCTAATTCCCTTTGTAAATTTTTTGGCTCCTAAACACTTGAGTTTGCGATGCAAAATTATATATGTTTCAAGAGATGCAAAATTGCACTACAAATCAAACAGGCTAATGTCTACAAACTCTGATTATTTAAATGTTATCGTTATGTTGATTTTGATATGGTTTTTCTTATTTATGTTATTTCTTTTGGTGACAATCTTCTTGGAATTTGATATGGGGTGTTGAATTTGGATTCTTTTTACTGTTCTTGTCGATTTTGATTTGTTGAGATGTTGATTTTTGTTTGTTTGTTTTGTGTATGTCCATTTTGATTTGGTCATAATATTTTTTATTTGTTTGGCATATTTTGTGGTCCCATTTGTTAGTTAGGGTTTGTGGTAAGCATGTAGGGTGAGTTAACCTAGAAATTGATTTGTGTTCCTATTTCTTATTTATATAATTTATTATGATTGTCTCTTTTGAGATGAACTTAAGTAAAAAATAGACAGTCCCTTGCTTTGTTTATTGAATTTTCGCTTTTACGTTTTTAAAAATATGTGCTTTTGAATATGTGTTGGCAACTTGATGGATGTCGAATTAGTATTTTAACTTAGGAATAAAGTAGTGCATATTTGAATTGTTGAGAAAGATCCCTATAGCTAATAGACAAAAGAAAATGTTATTTATGTGTCATATCTTGGGGGCAGCTAATGGCATAGGCTAATAGAATTAATTCCTTTGGGTTATGTTTTTGTTTCATAACTTGGTTTGTGAATTCTACAAAACCCCTCCCTTCATAATTTAAATTATTGCTTTGCAGATAATTGTTATTGATCACTTCTCTTACTAATATGTTATTATCACTATTATCTGAACTAGTTAATTCCAAATACATATATAAAGGAATTATACTATATTGAAATAAAAACTCATAACAAGTCAATAGAGAATAAACTGTAAGCTCCATTATTTGCATATATATAGTGTTTTAGAGACTAATTGGTTATAATTTTTGGTTAGGTTTTTTCTTAATTAGAGAACTAAAATGTTATGGATATCAAAATGGTGTATTTCGTGCATAACCACTTGGTGGTTAGCATTTAATTATTATATAGAATGCAAGATGATTAATATAGGCCAATTTCTTCTTCAATTCTTCTCCTTCTTCAAAGACTTTCTATAAATCAAGGCCATAAACTACACATTTATAGAATGTGAACTTTAACCCATTAAAGGAGAGACCAAATTTTGTGCTACCTCTTTAGAAACTGTCCTTGATTTTGGTCACATCTTTAGATTGGATGCTGACTTTAAAGTTTTAACCACTGCCTTTGTCACAAAGCCATTAGCTCCTTTATAGAACTATACTCCTTGGCATTGCTAGAAAAAAAATTCTATATATATATATATATATATATGTTTTTAGTGATTAAACTTGTCCTGATACTATAATCTTGTATTCTGCTCAAATCCTTATTAATGTAAAATATTATGCTATTTATTGATTCTTTGATTTATGATCTTGTATTATGCAATTTTAAGTAAAAGAATGGGATTAGTTGTTTATGTAACTAGGTAAAAGGACTTCTTATTTATCCCATATCAATCTATTTAAGTTTGGGTGCATGAAAGCTTATAGGATATGACCATATGAAAGTATATAATTAATAAATCTTGCTCATATATTAGATTATTTCATTTTAGTTTTTTTCTGGATCATGCATCATCCCTGCTCAAGTTCAATCTCATATGCAAGCTCTTGTAAAATTATAACAAAACCTTTGAACTTATTGTTTTTAGTTTGAATAGGCATTATATACTTGTCGCGTGAATACCAAAAGAGTTCCAAGTATTACTTTGTTGCAAATTTGTGAATTTCTTAAAACAATTGCTCATTTATTTATCTAATAAATAATATGGATATATATGTGATAAGATGGTAGATAAAAAGTCCACTAATAGTATGAGTGGTGATGAGTCTGCTAGTTCAATGGATTTGACCAATAAATACACTTGAGGTTTGACTAAAAAGATGAGGCTATAAACAAATAAAAATGGCAGAAAAATAGTAGTGAAATACAACAAATTTTGGGTGCTTAAAGGAGATGAGGGTACTGCATTGACCGTAACCATTGGCTTGATAGTTCAACAAAGGATTCTTATTGTGTACAATAATTGAAAAAAGGTACCAACTTTGAAAGTGGGTGCACGTAAGCTAGTCATCTCAATAGCCTTATATTTTAAAATATTTAAAGTTGCTGGTCATGTTAATACTCTTGTCTTTTATAGATTTTGGTCATGTAAATAGCTAATTTACATTTTAAAGTTATTTCAATGTTGCACAATCACGTTTTGAGGTAGATCTTCATAGCAAGAAATAAATTTTACATTTTATGGTGGTAGCCCATCAAATATTTAGATATCATTTAACTGTGGACTATATCATACCAATAAGAACAACAAACAATTATTAAAAAAGCCATCTATAGATTAGAAGTGGATAAAACTAGCTGATTGGAAGGCGTTTGTGAAATCTAGGCTATCTAAATAATTTTTGGTAAGTGCATTTATTTACTTCATTTTTAATTTGGTTTTTATGTATAAAAAGTATATTGATTTTTCTCATAACCTTGTGGTTATATGTTGATTTTTAGAAAGTTATGGAAGCTTTTTAAAAAAAAGGGTGTCTAACAAGTACAATCACAACTTGGGTCAAAGGGTTATGTTGGACTTATTAAAGAGATAATAAGAGCTTCTAAATTTGTATATTAATTGTCTTATATGTTTAGTTAATTGCTACTGAAATTAACTTACATATTTTTGAAATTGTTATTTCTTAGCTATTAGATACAAAAGATTGGTTTGTCAGAGACTCAGATTGATAGGAGCTTCACTTGAAAGAGTATAAGGAAGAGAAAGAATATATTATAGACCTTGAAAGTCATGTCAGTCATTTCTAAAATTGTAATATTCAATAACTCTTCTTTTATTATTAATACATGGATAATTTAGATTAAAACCAAGTTCTAAAATCATACAATTATATATTTAAGTGGAGCAGGAAAAGGTTAAGGGAAATTTGAAGGTGAAAATGATATTTTAGCTCAGACTTTGGGTAAGAAGCCTATTACTAGCCATTTCTAAGGGGTGGGCAAGTATGTCAACACCAATGTTTATTTCAACATTTCCATTGGGGATTAAATTTTGGAGAGAGAAAATGAGAAGTATGATGAGAAAATAATAAGAATAAGTACTAAACTTGAAGCATTGAAGGAAAAGATCCAAAGAAATAGCAAGCTTTTAGAGGGGGGTTAGTTCCAACAAGGTACGAGTTGCAAAGATGTTGGATATGAATGTTGTCTATTTGTCTGTCAAGATGAAAAACCATTCATTGTAAGTTAATTTAACAACTCATATTGTTAATTCAGTAAATAATTATAGTAATTTGTGAGTAACAAATATTAACTACTATTTTAGGATTATGAAACCCCTATGAAGTTTAGGAAAACACCCAAGAAAACCCCTAAAAAAACCTAAGAAAAAAGCCAAGCCATGAAAAACCCCAACAACAACTAGTTGCAAAGTCCAAAGTTATCCTCTCTAAAGGAATTGGTAAGTTGCACTTTATATCTATGCTACTTTATAACTTTCTTTTATTTACTTCATTATAAAAACTTCTTTATCCTTATGTTTATAATTCCTCTCATGTGAAATTTGGCTTGAATTGTATAGCCTGATGCATTTACTCCTCAGGGAACAATAGATGTCACTCCTAAACCTATACATGAGTTTATGAGGAATACTAGACAAGAAAAAAACTATAACTTTATCAAATGCTTACAACTCTCATTTCTAAAATTTTGGTGGTTAAATGTTTTAGTGTAAGAGCACAACCAGTGACATAAGAGGTTGAATTTTTTTGAATTAAATATGAATCTTGGTTGCAGAAGAGTGACTGTGAGTATGTAACGTATCTTACATCGATGAGCGTAAGTTAGATTCAGATGCATATAATGTGAGTATTTGTCATAAATATTTTTTTCCTTATTTTTATTTTCAAAAAATATGATAATAATACTAATTTTATATGTTTACCTAAGCCATTATATAAAAAGTTGAAGGAGTCCAAATTAACAAATAGATTTAGCTTCATCGATCCATTTGTTATCTCTTTTGTAGGAAAGTCAATAACAAGGACAACAGTCAATGAGCATTCATGTGCAATTATTGATTGCCTTAAAATCACATCTAATCGATTGTGGCTAGTACCATATAATCCAAAGTATAATTTTTTTAAATAATGCAATTTATGCTTCAATTGAGTTTATTAATTTGTTAACTTTTTTTAATGGATATAGTTTTCTTTAGGTACTTGCAATCATTGATGTGTCCAACACGGATCACAGGGGGGGATCAAATATGCAATGACTTCTATACTATATTGAACAAGTGAGATTCTATAATATCTTTTCCTTAGTACAATAATATTAATTTATATTCAATTTTTAATGACTAAACAATTAATTTCATTTTTCACTTTGTAGTGGCATTTGCATTTATTTTTCTTAAGAAAGAGCCTACAATAAGAGATCACTATTAAATTAGAAGAAGCAAAGCAATTTTAGAAAATTAAATGTATAAATAATTAGAGTCAATCAGTCTCTTCTTTGCATCTTCTAACTGAATGACTCTAATTATTCACACATTTGATTTTCTAAAATTGCATTGTAGGCCCCGATACAACTAGGATTTGTGGAATGCGGCCTCTTTGTCATGGCATATATGAGAGATATTATAAATCACACTAAAATACTTGAACAAATGTAAGTTGTTTCAAGTTCATTTTTTAATTAATGCACGTTTCAATAATCAATGTTTGAATTTATAAATTTTTTATTTATTGTACTTTTTGTCTTACAAGTTCATAGATAAGATAATTACGGAAGAAGAGATAGATGACATCCGAGTAGATTGGGCATTCTTCATATCTACTAAGATTTGAAACATGTGTTAGGTATATAGTTTTCCCATCAACTTTGTGTATCTTGTTTTATGTTTTATGTTCAGTTGTCCAATTTGTATTATAAACATAATAATTGACTTGAATTTTTTTTTCTTAACAGTGGTATTAGAGTTTTTGATTGGAAGAGATTGATGCTGAATTTTAGAGATTGAGTTTGCAAACTTGGATGCTAGAGATTGATGGTAGAATGATACTATACTAACTTTCATTGGTGTAGAATGATGCCAAATTGTTACCATGGATTAGTTATATTTGGACGTTATGTTATTGATTTTAATGAATATATTTTTTAATGTAATATAAATATTTTTAAATATATATAATATCATTTAATATATATACAAATATTTATTACAAAAATTAAAATTAATCTATATTTTGCAATATTGAAATTTAATTTAATATTTAATATCACTATTTGATGATGCAAATGTCACCTTAAAATGATATACATCTATCACAAAATAGTGATACAATATTCAAGCTAATGTTGTCACATATGGCTAAACGATGTCATTATCATATATTAGTAACATTACATCATCGATTATATATTGTGCCAATATTAGTTACTATATAATCCTCCACGTGTGTAATGATGTGCCATATGGCACCGAACACGTCACTAAATATAAAATAGAAAATTTCTATCACAAAATATGTCACAGTTGTGTGATAGAAGTTTTCTATCATAAAATTGGTCTATCATGGATCGGTGATAGAAAACTTCTATGACAAATTGCTGACGTGGATTTTAGTGATAGAATTCATCTATCAAAAAATTTGGTTTGTGATAATGAAATCCTATCACTATCACTACAAGAAAAATGGGCTTTACTTACGTTATTTAAGCATCAACGAATGGTTTCACTAGTACCTATTTATACTGTCAATGTTGCTAGTACCAGAAGATTATAGATACTATTTTAAGTGTTAGTAAAATTTTGACATTATAATATCAGAGATTTGTTGACACTATAGTATCAAAAATTTTTCTCTTACTATAGTATCAGAAAATCATTAACACTATAATATCAGTGAATCACTGACAGCTTGGTATCGGTGAATCGCTACACCATGGTATCAAAGATTACTATTACCATATTGTTAGAAGTTTATTAATACTATGGTATCAAAGAATTTTAATTTGTTATTGAAATATTTTTAATGATTTGAAATTTGAAAATTTGGACTAGAATTTTGAATTTATTTATAAACTACAAATCTATACATAAATACTACATTTAAATAAATATCAAATTTATTTATTTAAATAAACAAAACTACAATTATCAAATCGTCCATACTAAGTTTCATAAAAAGTATAAGACATCTCAAACTAAGTCTTAAAAAACTATAATAGTTCCATAAGCATGTCTAAATGATACATAATAAAGTAAATTGTCAAAAACATCCCATATTTGAAGATTAAACACAAAATCCAAAGAAGAATTGCACAAACCAATACTCCGCCAAAGACTTGAAAGAAATTCAACCACAAATAACTTATTGACCAATGAGCAAATAATCTTCCATGTTCACCTTTATCAAAAGAAAGAAAGAAATATAAATAAATTAAAAACGTTAGAAGAGGCAAAGTAACAATATGCATATACAAAACAATAAAAACTAATAATAATAAACCTCAACATAAAACTTTTCTTCCATGCATTGAAGGAAATCTAGTCATCTTTGTAACAAAGATACTTAATTCTCTAATAATTTCCCTCTATTTAGTTAAATGTCCATCAGGCTATGCCACACAAGCTTTATGGCAATAGTAGCAACAACACATAGATTAATGGTGACAAGGGCGAATAAAGATAAGTAGGAACTAAACACACTTGTATACCAAGGATACTAAATTAATTGTAAATAGCCCCAAAACAGTCTCAAAATAACTCTAAAATAATAGCATAAACAGGCCCAAAATAAAACTAAAACAGTCTCACTACAACCCTAAAACAATACCAAAATAGTAACTAAATGCAGTTTTAAAACTATACCTCAAGACTGTGGTCTTCCCTTAAGTATGTAACTCACTCCCGACCATATGTAGAGCTAATTACAATAGAAAAAGATATCAATATATAGATAAATAATGGATTTGTAATTATTTACATAAGTTAATCATGTACATATACTTACAAATTACTTATATCTATAATGAATGCATACAAAATGAAACAAGGTATGAATGTGACATTATTTATTTGTCGTGTCTTTGACCTTCATATTCTTGTCTTTAATAAGTTGCAACATCATCTTTATCATCAATCTTAATTAAAGGCAATGTTTTGGATAAAGGATCATATAGTACTATGTCATCACACTCATCATTAGTTACAAATTTATTGACTCTTTCGGCTACTGAATAAACTATTATTTTAATATGATCTTTTTGATCCTTTACATAAAAACTTGTTTTGTATGAGAAGTTGATATAAAACTTTTCACAACATGCATATATAGCCGTAAGTACACGGGTCATGAGCAAGTAATAAAGTAGTGAGTATAAGTATTGTTCCCACGAGAATTGATCTTTTGAATTTACGCTAAGTATTATGGGTTTTCGTAACTCGATTTTAACTAGGCAACTTGATTTAATTACGATGACTAAGACAAATTAAACTAACAACCTAAATTAAGCGATTAATAAAATAACAATTAAAAATGATAATCTTGCGAAATGGTGAATCTATAGTAAATGGGATCCTAGGGTCTTGATTTCAGTTTATTCTTCCTATGTTCTTTCTATTTAGCAATTTCGTTCAATTCATTAATTAAGGGTTTAAGACTAATATCATTATCTCTCCTGAACATCAAATGAGATACGATACATACATATTCAAGATGATATTCTTTTCTAACATGTCTACCTATATATTTATTACGCAATCCTTAAATTAATTACCCAAAGATTAATCTCATTATCTCTTTCGAGTGTCAAATGAGTTCTTAAGCATACATTTTCAAGTCAATATCCATATCTAACTTATCTATCTATACAATCATTAAGTAACCCTTGGCGATTACCCAAGTGCTATTAGGTTCACGACTCAATAATAACCTAAGCTATGTTTTTCAAATCTAAAAATAGGCCAATCTCTTTTAAGCATTAATCCATAAATCAACAATAGTTAATTCATTTTTCAATCAATTAAAAGCATTAAACATAGAGAAACATAAATGAATTAAACAATAATCCACTAAATCATCCAAACATTGCATAAAATGAAACTACATCAAGCCCTGGAATTTCAAGTTTAGCCACAAATAAATCCAACCATAACTAAAATTATCAAGAAATCCATAGATATAAACATGTTTGAACAATATTTACAACTACAAACTTGTAATAAAAGAGATAAAGTAATAAGAAAAGAAAGAATTGAATATGAAAATGTCTTCCAAGGCTTCACTCCTTCAAGTGTCTTCAATAATCCTCAAGAAGCCTAGGAGACATTCTCTCACTCTAACTATAAGAACTTTTATCTCTAGAAATGAGTCTTTCTTTTCTTTCAATTCGTGCTCTAGCCCTCTCTCTTTTTCTCATCTCATTTTCTCTCTTGCGTTTTTCGTGTATCCTTTTTGATTTATGAGAAGTGGTCAAGGGTTCTAATTTATAGGCTTCATATAAGAGCAAAATTCACAAGTGGGGTTGATTGATTTGTGTTGCAGCACTAACTTTTGGTGTTGTAGCAAGTACTGTTCAAAGGTGCCGTAGAAGTTTATTTTGATAATCTACTATAGCAGATTTAATATTGTTTCCTTGTTTTCGTTGGATTTTTATCCCAATTATCTCCGTTGACTTTAAACCAACAAAACAATAAATATAACACATAAAAAGACTAATATTCATATTCAAAATGAGTATACATTTTAAGTTATGAGAGATAAAACATCATATATAAAATACGCCCACTCCCCTAAATTTAATAACTTGCTCGTCCATGGGCAAGGAGATTCGAATAAAACTGAAACAAGAGAAGATATCGAAAAGACTAGGTCGGCAAATAATTACCAAATTGTCTCAAAAAATTCTTTTGACTACTGATCTTAAGGAATTTCTAAATACCAAAACCGTTTACCTTGTTAGATCATGATTTGTTCTACCCTATCAGTGACCTACTTGGTACATGTGTGTATAGTTAATATCATTGTTCACATGCACCTAATGAGTTTATGCACACAAGTCAATGAAATGGTCTCTCTAAATTTTTATTTGTTTAATACTTTATAGCTTGTTTTTCGTATTACTCTCCATTAATGTAAATGCACACATTAATACTTAAATAGGTCTTTATCTAGCTTGTAATATACGGCTAGGGTGAAGGTAGGATAAAATGAATAAATTTCGGATTAACTCATGCCATAATCATACTTTCTTCTAAAGTTTATTCCAACAAAACCCTTTTATTTCTAAGTAACTTCCCCTAAACTTGCTTTCGTATTTCCTCTGTTATTTTGTTGTTCATTCATTTATTTTTCTAAGTTAGAGGTATAGTAAACTTAAAATCTTCAATCATTTTATTTAATTTTATTTTTTTTAAGCCACTATACCCTTAAACGTTAGTTTATAATCTTTAGAACAACCAAAATCCATAACCCTTCATCAATTCATTCCTTCACCTTAAAAGTCCATTTGTTAACTGATAGAGTGTAATCATATAAAATATTTTATGATCCTAAACTTAATGTTTGCTCAAATTATACCAATAATTTGGCTATTTATGTATGTTAATGTTGTTTTATACGTTTAAAAACTATCAGCATAAGAATATTGGAAACCGGATGCGAACTGAGCTATTTAGGATAAATATCTGAGAAAGGACCAAAATGCTCAAAATAAAAATAGTGATTATGAATAGTGCCATGCATAGTACATATGAACAGTACTTTAGGTACTGTTCATCCAAAAACCCAAGTCCCAACACCACAGCATCAGAATCCAGTGCCATGGCGCCAAATTCTAAACAATTTCTAATTTTGATGAACAGTGCCAAATAGTATGTATGAACAATGTCAATGAAATAGTTTTTATGAATGTGTGACTATAAACAGTGCATTTTAACAGTATTATAAATAGTCGTTGCAGGTTACTATCATCCAGAATACAAATTTTTAAAAAATAATACAGCAAATGCTGACTTTTAAAAGGCAAAGTTTGCCTTATTTCGATGCCCTAAGCTTTTAAAATGTAATACTATTGAGTCAAAACAAGAGACTAGTACGGGAGAGATAAAAAATACCAATAAACAAGTCTTCGAATTAAACATCAAGGAAGAGAAAATTCAACAGCAAGGATCAAAACAGAGCAATAATGTCACGCCCTAGACCCAAAAGATTTGAAACATGACATAACTTACACTCATTCAATAATGTGCACTAATAATTAATATTGCATAAAATTTCAAATTTGAATTCAACATAGGAATCCTTATCAAGTTGCTAGTAAGTTTAATACAAAATCAACCCATGACCATATTTGGTAAAACATAAACCAAATACAACCACACCTAATAGAATAATACATAAATGTTTATTCAATAGAGATAGATCAAATATCTTAAACTATGTGTCCACAAATAAAACACTTAGCAACCCAGCAACTTAGGGAGCCCAAGGGACAACAGAAGCCTTGCCAAATCTGCTAAGCACACATGTACCTTATTTACCTGAAATCACCATAAACTATAATGAGTATAAAACTCAGTTAGCATACTAATTTTTCATATATCAAAATATAAATACATATATATCCACAATGCATATGTGTGATATGCCGTAATAAATCAAAATCATAATCTTATCAAATCACATGTCAGGTAAGCGCTTACATGTTCTTTCAAAACATATAATAGGAATACCATCACTCAACTACTACTTAGTAGGACTTTCATATCATATATCACATAATGAGCCAAATGTCACTTGTAGGTAACATAGTGTATGAGAGAAATAGTACAAGTGAGGTTTAAATTATACACATATAATGCTCATGCCCAAAGGTAAGAACCAAACCCTCACCCTGATCATCAGTGAGTTTTCTCACATGCACCAATATGCTACCACACGAATGTGATGACTCACTCTTCCTTTAGGTACCAATAGGATCCTCCCTACATACGAAACACATAACATATATCAATCTCGAAGGAAAAACAAAGACTTCATAAATCACATAAGGTGCATACTAAGTAAATAATAAGTTCAAGTATCCTCAAAACACAAAACGTTTCTCATGGATATATTACACTTCAAAAGTTTTCTTTATTAAACACATTTTATTTTGAAAGCTCACTTTCATAAACACATGTATGTCCATGCTCAATGTCAATGCTCACATTCATAAATATATATTTTTCACATTTCATATCAAATATACTTTGACATAATATAAACATATTACAAGGGACATTCACAAATTCATGCATAAATAATTACTATGTTTATTGTGATTTCAGTAAAAGTCTAGTTTACTTACCTCTTAGCACTTTCGGGGTACAAAGTTTAATTCTCCTTAACCTATCAATGGAGATTAATCATTTCATAAGTCTCACCATTCACACAAAACACTTTTAATAGCTTACAAAATTATAAATATTATATTTATCACATCGAATTGGTCTAATTACTTGGTTTCTCAAAACCTGTCAATCTGACCACTTACACTTACACAAAATTTTCTTATACATCAAATGATGTCCAATTACTCTAAAATCAGAATATATTATTTTTGACTCATATATCCTTCTTATATATGAATATTATATCATAATTCCTACACAATCTATTCCATAAACACCATCAAATCCAAACTATTATCCTGACAGGATCAATATATTTACTAAACAGTATTCAATCTTCCAATTTTATAAAATTATATACTAACTTAAAAATTATAAAACTACCACAGAATTACTCTTGACACATATATAAATCTATGATAAATATTTCACTTCAAAATCCCTACCAAAAGTATTTTAAAACTATTTTATTCCATAGCTTTAAAAATCTGTTAATCAAATACTACAATAAGATGATATACTTTAGAAAATCATAATAATTTAACCACATTGATCTAAATTCTCAATTTTGAATATATCATATTTCAAAAATTCATAATTTTTGAAGATCATTTAGCAAATAAAAAATTATTTGTCACTGTATTATACTATTAACACAGAAAATTTCCAGAATTTCAGGGTCATTTTGGTAAATTCACTATAAATTCAATTTCTGAAATTGTCAATCAATTCAAAGTCTCAAATGATTCTACACATATCTAGTTTCATATTCCCAAAATTCAAAATCAGAATCAAAGTACAAGAATTTATAAAATTCTCGGATCAAGAGACTGTCAAGTAGAACTCTTTTTATTATCATAGATTAATTTCATATAACTAGAATTATGATTTGAACTCAATATGTAGTAACCAGTATCCATAACCGGTAAGAATATGTATATTTATATATATAAATATACGTATTTTATTTATATGTGGGTGATCCTTGATTTATATATTGTTATTAGTAGTGTTTGTATAGGTTAAGGTGATACTATTAGCATTGGGTTTAATTGCAAGACTTTAGATTTATTTTAGGGACCAAATTGTAATACTTTGAAAGTTTTAGGGGTAAATTTGTAAATACCAAAAAATAGCCACTTAGTATAAAAATACACTTTTAAAACCCTATTTCTCTCATTTTGGTCGAGCTACCTCTTTTAGAGAGAGAGAAGAGAGAAAAAGAGGGGAGAGAAAGAGAAGAAGGAGAAGAAAAAGAAGAAGAAATTGGAATTTTGGATTTTAAGAGGTATATCACAACTATTTCTCAATTTATTGGTGTTAATTATGTTAATTTCTTTAAGTTTTGATTTCTGGAAATATGTATAATTGAGGATTTGATGTGTATTTCGTATGATATTTTGAGAATTGATGATGATCTATAAGATAGTTTGATAAATCATGATGGATTGTAGAATTTCTGCTTGATAGTCTCTTGATCCAAGAATTTTATAAATTGTTGTGATTCGATTCTGGTTTTTAGTTTTGAGTATATGAAATTAGACATGTTTAGGATCATCTGAGACTTTGAATCAATTCAAAATTCCAGAAATTGAATTTTTTGTGAATTTACCAAAATGACCCTGAAATTCTGGAAATTTCCTATGTAAACAGTATAATACAGTGACGAACAATGTTTGTCCTACTGAATGATCTTCAAAAATTACAAATTTGTGGAATATGATAATTTTATATGTCTAATATGATATACTCGGATTTGAGAATTTAGATCAATGTGGTTGAAATGTTATGAATTTCTAAAATGTATCAGCTCATTGCAATATTTGATTAACAGATTCTTAAAGTTATAGAATAAAATAGTTTTAAAATACTTTTGGCAGTGATTTAGAAGTAAAATATTTATCATGGATTGAGATATGTGTTAAGAGTAATTATGTGGTAGTTTTATAATTTTTGAGTTAGTATATGATTTTATAAAATTGGGAGATTGAATACTGTTCAGTAAGTATCTTGATCCTGTCAGGTTTGTAGTTTGGATTCGATGGTGTGTATGGAATGGATTGTGTAGGAAATTTGATATAATATTCATATATAAGAAGGATATATGAGTCAAGAATGGTATATTCTGATTTTGGAGTAATTGGACATCATTTGATGTATTAGAAATTTTGTTAAGTGTAAGTGGTCAGAATGACAGGTTTTGAGAAACCAAGTTTTTAGACCAATTTGATGTGATAAATGCATTGTGTATAATTTTGTAAGCTATTTAAAGTATTTTGTGTGAATTGTGAGGCTTATAAAAGGATTAATCTCCATTGATAGGTTAAGGAGATTTAAGTCTTATAGCTGAAAGTGTTAAGAGGTAAGTATACTAGACTTTTACTGAAATCACTATAAGCATAGTAATTGTCTATGTATGATTTTGTAAATGTGCTTAAAAATATGTTTATGTTATGCCAAAGTGTATTTGATATGAAATGTGAAAGACATATGTTTATGAATGTGAGCATTGACATTGAACATGGACATACATGTGTTTTTGAAAGCGAGCTTTCAAAATGAAATGTGTTTGACAAAGAAAGCTTTGAAGTGCAATATGTCCATGAGAAAGATTTTGTGTTTTGAGGATGCTTGAACTCACTGTTGACTTAGTAGGCATCTTATGTGATTTGTGGAGCCTTTATGTGTGGCCTTTCCTTCGGGATAGGTATATGTTATATGTTCCGTATGTAGGGAGGATCCTATTGGTACCTAAAGGAAGAGTGAGTTATCACATTCGTGTGGTGGCATATTGGTGCATGTGAGAGGACTCACCGATGATCAGGGTGAGGGTTTGGCTTTTACCTTCGGGCATGAGCATTATATATGTGTTATTCAAGACCTCACTTGTACTATTCCTCTCATACGGTATGTCACCTACGAGTGACATTTGGCTCATTATGTGATATGTGATGTGTAAGTCCTACTAAGTAGTAGTTGAGTGATGGTATTCCTATTATGTGTTTTGAAAGAATGTTTAAGCGCTTACATGATATGTGATTTGATAAGATTATGATTTTGATTGATCACAGCATATCATACATATGCATTGTGTACATATATGTATTTGTATTTGATATATGAAAAACTAGTATGCTTACTGAGTTTTATACTCATTATAGTTTATGGTGATTTCAGGTAAATAAGGTACATGTGTGCTTAGCGGATTTGGTAAGGCTTCTGCTGTTCCTTGGGTTCCCTAAGTTGTTAGGTTGCTAAGTGTTTCATTTGGGGACACGTGGGATAAGATATTTAATTTGTCCCTAGTGAATAAATACTTATGTATCATTTTATTGTGTGTGGTTGGATTTAGTTTAAGTTTCACCAAGTGTAGTAATGGATTGATTTTAAGTAAGAATTTGCAATGAATATATTCTGGGCTTCCGGTAATAAAGTTGCTACTGGTGACGTAGTAGAGTGTTAATCTCAGAGTAAACTCTGCGTATCTCCGGTTTACTAATTGTCCCAGTCATAATTCAATTACTATAATTCTGAAAGAAATTAAAATGAATATTTAAGTATTATTGAATGAATGTAAGTGATGTCGTGTGTCAGATCTTTTGGGTCTGGGGCGTGACACAATATGTAGCTTGAATTCATTGTTAATCCTTATTAATTATGTCAATATTGAATTGTTCAATCTATTGAGTATTTAAATTACATGACAATGTATTAGATTGATTTGAGAACCTTAATGAACTTAGAAAGGGAAGTTTGTGTTGGAAATTAATAGATTGATGTATGATCATTGTGTAAAAGCACGAGTTCTATATGAGATAAGAATATACTCATATGGCATATATAACCATTTGTGAAACTAATTCTAATGAATCTTAATTCAATATAATTATCATAGGCATATAGATAATTGATTGATTGAGTATATTCACTTGACCATCAGAAGAGGCTTGTGAATGCATTTGAGTTCTCAGTTAGCAATTTATATTGATAGATTAAGAGTAACAAGTAAATTCAAGTGAAGTATTGAGGGATAATTGTAATCCTAAATATTTGATAATTAGAGTATTTAAGATCATTTCCTTACTGTCTCTATTATTAATTTAATTAATTAATTAATTTTAGATATCAATTCATTGAATTGCCAATAGTTTGAATAAGAGTAGGACAAAAACTTTAGTACTTTGCTAGTAGTAATAACAATTTCTTGTAGGATCGACACTTTTCTCATCATATGTTACTTGTTGTGATAACGTGCACTTGCATTAATAGTATATACATACAAAATACACAACAAGTTTTTGGCGTCGTTACCGAGAAATTATCTATTATTCTTGTTGATACTAATACTAATCTATCTTATTCTTAGTTGAAATAATTTTTTTTTTGTCATTGTACAATTTTATTTTATTTGATTTATTTGTTGGTTTCAGTTACTTTTGATTCATATATGATGGCTGGAACATAAGGATTATTAAGAGAATTTACAGTACCAAGAGTAAGCGACATACATTCAAGCATTTAAAAATCGGCCATTGATGTTGATTATTTTGAAATTCAAGCGGAGATGATATAATTGATGAAGATTTTGGTACAGTTTAGTGGTTTGCCAAATAATAATCCTATTGAGCACATTGGAAATTTTTTAAAAATATGTGACCTTTGCAAATACAATGGAGTCTCAGATGATGCAATACGGTTTCGCCTATTCACATTTTCACTCCAAAAAAAAGCAAAGAACTGGTTGAGATTACTGCCACTGGGGTCTATAACAGTGTGGGATAATTTAGCGCAAATATTTTTAGCTAATTTCTTCCCACCGGCCAAGACAGCGAGAATAAGGAGCGCCATAACTTCATTTATACATAATGTTGATGAATCCTTATATGAAACATGTGAGAGGTTTAAAGAAATGCAAAGAAAATGTTCACACCATGGCATCCCAAAATGGTTACTTGTATAGATTTTTTACAATGGGATAGTTGGATATTTAAAGATGCTAATTGCTGCCGAAACAGGAGTTGCATTTATGAATATATTTGTTGATGATGCATATAAAATACTAGAAGAGATGACTTTCAACAATTATTAATGAAAAACTGAAGTTGCTACCCCAATGGAATGCATAGAGAGTTGCACATTTTACTTGTGATTTCTGTGGTGGCAACCATTCAAATAGACAATGTACAAAACTTGTACATTATCCTGAAAATTGTTACCAACAGTAGTATAACCCTAGTTTTGATGCTTATTATTTGGAATAGAGTCAAGCGTCTTGGAATAACAATCAAGAGGAAACTCCAAATCAATTAAATCCTCTTGTAATCTCAATTGAAATTCAGTAGTAGCAACTTGAGAAAGAATCCTCATTAAATGGTATATTCCAACACGTATGGAGGACAAATGAATTGTAACTTAACTAATCTACTCTTTTGCATATACTAGAGAAGCACGTGAAGTAAATTGTAGATGTTGGCTATGATCATCCTCAAGATGCATTTTCGAGCAACACTGAAATTTGTCAAATGAAAAATGTCAAACACTACAGGGCAATCATTGTGGCATATGGGATAGAGCAACATGCTGCAAGTGAATGGACTAAATCAGAGGAGGCTCATCAAATGTTTGAGGAACAAGTGGAAGTAAAAGAAAGAGTGCAAGAAAAAGAAGAAGAATTACTGCAGCAGGTTTTTTTGAGCCATTGTATGCAACCATTTCCGTTGTCCAAGGAGCTTGAAATGAAGAATTATGATTTGAATGTTTTCAAGGATTTTTCCAATTTCTTCAAGATTGATATGGTAATTCCGGATGAAGCACAACCACCTCAAAACTACAAGTAACGGAAGCCCTCATGGATCATACACATGAAGAGATAATGATGCACAAACTAAATACCAAAAAGTTACGAAATAAGCTCGTCAAAAAGTAGCCAATAGATATTGACCAACAAGGTTCAATCGTTCGGTCTAAGATTGAAATCTTTTTGATAAGGTTCAAGGCAAGGTGGTCAGGGTTGTTCCTTAAAAATTTTCTCATAGAACTATGGAAGTCGAAAAAAAGGAATAACATTACTAGTAGGCGTCGACTAAAGTTCCATAGGCGAAATGATTCAAATATGCAGTATAAGCCACCATGAAAAAAAATGAAGATGTCATGTTGACAATGTTAAATCAGGCGCTACTTAGGAGGCAACCCAAAGTAATTATTTTATTTTATATAATTTTTTATTAAATTTGATGTTTATAATTGTATTAAAAAATTGAATAAGAAAAAAAAAGGAAAAGAAACAAACTAAAAAAGGGGAAAAAACGAAACAAAAAACAAAAAAAAAACCAATAAAGGGAATGGGTGCCAAAGGGTAACAAGTAAATTCAAGTGTAGTATTGAGGGATAATTGTAATCTTAGACATCTGATAATTAGAGTATTTAAGATAATTTTCTTACTGTCTCTATCATTAATTTAATTAATTAGTTAATTTAAATATCAACTCATTGAATTGCTAATAGTTTAAATAAGAGTAAGAGGGCACAATTTTAGTACTTTGCAAGCAGTAATAATAATTCCTCGTGGGATCAACACTTTTCTCATCATATATTACTTGCTACAATAACACGCACTTGTGTTAAAAGTATATATATAAAAAAAAAATACAACATTAACATAATTATTACAAATGAGTGCTATGCCTATGGCGTAATGGTTATTGTAAAGATAATTAAATTGAAGGCTAAAGAAATAATGTAGTTAACAAAGAAAAATGATTATAAGGCTCAAATGGGGTAATTATGGTTGAAAACATACGTTGGTTGGCTTGAAAGGTTCAATCGGTTTAAAAATGGCCTAAAATCATTTCCTAGATTATGTATACCTCAGGATTTCGCCTCTCGAGTAATACTCAATTATGTCAAGAAAGCTAGATGGAAAGCATTATTCCATCATGCATAAAATTACAATTACAATGTCGAGTTTTCTACCACTTTATTGCATAAGGACTTAAAGAAGAAGCATATCCATATTATGGCATGACAAACATTGTCTGGCAAACAATCAAGAATTACTAAATGTAATAATTGTTGCAACAAAATTTGGCAATTATGAGACTTTAGGCCTTAAAGCCTAAAATCATTCATTGAAACAAGTTTTTTAAAGTTTGAAGGATAACTACTCAAAACCCTTATTTCAAATAAAGTTCTAAAAAATATTTGCTTCTCCTTTTTACTTATTGTGTAAGGCACAGGGGGAAGTTTCTTATTTTTTCATCGAGTTTTAACATATGCTTATCTTCATTTTCACATGATCCTTTCTAGCATTTACCTCATCCTTCGTCTTACTTTGTTGATGAAGTAATGTGCCAGAGATGCTTTACAAATATATTTTTTTCAATGTGCATCACATTTAATTTGATAGCGAACCAATAAATATGGCTAAATATTCCAATTCTAAGAATATAGGCTTTTTATTGAACAACTTCATAGTATTGCTATCACCTTGTTTTATCTTCATATGATTTCTAAATACAATACTATTACCAATTTCATCAACTATACTTAGAATCTCATGACCAGACAAAGTAGTAAGAGCTTCACTTATCTCTTGTGCATTATTGAAAACTTTTTCTAACTTATGAAATAAATGGTCATTTGGTAAAAATTAGTTATGGCCTGTATAAACATTTTTCCTACTAAATGCAAGCCAACATAATTATGTGTTTATTTTGCAGAATGGACAAGCAAAATACCATTTCACTGTACATTTGAATAAGATTACATGTGTGGAAAAATCACTAATCTTCCACATCAACAAGGCCTTCAACTTGAAACTTTCTTTCTTATAGGCATCATACACTTCTACACTATAGTCCCATAATATTTTCAAATCTTTGATCAAGGAAGTCAAGTACATATCTAGATTATTCCCATGTTATTTTGGGGCCAAATATTAATGAAGATAACATTATATTTTTTTTCTTTTCATATACAACCATAGAGGAAGATTGTATGTTATTATAAATACTAGCCAACAACTGTAAGTAATGTCAAGTGTGCTATGTGGATTGACCTCATCACTTGAAAGAGCCAATCGAAGATTTATAAGCTTTTCTGCAAATTCAAGCCACTTGTTATTAATTAACTCCCATGTCAATGAGTCTGCCAGATGCCAAAGTTTACCATATTTTATTCTTCTAATTGCATGCTAAGTCAAATACTTAAAAATTTCAAATGTTTTGAACATATGTTTAAATCTAAGAATATGGGGAAAATATCAAAAAACCTTATTTGGAATCCTCAATTTGACTTTTTTAGATCCATATTATTTTCTCTTCCCTTTAGACTCTCTATAAGTAGGACATTAAGTGAGCTTCTCATGCTTTTTTTTTTCTGGTAAAGGATACAGTCCTCGGGACAAGCATACATTTTTTTTCATATTCTAACCCAAACACCTTCATTGTTTTCTTTGCCTCATACATCGACTTGGGAATATTATCATCTTCTAGTAATATGTCAACAAGAACTTCTAACAAAGCTGAGAACCCATTATTAGACCATTCATAGTTTCCTTTAACATTATAAATTATTATTAAACCAGACAACTTAGAATGCCTTGAACCAGATACAATAATTTTTATACATCTTCAAGTAGATCTTTAAAAAACTTAGGATCTTTATCACATTGTTCATAGGCATCGTTCACTATATCGACAATGTTATCATAATCTTCACATTTAAATTGTCGTCTACTAGAATGATCTTGGTAGGATGAAAATCTCAAATTTCAATCAACTTCCCCATGTTTAGTCCAAGTTACATATGTGGGCAAAAATCTTTTTTTTTTTTCAAAACATGTGGACTCATATTGACTCGAGAGCATGAAACTCTATGTTGTAACAAGAATTACATGGACATCTAATTGATCTCATATTATCATAATTAAGCATGAAAATTATAAAAACTCATTAACTCCACTTTCATACTCTTTTGACAACCTATCACTTGATATCCATGTCTTATCCATTTCAAATGTTTTACTTGATTATTATTTGACAAATGTTAGTTCACAATGAAAGTTTTTGTCACTTTTAATTTGTAATTAATAACAAAGTTTGACAAAGTGTCCTTTTAAAAATGGACACTCTCAATTTTATAAAACATGATGACTAGTTAATAACACTTTCAAATATTTTTCAATAACCAACTGCCTCTTATTTATAACAACTCTATAATTTGTCAATCATAGAAACTTCATATTACAAAAACAATTAGCCAACTTTAAAAATAAAATAAAATATTATAGAGTTAAAAGATTGTGGGTAAACAAAAATAAAATCTCAAGTCCCAACCAGCATAAAATCCATACACAAACAATAATACTATCACTCACACCAAAAAATCTAGCACCGAAACCCAACACTTACTCTAGCACCCAAACTAGAAACTCTAGCACCCACAAACTAAGCACCCAACTCTAGTACCTATAACACCGACACTCAAACACACATCACCAGCACTCAAACTTAATACCCAACTCCAACAACCACAAACCCAAAGCCCAAACTAGAAACTTCAACATCCATAAACCCAACACCCAACTCCAACACCCACAAATCCAACATCATCAATTGCCAAAGCCCAAAACAATAACAAAAAACTAAGAATAGTAACAAAAACTTCAAAAATTACATAACAATAACAACAAAGCACACATCATATATCTAAATAATATAAAACCCAAAATAGTAAAGCACTAATTCAATAGCTACAATAGTTAAAATAAACATAACCTTAGATTGAGAAAATTGAAAAAGAATAGCATACCCAACAAATAGAATTTAACAGCGACGATGTGGGATGGAGATGGAGAAGTATGCAAACGATTGAAGGGGTTATGCAAATTTAGGAAAGTTGAACCAACAAATGAGAGAACATGATAAAGATGGATAAGTGTGGATGAAGTTCGAATTTGATGGTGACGATACGGCGTAAACTTTGGTTAGAGGCGATTGAAGGGGTCAGAGGAAGTTTGAACCAGGCGAATTGAGAGAATGAGAGAGCGTGATGAAGATAGAGAAGTGTCTTTGGGTTTTTTTTAACCTTAAGCCACCAAAACGATGTCATTTTAGTGGTGTTGTTTCCTTTCATGTAAAACGATGTCATTTTTGTGGCTTTTTATTTTTTGGCACCCCTTAAAATGCTGTCGTTTTGGGTTGGGCTAAGTTTGTTTTGCTAGGAAAAAATGCATTTTCCACCTCTCCTAAAATAATAGTGTTTTGGGGTCATCTTTTTCATTTGTTTTAAGGGATAAAGATAATTTTACCCTAATGTTTTAGGCTAATAAACAACTTTACCTCCATTAGATATAAAATACCCAATTTTACCATAATCTGTTAATTTTTGCTGTTAGTTTTAATGGTGAAAGAGTAAAAATATAATCTAGCCATATAAATAAATTACTCATTGAACACGTGGCACAATCTTACTCATTCATTGTCTTTTCGAATACATGGCACAATCTCATTCATTAAATTAAATTAATATAATTTTAAAAATAAACTTTAATAATATGACAAGTGTTAAAATATGATTAGTACTTTTAGACACGTGTTACTATGTAATTGTTTATTTTTTAAAAATAATTTGTAAATAAATTAAAAAATTAAAAATAAAAACTAACGTTGTCACCGAAAATGGTGGCCGGCGACTATTTTTCGGTGACACGCTGACAACAAAAATTTATCAAATTTACATCATTGGACTCTATTTTTTTGCCGCCACTCTCCACCATTTTGGACCATTTTTTGGTCTTTTTTTTACCAAAAATGATTCCACCACTGTGTAAATAAAAAAAAATGGAGTTTAATGATGTAAATTTGATAAATTTTTGTTGTCAACGTGTCACCGAAAAATGGTCGCCAGTCGCCGTTTTCGGTGACAGTGTCAGTTTTTATTTTTAATTTATTTTATTAATAATATAACCAATTATACCATGACATGTGTCGTTTGTAACAAATCATACAATGACACGTGTCTATTTATATATTGGGGGTAAAATAGTAAAAGTATATTAAATATAAATTTTTCATCTAAATTAACAGCAAAATTAACGGATTAGAGTAAAATTGGATATTTTATATCTAACGGGGGTAAAATTGTTAATTAGCCTAAAATATTAAAGTAAAATTGTCTTTATCCCTTGTTTTAACTTTTTTTTTATTTGTTTTAAAATGTAATCATTTTGGTTTTTTTTTTTTATAAAATAACAAATATTACACCCCAAAACAATGTTATTTTGGGACGGAAAATAAATTTGCTTTTAAAATAATAAATTTAATAATTTTTTATTATTGAAATGACACCATTTTAATGTAAATAAAAAAATATTGTCAACAATTTATTGATATATCATATTTTTAATGTTATAATATTAATAATTTATTAATACTTTATGAAAATGTCAGTGAATTTTAAAATAATATTATATTTTTATTTTTATTAATATTATTTAAAAAAATATCAATAATATAATGTCATTAAATTTTTTTTTTTTTTTTAGTATTGTGTGTGCCCTTTTTTAGTATTATTTTACTGAGAACAAGATGATAAGTGAGCAGGAGTTTTTTGCCCAATTGACCACCACTTTTAAAGTTAATGAACACAAGCACTAGATAGGAAGGCATGAAGAAAGGCTTTTCAACCTCAACTCTAAGTACAATAAGGTAATCTGGAATATAATAATCCTTTACACTAATATTAGATTCCGGATCAGCCATTGCTTCCCTGACCTGCATATATATCACATCAAAAGATGCCATCAAATTTAGAAATATTTTAGTAAAGACACGTAGATTTGCATTTTCACAAGAACCCCAAGAACTATAATACTAAGTTCCAAACAGTAAAAAAAAAGTATAAATTTAAAATTAAAGAGCACTTAATGAGGACCATAATTTTCACAAACCTAGAAAGAAAATGACAATTCATTTTGCATCAACAATAATAATTTAATTTGAAATATAAAACTTTTATAAAATATTCTCAGATACAATTATACTCCTACTCAATAAAAGTACCTTTTAGATAGAAGATGATGAATGGGGCGAAAGAATTTATCAAAATTAGGGGGGTTTGTTGTTCAAGAATCTTAAATTTCCACTATTTTCCTTTTGGTTGCAAGGAAAAATACAAAGAAAATAATAAAAGAAATTGAGACCAAGTAAAATCCGATTGAAACACTTTGCTAAATATATGATGCAATAACTTAGCAAAGTTGAAGTATTCCATAAAGTGTAATAGAAAGAGATAGTGATGGATTACTAGAAAAAAAAATTGAATTTTCAAATCAAATTAATAAAACATTAAAAAGTGTTTTACAGAGTTTTATACTTTAAAAATGATTCTGTTTCTTAGAATGTTCAGTCATAAAAAGAACACACTTTTGATCAAATAACCATGACCACTGTTTAAAGAATGGAGAGTTATAATAGCCACATAAACATAGCAAGTAAAAAAATTTCATGTCTATACTTTGGGATGAATGTTATATATTTATAGACTATGATTTAATAAATGGTATTAAGTTGATTTGTAAGATTTTAAATTTACTTTAAGGACCAAATTAAAATACTATGAAAAGATTAGGGGTTAGTTTGAGAAAAAGGCAAATCTTATATTTGATTGATAATATATAATAAAGTGCTAAATGAAAATTTTCAAATATAAAATCATCTCTTTTCTTCAAAACACTTATTCTTGGCTGACACCCCTTAGAGAAAAGAGAGAAGAGAGAAAGAGAGAATTGGAATCTTCAAGTTTTTACGAGGTATATTAGAACCCTTTTTCAAATTATTTGAAATAATTATGCAATTTTGTTAAGATTTAATTTCTAGAAACATATTGATTTCATAATTTGATAAGGGATATATGAGATATACTTATAGTTGTCAATAAATAAGAGAAGGAATCATAAATGATTTGTAGACATTCTTCATATAGTACTTTGGAACAAAAATTTATAAATTTATCTAGTTGGATTTTTTTGCCTTTGTGGTTTAAAATTGTGAAATATAGACAAATTTATGACTCTTTAGAACTTTGAATCATTTAAAAATTCTAAAAATTCAAGTTTTAGTGATTTTTTAAACATAACTATGAAATTTTGAGAATCCCTTGTTTTGGTAGTTTTATCAAATGGTGAACTATTTTAATCTATTAAATGATCTTCTAAAATGATGGGTCTTCGAAAATTATATTTTGATATATCTAGTAAAACATATCCATATTTGCACATTTAATTCTTTGTTTTAAAATTGTTACAATTTTTTAAAGTACATAACCTTAGTGCAAGATTTTGTTTGACAGATTCTTAAAGTGTTTAATTAAAATTATTTTAAAATTATTTTTCATTGAATTTAGACTTGAATGATTATGAACTAAGATATGTGTCATGATTAATTTTGAGATAGTTTCATAAATTTTGAATAAGTATGTGATTTTATCAAATTCAAATACTAAAGGCTGCTCTAATTTGGTCAAATTGAGTACTTAATTTTAAAAGTAATTT
The DNA here is from genome assembly GCA_946807835.1 of Ailanthus altissimus. NCBI lineage: Eukaryota > Viridiplantae > Streptophyta > Magnoliopsida > Sapindales > Simaroubaceae > Ailanthus > Ailanthus altissimus. Next base: position 19,566,370 of record OX327696.1, on the reverse strand, counting down.
TGACATAGATTTTGAAGGAGATAAACTATATTGTCTTCTTATGATAATGAATTATGTATTAAGAATGATATACTCAGATTTTGTGGTATATGGATACTGTTTAATGTATAAAAAACTTTATTGAGTACTAATGGTTGAAACTAATAGGTTTTTGGAAAATCTGAAGTTATGGATTATGACCCGAACTCAAATTTCTATTTCTTTATTAGGTTAGGTTATTAAATTAAAATTATTTTAGGACCTCGAGAAGATTAGTTCTACAGTTTAGGTCAAAGAACACAAAATTTGCTTCAAGCTCATAACTTGAAACCCCTATTATGGAAGAGATGATTGGTGTTGAACTAGATTAATGTGCGTGGAGTTTTGTAAGTGGATATTTATATTATATTTATGATTTTAGAAAAACAGTATATTTAAAGCATAATGAGCTTGACTTTTATAATTAATAAAACATATATTTTTCTTAATGACAGCTTATCTTAAATTATAATATACTTCATAAAATAATTTATTTATGTTACGAAGAAAGTACCCGTATTGTGGTTTTGACTCTTGACATATTTATAATTGAAATTATACTTTTTTTCTTGTATAGGTAGTCATAATTTTTAAATAGTTTGAGATTTAAAGAGTATGAGATATGTTATAAGGAATTGTTATAAGCTTATATATTATATAAAACAAATAGTTTTGAAACTATTAGATTGTACCATCCTCCTTTATATAGAGATGAGATTCAAGTTTTTGGGACTCATCTATACACACATAGAGGCTTTAAATTGTGTGTATGGGTGCTTCTATCTTTGAGAGTTTTTGCTTTACATATGCATAAGACATGGATATGATTAATGAGATAGGTACACGTCTAATACTCTACCCGAGAAATATTTTGAGTACGAGGAGGTTTCCTCTAGGTACATGTTTAGTGTGACTTTTAGTATAAGTATGGGCATGTGATGTTTTAAATATTTTATATATTTTACTATGATCAATTAAGAAGAGATATGTCAATAGATTCATATATCTATACTCAAGTACTTGGTTTTATGATGGCTAATATCATTTGTGATTTAATAACTATTGATACATAAAGATTTATAAATGCAATTTTATGGTAAGCAATTTTATATAGTAACTTTATATGTTTAAAGACCAATTTATGAACTTTATTTTCATAAAAAGAATAGTAAGAGAAATGTGTATTTATGATTATATATTTTTGTGTTTATTATATACTTTACAGATTATTTTTAATCTAAAGCTACATTCACTCATTGAGTCAAAAGACTCACCATATTTTTATTATATTTTTTCTCTCCTCAGGAGATTGAAGAAATTAATTAACTAAATGGAGTTTAATCTTAGAAATTAAGTCAAGAAGTGTTGTGAGAAGTCATTTACTCTTTTAGTTAGTACATTGTATAGTTTTATTTTGGTGGAGTTCAAAACCATGGACTTTCATGGACTTTCATTGTTATTTTAGATTGTACGAGAGTAATTGATTTCAAATATGTATTATTCTATTTAGGCATTCGATACTATAAATATTGTTAATTTTATCTTAAACACATAAGATACATAGGTGGATGGGTTACATAGAAGCAATTTTTCTTGATGATGATAAATTTTGTGTTGTGGATGGAAAATAAGTAGTTTGGAAGTACGGTTGCATGCACCCGATATATAGTAACTTCAACAGTTTGTCTGATCACAGTAACTGATTTTTCGGCTTTTATTTGTCTTGGAAAAATCTTACACAAAGCTTAAAGCTGCAACAGAAAATTTTACAAGGTGTAATGATAAAACTCAATAGAAAAAAGAGCAATTCAATGACATAAAAAGAGACTTGCCTTCCAATTTGGTAAGATATCAGTGGAACAAAGTTCTGCCTCCTTCAAAGCAGAATAAACTGCATCAATAACTGTGCCATCAGCAGTAAGTGAATCAAAATTATAGTTGATGTTGAAAGACCAATAACATCAAGGACTAATTGAGAAAACTTTTCTTCCATGTTTACAGTTGTTTCATTTAGAGCATCAGTTAGCAGCTTCTCTACCAATCTCTGAGCGATTTACAATATATCCGGTCAACTATCACAAACAAGTATTTGTTGTGAAGAGATGGAACCACAGCCCTGCGCATTGCCTACTAAAAAATCAGATTTCTATTCTCAAATGAGAAATACAGAACCCAAGTGGATCGTAACCAGGTTTCAAGAATTAAAGATATTCTACATACTGAAAGGTTATGAATGAGGTGAATTTGATTACAATTCCTGAAGCAACTAGAGAGCATTGGCATGTTATTTAGCCTATACCCAATGCTCAATCAAAGCAGCTTGGCTCAAAATCAAAAGCACTTTTTCTACAATATTAGGCTTCCGATCATGGAATGAAAAACAACGTCAAGCAAAATTAAACATGGAATAGGAAAAGTTGAACACCAAATCAATAATATTAGTAGTCAAAGTCGGAGCATATAAATTCATAACGTAATAACGGTGACTTGAAAACATGCACTATATCAACATATTTTTCGTATTAATCAAAAGCCATAGCAATTTAAAAAGATAAACAAAATCTTTTCAAAAAAAAAAAAGAATACAAAATTTGTGGGTCAATCTTAATTCATCATAGAAAGCAGTTATTTCTTTCCCTCTTGTCGAAATAAAGAGCATAAAATCATCGAGAGAATAATGAAAAAGATTAGATTGGAGGCAATACATTATCTTTTTTCTTACAATATCTATGACGGCACATGAAATCCTACAAAATGTCGCCAACTTTTTGTTCAAAGCTCCAATTTCTGCAACTTGAACAGTAGCGGAAGCCAATGCATTTTCCCAATAACCAGTTTGGCTACCCGCAAGAGACGCATCATAATTCACCGTCAAAGGATTTTCGTAACTTTCTTGTGATGAAACATTGAAATCTCTAGCAGCAACATTATAGAAAAAGCACATGGATTAGCTTCTTTTTACTATGCAGTACGTCGTAACTTTAGAAATAAATAAATATATATATATATATATAATTAAAAAGAGACGATCTGCTACCTGACAGCCTCGCTGGGTTGGATCTCGTCCCCATGACTCGGGATCTAACAGGCACGCTCCTGCTTGTGCGAGCAGCAACCAAAGCGAGCTCGTGCACACGAGCAGCAGCCAAGGCGAGCTACCTCGCACGAGCAGTAGCCATAGAGCACAATCACCGTGTCACCGCCAGAAACACAATCCCTAGGCCTAAGCTCTTCGCCGCCGTTGTTATTCGTCGCCTGGAAGGAGTGAGTGTTGATGCCGCATCTCCACACTGCTACTGTTGAACACCTTCCGCTGCTCAGGTAGCTTCCGGAATCTTCGCTGCAGTTGTTATTCGTCACCGAAAATTGAACTTGTTTGGGTGTGTTTGAGATTGGGATCAGAGGGTTAGGGTTTGTTTGTAAGAGGGGGCATCGTTTGTGAGAGAGAACTTAACAAAATTGAATTTCTTTTTACTTCTATAACCTCAAAAACGTCAGCGTTTTCGTTTTTTTAAAACCCAAAACTACGACATTTTCTTTTTGGGTACGAGGCAAAGGATTTTTATTTTTTAAAATTTAATAATTATTTTTCTAAATCCAAAACTACATATTCTAGTAAAATTAAAGTATAATTTACAATACCTCATAATTTGGACAACTAGATTTCACTTGTGTCACATTTTTTATTGAATAAAAGTTAAGTAAATTTTGAATATTTATATATGTGAATAGATAATATTACATAATATATAGTCTCTTGGATAAATGGCAAGCTCTTGGCCTGTGACTCAATGTTAAGCGCTCAAGCCGTGATAAGTGGTGTCAGAGCAGATTTAAATTCTCATTTATATATTCTCATTCATATATGACCCTTAAAATCACCTCAATAAAAATTACCATGTAGAATATGGGTTCCTAAAAATAGTAGAGATGGACATTATAGGCTAAGCAAGTCTTGAAAATACTGTGTCTTAAGCATTAATAGAGATTTTTATGTGGATTCTTTATCCTCGGGAGAATGGGCAATACGAGTTAAGTTGGCCCCTAAGCTTGGGCCCGACTACAACAAAGGTGTCGCATGATTTAGTGAGGAAGAATGTTACATTCCACATCGAATAAGAATTAGGTAAATCTTGAGTATATATAAGCGGGTAAGCAAAGCTTTAGCCAAACCATGATGAAGGTGTCATATGATTGAGTGTGGGAGAATATCACATCTTACATTAAATAAAAATTAGGTGGATCTTGGATATATATAAGCGAGTAAACAATATTACTTAATAAGCTAGTATTTTGGATCTAAAATTAAGTAGATTCTAGATATATATGAGCGGGTAGACAGTATTGTCTAATAAGTTAGTCTTTTAGATCAATTGCAAGTACTTGGACCGTGAACTTGGCATAGAATTCAAAGCTCAAGCAATGATCAACAAGCTCCATTTCCATTGACAGCAAATTAGGGATTCACTAATTTTGAGATTTTTAATTAATAACCAAATAATTCACCAAAAATTTTGGGGTTTAAACATAATTAAATGATCGAAAATTAGGTCTCAAATTAATTTGCTAAATTTTCCTCCTTGAAACATGATTGAAGATAAAGACAATAATTTTTATATGAGGCTGATTGATTATAGATTGCAAAAAGACCTCCTTTTAAATGGCAAAACATGATATCGTTTTTCTCTTATTTTTAAATTTTTCATATTAAACGGTTTTATTTTATTCTATTTTATAAATTTTGCATATGAACAGAATTATTCCCTTATTTACTAAGTTAACAATAGCAAAACGGCACCATTTTACTACTATATTAAAAAAAGTCTTAGGTAAGAAAAACAAATTCCACTTAATGCTTTATTTTGCCAAACGACCTCATTTTCTAACATTTATAAAACGCATCATTTTATAATTTTGTTTCAATTTATTTTATAATTCTATCACAAACCTATGTTACTTAATATCATAAGTTGTTAATAGTTTTTTATTATTATTTTTGTGATAGAAATCGTTACTGTATTTTGATAGATTATTTGTTTTAGTACGACTTCAAAAGTTTATCACAAAGTTGTAATAAATTAAAAATGTTATTAAAAAAATTCTATCACAAAACACTGTTTTATATTATAGTAGTATGCATTCTTACGTATTATGTTATGTCCATAAGGTGATTAAGTTTTTAGTGAAGAGTACATATTCATGAAATGTTAAACTTTTCCTTTTGTTTTTCTAAAAATATACCATAACTTTTACAAAATGAAACACAGAAGACTCCTATTAATTAATATGTGAGAAAAAAATTTAGATTTCTAATATTTTAGAAAAATGGACATATAAATTTTAATAATTTTAAAATTTTTATCCAAACATTTATTAATAAACAGTTTTGATTTATTTTAACAAAAAAAATGTTTTTTAAAATTTTAAAAACATAACTTATAAACCTTTTTAACTATGAAAATAGATTAAAAAATTATATAAAAAAATATATCGACAAAAACTTTGAAACAATTAAAATTTACATTAGTGTACGCTAAAAAAAATTGTTAAGCTTATATATTGAAACGAAGATATACGTTGATTCTTCCGTAGGACTCTTCTGGGTGTTTGATCACCATTTTTGTTTTTAAAAAAAATTGTTAAAAACATCAATCAACATCAAATATTATCGGCAACAGCTATTGTATATGTCAACGGTGGCAAGATGATTATAACGTGCAGTTCACTTTCTCTGCCGACTGCTGCTACTACTGCACTACATAACTTTTTGTATTATTGATGCACGCATTTATATCTTTTAACAGCTGTGTGATCACGTCTCTACCTTCTGCAAAATTTTTTTCTTCTTCTAGGGTTTGCAGCGCGGTCATTTTCACTGTGTAGAAGAAGAGGAAGAGAGTAATAACTGCATCAGCAGAAGAAAATGACATAACAAGAAGAAAAAATAAAAGGCAGAGAGAACACACGCACTTATTATTATTATAAATATATAATAACAGATGCTGCTGCCTTCTTGAATATTAGCAAAACCCCAACCCTTCATTTTGAATTTTTCTTTCACCATATGAATGAATGAAAGAAAGATCATTCAATGAATAATATATGATCATTCTTTCATCATAGAAAGTATCTAGTCCATTCGCAAAATCCTATTCTCTTACCAATGGACAATAAGAACATGAATCTCTCTCTCTCACACTAAAATTGCAATAACAGGGTCATGATGATGATGGCTGAGACCAGACTTTGATGGTGATAGTAATCCACTAGTGGTTTTCTTATGGCCCTATCTTTCGCAGTTAAGAGTGTCACATGCATCAACTGGCTCACATTTTAATTAATATTCCTAAATATTTCGATAGAGTAGAGAGATTTATTACTAGATTAAGATATGATCTTACATATATATGACCAATGTTATTATTCAGTACTATGTTTCTTAGTTAACAACTTAAATCCTTTTCAGAGGTGAGAAGCCAAGTGTTGTCCTTTTATATTAACGATCTCAGTATTTGTAACATTTCGTGCCCATATTTGTGCAAAATATACAAATTGTATATATGCCAAGTTCAGGGGTTAGTGCAAGTGCAAGTAATCAAATTCTGCAATAAAGACCGGTAATTTGAAAGCCTTGGGGGGGTTGCGTAATTTGGTTGCATTAGTTAATTCAATACAAAAGTCTATATATGACTTAATTAATTTCGTCAACTAGATCGATGTACAGAATGAAAATTTTCATCAAACATTGTGCCGTCAAAGACAATCAATGGTATTGCTGTTGATATATTGATCAAATTAATTCAAAACATCAATGCTAGAGTTTCATGCTGGACATTAGCAATCTATTTAGTCAAAAACAATGTAGGGTTCGGTATTCTTCTTTATTTGTATACATTTAATTGTATAGCCCATGTTGAACCAACTACTAATGGCGCGGGATTGAAATTTCATTCCTAAATTTTAGGTTTAATTCAATTTAACCTAATTAATGTGACATTATATTTATTGTTGGAAATTTTTTTTTTAGGATCTAATACCTCCTAAGCCAATATTTAACACCCTAAAATTTTAAAACGCTAATTTTCCGCCCACACATAGACATGTCCCTATTTGTGCTTTCATGCTTCTTTCACATTCAATTTTTCGTTTTGCTCCTTTATTTGTCTGTCTATCGCATTTTCGATCACATATCGACTCCTCTTTATTCTATAACTCAAACTCAAAATCAAACTCAATCTCAATTTTGAATTATCAAATTTTAACATTTATTAACACACCCAAATTTTGTGTAAACTATTGATCCGTTCTATACCATTATATTGTTAACTTTAATTGTTAACCATAATTTGATTAGCATAAAGACATTTTTGTCCTTATTGAATGTCAAATCAATGTATAAATACACATAAAGATTTTTTTAAAGACTTAAAAAAAGTATTTATAAAGAAAAAAAAGAAATTAGGAAAAATCCAACTTTATATCTAATTGGTTCATTTAAACAATTCAAAATAGAAAGAGCAAAAAGTGAAAAAAAAAACTAATATTAAGAAAATATAAAACTAAACAAAAACAAAATAAATAAAAACAAAAGAAGAAGACTTTCTTTTTTTCCCCTTTGTTTCTCCTCTCTATCGTTCTTTTATTTTTCTTATATACAACTATAATTGATAAAGGAAATCAAAAGATGTAGTTTAATTAAAATTTATCTATTTTAGTAATTACCTTTTTTGGTTTCTCAACCTATTAAGTCTATTTCTCTTTTTAGGTTTACCTTCTTCTTATTTTAATTTATTCTTCTTAAGTTTACTTTTCATGTTTTAGTTTATTTTTATTTTATTTCTCTTTTAAGTTTACCTTTTTCTTATTTTTTTTATTGTAAACTCTATAAATACTAAAGCATTTATCAGTAAGAATATAACAAACAATGCAATATTTTTTTTTCTCTAAATCTCTACATAGTATCAAAAATTCTCCCTAGTTAATCTTTCATCTTCACCAAGTCGCTGCACAGGGGCCAAATAAGAGCTGTTGCGTAACAACTAAATAAGTTTATGATCAATTTTTTTTTATTTTTTAAAAAATAATTTAAGTACTAGCTAACTTCTTAACAGCATATTAAATTTCTCTCAACCAATGTTTTTCTTTCTTTCCATAAATAAATTATAACCTTGTGAACAGTACTATAAATATTGCTTCATAAACAGTACCACTACCTTGGTCAGCCATTATTTTCATCATTTTCTCCTTAACTATAGTTGTCACAAATAACCAATTTGTTATTCGGGAACTCAACCAACTTTTTCTTATCCTTAACACCAATAATTCCTTCTAAAAAAAATTATCTCCATCTCTGTAGGTTACTTTTATTAAATTACAAGATTAACTCCCATAAACTACTCTCTCCCCTTCTATTTTATTATAGAATTCAACTTCTATAAATTATTTCTCTCCCCTTCTATTCTATCATGGGATTAAACTTCTATAAACTATGCATCTCCCTTTCTATTCCCTAACACGTCTTTTATTTTTGCTTTATTTAAAAGTTAACCCTATTCCATTCCCAAATGAGACTTTACTTTTCTTTATTTAAGGGTTAACCCCTTTAATTCCCAAATGAGACATTTTTTTTTTATTTTAAGGGTTAACTCCCTTTTATTTGTAAATGGGTCATTTATTTATGCTTTATTTTCATTTTAAACGGGTTTTTATTTTTTATTTTATTTTAATGGTTCCTCCTTCAATTCTAAAAAGAAAACCTTCTTTTCTTTTTGATTACTTCCTCCTCCTCCTTCTTCTTCTAGTTTTAAAATATTTCTGACTTAACAACTTAAGCTAGTCTCTAACTTCATTTCTCATCTTTTATTTTTTATAGGTTAGTGTTTAATGATTTTTTCTGATTGTTCAATGAAGGAGAATCACTAATAATACAAAATTCTTATTTATGTTTTTACAATTTATTGCTCACTAAGTCAAATCAACAATTGTCTACTTCTATCCAGCAATAAGTGTTTCAATCTTTTTCAGTAGTTTCCATCACAGTTAGTGCAGATGCTACCATGGCACCCTTTCTCTGCATCACAATTATTGCCTCACTGCCTGTTCTAGTAGTCGCAGAACTCTCACCAAACCTTTTTCGCACACTCAATTTCTACTCTTGAAAAATAAGATTAGACTCTTCCTCAACTTTCTCCTCTTGAAAAATAAGATTGGACTCTTTCTTAAACCTTCTCCTCTTAAAGAACAAGATTTAACTTTTCTCCCGAAACTCTATCTTACGAGAGCATGATAAAGGAAATAAAAAATTTAGTTTAATTTAAATTTATTTATTTTAGAAATTAGCCTTTTTGCCTTCTTTACCTATTAGGTTTATTTCTCTTTTTAGGTTTATCTTTTTTCTATTTTAATTTATTCTTATTAAGTTTAGTTTTTTAATTTTTGTTTATTCCTATTAGGTTTATTTCTCTTTTAAGTTTACCCTTTTTCTATTTTGATTTATTGTAAACTATATAAATACATAAACATTCATCAATGAGAATACAATAAGCAATGTAATATTTTCTCTTCTTTCTAAATCTCTACAATAACAACATAATATGAGTCAATTCACTATAACATATTTTAAATTATTTGTTTTTTAAAAAATATTTTATTTAAGGGAAAGAAAATTCAAAATAAAAAAGTGTAGTTAATACTAAATTATAGCTATGATCATAAAAACCTATAATTAAAAGATCAAGCAAATATGTCAAGCAATCAAATATTCCAAAATTTTCAAGCACTGCAACACCTCATACCCTTAAACTTTAGAATCCATAACCAATTTCACTAATCAAAAACAAGAAAAGAAATGAAATAAAAATTCATTATCACAATTAAGAATAACCCAAGTATAAAAGCTATTCAATTAAACACAAGATGAAAAGTAAAAAGTAAGAGAAAAAAAATATTAGAATGAAGGTGTTTTCTCCAATAATCTATTTTGTTTTAGGGTAATTTAATTATTTTACATTTATTTTACAAAAATGAGAGGTAAAACACGTCTTCAATTTGGTCAATTACAATTAATAATCTAAGATAACAATATAAAAGTAACAGTTGGTGTCTGATACAATAAATCTAACGATGCATTGATGATTTCTAATATTGATGGAGGTAAACTGAATTTAATTTAGAGCAATGTTGCACTTTTTAATTTTAATTTAATATATTTTATTTAAGTTATGTGTTAAATAATCATTAAAAGATGAACTAGTGTAATGAATAATTATAAGAATTTATAAAAATTAATCATTTAATAAATACTTGACATATTATTTTATATGAAAAATGTTGAGATCATATATGAGCACGTAGCAGCATTTTTAACCGAAAATTGTATCCCTCCAATTTTCTTTCATTTTTTAATAAAATAATTATCTTAAATTTAATTTTAAATTAATTCTTAACATTCTTACCATGTTAAGAATTATCCTCAAATGATAGGAATTTCTTTGACGAATACAAAACTTTTCTTCATTAGTTCATATTATTATTAATGCTTATACAATACATCAAGTACCACGTTACTTAATTCAAACTATACATATATAACATATATAACATGGAGAAAACTATTTTAACGCTAGTTTCAATCCGATGGAAAGTCCTGAAAAAAAAAACAAAAAGAGAAAAAACAAAGGACGCTGATGGATATTATTCTTTTACATTGGAGAACGATAGTTCAACCCACGGTAAAAAGATTAATGGCTCTCTGAACAAGAAGCAGAAGCAGAAGCAGTGCTGCTGTCTTGGATCTGGGGACCGTTTATATTTTTCATTTATGATGGTACCTTAAAAGAAAAAAAAATAAGAATAGTGCGATGCTTTATGCCCACCAAAATTTTCTGCTTGTGCTGTGATGAGAAAGAGATAACTCACAAGAATTTTCATATAAACAACTCAAAAATTAATCCTAGAACAGCAAAGGTACTGTTTTATCAAAACTTCCTAATCTCTTTCCATGATTAGCAACAAGGGTCCTTAATAAATTCTTGATGATACACAAATTAAGAAGATTGGACTTGGGTTTTTTTTTCTTAATTTTTTAACCTCTCCCTCTGGTCCATTTTGATCAGTTGCTTAACTATAAAAGTGGATTTTTGTTTGGAAAGAAGTGGTCACTTTACTATTTTAATCTTAGTTGCCGTATTCGATACTGGTTATCTAATTGTATGTCTTTCAAAGCTAAGGCTGGGGGTAGCAGCTGGTTTTAGGGTTTTGTAGGGTTCATTAAATTGTAGGGTTTCTTTTTCTCTATGTGATAGCGATATAAAGTAGAGCTCAGCTTTTGACTGGTGAAGCAGTAACTATAGTTTATTAGACCCTCAATTATTTTGGTGAAGAAAAATCCCATTTTCTAGATTGTTAAGGTAACTCCAAGGAAAAAGTTGCAGACTCTCTCTCTCTCCCTTTCATCACTCTCACACTACCGTAGATGCACAGAGAGCAGAATTTCAAAGTATCTTTGCACAAGTTGCAATCCTTGTTGATTTGAGAAGAAGTTTAAATGAAAGTATGAAACCCAGAAGCAAAAGAATTATTTATTTTTTCCTAATTTTTCTGATACTACTAGCATCCTTTTAATAGATGCGTATGTATATATATATATATATATATATATATATATAAAAAGGAAGAAATCAAAAGAATAATTATTTCATCAATTTTTTGATGAAATCATTTTTATCTAGCTACGAACTCATATGATTCTTCCATGTTCTTCAAATGCGAAGCATTTTTCCCCTTTGTTGAACAAAGACTATAGCTTTTCTAGGGTTTCTTGTCTCTGTCGCAGGCATTATCAACATTAACTGGGCAGAATAGGTCAGGCAGTTCCTAGACTCTTTGCCCATTATTGACCTGAACCAAAAAAGAAAAAGAAAAAGAAAAATAAAAGAGAGTTGCCGAAATTTCAAAGTAATTAGGGTCCAAAATTTCTGATCTTTCGTGTGAACTGCAGTTCATATATGTACAGTCATGGAAACGAAAATTGCACTGCATACATATGGAATCCAAAACTGCTGAAAACTCGAAGTGTCGTAGCTTCAACAGTTTGACGAACATCATGAAGCAGAAGTTATATCTCTATTTTCATTGAAATATGAACTGACAAAATTATCATTCAAGTTATTATACATTAAGACTGCAAGCTTACCCTGTGGCCGTGCCGTGAAAAATCTCACTGCTCTGCCATAATACATATGGGTGGTCCCTTTTCCTTTCCTTTTTTTTTTCTTTGCTTTCTACCGAGTGTAGATGCTTTAAAGAAGCAATAAGTAGAAGTTGGTCCCTCCTCTATAAGGTAATATTATTGCTAGCCATCTCTATCTGTCATCTACTCCTGCTGATGGAAACTCTTGTTACATACACCACAACTTTGAAAGCCACAGATGACTAGTACTTATCTATTTTAATTAATTATTTCGATTCCTTCATTTTTAGCTTTGGCTGTGATTAATCCAGTCTTCTTATTGCATGTAAACCTAATTACAACTCCTAATTTTCGTTCGAATACCAGGAAAACAAAAGTACATAAAAGGAATCATCATCCCGGATTAGGGTTTATTGACATCATTTAGGCAGATGTTGTAATTAAATTTACTTATATATGTAAACCAATAAATTAAGATCGAGCCCCCATTTTCATGATGTATGTACGATTTTTCTAACTCATTGCATTTTTGAAAAATTATTAAATCGCAAAAACAAGAAGGGTGGCATTACAACAACTCACTTAATGTCTAATTAAGTCAGTGACTAATAGATTGAATAGTAACATATTAGAGGATAATCTAATAGATGTGTCAACATAAACAGTTGCCACATGGTGGTAGATATGCCACACCTTTATCTTTTTCCATTCTAAGGCAACATGGGGCAGTGAAATTCCAGCATCTTTTCTTTCTCAAAATTATGATCTCCCCTTGCTGAATGTTTAATTTGTCTCTGCTATTAAATTCCAATACAAACTTTATATCCAACCACTCTAGCTACACGAATCCAGTTAAATTTGAACCACTCTAGCACACTTAAGTGCTTTTCATGGTGCCCTCCTCCTCCTCCTTCTCTTCCTTTTTAGCTGCACTGGCCAATAAAAAATAAATAAGTCATCATCAGCTGCAAGTATTGCTACAACTTTTTCTGCTTTATGTAAGTTCATCCTATACAAAATCTTAATTCTTGGTCTAAGGCAATGGAGGGGGGGAGATATATTCTGTATGTTACCGATTAATTTTCTTCTCGAGTCATTGAGTTTATGCATGATTTCGAGTGAGATCATTTCCATCTTCCCCTGAATTTTATACGTGAATTGGTTGGTTCATTTTCATCAGGGTTTTGGTGTAGATTCCACTTCTATTACTTTGGTAAATCTATTGAAAGCCCAAAATAACCTTTTTCGGAGCAAAAATTGAATTTTCTTTCCTGTATTTGTTACATATAATCAGTCTTAAATCTCTATTCAAATTTCTCACTCTTATGCACATTACTGAAAGTGGAGAAACATTCTTCAACATTTTGCGATGATGAGTTGGAATATATTTCACTACACAATTTTTAATTTCGATTAGTATTAATTCCTCTTTCTGAAGTAAAAGTTTTAGTAAAGATAGCTTGAATTAAGATAATTTAGTGAGAAAATCTATCCAAGCTAGAATAAAACTCACCAACTAACAATGAAAATTTTCTTCTTTAATTTGGTTGAGTTGATTCCTTTCAGATGGATGATGAGAAGAGTAGTAACAAGATGATATCAACTTCAAGAGGAAAAGGTCAAGCCAAGCAAGAGGGTGAAACTAATGACGGCAAATTCCCCAAGGCACCACCGAGTTCAAGGCAGTGGTCAGGGTTCAGAAATCCAAGAATTGTTCGTGTCTCCCGTTCATTTGGAGGCAAAGACAGGCACAGCAAAGTCTGCACCATAAGAGGATTGAGAGACAGGCGGATAAGGCTTTCAGTGCCGACTGCAATTCAACTATATGATCTTCAAGATAGACTTGGGCTAAGTCAGCCAAGCAAGGTCGTAGATTGGTTGCTTGATGTCACTAAACATGATATTGATAAGCTCCCACCTCTTCAAATGCCTCAAGGATTTGGTCAATTCCATCAGCAGATGCTACACGCTCATGAATCAAATGCCTCTCAGTCTTCTATTTCTCCTTTCTTTGATGTGAATTCCACATTTCTAAAAGATGTAGAATTTCATCCCTTTCTTTCTGGCAAAGAAGGGATAAAGATCAATAATAGTGTCAATGGGAACGAAGGTGAAGCCATGATGGCAAGACCCAAGTACTGGGATGTAGATGCTTCATTGTGGACAAAAGGTAAGGAAGTTGAAAGAGATCATCAAGCTATGAGTTCTGAGAAAGGAAAGTGGATTAGCATAAATGAGGATAAAAACCAAGATGGAACCAGTGATTACATCGGACAAGCTTCAGCAGCTCATAAGTTTTTCCCTGGCATGCTTAATAATAATGCCATGCCATTCAACTCTTACAACCACTGGCAGCCTTCAAATTTATCTTTATCTCAATTTGGAAGTCATGAATTTCTGTCCCAAGCACAAAATTCACTCTACAGTAATGGTGTGTCATTGCAATCTTCGTTGGCTTTTCCATCTGGGTCTCACTTAGTTTTCTGCCCACCTGCAACTATGCCATCACTTTTTCCAACCTATGCTTCACATGTTTCAACTACACCAGAGAGTCATGACTCGAGACAAACAAATCATTTCCAACTGTTGTGCCCAAGTTCACAAAACATTCTACCCAATTCTCTTGCAACCAGCTCACAGCTGAAACCCTTTTCATTGAATGTAAATCCTGGACTTGCTCTTACTCAGACCAATGCCCGAAGCAATCCAGACAAAGAAAAGACCTAGATTCAGTACAATTTTGCGGGATTTTCTGATATGCTCTATGTAATAACACTATACTAATGCATCAATGCAAGAAAAGTCATTATGCCCATCACCGATCAACTGTGCCATGAGACCTTGCATGCACCAAGTAGTACTGTCGCTGGATCAATCCGTGATTTCTTCAATGCAAGTAAGACACTGAACACTTTTCTTGAATTTAGTTATATAGAACTATATCTGTTTAACAATATGTTAATCGATGAAAGTTTGTAATATGATAGTATACACCATCCCCCTCTTGAGTTTTGATTTTTTATACTGTATCTAATACGGTGTTTGATTAACATCGATTGTCATTATTTGGACATCATGCATATCAAAGTGATGAAAATGGCACTTGTTTAAGGATAAGCTCTTACAATTGCATTGTTTTATTTTGTAAGATGAAATTCTTTCTAGGCTATAAAGGCTGCTCGATTGCTTTTTTAATGTCTTTAACATTATACCATAACTACCAACTTATAACAACAATATATATTTGTAGTTAGGATTTCTATTGAATAATACAATTACATGTGTTAATGGTTAGCTTCATGCTAAGTTGCAGGGGAAGAATTTGAGTTTTACTGATAAAAGACTTTGAGGAAGAGTGAAAAAGCTGTTGGTTTTTATTATTTTTATATAAACTCACATATTAATAATAATTATATATTGTGAGATATTATAATTAAGGGTTAATTTAAGTGATTTATTTATACTATCTCTTATTGGTATAGATTTATTATGTATAGAGTGTCAATACTAGTTAATTATTATTGATAGGGCTGATAGTTAATTTACTATATAAAGAATTTTTGTAGGGTTGTGAGTCAAATTATTATATATTTAGTGCTCTTCTCATCTTTTTATCATAGAGAGAGAACTCCATTGAGTGTTACATAGATTGCACTATGAAAGGCCACTAAACTTTTATGTTCTCATGGAATGCTATTAACCCTCGCGTTTTAATCTCTATGGATTTCTCAAGTAAACTTTTCTCAATATGTATCCTAATAATTTGATAAGATAAATCTAAAATTTTATTTTATGGGTATCAATCATGTTTATGATTATGTCTAACAAGTAATATTATAGCAGAAATTATGTTAAATTATTAAAACTTTTCATGAATTTTCATATTTGAATATATTTTCCCATATGGCTTTTTTGGGTAGAGATATTACATGTGTGAATTTTAAATGATTTTATTAAGAAAAATATTAGGTTTATGGTTTTCAATGTGATTTGAGGGTTTAGATTTAATCAAAAGTTATTGATTTGAAGAATTAAGGATCAAAATATCAAAATTTGCTTCAATTAATATTTTTCACACTTTTCAAAGAATTTGAAATTTCCAAATTCTTTACGGAGCATTACGACAACATAAATGGAGTCGCAATGCTGCTTAGACAGTCGCCAGGCATCATAGTGCCGATCCCTAGAGAGTTTAAAAAAATTATTTTAGTGCCACAGCACTGGGATGGTAGGTCAATTTTGACCTATTTTTAGGATTTTTTAATTTTTGGTAGAATTGAGTCGACCTGACCTAGTTCATAGAGATTTGACCCAAAACCTGATCCATTTGCATTTGACCTGACTATCATTGATTCTATTTTTATATCATTAGCAACATCACAATGCTATAACCCCATTAGCCTTAGTGATGTAACACTACCTTGGAGGCATTGCAACACCACTTTAGTGCATAGAAAAAATAATTTATTATTTTGGGTGTTTTTGATTATTTTTCTTTGCACTACTTGTCTTATATATTAAAATAAATTGATTAAAATAATATGTTACAAAAGTAACCTTTGTTGTGTTGATCCATTTATTTTAGGATATTTAGATTAATATATTTATTGTTTATGCAAAAAAATAATCAGGGCAAAAGATATTATTCTTTTAGCTAAACAATAGGCATATTTACGATAATAAAGTATGATAATTATCAATTTTTCATACATACAATAAGTCGTTCTAAAATTTATTATTGGCAAAATCTATTATCAATATTTTATTACTATATTAAGAGTACTACCTACAATTGATTTTCTATCCAAAGACTAAATATTAATGTTATATCAGATATCTCCACTTTTGTGTGTTTACTTATGTTATGCATATATATTATAGATTATTTTAGGTTGTATAGGCTTTAGGTCATGACATAATTATTAATTGTGAACGTGTTATCTTATTGTATGTTCTTTATTCATTGTCTACTTCTATTTCTTCTATATCTGCAAATAGAAATTTCATCCATGTATTTAATGACACAAACATCAAGAATTAAAAAGAGAACATTATGATTGTTCTTGGTTGCATGGATCTTAATCTTGTACTTTAGACAGAACGATCACCTGGTCTCATTAATCTAAGTTCCACTAAGGATAAAAAGGACTTAGAGAATTGGGATCATTCTAATGGCATGAGTCTTATGATCATGAAACATGATATTTCAATAAGCTTTAAGGGTGCTATAACTAAGGAGAAAATGCTAAGATATTTCTTGAGGAAATTGAAAGTGTTTTGCTAAAAATAAAAAGACTGAAACAAGTATTTACTGGTTAACCTTACTTCAATGAGGTATAAAAGAAAATAGAATATAAGAGAGTACATAATTAAGATGTCTGATCTCGCTTTCAAATTAAAGGCACTAAAGTTAAAGTTTTTTGATGACTTGCTTATGTATCTAATTTTTATTTCTCACAATACGATCAATTTAAGGTGAGTTACAATACCCAAAAGGATAAATGAACTATTAATGACCTTATTTGTATACAAGAAGGAGAATTATTAAAGCAAAAAAATACTGAAAGTACTCATCTAGTAAATACTTCTCAAGTTAAGGCCATCAATAAGGAAAGAAAAATGGATAAAGGAAAAGAAGTTGCAATGGAAACTTCACATAATAAGGCACAAAAAAATGATATGATGATTACTTCTTTCTTTTGTAAGAAGGTCGATTATGTGAAAAAGAGTTGTCCTAAATATATCAAATAATGTGTTAAGAAAGATACACTTCTAAACTTTATTTGTTCTAAAATTAATTTAGATTATGTACCCAAATACACTTTGTAGATAGATATATGTACAATTACTCACATAAGTGTATTTATATAAAGTTGTCTAAGAAGCTAGTTGTCAGCTAATATTGAAAGATTAATCTATATAGGAAATAACAACAAAATTTTTGTAGAGGCTATAAGAATGTTTAAATTACAATTAAAGACTATATATTATTTGAATTTAGATGAGACTTATTATGAACCATCATTAAGAAAAAAAAATTAATTTATGCTTCTAATTTGGACAAATCTATATATTCTTGCTCATTTGAAAATAATAAATTTAGTCCTTATCAAAATTCAAATATTGTTGGTATTGATTCTTTGATGGATAATCTTTACAAATTGGATACCCATGCCTCATTTAATAAATCCTTACATATTAATAAATATGGTACAAAGTGAAAGATAACTAAAGAGAATTTCGCTATGTTATGACAGAAGTATTTAGGATATATCTCTAAATAGAAATTAAAAGATTTATGTCAGATAGGATTCTTGATTCTCTTAACTTAATAGATTTTAAAGTCTACGTTGAATGCATTAATGGAAAATATACAAATAAAAAAAAATTAGGCACCACCAAGAGCTTTAGCATCTTAGAACTAATACATACTAATATTTGTGGATCATTCCCTATGACTTCTTGTAATGGCCAACAATATTTTATTACGTTCATTAATGACTATTCTCATTATGAGTACCCTTACTTGATTCACAAGAAGCCTCAATCTATAGATGTGTGGTGATGAATACTATAGCAAATATGATGAATCGGATGAATAACATTCAAGACCTTTTGTGAAATTCCTAGGAAAATGTGGAATCGTCTCACAATACACAATACTTAAAAAACCAAGCATGAATGGGGTTATTGAGAGATAAAATCAAACACTTAAAGACATAGTGAGAAGCAATCAATACTGCAATTTATATTCTTAATAGAGTTCTAAGCAAAGCAATATTAAAACCCCGTATGAGTTATAGATTGGTAAGAATCCTAATATTAAGCACTTGCATGTTTGGGGTTGTCTAATTAAAGTTAGGTTATATAGGCCCAATGAAAAGAAATTGGACTCAAGAATAGTTAGCTGTTATTTTGTTGAATACTTTAACAGATTAAGGGGTTGGAAGTTTTATGATCCCTCAAATATATCATTTTTCAAGATAAGCATAGTTAGGTTTCTTAAGGATGTTAATTTTTTTTAGAGGGGGCAGGGGATGGGAGAAGGTAAGGTTAGGGATATTGTATTTGTTCTATAACTGCTATTAAAAATAATCGAACTCTTTTCTAACATTATTCAAAACACAAATTCAAAAATACAAGATAATATATTGGAGCTCCTAATCCAAAATGAAGAATTTACTCTTATTCATGAAGAACAACCTTAAGAATAAGTGTCATTAAGAAGATCTATTAAAAAAAAAAAAAGAAGTACAATTTTGGATGATTATGTTGTCTATCTCTAAGGATATTAGTTTGATGTAGGACTGAAAAATGATCCAATCAATTTAAGTCAAGCCAAACAAAGTTCTAATTCTGATAAGTAAATTGAGGCTATATATGATGAGATGAAATCTATGAAAGACAATGACATTTAAGATTTATTTTTTTGAGTTGCCTAAAGGTACGAACTCATTGGTTGAAAATGGATAATTAAGTTTAAAAGGGATTCAAAAGGCAATATTGAGAGAAATAAAACACATTTCATTGTCAAGGATTTCACTCAAAAGGAATGCATTGATTATAAAGAGATTTTCTCTCCATTATTTATAAAATACTCTTTTAGAATTATCATGGCACTTGTATCTCATTTTAACTTAGAGCTATATCAAATGGAAGTAAACATTGCATTTCTCAGTGGTGAAATTAAGGAAACGATATATATGAAACAACTAGAAAACTTTATGTTTGGCAATCTAAAGAATGTGGTATGCAAATTAAAAAAGTCCATCTACAGTCTCAAGCAAGCATCCTTTTAATGGTATTACAAGTTTCATCAAGCGATTACCTCATTTAGCTTTGAAAAAGTAATAGTTAATGAATATATGTATCACAAGTTCAATGGAAGTAAGTTTAATGACATATTGCTAGCAAGCAGCGGTATAGGCTTATTGTACAAAACCAAGATATTTCTATTAAGAAATTTTGAGATGAAAGATTTTGGAATGCATCTTTTGTATTAGGAATACATATACATCAAGATTGCACTTGAGGTATCTTTGAATTATCATAAAAGAACTATATCGATAAGGTAATTAGCAGTTTGGCATGAAGGATTGCGCTCTAAGAGAAAATGCCCATTGCTAAGGATGATAAGTTCAATCTCAGTCAGTGCCCTAAAAATGAGATTAAATAGAAAGATATGAAAAAAATTACCTTATACGTTAGCAGTAGAAAGTCTCTTATATACTCAAGTATGTACACTTTTAGATATGGCATTTATTGTTAGAATACTAGGCATATATTTAAATAACCCTAGAATATATCACTAGAAAGCAGCCAAACGAATTATAAGTATTTAAAAAGAATAAAAGATTATATACTTATATATAGGAGATCAGATAGATTAGAGATCATAGGGTATAATAACTAAAATTTTGTTTGATGTCTAGATAGTATGAGATCTAATTTAGGCTATATACACACTTTAACTTGAGGAGCTATTTCTTGTAAGAGTGTTAAATAGATGTTTTTCCTTCTTCTACTATAAAGGTCGAGTTTATAGCTTATTTTGAGACATTAAATTATGAGATATGGATGTAAAACCTTATACGAGTCTATCGTTATCAGTAGTATTGAAAGGTTATTAAAATTTTATTATGATAATAAAGTCATTATGTTGTATTCTCATAACAACAAAAGCTCTTTGAAATCAAAGTATATATACATCAAGTTTTTAATTGTTAAATAGAGACTTTAGAGTCAATAAGTGTTGATAGAATATATTAGTATAAATTTCATGGTTGTAAATTCGCTTATCAAAGGATTACTGTCTAAGGTGTTCCTTGAACATACTGCTTATATGGATATTGTGTTATTTAATGATATGCATGAATAGTGAGTTTGTAATTTGATTTTATTTATTTAAAACACATTTATGTTTTATTTAAGACACTTTTTACTACTGTTCATAAAGTTTAAAAAGCATTTGGTTCAACTCATTGGAGTTATAAAGTAAGACCAGTTGAAAATAGTTATGTTTGAGATCACATTTCATGTAATTTCTACGTTACACATTCATATTTGATTTATGTTATTAATTATATTGGTATTATGACCATTGATGAGTTTAGTTATAAATATGTGCAATGAAGGTCGCTTTGATCCCATGTTGGTATAATTGGTGGATCAAATTGTATTTTAGGAGATGTTTCAAAATAAGATAGCATTTATTGTGCACACTTAGGTTTAAAATGTATAATTTTTCAAGTGACATATATGGCCAAAGTGAAAGATTGTTAAGCTTTATTGTTTCCTATGTGGGCTCTATATTAACAATAATGATATATTATGTGCTATCATAATAAAAAGTTAATTTAAGTAATTTATTTGGACTATCTCTTAGTGAGCTTTAAAGACATATTGAATATGGACTAAGAACCTAATTCTAGTTCATTATTATTAATGGACCTAATAGTTTACCTATTATATAAATGCCTCATATAGGGTTATGATCTCCAAGTCAAATTATTCTATACATAATATTGTTCTCTCCTTTCCATCATAGAGAAATAACCACATTGAATATGCATAGATTTGACCATAGAAAACCATTAAATTCTTGTATTCTCATTAAAATTTATTAACCCTCACATTCTAATTGTTATGGATTCCTTAGATAAACTTTTCTCGATATGTTTCCTAATAATTTAACATGATAGATTTAGGGTTGTATTTTATGATAATTAATTTTGATTATAATTATATCTTACAAAAGCATCTTCAAGATTGTAATTAAATTAACTAACAAAAATTAGTTTCAAGAAAATTCTTATGAACTTTTTTTTTCTTTAAAAATATTGCAAGAATAATTTCAATTGAACATCAAGAAAATAAGATTTAGAAGGAAAAAAATAGCTAATTTTATTACTCAATGCAACACATTTTAAGGGTAAGATTGACTATATCCCCTCTAATTCTTTTATTTTTGTATTTTTATACTTTTATGTTGAATAAATTAATTTGCGTACGTCACCTTTGCTAAGTTTTTTTCTTTCTGAAAAAAAGTAGAGAAAAACATGAACAAAATCTTAATGGTTGTTGAACAAATTGATGGCCCAATTAAAATGATTAACAACTGACTACTAAAGGTTCTTCACTCAATAGATGAGAAAAATAGGTAAATAAAGAGATATCAGTTACGAAATTAGGGCCATTCATTAAAGTTTACAAAAAAAAATTTATAAAAAAGAAAAACTGTTTGTAAAATGAAAATGGGAAAAATTTTACTGTTGGAATACATTATCCGTGAAGTATTTTGAAAACAATTTGAGAAAAAAAAATGAAAACAAGAATATGAAAAAAATGAGAAAGAAAATCCCCCCTCTACACTTAATTTTTTTTTTTTTAATTAAAAGGAAAAGAACAGAGAGAGTAAATTTTCTAATGAAGGCATGTTAATTAACCTTTTTTTTATCTTATAAATGTAAGTACCTAACAATGATCGATGTTCTAGTTGCAATTAAGCCCATGCCACACTCGCTTTAGGGGGAAAACAAAATAGTTGATGAATATGAATTAACTTTAAAAATAAATCCCATTAGGCTTTGAGCGAGCTTGTGCTTGTAAATAATCTATTTCTTTAGCATCATAAGTACTTATCCATATGCATACACCTCAAAGAACCGCAAGACAAAAGAACAAAGAAAATGGTGAAGGTTCAAGTTCAACGTTTCAAGTATTCTGAATATGCTTGCATTCAAAATGAAACTTAAGCTCCGTGCTCGAGGAGAACTAATATTGCTATAGTACCTGCTTAGGGTTTGATTTTTCAAACTATATGAAAACAACTAAAGTTGCATCATTAAGAATTAAGCTGGTACAATATTATAAATTGATTATTGAAATTGAGCAGAGCCAGTTTCCGGTTTCACCGAAGGTGAAAATTATGCTAAATTCGAGCTTTTTCACGAGGTTAACTGAGTATTTGTTTAACCTAATCTACCTATTATTCGTTTCTGTCAATTTTACCACATGTATTTGCAGAAATGGTGTTCGCGAACGAATGTGCATGCACTAACGCAAGCACACAACCATGTGTCTTAATACCCCAATGTTGTGTCCTTGTTGAGTTCTTTGAAATTCTTTTAGCATCAAGCTTCGATGGTTTGTTTGACTTTAAATCTTTAAGCTTAAGCGTTATTTGTTTTATGATAACCATGCTACTTGATTAATATGTGAGATTTTGATAGTTTAGTTTCATAGTTTTTCTTAAGCTTTTTAAAAGTTAAAATGACAACAAAAAAAAAGAAGAAAAAATTCAAAAATTAAACTGTCAATTTTTTATAATTTGCGATTAACTAGAGTAGAAAGCCTTCAAGATGGTACTCTATTAACTCAAGAAGGGAATTCTTGTTTCTGAAGTTATTAGGTTTGACAAGTTCCTTAAGAGAGACTTTTGATGGTCAAGACGTGCAAGAACATATTTGGGATTAGCTAAGACTCCTAAGAGTGGTGTAAGGTCTTAGATCACTTGTTAAACATGGCGCTTAGTTAATCTCTAGGAGATCCAAAGCAACTTTACATCGTATGTATATTCTAAATTGAGCAAGTAATCATTGATTAATATTTCAAGAGTATATATGAAGAGGGTAAGCTTCTGTCATGTGATTTGCTCGAGAGAGAGGCCGGCCGGGCGGCCGGCTCCTAGTAGTTCAACTCCCATCTTTTGCCATATAAAAATAGGCAAGATTGTTGGCTATCTCATCTCACAGCCGCAAACCTTTGGCTTTGTAGTCTCTCTCACAAGCATCGATGTATATACATCGAGCGAGCTACCGCTCATGCTCATGCACAGATTAAATGCTAAAATTTTAAACAATAAAATGCAAAAAGGATTCGATCCCTTTTTTGCGCGTGAGTGTGTAATCCATTTGAAATTGAAAGCAGGAGGGCATGCACAAGCATGGAAGAATATAAAGCAAGGGGGGAAGAAGTGATGTAGAATCTGCAATTTCTTGTAAGTTGGAAAAAGGATAGAAGATAAGCAGCAGCTAGCAGGCTGACAAAGACAGAATTGAGACAGTAGAGTCTCTGATGATGCATCAACAACAACAACAACATGTCACTAGATCCAAGAAACATTAAAGGGGTTATTGCAAGTTGGGGTTTCGAGAGATCTTTTAAGTTGCTGCTTAAAGTTTCTTTGGTGGTCCTACTCTGGTAGGAAGTAAGAACCGGGATTAAGAGAAAAAAATGTAGTAATTAAGAAAAAATAACAACATATAATGCCTGTCAACTGAATTAAACACATCAACCAAGAACAAAAATAAGTTTGATAATAGTTATTTTTAGGGAAAAATCCTTCATTTAGAAATCCTTCATTTAGAAAATAATTAATTTTCTAAATTTAGAGCAAAAAATATATTAATTAATTAAATTTTTATAATTTACTTCTAATTGTGAAATTCATATTGGCTTGGCGAGCAAACTATTTATTGTAAAAGGAGAGATTAAGAAAAACGGAAGTATGGTGGTTGGTGGATATGGGGAATACAGCAAGGAATATGTAGAGAATGAGGCAACTAGGCTCTTGATAGCGCGCGGGAGACAAACTCCTTTGGCGTGGGTTGGGTCCTCCTAGCAGTCGCTGTGTAGGCGTGCTGACAGCGATAATTTGGTTGCGGTCCTTTCAAGCATGCCAAATAATTCAAGGGACCACATTTAATTTCTTTAATTGTTAACAGGTCCATTATTTTTTAAGTTTTGGTAAGTCCACTAATGAATTATGAATGTTGTTGATCTCGAAATTTAGACGATTTTTGAGTCAACAATTTAAAATATGTTGGTTCTTAAAATTTGAGATTGAGATTAAAAAATAATCATAAAGATGTATAGAGAATTATAGTAATTCAGTTCAATATAAATTTATATTCATTTTACTGAGTTTGATTGACTCAATTATATAGTACTATTTAATAATATTATTACAATAGAAGTATAAAAAATTATAGCCATTATAGAAATAATAAGTGGAAAAAAAAGAAACTCAAGAAACAAGAGGGACCATAGAAGTTGAAGAAGTTGTCGGCATTCTTGTACTTAATTGTAAAGTCCATTTAAAATTAAAATACATCATTATTTCTCTGATTAGAATTTATCTTGAGATTTTAGGGATAAATGTCCTTTTAGGATTAGGATCCTCTTTAGGATTAGGATCCTCTTTAGGATTAGGATATATTATCTTAAATCCGAAGGAAACAAAGGTCCTCGGTTTTCAATATTTACTTATTGCTCAAGGAAATTTTATAGTAGTTCTTCGGCTTGGCATCCCAACATAACTCCCAAGGTCAAATGTTAGATTTTTTATAGAAGTATAGCAGTAGTTATGTTTGTAGGCCTACATTGCGTGGTTTTCTTTGTGGTTGCCTCATTGTACCAATGATAAAAACTAGTATTTGAAATTGAGGCCTCTAATAATCAATTGAGGAAATTGTTGAGGCCTTGCTCCGTATCCCCTTGATTTGTTTCAATTAATTAATCAAGATAGTCGTTAAGTCCTTGCCCTATATCCCCTTGATTTTCTATCTAAACAAGGGGTCGTAAAGGCCTTGCTCCATATCCCCTCGATTCTTTATTTGATCAAATGGGTGGTAAGGGTCTTACCTATATTTTCTCAATTCTTTATCCAACAGATAAAGTTATATGGGTCTTACCTCATATCCCTTTTAATTCTTTATTCGATAGATAAGGTTATAGGGGCTTTACCTGTGTCCCCTTGATTCCTTGATCGATCGAGTGGGTTGTAGAGGCTTCATCCCATATCCCCTTGGTAATCCTTTTATTAGTTTGAGTTAGTCCTTAGTCGTTTTATATCCTTATGTGGGTTTGAGGCAGACTTTGGTCAAGTCCTTTAGTCCGTTTGAATCCTGAGCTCTTTTAGGCTTATATAGTTGTCTTTGGCAAAAGCTTTCATGATTGGATTTTGTGAGGATATCCATGCATGGCTTTGATGAGGGCTTCTGTGGTAGACCTTGATGATGGATTTTTGTGGTCAACTTCGATTAAGGCTTACATGTTCAGCTTTGGTGAGGGCTTCTATGGCTTAGGTGATGAGGGCTTGTGCAACCTCTATGATAAGGGCTTACATAGACTCAATGATAAGAATTTACATGACCTCGATAAGAACTTATGTAACCTCGATGATGAGGGATTACGTGGCCTCAATGAGGAGGGCTTATATGGCCTCGGTTCTTAGGTC
The DNA here is from genome assembly GCA_946807835.1 of Ailanthus altissimus. Lineage (NCBI taxonomy): Eukaryota > Viridiplantae > Streptophyta > Magnoliopsida > Sapindales > Simaroubaceae > Ailanthus > Ailanthus altissimus. The sequence continues at coordinate 19,539,923 of OX327696.1, read as the reverse complement.
CTTAGTCCTTGGGCTCAGTTCTCTGTCCTCCACCTCGATTTTAGGTCCTTAGCCTCAATTTTCAAGTCTTCAATCCTCATCGTCATTCATTAGTTCTTGATCCTCAATTCTGAATTCTCAACCTCGGGTCCTTGGTCTTCAACCTAAGTTATTGGTTCTCAGTCCTTGGCCTAGGTTATTGGTTCTCAATCCTTAACCTAGGTTGTTGGTTCTCGATCCTTGGCCTTTGTCGTTAGTTCTCAATCCTTGACATTGGGTCTTTGGTTCTTAATTCTTAGCCTTGTGTCCTTAATCCTTGGCCTAGGTTATTAGTTCTCAGTCCTTAGCTAGGTCATTAGTTCTTAGCCCTCAGCATAGGTCATTAGTTCTCGATCCTCATCCTCGGTCGTTAGTTCTCGGTCCTTGGTCTCGGATCCTCAGTTCTCAATTCTTGGCCTTGTGTTATGTCCTTCATCATCGGTCTAAGTCATTAGTTCTTAGTCCTTGGCCTTAGGTTCTCGTTTCTCGGTTCTTGGCTTCGTATCCTCGATTCTAATCCTAGGTTTTTTATTCTCAGTCCTCGATATTGGTCTTTAGTTTTACAAAAGGCCAATATCATATTTGAGGCCTATTTGCAAAGGTTGGAAAACATTCTAGACAAAACTGAATTTCCCAAAACTAAAAAGGGATTGAGTGAAAGAAGTCAAATTACATGATACCTTAGTTTCATTTTCTCTCTCTCTCTTTCATGTTGCACGGAAACCCATGTCATTAACTCGAATGAAAACTTGAATGGTGATGTTTATTACTAGCTAGCCATAGCGGTTACTGGTCGGCGATGAGTTGGCCTTAGACGAATACGAAAGAGTGGAGACTTGAGATTTGATAGGAATTAAATTATGGTTTTAATTAATAGCCTCTAAAGAATGTTATAATAACTTTGGACAATGATGATAGTGGTCGAAACAATGAGCGCAAAAAGGCTGTGGCCGAATAGTTAGCAACCTCAATCTTGTTTTTCTCCAATAATGGCAAGCAGCGGTATTGCTTGGGCTTAGCTTGCTAGAAATTTTTGAGTTAATCAATGGGTTCATGGGTAGTTAACAATGATCGACATGGTAGCAGTGAGCAATGGTAGTTGCGGTCAGTGGTGGCTAGGATTTCAGCTTCTATCTTTTTATGTTTATTGTTTATGTTATCTCGCCATCATAAGTCAACTACCTTTGTGGTTCTTCTATCACAAATTGCTTGAATTCTTGATTAAAGATCCAAGGTTTAATTGCTAACAGTAGTTTCCCTTTCTATTTTTCCTAATTTTATATTCTCTTTCATGTTTGTATGTAGCTTATGCATGTTGGCTCACAGGGTCTTCATTGTTTGCTGTAGTTGTTAATTCTTGATTTTCCTTTAAGAGTTATTGGAAAGTTGGCTTTTTGTTTAAAATTTTCACATATAGTATTAAACTGTTGACCCTAAAATTTGAGCGATTCCAAAGTCAACGAGTTAGATCTATTGGTTCTTGGGAGCTGAGATTGAGTCTAAAAAAATCATAAAGATACAAAGAAAATTATAGTAGTTCAGCTCAACATGAACCTACATCCACTTTACTTAACTTAATAAACTCGCTCATATGGTACTATTGACAATATTGTTATAATAGAAGTACAAGAAATTGTAACTATTTCAAAGAAAATGAGTGAAAAATAAAAGACCAAAGAAACAAAAGAGAGACATATAAGCTAAAGAAGCTACCCTTTTTCTCATTATTCAACCTCTTTTTATAGGCGTTGTACTTAGTTGTAAATCCTCTTTAGAATTTAAATACATCATTATTTTCTTAATTAGAATTTATTCTAAAATTTTTGGAATAGGATTCCTTATAAGATTAAGATCCTTTTTAGAATTAAGATATATTATCTAAAATCAGAGGAAACAAATATAAAATCAATTTAGCAACTATTCTAGTATACAAGAATAACTCGAGACCAATTTTATATTTAAACATCTCAAATCCAAATATATCAAACACAAAAAAAAAAATTGTTTATTAAATAGTGCTACACATGTATAGTTAAAATATAAAGTTTGTATTTTAAAAAATGTATCACCAATTAGTGACTATCACTTATTAAGTAATTGTTGACTTTTTACTTTTTATTGATATGATAGTTATACAATACTAATCATTAATTAGCATATCAGATGCGCATTATTTAGATACAAATTTTATATATATTCCAACTATTCATTCATAACATAACTCTTATTTATTTATTTTTAGTTAGAAAAAAAAAAAGAAAATTAAAACACAAGGCCTCAATATTAATTAAGAATGTAATTACTGCTAAGCTACGTCGATGACCACTAGGAACAAAATTTTGATACGCTTAATATATTAGTCATTGTTCTTATGATTGTACCTTAATCATAAAAAAAAACCATAGAGATACAAAGAGAATTATAGTGGTTCAGGTCAACATGAGCCTATATCTACTTTGTCGAACTTAATGAATCATTCATATGGTGCTATTAAATAATATTGTTACAACAGAAGTACAAAAAATTATAACTATTACAGAGAAAATAAGTGAAAAATAGAAGAAGCCAAAGAAACAAAAGAGAGACTGTATATGTTGAAGAAGTTATACCTCTTCTCATTATTCAACCTCTTTTTATAGGCATTGTTGTACTTAGTTATAAAGTCCCTTTAGAATTTAAATACATTATTATTTTCTTAATTATGATTTATTCCAAAATTTTAGGGATAGGATTCCTTATAAGATTAAGATACTTTTTAGAATTAAGATATGTTATTTAAAATAAGAGGAAACAAATATAAAATCAATTTAGCAACTATTCTAGCATAAAAGAATAACTTTAGACCAGTTTTATATTTAAACATCTCAAATCCAAATATATCAAACACAAAAAAGAAAAAAAAATTATTTGTTTATTAAATAGTGCTACACATGTATAGTTAAAATATAAATTTTATATTTTAAAAAATATTTCACCAATGGATGATTATCACTTTTTAAATAGTTGTTAATTTTTTTACTTATTATTAATATGATAGTTATACAATACTAATCATTAATTAACACATCAGATGCGCAACACTTAGATACAAACTTCATATATATTTCAAGTATGTATTCATAACATTACTCTTATTTATTTATTTTTATTTTAAAAAGAAAAAAGAAAATTGGAACACAAGGCCTCGATATTAATTAAGAATGTAATTACCACTAGCCACAATATTTTGATATGCTTAATATATTAGTTATTGTTCTTATGATTGTACATTAAGATTTTTATGTTCTTTTATTTACCAAAACAAGTGATTGAATGTAAAATATAATTTAATTAATTAAGAACAAAATATTTTAGTTTACCCGATAAATAGATCATCAATTGTGTACCATTAGTCTTGAAGATATCTAACAATGAACAATTGTCAAATTGGGCCAAGGAAGATGACAAATTGAAAGGGAGAATAGTTTTAGGCGTAGCCCTCTATCTTAAGAGATAATTATCAATAAATATTTATCCTCTTAAGTACCCATAGACTTATTTTGCACATAATTAAGGAGGTAACATTTGTATGTGTACTTAATTTTACATGGATGAATTTTTTTTTTCTTGTTTAATGGTATTATATCTTAAACCATAAAATAAAAACAGAGATGGCAAAAGAATTTATACTTAAACCCAGCTCTCGAGTTTAAAAGTGAGTTTAAATTTATTTTTGAAAAGAGCTATTCAAACCCCTCCCTTTATCTCACTAAATCCCATTTCTCACTATACACCATCAAACTTTTTTGAAATTGTCTAAATGTTTTATTATACGCCACTTAATTTTCAAATTATTCTTTTTGATATTTATGACATCTTTTGATAACACACTATCAATATAGGTATTTTTCTTTATTTCTAGTTCCTTAGATCTTAAATTCTAAACGAAACTTTTATTATTTTATTAATTTTTAATTTTAAAATAAAATATTTATTTTTGAGAGTGTTAACTGGATAGATATTTTTTAACAACATGCCTAAAATACTTTAAACAATTTGAAGATATTTTTAAAATTCTTATTATCAACAATGAAGATTTATGACAAAATTAGATATTATTTTGAAATTGTTATTAATTTTTAAGCATTTCCAGAATTTTAGAGATTGTAAAATTTAATGATTTCCTTTATAATTAGGTAACTAGTCATTATAAATTAATTTGAATGTTGCTTTAATTTTTTTTTATGATGATGTTATTTTATTTTAGTTCTTATAGTTTGAAATGTTTTTTTTTATTCCCTATCTAAGGTTATGGGTTCAAATTTTGAGAGAGTTAAAGAGAGTTTATTTTCTTTAATTTGTAATTTGGCAGTAATTTATAATTTAACTTGCTGACAGTTGTATAATGAAAATTATTTGAATAGTTTGTAATTGATTAAGATGTATAATGAAATTCTTCGTATATAAAAAAAAAAAACACGTGTCTTTTTTGGTAGTTCTTAGTCATTGGTAAATTTGTAATTACCATACTAGAGATAATAGGGGTCTGAAAAGATCAAATGCGGGCTCAGTACTTTATTTTGTTTTCAGGGTCAAGGTTTGGTGCGGGTTTATGCCGATTACCAGTAGGCCCAACACTCATTCAAGATTCATTTAAGGCTCAGCCCGCCAGCCCAACCCCATCCCTCAGGCCTAGCTAGCCCCCCAGCAGCACTGCAACAACCTTTTAAGTTGTATTTTATTTTTATTTTTTAATTTGTAAATGAAATTCGGAAAGTCTCAAACAAATTACAAAACAAGTCAAACAAACACAACTCAAAACAAATAAGTCAAAATTCCTAAAAGTTAAAACTTTCACTTATTAGTTTGAATTATTAGAATCAACATATTAGTGCATTAGTATGTTTTAAAAATTAATATAAAATCAATTTTAAAACATGTAAGGAAAATAAGTTCTAAGTTTTATTTATAAGATGAAAATTTTTATTAAGATCTTATAATATATTATTACAATATTAACAAATGGCCTAATAAAATAAATATTCAAAATTTTACAACTAAAAAAATGAAGAAAAAAAACAACTTTTTTTAAAGAAAAAAAATCACAATTATCTATGTTTTGAGTGCCCAAACTTAACTTAAACTAAATCGAAGATTACACTAAAAAAAATCAATTTTTAAAACCTTATAAAAATTTTAGGTTCAAGTGAGGCAAAACTCGAACCGAATTTTATTATTTCTCTATATGAATACACCTATTACACCTATTAAGGTTGAATTTGATAATAAAATAATATTTTAATTAAAGGTGACAAAAATTTAATAGATTAAACCAAATTGACTAAATCGAACTGAATCAAATAATTTGATTCCTTTTTTTTTTTAAACATCAAGGTTAAATTTTATAAATATAAAAAATTAATTTTCGATTTGATTTTCAATTTGAACTAGCTATTTTTAATTGGTTGTTGTAAGTTAATACTCTACTCTTTACGATATGTGATCTCTCGACTCCTCGAGTAAAGTTAAAAAATCAATCTTATTCAATAACCTGCTTCCTTTTTAGCTACTACAAGTACATCACTTAAACCACTTAAATAAAGAACATTATTCTCTCTTAAGCTAAGTTTTTATTTAAATAAATACAAGTATGTTATTGTCGATTATTAAAAAAAATAAGTAAAAAAATAGATTTTAATTATTCAAATGCTAATATATGTCAGAAAATTCTTAAAAACTTTAAGTAAATTTAGCTTAGAGGAGAATTCTAATTCTTGAAATAGTTACCTCTTATCAATTAGCAACAATAACTATCCTTTGGATGCCAAAATCTAAGTCCAAATTTATTTCTTTTCTTCTCCTCTCCCTCGTATAAACTCTACAACATCAAGTGTATTTTGATCGCTAGTTATTCACATCGTCATTGTCAACTTGTTTAAAGCCATCAATATATTATCTTTAGTGCCTTCTTTTTATAATAATAGAATTAAAAATCTGATTTTTTTTATTTTAAATTTAACTGTTGGCTGGTTTTGTACTTGAAGCAATTGTTTTCATGTTTCTGATAATATATGCAAGTGTGATGATTTTGATATTGATGAACTTAATTTATAAATTTTCATTATTGATTTGCTTGCATAAAATTAAAGTAGTTTATTTTTTTTTTAATTTATAAATTATGGCTATTGATATTTATTTTTTTGAAGTTTTATATTTATTATTTTTAAATTTACATCATTTTATTTTTATTTTTTATTTTTTTATTTGGAGATAAAAACAAGTTTGTCTTCATTTTTTTTAATAAATATTTATTGTAATTTGAAGGATAACAAATGACATTCGGCCAATGATGATATTGGGCCTGTTTAAATCTAGAAAAAGAGTCCAACTGGAAATGGCCTTAGGCAAAATTTTCTTTTTCCTTTATTGGACTTTAATCTAAACTAAAGAATTAAACTGAATTGAGTGAACTGATCAGTTTTATCACCAATCAGTATTTGGTTTGTATTTTGAAAACTCAAATAATTAGATTTGATTTTTGGTTTTTTTAAAAAATTAAATCAAACCAATTTTATCTACCCTTAATTTTAATGTTTGAATTTTTAAAAAAACTAATAACGTCAGATCATAAAAAGAAGATGTATGTCGGCACCAAACAACCCAATTCTAAAAAAAGTACTAAAATAAACTTTTATCGAGTAGGGGTAAAACTATGTTTAAGCATGGGGTTGACTCCATCAAATCTCACAAACTTTGTTTTGTAATTTAATAAGTATACAATTATAATTTTACCCCTTAATAATTGATATTTTATGCTTTGACATCAATTACTTTTTATTTATACTTCTTTACCATATAGAATTTAACCCTTTTACGTTTACTTTGTAATTTAAACATACCATTTACAAGTGCCTCACTAAGCTCATAGCTAATAGGTTTTATGTTGTTCTTAGTGAGTTGATTTTGGTTGATCCATCACAGAAGTCTAATGGACAACATTCTACTATCTTAAGAGTGACTAAGAAATTATTATAAGGAATCCTTCAGACTTAGGTGTGCCATCAAAGTGGACTTTAGAAGGCCTATAATTCTAACAATTAGAATTTTAGGTATTCTACATTGTTTTATTTTCCTTCAAATGTCATTCAGACTGCTACTCCTTATTTTCATAAATGAGAAGCTTCTTTAGAGGAGCTAGGCTTAGGTAGGCTACTGCTTCAGATTGTTTCCTCTACCTCATACTTGTAATTTTAAGTCCCCTTATATCCAAAAAAAAAAACTATTTGTCAATCTTTCATCTTCTTGCCATTTACATTTTGACAGGAGAATAAATCATTTTTGAAACTCTAACTCTTTATATGAATAATAATGTGCATTCAAAAACTTAGATATTTATTATTCTTTTTCTTTAAAATATAACACTAATTAAATTTGACATATGAAAACTTTTGGGCTCAAATTGGGACAATATGATATAAGAAGCAAACCATAAGTTGAAGCAAGTACTAAACCTTCACTTTTTAGAGATACAGTTATTAAAATTTTAGTAAGCTATCATTTCATGCTTAAAAAATGAGATTATTTGTTATAAATTGTTATTGTGGTGGTGGGTTTTTTTTTCAAGTATATTTATTGAAAAATTATTGATGCGTTTAGGGGTAGGCATTACTTTCATACTTGACTAAATCGATTTGATCTGTCTCAAAATTTTTGGATCAATTCGGGATTGGTTATAATATTGGGATAGTTTTTTTTTTTTTTTTTACGAATAGTTTAGGTTGTTTTGGGAATTTCTTGAATCGATTCAAAAAATTTTCAAACCAATTAATAATAATAATAAATTTCAATTGTCAAAATGACATCATTTTGACAATTACTTTTTTTCAAAAAAAAAAGTCCAAAACGACACTATTTTGTTGTGTTCACGATGGCTTCGTTTTAGACTTATATTATAAATTAAAAAGGGCATTTTTTATTTTCTTCTTCTTCTTTCTTCATTTTTCCTTTTTGTCTTTCACTCTCTTTCCATCCAAAAATGCCATCCAAAAAATAACAATCGCCATCGTCATCGATTCATCATGAAGCCACCGTTCAAAAAATATCACCAGAATGCAGTCACCGTCCAAAACGTAGCCTTGTTGGTAATAAATTGTTAATCAATAAATTTAGGCAGAATATGATGTATTGCTCTCTTCTTTATAATTATTCTCAAATGACAATGAATGATGCTTTAGCAAGTAGAACCAATTCTTAGTTGGAAACGATGATAATGGCTTTTTGCTTCTCTTTTTTTTTTCGTTTGAATGTGACAATAAAGAACAATTTTGTGACTTTTGCTAGGTGTTTATTATGCTTAATGAGTATTTTAGCATTATTTGGATATGTGGGCTTATCATTGCTTGGCAAATGGTAACATTGTCAACAAAAATTTATGACCAAGTCGATCGAATCACACCCACCAAAATAATAATAATGATAAAACAATTAAGATACACAGACCAGCATGGAAGCGGTTCTAGGACATACTAAGGAAATGTTTGCTTTATGGGTCCCAAAATGGTGATTAGTTTAAACAATTTACAATGAGTTAGTAGAACACTTGCAGACTACAGTGGATGCCGCAAGATGAAGAGCTTTACTGAACAAGTCAACTAACAAAGCATATGACCTGTTAGAGGAGATGAGATCCAATAGCTACCAATGGCAAGCAGAAAGAGTTATCCAAAGTGTTCACAATATAGAAGCACCCACCATATTGGTCGCATAAGTTAACTTATTATCAAAGAAATTTAATGCCAATGGGGTAAATGAGTGAAAAGTTAACCTATCGCTTGTCACTTCTGTGGTGATAAACATTTAAATGGCCAATATATGAAAACTGCACATTAATTTTGGAACTATTACAAGCAGTAGCATAACTCCGACTCCAATTTCTATAATTTGAGGTGGTGGAATCATCCAAATTTCTCTTGAAGTAATAACCAAGAATAGCTTTCAAAGCCAATGAATCTCCCTGGATTCCTATCACAACCTCAACAAAAAAATAAAAAGAAACCAACCTTAGAGGAGATGTTTAGGCAACATATAAAGCAGACTAACGCTTTCTTTCAAAGTCAAGCTAATCTGTTATAAAGCCAAGTAGCTTTTTTAAAGACCTTAAAGACTCAAGTGGGTTAGATGGCCACATCTTTAAATAGTCTTCCATAAGGCTCTTTGCCTAATAATATAGAGGTAAATCCAAAGGGTGATAGAGAGAATTACAAGGCAGTATATTTAAGGAGTGGAAGAGAACTACAAGATGCTGCAGAAAAATCCTAACCATAAAAGCACCTAGTTCAAGATAACAACCAAACAATAGAAAATAAAATTACAGAAAGACAGCTTGAACCCTACAATCCTCCACCACCATTTTCCTAATGCCTTTAGAAACTTGATAAGTAGTTTTTTGGGTTCTTAGAACTCTTTATGAAATTGTACATCAACATACCCTTTATAGATGCACTAGAGCAGATGCTTAGCTATGTGAAGTTTATGAAGAATACTTTATTAAAAAAAAAAGACTAGAAGATTTCGAAACAATGGCTCTGACAAAAAAGCATAGTGCAATTTTGTAGAAGAAATTTCCTCTAAAACTCACGGATTTAAAATTTTTTACCATTCCATGTACAATTGAAAATCAGTACTTTGGTAAAACTTAGTATAACTTAGGGGCCAGTATAAGGCTGATGCTACTATTAATTTACAAGAAGCTAGGTTTAGGGGAGGTTAAGCCAATAAATGTCACCTTGCAGTTAGTAGATCAATCACTCACTTATCCAAAAGGCATAATATAGGGTGTACTGGTAAAAATTGATAAGTTTATATTTCTAGTCGATTTCATTGTGCTAAACATGAAAGAAGATCGTGAGATTTTCATCATTTTAAAAAGTTCAATATTAACCACAAAAGTGACATTAATTAAACCCGCAATGAGAGTTCAAGACTAGGAAGTGACATTCAATATATTAAAGGACATGAAGTTGCCAAGTAAAGCAGAGGAATGTTCTAGCATTGACATAATTAACAAGGAAGCCTAAGAAGTATTTACAAAGAATTATATTCAAGACTCACTGGAAGATGTTGTGATTAATGGACAGAGATGGAAAAATATAAAGCTCAAGAATATGTGAAGGTTTTGAATACCTCCTCATATTACGATAGAGCCAAAGCAAGTTTCAACCATTAAAGAATCCAACAAATGTAGAGGCTCGTATTAGGCCTTTAATTGAAGAACCATCATCACTGGAACTTAAACCTTTGCCAAGCCATCTGCAGTATACATTCATAAGAAATTCTTTACTCTCCTTGTAATTATATTTGCTGCCCTTAATAATACACGGGAAGAGAAATTTTTTAGAGTGTTGAGGAAGCATAAAAAAGCATTAGGGTGGACCATATCCGATATCAAAGTTATTAGCCCTTCATTCTGTATCAACAAAATCCTTTTGGAAGATTTCCATAAAACATTAGTAGAACTACAATGCAAGTTAAATCCTATCATGACAGAAGTAATAAAGAAAGAGATTATCAAATGGTTTGATGCATGAATCATATATCCAATCTCAGATAACTTATGGGTAAGTCCTATATAATGTATGCCAAAGAATGGAGGTGTAATAATTGTAGCCAATGAAAATAATGAGCTAATCCATACACGAACTGTCACGAGATGGATAATATGCATGGATTACATGAAATTGAATAAATCTACTCGCAAGGACCATTTCCCACTGACATTTATTGACCAAACGTTAGATATACTTACAGGCCTCAAATATTATTGCTTCTTGGATAGGTATTCAGGTTATAACTAGATTGCCATAACATTATAAGATCAAGAGAAGACAACATTCACCTGGCTGTATAGAATATTTACTTTTCAGAGAATGCCATTCAGATTAAGCAATGCATCTGCCACTTTTTATAGATGTATGATGATAATTTTCTCTGATATAATGGAGTAGTTCCTTGAAGTTTTATGAATGTTTTTTTTTAGTTTTCAGAGATTTTTTTGAAATATGCTTAGACAATCTAGCATTTGTGTTGAAGAGATGTAAAAAGACCAACTTGGTGTTAAATTGGGACAAGTGCCACTTCATTATCAAGGAATGGATTATTCTTGGCCATCAAATTTCTCCAAAGGGAATTGAGGTCGATTAGGCCAAATAGAGACAATCAAAAAATTGCCACCACCGATAAATGTGAAAAGTATTCAGAGTTTTCTTGAACACGTAGGCTTCTATAGAAGATTAAAAAATGATTTCTTCAATATCTCTAAACCTCTTTGCAACCTATTGAACAAAGATGTGTAGTTTAAATTCGACAATGCATGCATAGAGGCTTTCAAAGTATTAAAGATAAAGCCCATTCCAAACTTGATTATTATAGCATCAGGTGTGGAACAACAATTTGAGTTATGCGATGCCAGTGATATTACAGTAGGAGCAATCTTAAGCCAATAGAAGAATAAAGTTTTTCATACCATCTACTATGCTAGCAATATCTTAAATGATGCATAAATAAACTACACAACTATTGAGAAAAAGCTACTAGTAGTTGTGTTCACCTTCGACAAGTTCTATTCCCATCTCATTAGGGTTAAGGTGATAGTTTTTACGGACCATTTTGCCATCAAGTACCTAATCATGAAGAAGAATGCAATACCAAGAATGATTAGTAGGTGTTACTGATATAAAAATTTAATCTAGAGATTCAAGACAAAGAAAAGGAAAATAAAATCAAGTGCAATCTATCTCTTTCACTTGGAATGAAAAAATCAAGGTGAAAGTGAGATAATGATAAATGAATCTTTCCCTGATGAGCAGCTCTTGCATTCAAACAAATTAGTACACCATGGTATACTGATTATGCCAACTACATGGTGAGTGGCATTCTTCCCGTAGACTTGAATTCCCAGTATAAAAAGAAGTTCTTACATATTGTCAAATTTACTATTGTGATAAACCTTTCCTATGTAAATAATATGTAGATCAAATTATTCGAAGGTTCATTCCAAGGAAAGAAATTGAAGACATACTGCACCAATGCCATTCTTTTGAGTATAATATGTTGGGATTTATGCTTACGTGCCATCCCTTTTATGTATAAATATTTGCTTTATGTTTATACATTTATGATTTCAATATATCACTAATTATTTTATTTATAAATATAGTATGATGCTTGTAACGTTTTAGACATTGTATGATCTGAAAGAGTTCAGATCTGATCTAAAGGAGTTTAGATCAGAACTGAGAGTTAGTAAAATCTAAAGAGTTAGAGCCTTGTCTGAAATGGGACAAAGACCTAAGAATATATTAATAATGACATAGTTGCAATGGGTTGCAAATGGTGCTAGAAAATGTTGTTATGCAAATATGTTCTTAAATTTAATGTTCCTAATCTACCTTCACTAATGCGGGTCTGTTAGTGAAGATCTTAATATATATATAGATCAGTATATGTTTATATCTAGATAGTCCAGATGGTTAGTCTTAGCAGACCATGAGTTTAGTGGAAACTCGTATAGAGATACAAGTATTCAGTAAGGACTGAATATTGAACAAACTCACAAAGATCTCCAATAGACATCCCATAAAGCCTCAATGAAGGATCTTTCGAGTTGAATAGTATTCGTGGTCCTTAGACCTGAGTGCCACGGTGGACTTGTTAGTGATCCACCATACTTTGGTTCCACACATGTTAGATAACTTTCATGGTCTGACCGCTGGGTGTCACTGGGTATGGTCCTATGCTCATGGAGTCCGGTGTGTACAGATATGGGATCCATCAACTCAATTGGGTGAGTAAAATATCCTGCAACTCCAAGATTGTATTTCAAAAAGTCTTATGGCTATAAGCAGACATCCAAGAATTTCTTGGAAAAATAATATCGTAAAAGTGTTTACGGATATTATTTATTGAAATACAAATTTAGAGATAAGTTTATGGTTGAGCACATGGAGACTTGACGGTGTTGATCTATATCTCCGCTCTTCTAGGATATTTATGATGGAAGGATTATACGAATATGTTATAACCTCAACTTGTATGGTTTAATGCGCCGTTTTGTAATATCAGTAACATGTGTGTGGGACATTGTTCACAGACGTGTGAAATAGTTTCATATGACAAATCGGGCATGGGCCTAGAGAGTCTCACAATATGAAGTGTACTTGTTCTGCACTAGGGCAGCGAATTGGATTGAACAATTGATCCAACAATTTCCAACAAAATGAAAAATGTTTCAAGGTTCCTTTTATTATTCACTTGTCAATAATTGAAGGTAAAATACATTATTGGTTTACAAGAGTTGTTAACCAATAAGAAATTGACAAGTGACATAATCTTGCTTCATAAATTATTTACCATGTATTTACCTATTTACCTTACTTGGTAAATACATATATGGTAAATGTAAATATTCAAAATAGTTTTGAATTATTAATATTTTATATATTAATCAAATTATTATTATTAATTGGAATAAGTGGCAAACACCATTTACTAATGGAGAATGCACTTGTTATTAATAATAAGGAATGTTGACCACTTAATAATTCTTAAATGATGCACTAAAGAAGTGGTAAAACCACTTTACATTGATTAAATGCCATTTACTCTCTAGAAATTGATTCAAATGGTTAAATCAAATTAGTGAGTGAAAAATATGATAGATTAATGTTTGTAATGGCAAACATGGTTAAGTGGTGGTGGAGCACTAAGAGAAATCATTCTTTGCACTTAAGAAAGAATTGAAAGAGATCAATTTGAGTGTAAGAAAGAGCGAATTTCGTTCAAGGAGAAAGAAGAGAGAATTGAGAGCATTTCCTAAGTGTTTTTCTCAAAGTGTTGAGAGAAAATACAAAGGCTTACCAAGGTTCAACATAAAGAGTTGTGAAGAACAAAAGAAAACTCTTAACTCTTCTCATCTCTTGGTAGTAATCACTCATATAGACAAATTGTTTTAAGTGTTAAAATAATCCTTTGCTGAAAATTCAAGGCTGTCATTCTAGCTTCACAATCCCACCGGATTTAGTTGTGAACTAGAATTGTGCAAGGGAACACTTCAAGGTGAGCTCAACAAATTGAAGCTTGGAGTTCTTGAAGAATTGTAAAGCTACCTTCATAACCGGGTAGGTTATTTATTTGCTATTCATTTTATATCATGCATGAAATATATATGAGATATATATATACTTGAATGATCATACATGCTTGAATTTGTTACATATTATATAATATGTATAAATACTTTCGTTGCGTATTTAATTTTTGAAATTATATACATCTATACACATCACACACCATATCACAACATAATGGACATTTTAGAGGTGAAAAGATAATAGTCAAAATGCTGCAGTCTAGATTTTATTGGCCTTCACTATTCAAAGAAGTTCATTTTTATATCTTGCTCTGTGATCGATGGCAGTGAGTAAGGAATATTTTGAGGAAGTAGGAGATGTCCTTACAAAATATTTTAGAAGTCGAAATCTTTTATGTATGGGGGATGGACTTCATGGACTTCATAGGGCCATTCATTGCATCGGACAATAATAGATATATTTTGGTAATAGTTGACTACGTCTCTAAGAATGTGGAAGTTATGGCCTTACCAATAAACGATGCAAAATGTGGTTATAATATTTCTAAGAAAAAATATCTTTACTTGGTACGGCACCTCACGAGCCATTATTAATGAAGAAGGCTCACAGTTCTATAATAAGTATTTTTTAGCTCTTCTACGGAAGTATGGGGTCAAGCATAGTGTACCATCTGCAAACTAGTGGGTAAATCGAAGTGTGAAACAGAGAAGTATAACAAATCCTAAAAAAGATGGTAAAACTAAGCCACAAAGATTGGGCAATGCACTTAGATGACATACTGTAGGCCTATTGAACTGCCTATAAGACCCTTATCTAAATGCCTCTATTCTGATCGATCTTTAGCAAAGTATGTCATTTCCTAATTAAGCTAGAACACAAAGCTCATTAGGCTATCAAAGCACTAAATTTTGACTTGCAACCAACCGGTGAAAAATGTAAATGATGGGAAGTAAAATGTAAAAATTGAAACTAAAATACATACCAGAAGCTAAATATATTTCAAATTTTTTGCATAGTACAACCCAACCATAAAGCTTCCATACATTTTTTTCTAACATGCATTACATCAAATATAATATACAATAAAATAGAGAATGGATGTATAAAAAATATATCTCAGTTTACTATTTCGATTATATGTATCTGATCAACTAGAATGGAGTTCACAAATGAATGTCTCGTGAACAATTCTATACTAAAACTTAAGGTGGAATTTTCAGTTTTAGAATAATGGTAGCTTTTGAATTTGTTTTCTTTTTATTTTGGATTCAATCCTTGCTACATTCTTAAGCATTTCATATAATCAGATTTTTCATTCCCTTTGTGCTTAACTCTTAAGCCATTATCTCATCTCATTTTGCCAAGCAATTTTTCTAAGCCCTAAGCATGCATGAGTGACAAGAGTTATTATGTTGCTTAATAATTAAGCATGCATAAGTGACAAGTGTTATCATACACTTAAGCCACCAAGTTAAGTGTTTTATGTGTGACTTTATACCATGTATTGCTTAACAATTAAGTATACAAAAAGTCAACACAAAAACACTAAATCGAGTGTTTTTCTTAACCATGACATGTATTGAGTTATAACGCTTAGAATTCAATGAATGCTATTCCCATCATATGGTAAAATCGAACCCCATTATTGTTGAGATTTTCGCTCATATGCCATCCCAATTTTATATGAATATTGTCATTTTATATTTATGTAATAAATAAATATTTTATTAAATCGTTAATTATTTTTTATTAAGGTAAGATGTTTGTAACATTTTGGACATTGTATTGATCTGAAGTAGTTTAGATCAAGTCTAAAGAGTTAGAACCTTATCTGAAATAAGACAAAGACTTGGGAATATATTTGCAATGACATAGTTGCAAATAGTTGCAAGCGTTGCTAGAAAATATTATTGTGTAAATATGTTCTCAAATTATTTGTTTCTGATCTATTTTCACTGATATAGGGTCTGTCGAGTGAAACTATTTTATACAGATCAGTGTATATCTATATTTGGATCGTCCAGATAATTAATCTTAGCAAAACATGAGCTTAGTGGAAGCTCGTATAGATATACAAGTATTCAGTAAGGACTGGATACTGAACAAGACTCAATGAAGACCTTCAATAAATATCTTATAAAACCGTCAATGAAAAATCTTCTCGAGTTGAGTAGTATTCGTGGTCCCTTGACCTAAGTACTATGGTAGGCTTGTAAATGATCCACCATACTTTGGTTTCACACATGTCAGAGACCTTTTATGGTCTAACCACTGCGTGTCGCTGGGTATGGTCCAATGCTCATGGAATCCGGTGAGTGTACATATGGGATTCTTCAACTCATATGGGTGAGTCAAATATCCATATACTCTAAGATTATATTCCAAGAAGTCTTATAGCTATAAACATTAATTTCAGAAAAGAGTTTCTCGTGCTATAACTAATATTGCAAAGGAATTTATGGATACTGTTGATCAAAATACTAATCAAGGAGATAGGTTTACGGTTAAGCAATAGGGGTCTTGACGGTGTTGATCTATGTCTCTGCTCTTCCAGGATACTAATGACGGAGGAATTATATAAATATGGATTAATCTCAACTTGTATGGTTTAACTCGCCATTTTGTATTATCCATAACGTGTGTGTAGGGCATCGGTTACGGACTTACGAAAATATTTTGTGAGACAAAATGAGTGTGAACCTAGGGAGATTCACTATATAAAGTGTACTTATTGAGTACGTAGGTAGCGCACCGGATCGAATTGTTCGATCCAAAAAGTTTTCACAAAATATGAATTTACTTTAGGGTCTTTCAGAGAGTAGCTAAAGTTTAAGTGTTAAATTTAAAATTGTGCCAAGTGAGACTTGACACTTTTATCTAGTATATGTCTCAAATTATGACAATAATTTGTATGGGTACTAAATTGAGCATTGGTAGATATAGTTACCATTTAAATAAAATAATTGTTGTTTTGTTTAAATTAAATTAATTAGCCACTTATTTATTTCAGGGTCTCTCGAGGAGTAACTAAGGTTTAAGTGTTAAATCTAAAATTGTGCCAAATGAGACTTGACACTTTTATCTATTTAGTGTATGTCTCAAATTGTGCCAATAATTTGTATGGGTACTAAATTGAGCATTGGTGAATATAACTACTATTTAAATAAAATAATTATTACTTTATTTAAATTATATTAATTGGCTATTTATTTATTTTAGGGTCTCTTGAAGAGTAGTTAAGATTTAAGTATTAAGCCTAAAATTATACCAAGTGACACTTGACTTTTTTTATCTATCTAGTATATATCTCAATTGTGCCAATAATTTGTGTTGGTACTAAACTAGATATTAATAAATACAAAAATAAAAATAAATAAATAAATAATTCTTTTAATCAAAAATCAATTCCACCGTTCATTTCTAATTGAAATGAATTTAATTCATTATTTTTTTAATATTATTATTATTAAGTGATTGTCATTAATTTTATTAACATTGGTTAAAATAAAAATAATTAATATATGTTTATTTTTTATTAACCATTAACAAAAGCAATTGAATTGAATTCAATTCAATTCAAAAAGGAAAAGGTGCCTTACATTCAAATTGAATGCATTAATTTGTGAAACAAGAGGTGGCGTATATTAAGCCACCAATTGCCTCCACAATTGGCCACCGAGGTAAATGAATATTGAGTAAACAATTCATTTGCCTTCTCATCACCCAACACTTGTCATGTTAATGACTTGTGATTGGTTGAATGAGAGACCTAGTTTTCTTATAAATATGGCCGAGTAAATGAATGTTTGGAGAGCCGATTTTAGAAGCAAATTTTTGAATAGCTTTTGCTTTTGTTAACTGTTAATAAAAACAAAAGTATTTAAGAAAAACTTCAGTCCAAAAGAAAAATTTTAAATTGAAGCAAAAGTTGCTTCATACATTTTGAAAAATAGAAAATTACTATTTTAGCTTGTGAAAACCCACTACGTACTTAACTAGAATTGTTCAAAGCACGCTTCGGGGGTAAGTTCCCTAATCTCATTAGTGTAATGAAATTATTTTCATGTATATTTATAATTCTGCTGCGTAGCATGTAAGACATTTTATTTTCAAATTATTTTAAATACACATATTTACTCGTAGCACGGTGCACACGTACACAACACCAACAATTATACCAAAAGAAATATTCATATCAAACTCTTCTACCTTAAAGCCTTTTAATCAAAAAAATAATTATCTCATAATTATTATTTACACAAATCCAACTAGTCATCACATGAGTAATAGCTACCCCAATGCTCAGTGAGTATATTTTATATTGTCAGACTCTCTAAATTCACAATTGTTAATCTTATGGAATATTTTCATATGTCTGTGAACTCTATCGACCTATATATTACAAGATAATACACTGAATCATACAAGTTGAGGTTATAAATATTTGTATAATCCTTCCGTTACTTATATTCTTAAATAGCATAGATATAATGCGAATCAAACTGTCAAATCTTCACAAGATCCATTGAGCATCCATAGGAGTCTGATGACAAGAGCAAGAACTAAAACATTAAAGGAAGCATTAAATGGGCTAATTAAGCACATTTTAGATGCATGCTTTATTCAAGACATTTATCTCCCTAAATTAAGTATTCAAAATTATTAACATTTTGTTAATGTTATTCAAGTTCCTTTAAAAACAAACAAGGCATAATTATAAGAATTCAATCACATTTTGGTCATTGAAGAGACATTAAATGCAACCCAACCTATTAGTAGTAGCCCATGTGATTTGAAGCCCAAAATAAGAAATTCATTTAGAAGTTAGCACCTCTATTCTATATCTTTGATTTCCTACAAATTCATGCAGCCTATAGTAGAAGTGACATTCTTGCAGAAATTAAAGACTTCGTTCAATTCAAGAATATGCTTGTTAAATTAGTAGAAATTATGTTTGAATTTTACAATTGCATTAGCCATATTTGTTGACTTTTGGGATTTAGGGTAGCTTTAAGGTTGTTGTATTTATTTTGTTAGTTGTATTTTTAAACTTTTGGTGTGAAGGTAGCCGTAAGTTTGAAATTTGCTTCAAAGTTACAACTTGACATCCCATGTGGTCTCTATAAATACTGTGGAAATTGAATTGTTTCAGAACATAATTTATGAAATAATATTTGTGAGAGTTATTTTCTCAAGTTCTTTAGAGAACTTTTATTAGAATTTATTAAGATTTCATCTTGTGGCATTCTACTAGACTTATCACTCATAACTTCTAGTCCATCTTGAGTGTGGCATCTAAAACTTCTTATACCTTTGGTTCTTATCTTTTATAGATAATGGGTCAAGGTATTTATTTTGGTTAATCTAAAAATCTGAATAAGAACAATCCTTAGGCAAAGAACCTTATTGAGCATCAGGTTTTACTTTTCTTTGTGAGGTTCACATTATTTGGTGTCTAAGCTTAGGCTCCAATCAGGTTTGAACTATCTTTTTGATTTCTATTGTTTATTCTTTCTTTTAAATTTGCAACTTTGTTTTAGTCCCTAGAATTCGTAGCCTATATCAATTTTCTTATTTTTTTTGTCAATTTTTTTAATCTATTTCTTCAAGTTTTGATATTAGATATCAGTAAAAAAAAAAAAAGACAAAACAATTTGAAAAAAAAAATCAGATTCCAAGTTTATTGTTCTCAATTCAAACCAAAAATAATAATTCTAAATTAGTTGAATTCAAGTTTTGTTTCATCGAGTATATTCTGTTTTTTTAAAATTCAGCTTATGACAAAACACAACCCTAATTGTCTTTGTTTTCTTTTATCATTGTTCCATTATAGCATTATTCTTTTTACTGTTTAAATTTGACTCATTCTTTACGCTTTACGATTAAATCATTCTCAATGAGACTAATTTATTGAGTTTTGGATTGTCACAAGTTAATTTTGATTAAGTTCATTTTAGTTCAATAAAGAACTAAAGAGTGGAAAAAGGCACTAGAGTATGAGCTCATAAGAGGGTAAAGCCAAATTTGAGTAAACACGAGTATGAGTACTATCAATCCAAAGAGAAACACGTAAGGGAGTATTTGTGAGGTTGTCTAACATTTTATTTGCAGGTTTTGAATTATGTCTCAAGAAAAAGATAAAAGCTCATTAGAAGAGGCTCAGAAAAAGATAGATTTAAAACTTTTCTTTAAGTCCTTAGAACAAAATTTTAATCAACTAGAATTGAGGTTTGATGAGGTAAATAAGAGAATAGATAAGATTGAATCTAGTTTACAAATAGGGCAGCCACCTAGAGCTCCTAATGTGCAACAAAGAGAAAGAAATCAACTTAGGTATGATTATGAAGATGATGTGGGGATGACTTAAATGATGATGGTCGTACCTCTAAAGTTAATTTCAGCAGCTTTGGGTGTATGAATAGAGATATAAGAGTTAGATATGGAGATAGGATTAACAATGACTTGGGAAGCATTAAGATGAAGATTCTATTTTTTTAAGGCAAAATCGATCTTGAATCTTATTTGGAGTGGGAGAAGAAGATGGAATTGGTGTTTGATTGTCACAACTACTCTGAATTAAAAAAGGTAAAATTGGCTGTTATTGAATTCACTAATTATGTAATTGTTTGATGGGATCAGTTGGTTTCAAATAAGCAAAGAAACTGTGAGAGACCTGTTGATATAAGGGAAGAGATGAAAGCTATTATGAGGAAGCGATTTGTCTCTAATCATTATTATAGGGAATTGTACCAAAGGTTCCAAAACCTTACTCAGGGTTCTAAAAGCGTTGAAGACTACCATAAAAAAATAGAGATAGCCATGATTTGAGCCAATGTTGAGAAAGATCGAGAGGCAACAATGGCCAAATTCTTGCAAGGTTTAAATCATGATATTGCTACTGTAGTTGAATTGCAGCATTATATAGAGTTAGAAGACATTGTGCATATGGTAATGAAGGTGGAAAGACAACTCAGGAGGAAGAGTTCCACAAGATATGGCCAGAATTCAGGATCCTCATCCTCTTAGAGATTGAATTAGAAAAAGAAAGATAAGCAGACTAATTCCAAGTTTAAGGCAGAAGCATCTAAGGGTCAAAGCGTGAGAGGCGCAACTAACAAAGGAAAATTTAATTTTTAACCTTTTCAAAATAGAGATATAAAATGTTTTAAGTGTCTGTGAATAGGTTATATTGCATCACAATGCTCAAACAAAAGAGTAATGGTTTTGAAAGATAATGGTGATATTGAGACAGAAGGTGAATCTGATGATGAGTCAATGCCACATTTGGAGGATGTAAGTGACATTGAGTATCCATTTGGTAGAGAGCTTTTAGTTACAAGGAGAACTCTAAATATGTAAATAAAAAAAAATGAGAAGTTACAACTTGACAACATATTTCATACTAGATGCCATGCCAATGATAAGGTATGTAGCGTGATTATTGATGAAGGGAGTTGTACTAATGTGGCTAGCATTAGTTTGGTGAAAAATTTACATTTAAAAACTTTAAAACATCATAGGCCATACAAGCTACAATGGTTGAATGATTGTGGAAAATGTAAATAAACAAGTAATAGTTTCATTCTTAATTAGAAGGTATAAAGATTAGGTTTTGTGTGATGTGGTTCTAATGCATATTTGACATATTCTTTTGGGGTAACCATAGTAGTATGATAGATGTGTAATCAATGATGGATACATTAATAGATACTCTTTTGTAATTGGTGAAAAATAAATTACTCTTGTACCTTTAACCCCAAGACAAGTGTATAAAGATCAAGTGGGGTTAAAAATAGAGAGTGATATAAAAAAAAGAGTGAAAGTTCAAAAGCAAGAAAGGCTGAAACTAAAAGGAGTTAAAAAGAAAAGGAAGTTTCGATTAACAAAGAAAGAAAAGAGAGAAAATAAGGGAATTTCTATGTAAAAGAGAGTGAGATAAAAAAAGTCTTTGTTTTTAAACCAACATATGATTGTACTTTTGTATAAAAAGGCTTGTTTTAATACTAACGAACTTAATCCCTCTTTGCCTAGTGCTATTGTTTTTCTTATACAGAAATTTAATGACGTGTTTTCCGAAAAGATACCTAATGGTTTACTACTAATAAGGGGAATCGAACATTAAATTGACTTTATACCTAGAGCATCAATTCTAAATAAACTAGCCTATAGAAGTAATTTTGAGGAAACAATGGAACTTCAAAGGTAGGTTAGTGAGCTTATAGAGAAGGGATATGTGTATAAGAGCATGAGTCTTTATGTGGTTCTAGTATTACTTGTGCCTAAAAATAATGAGTCATAAAGAATGTGTGTTGATTGTCGTGCCATCAACATTATCACTGTAAAGTATAGACATCTCATTCCTAGATTAGATGGATGATATGCTAGATGAATTACATGGTTCTTGTATTTTTACCAAAATTAATCTGATGAGCGGATATCATCATATTAGGATAAGAGAAGGTGATGAATGAAAAACTACCTTTAAAGCAAAATATGGTTTATATTAGTGGTTAGTTATGCTGTTTGGATTAACTAATGCACTAACTACTTTTATGAGATTAATGAATCATGTTTTACGTGCTTTTACTGACAAATTTATGGTTGTATACTTAAATGACATTCTGATCTATAGCAAAAACTTGGATGAGCATGTTGAATATTTAAACTTGTCTTATATGTTTTAAAAAAAGAAAAGTTGTTTGCTAACCTCAAAAAGTATAACTTTTGTATAGATAAGCTTGAATTTCTTAATTTTGTTATTAGCACGAAAGGAATTGAAGTAGATGAAGAAAAGGTTAAGGCAATCCAAGATTGGTCGAAACCTAAAAGTATAGGTCACATTCAAAGTTTTCATGGCTTGGCTAGCTTTTATAGAAGGTTTGTGAAAGATTTTAGTAGCCTTGCCGTACCTTTGACTGAAGTGATAAAAAAAAGAATGTAGGTTTTAAGTGGGGTGATGAATAAGAAAAGACATTTAATTTGATTAAGAAAAAATTAATTAATGCACTTTTGCTTGCTTTATCTAACTTTACTAAAACTTTTGAAAGTGAGTATGATGCTTCAAGAATATGTATTGGAGCTATTCTAATGCAAGAAGGATATTCCATTGCATATCTCAGCAAAAAGCTAAGTGGGGCAGCCTTGAAGTACCCTACATATGATAAAGAGATGTATGTATTGTTTAGGGCATTAGAAACTTTGCACTATTATCTTTGGCCAAAAGAATTTGTGATTCATACAGATCGTGAATCTTTGAAACATTTAAAGGGACAAAACAAGTTGAACAAGCGGCATGCCAAGTGGGTGGAGTTCATTGAAGCATTTTCTTATGTGATCAAGTACAAGCAAGGTAAGAAAAATGTTGTGGCCGATGTATTATCTCGAAGGTACGTCTTACTATCTACTCTAAATGCAAAATTATTAGGTTTTGAATACGTTAAAGACTTATATGTAAATGATTCTGATTTTGGTAATGTATTCAATGCATGTGAGAAAGTGGCGTTTGGCAAGTTCTTTAGGCATAATGAATTTTTGTTTAGAGAAAATAAGTTATGTGTGACTAATTGTTTATTGTGTGAATTGCTTGTTAAAAAAGCTTTTTGAAGTGGTTTGATGGGGCCTTTTTTTTTTTTTTTTGTATTTCTAAGACTTTAGATATTTTGCATGAACACTTCTTTTGGCCTCATATAAAATGTGACGTAGAAAGAATTTGTGAGAAGTGTGTTACTTGTAGACAAGCTAAGTCTAAGATTAAGTATTATGGTCTGTATACTCCTTTGCCAATACCTAGTGAACCTTGGATTAACATATCAATAGATTTTGTGTTAGGTTTACCAAGGTTAAAAGAGGGTAAGGATTCTATATATGTGGTTGTTGATAGGTTTTTTAAAATGGTACATTTTATTCCATGTAATAAAACTGATGATGCATCACATATTGCTGATTTGTTTTTCAAGGGGATCGTAAGATTGCATTTCATGCCTAAGAGTAATATTATTTCAGTTAGGGATATAAAGTTCTTAAGCTACTTTTGAAAGACTTTGTGGGGTAAGTTAAAAACTAAACTTTTATTTTCTACTTCTTGTCATCCACAAATTGATGGAAAAACTGAAGTAATTAATATGACTTTATCTACTTTGTTGCATGCTATAATACAAAAAACCTTGAAATCGTGGGAGAAATGTTTAAAAGAAGAACTGAACAATATGCTAACCAAGCTAATAAGGGGTGCAAGAAAGTTGTACTTGAACCAGGTGATTGAGTTTGGTTGCATATGAAAAAGGAATGGTTTTCAGTTCAAATGCATTTTAAACTACTTTCAATGGGAGACGAACCATTTCAAGTGATTGAAAGAGTCATTGACCATGCCTACTAGTTAGATCTTCCATGTGAGTACAATGTAAGTGCAAGCTTTAATATAGGTGATTTAAGCCCTGTTCAACGGATCTTGTAACTAATCTTGTGAAGTTTTGACAATCTGATTCGCATCATTCCCCCTTTTTTAAAAATGATTTGTCTTCATTAAAGAACCAAGAAATTAAAAAAAGCATTAAATGGGCTAATTAAGCACATTTCAGACTCGTTCTTTGTTCAAGACACTTATCTGCCTAAATTAAGTATTCAAAATGATCAATACTTTGTTAATATTATTCAAGTTCCTTTAAGAACAAACAAGGCATAATCATAATATTTCAATCACATTTTGGCCATTGAAGAAAGACACTAAGTGCAGCTCAACTTATCAGTACTAACCCATGTGATTTGAAGCCCAAAATAAGAAATTCATTTAGAAGTCAGCACCTCCATTCTAGATCTTTGATTTCTTACAAATTCATGCAGCCATCAATAGAATTTGATATACTTGTAGAAATTAAAGACTTCTTTCAATACAAGAATATGCTTGTTGAATTAGTAGAAGTTATATTTGAATTTTACAATTGCATTTGTTGTATTAGCCATATTTGTTGACTTTTGGGATTAAGGGTAGTTGCAAGTTTGTTGTATTTATTTTGTAAGCTATATTTTTAAACTTTTGGTGTAAGGGTAACTATAAGTTTGAAATTTGCTTCAAAGTTGTAACTTGACATCCTATGTGGTCTCTATAAATATCATGGGGATTGAATTGTTTCAGAATACAGAATTTATGAGATAATATTTGTGAGACTTTTTCTCTTAAGTTCTTTAGATAACTTTTATTAGAACTTATCAAAATTTCATCTCGTGACGTTCTACTAGATTTATCACTCACAACTTCTAATCTATCTTGAGTATAGCGTCTAAAATTTCTTATACCTCTAGTTCTTATCTTTTATAGATAACAGGTCAAGGTATTTGTTGTAGTTAATCTAAAAATCTAAATTAGAACGATCCTTGGGCAAAGAACCTCATTAAGCGTCGAGTCTTACTTTTCTTTGTGAGGTTCACATCAGAGACTCTCTAGGTTCACACTTGTGTATCTTATGGAATATTTTCATAAGTCTATGAACTAAACCCACCTATATATCACGGTTATTACAAGACGATGCACTGAATCATACAAGTTGAGGTTATAAATATTTGTATAATTCTCCTGTCACTTATATTCTAAAATAGTATAGACATAGATCTATACTGTCAAATCTTTATTTGTTCGACTTTAAATTTATCTATAGATTTATATTTTGACAAACAATATATGCAAACTCTTAGCGATATTATTTCACCTTACAAAAACTCTTTCCGAGGCATATGCTTTTAGCCAAAATATTTTCTGAAATACAATCTCAAAGCATCAAATTATACAGCCCGACTATACGAGTTGATGAATCTGATATCTACGTACATCAACCTCCATGAGCATTGGACTATATCTAATGACACCCAAAGGTCAAACTATGAAATCTCTGACATGTGTAGAATTTAAGCATAGTGGATCACTCGCATGACTATCGTAGCGTTCAAGTCTAAGGACCAAAATACTACTCAACTTAAGAAGACTATCCATTGTGACTTTATGAAATGTCTATTAGATGTCTTCGTGAGTCTGTTCAATATCAAGTCTTAACTAAATACCCATATGCCTATATGAGCTTCCGCTAAACTCGTGGTTTACTAAAACTAATCATCTGGATAGTTCAAATATAGACATGCATTGATCTTTATAGTTTACCAATTGACCAATGTTGATAAACCAACGACCAAGAATAATTTTTTAGAATACACTGTATAATGACAGTTTTTTAGCACTATCTATAACTTTTTATAACTACGTCATTACAATAAATATTCTCGGGTCATTGTCATAATTCACACAAGGTTATAACCCTTTAGAAATACTAACTTAGTTTTGATCTAAATTACTTTAGATTTATAATATATAAAAAAGAATAAGATTAATACCATATTTTAAATAATGATTTATAAAAATATGTATTATATAAATATTAAAAAAAATTCATAAAAAAAATAAAATGACACATGAGCACCAACTTTAATAAATTGCATGTTATAGCTTAATGAAATTGATGAGTTTCATTTGCAGGCATATAAAGACGTCAAGCTATATAACGAAAACACAACAGATTGCATAACAGGAAAATTGTACATCACTCTTTTGAACTAGGACAATGGGTGTTATTATTCAAGTACTGACTCAAGTTATTTCTAAAAAAGTTGAAGATAAGATAGTCCAATCCATTTAGAGTGATTAAGGTATATCCATGTGGAGCAATAAAGGTCGAAGAAGAATCGTCTAAGATGACATTCAAGGTGAATGGTCAACAACTCAAGCATTATTAGAAATGGGAGATGGATCACTAAAAATCCTCCATAAACTTATCTTAGCCTAAGTAAGTAAGCAATATATCAAATAGATGATATTAAATCAAATGTTTCTTATGAGGCAACCTAAGTAATATAATTTTTTTCTTTCTTTTAGTTAAAAAAAATGAGCCAACATCAAACGTTAGATTATAGAGTTGTAGCACTTACTTGAAGTCTAAGAAGGCTTCCCAAATCAGTAGCTCAATATTGCAATGCCATCAAGAAAGAGTCGTAGCACCCATACATGGAAAGCTGCCTCTCAAAACCCAAGTCTTAGTATCATCGCACCCTAAAACCATAGTCGCAAATTTAATAAAAAGAGTAATAACTAAGTAAAGTCAAAGGCTCAACGCCGCAGTGCCTACAAGGTAGTGTCGTGGTATCAGCTTGATGGAAATTTCTACCCTGAGGCAGTAACTCAGCGTTGTGGTGCCCTAAAACTAAAGCTGCAACATTAAGAAAAGGAGTTACAATCAAGTAAAGTCAAAGGTTTAGTTCCATAGCGCCCATCACCTCATGCCACAACACGACAACTAAGAATTCAGCCCCTAATTTTCAAGCCTCAACAAAATAGAGTCCTACTCATTTCCTTTACTTTTCAAAACACACAAAACCTAAACCTCTCAAATTCCTCAATCCAAATCTGATCATCTCACCTCAAACAACATCAAACATACAATAAAAACACCAAAATCAACCCTTATTGGCTCGATTAAACATTAAAAATTAGAATTTGTATTGAAGATTTAAAGGGGTAATTGAAGTAATACACATTGGGCATTGCACAATACGATATCAAATTCTTTCCTCAAATGCTATCAATTCCATTATTGATTAGAATTTAAAAGTTTGTAACAAGAGGATATTGCAAATTAAAGATTAGATTGAATTGTATTGAATTTGAGTTGAGTTGAGTTAAGAGGTGATTTGACATTTGGTTGCAAACATTTGTGTGTTTGCTTTAAGAATTGTGTTGAACTTAGAACTTAGGAGAGGTATTGCACTTGTGATTAAATAATTTGGTTACATTATATCAAAGGTAAATTAGGGTGAGAAATTGTATTTTTATGGATAATAGTATTGAATTGAGAACGCAATGGCTCCTAAGAAAAGAAGGACTGCTCACACATGTGAGCCTACCTATAACACCACTAAATTAGTTTTTTTAGTTGCAGCAGAGTAATATAACAATTCAATAGTCAAGAAGACTACAATCTCAGAGAAAGATTTTAACATACCAAATGATAAATTTCCTAGCTTCCTCTATATCATTAACTCCTAAGGATAGCAAAAGCTATGCAAACACCCTGAAGCAACAATGTAGCCTGTGGTCAGAGAATTTTATACCAATGTCTCAATGCTATACATTTATAGGATAAAGTACAAGGTAAGGATGTGGCCTTCGATTGCTTGAACATCAATAAGTTCTTTATGTTGGAGATGGTGCTTAGGTGCCATTTTGATATACAGTAAACATTTTAATAATAATCGTTAATACATAATTATGTAGTAAGAAACTTGTAACTTTTTTAGACATTGTAGATCTAAAGGAGTTTAGATTTGATCTAAAAGAGTTTAGGTCAATGCTAAAGTTAGCAATTCTAAAGAGTTAGAACCTTATCTGAAATAGGGGCAAAGACCCGAGAATAATATAGTAATGACATAGTTGCAAAGAGTTACAAATGGTGCTAAGAAATATCATTGTGCAATATATTCTTGAAAATATTGTTCCTAATCTATAGTTACCAACATGGGTCGATCAATATTCCTTCTAGATTAATATATGTCTATATCTGAATTATTTAGATAGTTAATCTTAGCAAACCATGAACTTAGTGGAAGTTCGTATAGACATGCAAGTATTCAGTAAAGATTGAATACTAAATAAACTTACGATGACCTCTAATCAACATCCCATAAAGCGTCAATAGAAGGTCTTCTTGAGTTGAGTAGTATTCGTGATCCTTTGACTTGAGCACTACGATGGACTTATGAGTAATCCATTGTACTTTGGTTCCACGTATGTCAAAAACCTTTTATGGTCTGATCGCTGGGTGTCGCTGAGTATGGTCCGATGCTCATGGAATTTAGTGTCACACCCCAGACCCAAAAGATCTGACACATGACATAACTTACACTCATTCAATAATGTGCACTCATTCAATAATGTGCACTCATTATTAATATTGCATAAAATTTCAAACTTGAATTTAACATACGAATCCTTAACAAGTTACTAGTAAGTTTAACACAAAAATCAACCCATAACCATACTTGGTGAAATATAAACCAAATACAACCACACATAATAAAATAATACATAAGTATTTATTCAATAGGGATAAATCAAATATCTTAAACTACGTGTCCACAAATGAAACACTTAGAAACCTAGCAACTTAGGGAACCCAAAGAAACAGCAAAAGCCTTGCCCAATCCGTTATGCACAAATGTATCTTATTTACCTGAAATCACCATAAACTATAATGAGCATAAAACTCAGTAAGTATACTAGTTTTTCATAAATCAAAATACAGATACATACATACATATATATATATATATACACACACAATACGTGTCCATGATATGCCATGATAAATCAAAATCATAATCTTATCAAGTAATATGTCAGATAAGCGCTTGCATTTTCTTTCAAAATGTATAGTAGGAATACTACCATCTAACTACTACTTAGTATGACTCTATATCACATATCACATAATGAACCAAATGTCATCTATCGGTGATATACAGTAGGAAAGGAATAACACAAGTGAGGTTTAAATTACACATAAATAACGTTCATGCCCGAAAGTAAGAGCCAAACCCTTACCTTGATCATTGGTGAGTCCTCTCACATGCACCAATATGCCACCACACAAATGTCATAACTCACTCTTTCTTTAGATACCAATAGGATCTTCCCTACATACGAAATGTATAACATATGCCAATCCTGAAGAAAAGACCACACATAAAGGCTCCACAAATCACATAAGGTGCCTACTAAGTAAATAGTGAGTTCAAGTATCCTCAAAATGCAACATGTTTCTCATGGACATGTTCAACTTCAAAAGCTTTCTTTGTTAAATACATTTTATTTTAAAACCCTCGCTTTCATAAACACATGTATATCATGTATATTCATACTCAATGTTAATACTTACATTCATAAACATATGTCTTTTACATTTCATATCAAAATATACTTTGACATAACATAAACATATTTCTAAACACATTTACAAAATCATACATAAACAATTACTATGTTTATTGTGATTTCAGTAAAAGTCTAGTATACTTACCTCTTAACACTTTCGAGTACAAGACTTAATTCTTCTTAACTTATCAATGGACATTGATCTTTTCATAAGCCTCACCATTCATACAAAATACTTTAAATAACTTACAAAATTACACATATTGCACTTATCACATTGAATTGGTCTAATGACTTGGTTTCTCAAAACCTGTCATTCTGACCACTTACACTTAACAAATTTTTCTTATACATTAAATGATGTTCAATTACTCTAAAATAATAATATATCATTCTTGATTCATATATTCTTGTTATATATAAATATTATATCATAATTCATACACAATCCATTTTATAAACACCATCAAATCTAAACTATTATCCTGATAGGATCAAGATATTTACTAAACAGTATTCAGTCTCTCAATTTTATAAAATTATATACTAACTCAAAAATTATAAAAATACCACAAAATTACTCTTGACACATATCTCAATCCATGATAAATGTTTTACTCTAAAATTCATGCCAAATGTATTTTAAAACTATTTTATTCCATAGATTTAAAAATTTATTGATCAAATACTGCAATGAGCTGATATACTTTAGAAAATCATAACAATTTGACCACATTGATCTAAATTATAAATTTTGAATATATCATATTCCAGAAATTCATAATTTTTTAAGATCATTCAGAAGACCAAAACTTATTCGTCACTTTAGCATACTGTTAACATAGGAAATGTTTAAAATTTTAGGGTTTTTGTAATTTCAATAAAAATTCATTTTGTCAAATTTTCAATCGTTTCAAAGTTTCAAATGATTATAAACATGTCTAATTTTATATTCTCAAAAATAAAAACCAGAATCAAAGTATACAAATTTACAAAATTCTCGGATCAAGATACTATCAAGTAGAAATTCTGCAAAATCATCATTATTCATCAAGTTGTCTATATAATCATCATCAATTCTCAATATATCTTACAAAATCCACATAAAATCCTCAATTTGCGTATTTTCAAAAATTAAAACTTAAAGAAATTAACTTAATTAACACCAAGAAGTTAAGAAAAAGTTATGATATACCTTTTAAAATTTAAAATTCTAATTTCTTCTTCTTCTCTTTCTCTCCCCTCTATTTCTCTCTTTTCTCTCTCTAAAAGGGGTGGCTCGGCCAAAAATGAGTGAATTGGGGTTTAAAAAGTCTATTTTTATACTAAAAGGCTAATTTATAATATTTATGAATTAGCCCCCAAAACTTTTAAAGTATTATAATTTGGTCCCTAAAATAAATCTAAAGTCTTACAAATAAACTCAATACTAATAGTAGGTCCTTAATCTATTTAAACAATACTGATAACACTATATAAATCAAGTATCATTCACATACAAATAAAATATGAATATTATATATATAAATATCTATTCTTAAGAATAAATGGTTACTACATCTAGTGTATATAGATATAGAATCTATCAGCTCATATGGGTGAGTTTTATATCCTGATGCTCAGAGATTATATTTCAGAAAGTCTTGTGGCCACAAGCATAAAACTCAAAAAAGAATTTTTCACTAGGTTAAACAATATCGTAAACGAGTTTGCAGATATTGTTTACGAAAATATAAATCTGAAGATAAGTTCATGGTCAAGCATATAAAGATTTAACAATGATGATCTATATCTCTGCTTTTCTAAGGATATAGGTGACAGATGGATTATACGGATATGGTTGACCTCAACTTGTATGGTTCAACGTGTTATTCTGTAATATTCGTAATGAGTGTGTGGGGCATTATTTATGGACTTGTGAAAGTGTTTCGTAAGAAAAATAGGTGTAAACCTAAAGAGTCTCATAGTATATAGTGTACTCGTTGAGCACTGGAGTAGTGGTACAGATCATATAGATTGATTCAAAAAAGTTTCAGAAATTAGGATATGTTTGAGGACCTATTTGGAAAGTGGAAAACATAGTTTAAAAATGTTACAAACATCCCTATTGG
Organism: Ailanthus altissimus; assembly: GCA_946807835.1. Taxonomy (NCBI): domain Eukaryota; kingdom Viridiplantae; phylum Streptophyta; class Magnoliopsida; order Sapindales; family Simaroubaceae; genus Ailanthus; species Ailanthus altissimus. The sequence continues at coordinate 19,507,701 of OX327696.1, read as the reverse complement.
ATGGAAAAGTATATTGCACACATGGCATCCATGTACGACTATTTGTACGATAAGTGACAACATGCATGAAGTTGCATGTGACAAATTCCATCCATACAAAGTGTTTGCATAGACAACATAAGTGACATTTATCACTCATTCATGACCTTACATGGCCAAACATAGATATATGTTAGACATGTGTCCATAAAATATCTTAGGCTATTTAAAACAAATGAAATAAGTTTCATTTGGGATAGAATTCATGGGAGAATGAAAAATTCATGAAAAAGAGAATAGAGAAAATGCAACTTTGAGAAAGTTACATTTTGGTCCCTAAACTCAATCTTTAAGAATTTGATGTATGCACTAGTTAAAATATTGAACTTAGTTTGATTCCTACACAGAATACTGATTCCTACACAGAATACTAATCAAAGGCTACCATTCTGGCTATAATCCCACTAAATGTTGGAGTCTAGAATTGTTTAAGAGGGGACTTCATTGTGAGCTCAATAAGCTTTAAAGTTCAAAAATCTTCACTGAATCGTCTACAAGGCTACATATCCGATTCTTTTACTATTTTTTATTCAGACGTAATATGTATATGTTGATTATATTGTTTTATTCTACTACGTAATGTATGTTGGAGATGCATTTGAAAATTTTTTTAACAAGTACACAATCATATACATGATGCGATATTTCTATATCTTAAAATTAAGTGCAAGTATACACTATCGTATGCAAGTAATAAAGAGACTAAATAAGTCGAATGTCGAACCCACAGGAATAATTTTTTTCTCTTTAACCAACTACTAAAATTATGTCTTCCTAATAATTATTCAGAAAAATAAAAATTTAAGAATGAATGTAGAAAATATAAAAACAAAAACGCACTGTAAAGAGATTTAGGTGATAGCAAATAGAGAAAACCTAGGATTAATACTATCCCTCAATATGCTTTCTAATGATTAATCTTCTAATATTTAACTCCCTTAATCTTTGTTATTGATCAAGACACTAATGTATTCACAAGCCTCTTCCAAGGTCATGCAAGTATACCTTAATTTACCAAATACCTATATTCCTATAGTACTTGTAATAAATTAAGATTCATTTAGATTAGGTCTTATTGATCATACATACCAATTAGGTATATTCCTATCCTAAATTGAAACTTGTATATGCAACATTAAATATTACTCTACAATCATGCATCAAATTACCTAGGTCTAAATATTATAATTCTTCTTCCGAGTTTATTAACAATATTACCAACTCATTCACCATATATTGGTCAGATATATTGAAGCATTAAGATCAAGTAATTCGAATATCAACAAACTAAGTTTATTAAATATTCAAAAGATATGACAATTAAGCACACATATTGAGTTCAAGTATTAACCCTAGAAAATAAGTTTAGCTCATGGCTACAAGAGAATAGCAGTAAAAATAACAATAAATCATGATATAATCAATAGCAAACCGATATAGACGTCGAATTGCTCTTGATTGTGCTGCCTAAGATACTCTTGATGCCGAAGAACACATTGAATCTCTCTCTAAAGTTGCTTTAATTAAACTCCTATTACTCTCCAAGACTAGTGCTCTATATTCTTGGTGCTCTTGAATTACTCTAGGTTGCTCTTGGATGATTCTTGACGTATGGGAACGAGTGGCTTTTTATAGGGATTGATATGAGCTTAAAAATCTCAATTCTCATCGGACTAGGACTCGCGCTACCGCTGGAATACTATGCAGTTGTCGCTGGGGCGACGTGTGAAAAAGGTTTCACCGCTGGAGCAATGGGATAATGGCGCTAACCTATCGTTGGAGCGATGAAGGTCTGGCGCTAGGACTCCAGATGCGACTTAACCAGGTCGTTTTCCTCATTTCAATCACTGTTCCAGCGCTGGGGCGGTAATCCTCGTGACGCTGGGGCGATAGACACATACTTTGAAAACTTTACATTTTAGTCCCTATTTTCGCTCCTTTTGCATCCTTTCTTTAAATTTCATTCAAATCCCTATAAATAACAATAATACACATAAATAGCCATCTATTATCATAAAACAATAAAATATCAAAATAAAAACATGAGAAAATATATGACAATTTTACCCTTATCAATACATGCACCCTTTAATGCACTAACACTTTAACTTACAGAGCATCAAATAGAGTATCACCAATTATTAGGAGAGCTGGACTACAATGCCATCATTCAGAGAATTTGCACCATCGACACTGAATGGAAACTTTTAGAGGGCACCATACCTCTTTTTTAATCAAGACTATGGAGTGGAACAAGAAAATATGGCACCATTTCATCGAGGCTAGACTTATGCTAGTCATGCACTTCAATGACATAACTAAAGACTGGGCTATTCTCCTCTACGCCATAATGATTAAGAAAAGCATAAACATTAGCAAAAATCATTAAAATCAGTATAGTCCATATTTTTTTATAAGAGCAAGCCAGCCTGCTCTGCCCATCCCTTATCATTGCACTATACGTACAAGCCGATGTCTAGTAGGACCTATTTGAGGAGCTCTTGTACCCTTCCCACCTACTGGATATCATTTTGATCTATAGGGTTCATGCATTAGACGACTAGCAAAATTCGAGTCCAAGATCCATTAACTAGCCATCAGTTTTCTCTTTTTAACCGCTCCTTATTTTAGAGAGACTTACATAGATCAAAAGTGAGCTCCAAGATCACTAGTGAGAGTTAAACTTCCATAATGACTCTTAACCACATCAACAATGGTGTGCCTCGTGGGCAGCCTACTAGGCTAAATGGATGCAATTAACTACTGCACACTTAGAGATCAACACCAACTAGCATCTTCCGCCTCTGACCTACCCTGCACCATCAACAGTAGCACATAACGATGATAATGATAATGAGAGTGATGCTCCCACTAACATGACAAATGGGAGTATTATGCATCATTTCGGAAAATGTTTCATTTATCAATTTTTTCACTTACTATGGGACTATATCAACTTTCAAGTTTAAAGGCAAAGAAATACTTCCTTATTCTCAAAACAGCTTTATTTTTTATCTATTTTATATTTTTATTTTTATATAATTTCTTTTTTTTATTTCGTATTATTCTTGCTAAGTCTTAAATTATAAGATGATTATAGGTCAATGATAAGAAATAAAAAATTAATTGTAAAAGTCATAATTTTGAGGAATCAATAGATACCATAACTATTCATATGTCGTAATCTTATAAATGAATTATGCCTTATCTGTGATTAATTGAATTCATTAGAGCACATAGTTAGATCATTCAAATAATTGCTGACCTAAAGAATATTTATGCAACAACACGTACACAAAAAGGTCTCAAAACACTCTAGAACTTGCTTGATTATTATTTGATATAAAATCATTAAGGGCCCAAAAGCCTAATAACCCAAATTATTGGCTCTGCCTCAAATTATTGTTTTTCGTATTTTTAAGAAAAAATAATTTTAATAGTTACCTCATGTCAATAATCAAGGTAATGATAGAATCCAATAAACTTAATTTCTTTGTTAGTTTAGGATTTGTTTCTCAGTAGGTTTAGTATTTTTTTATATATAATTAAGGATTTCTTTTTCAATAATTGCTCAAATTTCTTGTAAATTATAATGTCCTATAAGATTATTTTACAAGCAATAGCAAAAATAATCTTTTGACAAATTGGAAGAAGATCCTTTCTAAGAAATCAATTTGAGGCAAGACTTGATGAAAACGAATTGATAAAATGTCGAATAAGATAAAAAAAAATTGATCCTAAATTCATTAGTGAAGCAATAGCTAGTGACAAGTTGTAAAATAATTGTTTAAATCTACATTATAGGTTGATTATTATTCCCCCTAAATTGCACTCACCGAGATGACTTAAGTGGTTAATGCCTTGAGTGCACCTTCCCTACGATGCTTGACAAACTCAGGAAGAGGAAATGTCATGTCTACATTCCCACATTCCCTAAAGATGTAGGCACTTCCAATGCCAATTATCTCCATACCTTACTTTCTATGCCCCAGCTAACCTATGACTTGAATAGCAACCATCCTCTTAAGAAATCCATAAAAGGGAACCAAGAGAGTGAAAAGGTGTTTTTTTCTAAAGAAATAAAAAATAGTAATATTTTGGCAATACCCAAATTCAAAGACTTTTCTTATATGAAAATGAAAATTTTCTAGTTGGATAAGTGGGGATCCAACGGAATAGATACGGCATACATAAGGTTTATGATTTTTTTTTTCGGGAGGAAGAGGGGCACACAAATATTAGATGCATCAAAGATTAAATATATCTTCTGAAGGAAAAAATTAGAAAAATCATAATTATTTAATTTAATTAAATAATCTAATTATTTTAATTTAAATAAATAATATAATTCTTTTTTTAATTCCATAACTATTATGGATTAGGCCAGATTGAGCCCAACAAGATTAATCAAATTAAACATGGGCCAATTAAATTAATAATTGGTTTTAAAAAGTTTAATCAAATTAAACTTGGGCCAATTAATATTATAGATTTAATAATTAATTCAATAGTCAATTTCAATGTTTATGGAGCTAGCATAGGGATCTGATAGACCTACAAAATTAAGCTCTAATAAATTAAATTATTTGATTAAACTCTTTAATCAACATAATTTTATTTATTAACTTTATATTACTCCACTAAAAATATAAAGCTGAACTTTTAATTTTGCAGATAAATTATAAAACAGAAAACTATCTTTGTCCATTTAATAATCATTTCATATAGATCAATCCTCCACAAGTGTTCATAATTAAAGTTAGGTCAAGTGTCCATTAATCTCTAATTACATCTTTATCCTTGATCCACATTGATCATCTTTTGAATATTTAATTTCATAATTAAAGTTAGGTCGAGTGTCCGTTAATCTCTAATTACATCTTTATTCTTGATCCACATTGATCATCTTTTGAATATTTAATTTATGAAATTCACAAATTTATTATTATTTTCTTTAACTCTTAAAGAAACCTGAGTGTTCATAATGTTCAAGACCAAAATCAATTATTAAAGGAACAACTTATCTAACTTTCTTTCAAAATAAGTGGATTCCATATCTATGAGAAATGTTCCTAACTATCCATTTTGTTACATTTATAAAATACTTAGTAATTGACTGAAAATTTTTTACAGTCTTTCTCTTGTAAATTAATAAACATAACTCAATGAATAGGAGTTCATTAATCACTCAAGATTAAGATTAATCCATATATGATTATATTGTGATAAAATAAATTCTCTTTACTAACGGAGATTAATAGAGAATTAATTTTATCGTAATCCAGTCCTATATAATCAACATTAGACAAAGTGCCACTATTTTCTATGTCAACACATAGAATGATCCGGATAAGACCATTGTATACAACATACAAATGGACCATACTTATAGTCTATCAAAATGAAGTTTCCATCTTTATTCATACTAAGGATAAGTTTAGATTATTACGCTTAAATGTAATCCTCTCATATATAACTACTATATACTAAGTTTAATGTTACATATAATAATCAAGGAATTTCATGATATTTGAATAAAATAATCATAATTACAAATATAATATTGAATGAATAACCTCTATTAATTATTTTTAGCAGTATTTAAATACAAATAATTATATTTTTAGGGCATACTTCTAACGTATTTATGCAACAACACATACACAAAAATGTCTCAAAACACTTTAGAACTTGCTTGATTATTACTCGATGTGAAATCTTTAAGGGCCCAAAAGCCTAATAACCCAAATTATTGGCTCTGCCTCAAATTATTATTTTTTTTTATCTTTTTAAGAAAAAAAAATTTTGAATAGTCACCTCATGTCAATAATCATGGTAATGATAAAATCCAATAAACTTAGTTTCTTTGTTGGTTTAGGATTTATTTCTCAATCGGTTTAGCATTTTTTATATATAATTAAGGATTTCTTTTTCAACAATTGCTCAAATCTCTTATAAATTATAATATCCTATAGGATTATTTTACAAGCAATAGCAACAACAATTTTTTGACAAATTGGAAGAAGATATTTTCTAAGAAATCAATTCGAGGCAAGACTTGATGAAATGTTGGATAAGATAACAAATGCTCCCAAAGCCATTAGTGAAGCAATAGCTGGTGACAAGTTGTAAAATAATTGTTCAAATCTATATTATAGGTTGATTATTAATCCCCCTAAATTGCACTCACCGAGATGACCTAAGTAGTTAATACCTTGAGTGCACCTTCCTTACGATGCTCGACGAACTTAGGAAGAGGAAATGTCATGTCTACATTCCCACGTTCCCTAAAGATGTAGGCACTTCCAATGCCTATTATCTGTATACCCTACTTTCTATGCCCCAGCTAACCTATGACTTGAATAGTAACTAGCCTCTTAAGAAATTCATAAAAGGGAACCAAGGGTGAAAAGGTGTTTTTATCTAAAGAAATAAAAAATAGTAATATATTGGCAATACCTCAATTCAAAGACTTTTCTTATATGAAAATTAAAATTTTCTAGTTGGATAAGTGGGGATCCAACAGAATGAAAACAGCATATATAAGGTTTATGATTATTTGTTTTTTAGGAGAGGGGCGCACAAATATTAGACGCATCAAAGATTAAATATATCTTTTGATGGAAAAAAAATTCATAAACAATATACTCGGATGTTGATGTTGAAGTTTTTAGAAACCAGCAATTTGTACTACTATATTTAGTCAGAGACTGATCACGAAAGGAAAATTCTCTCATATCATGATTATAAGAACCTTTGTGCTCTTTGCTAAAAACTCTAGCTTTTGTTTTTTAGAAAAACATCAATATACATTATTTTACACAGTCATTTTTTTTTTTCACTTTTCTCTTTTCCCTATTGTTTAATTGTCTTCCAAAACACACACGCACATATAAGTTTACAGTTTCAAACCTATTTTTCTGACAACATTCCATTCAAACGTTCTTCATACTATAAGCATCTGTTTTATATAGTGCATAGTAGAAAAGATATTAAAAAAAACCTCTTCTACCATAAGTTTGTATTCAAACACTTATGGATAAAATGTTCTAACTCAAATTTAAAATATAAATAATTTAAATATGAAATATTTTGAATTTAAAAAAATTAAATTCAAAAAAATCTTTTATTTAAAAGAATTTGGTCGAATCCGTCTATTAAAGGCCACTGATCTAAAATACTAACATCTTTCACTTACATGTGCTAAGATGACGGTGTAAATAGAGTCATGAGAGTATTCAAGCCCTAAATCTTTAATATAGTACTCATACAAACAAATACAACATGTGGCCCATGAATAAAAAACATGTAAGTAGGATATATATACAAGGATATAAAGCTTAATTGTAACAATGTGCAAGATATTTTTATTAATTATTTGTTCATTTTTAATCCTAGATTTGATTTTGTTACATTAGTCTAAGTATACTCAACTCTCGATCGTAGCTGTACTTGACTTCATGCACTCCATGTATTCACAATTATATTCATTACCCTACTGATTTTATAATTAGTTGACGGGTGAATACACAAGTCAAATATAAGATAACAAATCTTATCATTTAACTCATTTTTCTGAATTCTAGATTAATCGCTTTCCTAATTATGTCTTGTAGACCAAATATTGCTGCAATAATAAAAAATAGTTTAAAGTAGCCAATATTAATCTTTACTTCAATATATAGTTTATGGTGATAAGGGATATTAGTTGAGGTTATATTTAACCTCAAAAGAACTTACACAATAAAGAAATAGGGATCCATTTATTCATTTTTCTAAATTGAATACTAAAAGCACATATAGTATGATCATGTGCTATGATGAATTCTCTTTCACAAAGTATATATCATTGTATTTCATTGTACAGATCTTATTTTAATCATCATTTAAATGCCTAACCTGTGTTTTTAAGTTCACTTTCACAAAGCGCCAAATTAAAGGAACTTACATCTTGCTAAATCATTTTCCTTGATAATGAGGTACATTATGGTATGTTAAGTACATATATAAATATAACCCCATCTTGACCTAGCCAAGACGACACATTTTTTTACAAACAAAATTAAGCTCCTTGAGCATAAACGAAAAACAAAAATTTTATTCTCTTTTATCTTTTGTGTCTCATCTCAGCTTACCTTACTAGCAACTGAGACGACTGCTTATGTTAGAAAAGTTGGTCAAAACCTAATCAAATAACTTCTAAAAAAATATGTGTGTGTAATTATGTCAATCACAATATGAGGACGTAAATGAATAATTGCAGCAAAAAAAATAAATTATTATATATAAAACATAAAATAAAGGCCCAACACAATATAATTTCTCATCAAGTAGAATTTTACAATCTATGCAAACCTAAGACACGTGTGTGAGATAAAAGTATCTCATATCATGTTTTGGTAAATTGGTCTATTATCATTAGATGCATAGATATGTGATGTATTGACACTTCTTTTCGTGCATTGTATTTGGTCTCTATATGTTTCGATTTGTTGTAATGCTTGCCATCTTTTATAAATGATATAGTTGTTTGGATATCATAGTATACGGTCTAGTTGAGAAGTATCAGTGATGATCTTGAGATCTTCTAAAACTCTTAAGCCAAATAACTTCTTGCACAATAGCTAAATATGCTACATATTCATTTTCCATTGTTGATAGAGTTAAACATGTATTTTTGTTTTTGCTACTCTAAGATATAATGCTATAACTAAGTAAAATACATATCCCAAAGGTCAATTTTCACTCATCAAGATCTCCTCTCCAATTGGTGAATCTAATCTATCAAAACGGCTCGAAATAAAAAAACTTATCTTTTTATTTTCAATATTTGAAATTGATACGTTAGATATGGATAGATCATATCTTGGAAATTATCTCGATTTTATTTTGTCAATCGACTCTTTTCTTTTATCCTTTCTTTTGTCTTTCTTAATGAACAAAGAATTGGATCTCATCGAATGAAAACTTTTCTATCTTTTTTTTTCACTCATCAAGATCTCCTCTCTAATTGGTGTCTATATAATTAATTAACCATAAATCACCTCCTTTATAGTATAAGGAGTAATCAATAATTCCTTTTAAGTACGCTAAAAATTCTCTTAACTACAGTCCAATACTTACATCTGGGATTTGATTGGTATCTCCTCACCAATCTGACAACATAGAAGAAAAAAAATTGGCCTTGTACACATCATAGCATACATGAATCTCCCAGCAGTATTAGAGTATAGAACTCATGCCATTCCTTCTCAATCTTCAAGAGTCTTAAGGAATATATCAATGCTAGGAGTTTTCTTTTGCAATAAAAGAGTCAATAGGCTTATAATCTTCCATTTTGAACTTTTCAATAATCTCTCCAATATAACACTTTTGTGACAAAACTAGAAGTGTTCTTGAATGACCCTTTTGGATCTTAACTCCTAAGATGTGATCGCTTTGCCTATATCTTTCATCTCAAAATTAAAGAATAATCACTCTTTAATAATTATGACAACCTATAAAATATTGACCACGTATAAAGATAAGATAATAAATTTATCTTCATACCTTTTAACATATACACAATAGTCCTCTTCGGTCATTATGAAACAATAAGACATTACAACTTTATGAAATCTAAGATTCATTGTTTGGATGATTGCTTTAGCCTATACATGGGCCTTTTGAGCTTGCAAACTTTGTGTTATTGGCCCTAGGTTACATTACTCTCTTGTTGTTGTGTATAAATTTTTAACTCTAATATTTTATTAACAAATGCAATTTTGACATCCATCTGATTTGTTTTAGGTCCATATGTGTAACAATGGCTAGAATCAAACATATCAAGATAAATCTATCCATAGGAGAAAACATTTTCTCATAGGCTACACCTATTTATTGAGTATAACCTTTCAATACTAAGTAAGCCTTGTGTCTTTTAATTGTGTCATCTGCCTCGTATTTGATATATAGAATTCATTTATTTCCAATGGCTCTACGATTATATGGTAAATTAACCAAATCCCAAAAATGATTTAATTTTATAGACTCCATCTCCTCATCCATTACATATTCATAATTCCTTAATGGATGATGTAATGGCCTTACTAAAATGTTATTGGCTCATCACTATCATATTAAGCAATCATAAATGTCTCCCTTTCAATCTTAAAATGACAACCTAGGATAGGTATATGAATGCTTGAAAAAATGGTTGACTCTTATTAGGGCCAAGCAAATTCGGGTCTCTCTTAATTCATGTATTAGAAGTAACAATACCAAGTGTATCATTTAATTTATATGATTGAATGTCCTTGTCCATTTCTACAATGCTAAGGAATTCATTCTCAACGTCTCTTGATTCAATTTTAGTTATTATTCCATCTTTTCATTCTCCTATAAATAATATATTTGGAATGTTCAAAATATCTAATGAAGATTTTTTTTTTCTCTTAAACCCAATTTTTCATGTCTATAAGATAGGTTGTGAATGTATGCCACTGACCGCCAGGGTTGAAAATAAATCAAGTTAGGTTTTCTACCCATCTATAGCTTATATAGTGTATAACTAACTAATTTACTCATAACTCAATTAAGTACATAAGTTATAATCAATAATGCTTCTCCTCAATACAAAACTAGAAGACTTGCTTGCGCCATCATAAACCTAACCAGTTCAAGCAATGTCTTATTCCTTCTCTCTGCTACACCATTATGTTGCAGAGTCCTAGGAATACTTAAATGCCTCTTTAAACCTTTCTTATTATGCAGTTTCTTAAACTGTTCAAAAGGATGTTTACATCCTTGTCCGTTCTTAGACCTTTATCTCTTTTATATAGTTGACTCTCCACGTAATTCCAAAATGATCTAAAGCAATCCAAGGCTTCATATATGGAGATTAAGTAGATATAATTGATACATGAGAAGTCATCAGTTAATATGATAAAATATGAAGATCTATGCTTGGCTCTCACACTCATTGGACCACAGATGTTAGAGTGAATTTATTGCAAAGGACTTTCTAGTCCTTTTGCCAAATGATTTTCGAGTTACTTTTCTTGTTAAACAATTCTCACATATAGGTAATTTAATTTTAGTAAGTGAAGCCAATAAGCCCTCTTTATCTAATATATTCATTCTATCTTGCTCTTTATGTCAAAGTTTAGCATGCTAAATACCAAAATCCACATTTTGTAGAACTAGATGATGTATCATTTAAAAAATAAACAACTATTATTCAAATTATTATGAAAAATAGCATCCAAAATCATAAAACCATCTAATAAATAACCAATGTTAATTAAATTTTAATTGTACAAAGATTTTTAAACCAACAATATAAAAATTAAGATTGTATCCCAATCTAAAAAAAGTTAAGATAGAAACTAAGTTTATCAAATTTATGTTCAATATTTTTTTTTGTTGTCATTTCTAATCAGTAGAAATAAATATAGAGATATTAATGACATGCTAGCATAATATATCATTAAACACATTTATTCATTTTGTCACAATCACAAAACTTTAAAAAAAATTGATAAGGTAATAAAAAGATTAGATTCAAAAAGTTGTTGAGGCTTTTAATTATCGTCATTTCTAAGTATGAATTTATTAATATTTTTAAACTACTGCACAAAATATTAATTCTATTTATTTATTCTCTCAAATTTTAATAAAATAAAACTCTCACTAAAAAACAATCATATGATATATATATATATGAACTAATAATCTATTATACCAAATATATATAAATCATAAATATCATATATATTTCAACATGTTAATAAATATAATAATAAATGAACATAAAAGACAATAAACCTCTTATAGGAGCGGGTAATAAGCGATTTGGGTTGGGTTAGGATCAATCCCAACCAAATTAAAAAAATTGAGTTATTATTTTATAATCCAAACCAACCTAAATAATATTACAACCCAAACCAATTCAATTATATCTGGGTTATTTGGTTTAAAATATTTTTAAAAAATATTATTTTTTGCATTACAACTTAAAAAAGAAAACTCGTTTATTTAAATTATCAAAATGTCACCCATAACATAATAAAATTTTAATTCAACATAGTTTAATTTACAAATAATAAAAAAAAAATCCCAAAATGATAAAGTATCCATCCAAAATAAATTTAAAAAATGCTTGCAAAAATAAGTAAAATAATATCAATTTAAAATAATTTAGTTTGTTGTACCATATGATCCCAACTCTACATAAAATAAAGGAAATTAGTTTTTAAAAAATAAAATAAAATAAGGACCAATAAATATTTCACTACATATCAATTTGAACAGATAATAAACAATTGTCAAAGAAAAAAAATCAAGTTTTTTTTTAGTAATATATGGGTTGTAATAGATTTCATATTTATGAATTATTAAGATTTCAGTTTAATTTTTTTATCAGGCTTAGTGAATATAAAAAATAATATTTTTCTATTTCAAAATAAATAACAATAAATTTTATTTATGTTTAGATTAGGAATGGGTTAAACATATTGAAAATTTTTAACCCAACTCAACCCAATTATGTTTCAAGTTGAAATTTTCAACTCAACCGAACCCAATCCGCCGCACTATTTAGTTTGAGTTCAATTTAGATTATGGGTTACAAATTAGGTTGTCCACTCCTGACCTCTTATTCAATATGTATTCAGAATCATTTTAAAATGTAAAACAAAATAATTACCATCTCATGCTTAATTAAGAGAGTATATATCTTAAATATGTTATTTTGCTCTCATTAGAGCGCAACACCCTTAAGTGCATTTTATAATAAATTTAATATATTTTTCTAAATTTTTTAATTATTCAATGATATTTTATTTTTAATTTTAATTATTTTTTAATAATAAAATTTAATAAAAATATTAAGGATTCCAAATTTTTATTTTTTTAAATTAAAAAATAAAAAGAAAATGAAATTCTGATTCCATCACTATAAACGGTGTTGGAATCGAAGTCCAAGAAAACAGCGCATAAATCCACCACTTTCCATTCTAAATTGTGCACTTAGTTAATTAGTGAGAATTTTTAATGATTTTTTAATAATTTATTAAATAAAAAAAATTAAGAATTCCAAATTTTAATTTAAAAACCAAAAAATAAAAAACAAATGAAATTCTAATTCGATCACCGCAAACAAAATTGGAATCAGAGTCCAAGAAGACAACACATGAGACCCACATGCTAGCAAGAGGGAGTGAACATATGTTGCATTGTCCAGCATGTGTTGCACAATATAGTGTTGGTTACCAAACCGCCACTTTCTCACTCTAAATTGTGTTTTGAGTTTATTTGTTTACTCCACTTTCTTATTTAAAGTCCACATTTGGCCGCACATGTTTGATATATGAGTAGGATTCGATAAATACTATTCATCATCTTTAATCTCTAATACTAAAAAAAAAATAGAGCTCAAACTTTGTTTGTTTGTTTGTTTGTTTTCTCTCAATTTAAGTTTAAATGTTATAAATAATATGCCATTGGGAAGCTCATTTGGAACACTTTCTAATGGCACTAAAATCACAATAAATGAATTATTGTGTAAAAAGTTACAACCAAAATATAACTTCGAGTTTTATAATGAGGGCTCTGATTTTTTTATCACTTTCTAAGTCAATTTCACTACAAAACCAAGGCCTACATATGTTGGAACCTAAATCTAGCATAATAAGTAATTAAAACGAATTAAGCAATTAATGTGTGCTATAAGTGTGAGTTTAACAAAATGTGACATGATGAATTAAAAAGCACCAAATATAGAACATAAATCATGCTAGCTCTAATAAGAATGGAGGAAAAATCATAAACAACATATTCTGAAATGTTGATGCGAAAGCTTTTAGAAACCAATAGAGCTGGTTACTACCTTTGGTCCAAGAACGATCACGAAAGGAAAATTTCCTTGGTTCATGAGTGCAAAAACTCTCTTTTTTTTGTCAAAATTTCTTGGTTTTTGTTTTTTTGAAAAAATATGAACACACGTTGTTTATTTTTTCTTTTCTCTTTTCTCTTTGCTGTGCTTTTTCAATGTCTTCCAAGACACACACACACGTACACAAGTTTACAATTTCCAAGACTATTTTTCTCACAACATTTCATCATTCTTCATAACATGGGACATGTCTTTTATATAGTGCACAAGAGAAAGATAAAGGAACACTTCTATGTATAAATTGTTTGAATTTAAATAATTATAGATAAAATGTTTTAATTTAATTTAAAAATGAAAATAATTTAAATATAAAATGTTCTTAATTTTAAAAATATATATTCAAAAAAATCTTTTATCCAAAAAAAAAAATGAAAATTGGACGGGGTTTAACCTGTCATGGGCGAGTTGGCCAAAATAGAAGATGTTCTTGAGAATATGAGAATGTGGATGGTGAATTAGCTAAAATTGAATAGATAGCTAGTGTTTTAGAATATGAAACTCGTGATTGGACAAAGCATCAACTGGCTATGACAGTAGCTATTTCTTTTGCCAGGATGCTTGAGGATGAGGAAAGAACCAATGAAGAAAATGAAAGTTTAAATATTCAACCAGCTGAAAGAATCAATCAGTCATAATCCAAATTGACTGTTAGAGCAAGACCTGACAAGCAAAGGGTTTATGCTTGTATTAAATATTATGACGATAAGTTGCATAAAAAGACATTTGATGAGTGAATCAGTTGTAAAATGGAAAAAAAACAAGCCCCCGGCGAGGATCGAACTCGCGACCTTTCGCTTACGAAGCGAACGCACTACCACTATGCTACGGAGGCCTGGTGGTGATTTTGATCGGAGAATATAAAGTATTGTTTGTATACAATATGCATGCACTAAAAAAGAAGTGAGAACAATCATTTCAATCCAATAATTTCTTATCAGAATAGAAGGTTATATATGTGACGTCCAAGTGCCACAGTTCCTGTAATACAAATGAATTGTTGATAAATTGGTCAGTGAAATCTTGTTAATACGTTGGCAAGTGACCAGTGATCAATAGTTTGTTTTGTTAAGCATGTAGTTATGTTTTTCATGCTCTAAATTTTGATCCCATCACTTGCATGGCTAATTCATATAAAAAAGATGTAATCAAAACATGATTTATTTTGTTAAAAATCATGTACGATTTTGCTTTCTTCACTGTAATGTTAGAAATTGTCAGGTGGGAACGTATGCTTTTAAAATGCAATCACCTCCTAAATAACGAATAACGTGGAATAGCTCAAAAAAAAAACGTCTTTATTTTTGAAAATAGGTGATTGTCCGCACCAAAAGACTCAATATAATGTAGTGTTAAGACCGGCTGCAATGACCAGGTTGGTCGCCTATTCTGAAAGTTTTACTAATGTTCTTATCTTGTGAAAATGGTTTTGGTTCCTTTGATAGAGACTGACAACTATGAGTTTAGCTAATATCTGTAATTTTTGTTGCAATGGAAAATAGCACCAACGTGAGGCGTATAGATAGTAGATACTCTGTTGGGCAGAGCTGTATATGATGATAATGCCATTATCGTTGTTAATTTCAGTGATCAGAGGCAAGAAACGGTAAGTAGATGAAAGACGGATAGAACTTCATAAAACTCGAAGCAAAACACAGAGCAAGTGGCTGAGAAAGGTAGAGTTACACTGATTCTAATGAATAAGTATTTGTGTCATAATATCAGAATGTAATTGCTTTACAATCCAGCACAGAACTGTGATTTTTATGAATTATTATGCTTTCCTCAGAAAATATATATATATATAAAATCACAATAGGGAAAATCAAAGATTCAAAGAGAACAGGGAAAAACTAAAGATTCTATTTTTCTTAAAGCTACTTTGCAAACAGCTGCCTCCGCCTGCTTGGCTTGGTTATTTGATTACCGGCTTCACCGCGCACAATCTCGTCAACTAGATCCTTAAACACCAAGCGCTCGACATCCAACACTACCACAGAAATCTCTTGGTTGAAAGTTGTCCAGCTACCCGACCGATGCATCACATCCTCCCACAATATGGTTTTCAAGTCATCATCCTCATCGTCCAGGCTGCATTCTGATTTCTTGGCTTGAAGTTGTTCTATTTCTGAGCACAATTCTTTCAGAAGCTTTTGTGCACTCAGGGTCTTCGGAGCCAGTTTGTTGGTCTTCAACCATGGCTCTTGAGATGCCCCGACTGAAGCTAACTTTTCAACGAGAATCTGATTAACAGCATCAAATATGAGTTTTCGGTGAATCTTCTCAGGGTCTGTCTTGGAATGGGAAAATTTTACATGACTGCTTTCTTGTTTTGAATGCAAGATGTTTGAGTTGGTTTGTTCCAAAACAAAGAATAACTCAGGGTTGATTGGGTGGCCTGATGGGTGGAGCTGCAATGTTGTCAAACAGGAGCCAAGGTCTCTGAGGAGCAAGCCAGAAGCTAACAATATCTCAGAGATGTATCTGTGGTCAGGATTGCTATTCTCACAAAGAGATGCAATATAGTCTGTACTGGCTTCATCGTGACTGGAATTCAGTCGTCTAAGCTTTTGAACTAAATTGTCTATGTTTTGTAATTTCTTGCGATTAATCTCTGAGGTATGCCCAGAACCCACGCTGCTACATAAGAACTTATCTGCTGGATTCCACTGATCGTCAGCGAAACTGTCATTGGAATTTGGAGCAATATCACCTGTAGTGAGTGGCAAATTCAAGTGAGATTTCGTGGAACAATGAGAACTCATCAATGAGATTTGACAAATTTTCTGCATTTGTCCAGCAAATATGCAGGTATTGCTGTGAACATTCAACATAAGGATGGTTTACAAAACTACTAAATTGGCAGCTTAGCATGAATTGTTATAGTGGACTTGGCCTCTTTATCAACTGTGCAGAGTAAATGATGTCTAATATCTAAATTTTGAAATTTTATTTTTCTGGTTTACCCTTGTGAGGGTTGATTGTGTAAAAGAAAATAAAAATGCATTCAGTGACTTTAAATGCATGTGATCATTACTCTTACACCAATCCATGTATTACCAGTGAAGATTGAGCTCTATCCATGTAAAATTCATTAAACAACAGATGCTTTACCTTTCAGGGAACTAGGCATCTGCTTTATGGGAGATGGCTCATCATTGCTTAATATTGAGGCATCAAAAACAGAGACCGGGCTGGGGTGCTCTGAGGTAACCATAAGTTCTGCCAAAGCTTCATCTTCGCTTAATCCTGGAGTTGATTTCTAAAACCAAGAAAAAGAAAAAGAAAATGTCAAGCAGATGATCAGAATACTTGAAAGAAAAGTGAAAAATAAAATACATACTTTCTGCACTGAGCCAGAAACCGAGTATATAGCATTGGCAGCCTTCATGGATGTACTCTGATTGCCATTCATCTCAATAGAATGTTTGCTACTGGTAAATTCCATATCCATTCTTGAGTCCAAGACAACACTGTCGTCTGATTGAGCAGATCCGTCATCCCCATGGTGACTTGAAGTTCTTGATTCATTACTTATCTGACTCATCTGATCATCAATCTGCTGTGTGCTGTGAGAATTGCGTTTAATTTTACCACATGGAGAACCTGAATCTGTCAAATGCCTACTGGGTTGCCTTCTGGGTTTATTCAAATCAGATGGAGGGGTAGGTGGACGAGATCTCTTGTCCGGCTCAAGCTTCCTCTGCTGCAATCTAGGACTCACAGAACCCGAGCTCTTCGCTGAATTTGTTGAACTTTCTTTTGGAAGTTGTTGAGTCTTTGTTGAAGAGTGGGTGGATCTTGAATTCCTAACACTGTTCTTATCAGAGGTGCTAACAGCAGAATCAATACGACTACTTCTAGGAGAACGATCTTTAGCTGCTCGGTTATTTACTGATCCCTTCTTACTGTCTTCAAAACCCTTGCCCTGAAGCTTATGGAGACCAGATAGGCTCCCTATAGGAATTACTGATGATGCGGGGATATTAGATTTCTGAACAAGTTTAGCCGGTTTCATGATCACGATTGGGGATTCAAATGTCATAGAGGAATCAGAACCCTTGGTTGTGGAAGCAATAGCATGACTGCTCTGCAGACTCCGTTGGCTTCTTGGCTTCCGACTAGGACTGGAAGATTTAGGTTCAGAGACATTCTGAGTTCCAAAGGTTGAAGCTTGTTCCTCTTTCCTGCTCTCTATGAGCCCCTTCGCTTGCATTGCTTCCAGTATCTGTTTTAGTGCTCTGAGATCCTTTCCAGATTGTTTAAACTCAAGATCTTTCAAACGGTTCTCAATCTCAGAATAAACAGAAGGAAAGGAATTTGGCACCTTTGATGGAACTTTTACGGACCTGAAAGCTGCTTTCTGAGACCTTCGACAGTCCTGCTTCCATGGGGCTGGTTCAATTGGAAACTTAGAACTTGAAATTGGCTTCATGATCAAATCAGGATTTTTCCATCTTGGTGAAACCGGATCTTTCAATGAGCTTCTTGGTGAGCCAGAAACTTGAATTGGCTTGTTTAGATCATTTAATTTTAATGATCTTGAGAAAGGTTCTTTCTCTTCGACTGGACTGGTTTTTATCAAACCCAACTGACTATCAGTAGCTAAAGAAGAATTTGGCAGGGCTTCCAAGCCCATCAATTTTGCTACAACACTTGGGGGTCGTTTCTGAGTTCCCAAAGATTGTGGTAGATTAAGTACTTTGTCATCTGAGCTAACATTGTCCTCAAAATTTTTGGAAAAGAAATTTGGTTTTGATTCAGAGTTGAAACCCCGCAAAGAAACTACCCTGCTGTCCAGTGAATGCCTGGGCATCTCTTTTAGCCTTGGTGTGGATTTAATGGTGTCTTGTGATTCAAAAGACAAGCGGTTTATCTCTCTTCCATCACATGAAAACCGAGGAGAATCCCTTGAAATTGAATGCCAAGATCCATCTTTAGCTTCATTTTGTGATTTTGAAAGTTCTCTAGTTTCATTATAATACCAAGGTGCTTCTCGAAGTTTAGCAAGCATTCTAAGAGACTCCTTAAGGTCAGCAGGCACATTTTGCTTCCCACTAATCCCAACACCAAAGGATCCATCCACCGATTTGGATAGTTGTATTGGCCTTGGGGAGTCTTTATGCTTCAGAGGCCGGACTGCTTGATCATTGTTGGCTGTAGTTTTGACCGATAACCCTCTAGCTTCTCTATACATAGATTCCTTAACTACATCCCGGAGATCGTGGGAGTGCCGCCTCAAATGTGGAGAGGTATTTCCTTGACTCATAACTGGGTCCCTTGAGGGAGTTTCAGGAAAAATGATTCTGTCACAAGAAGAGGCTTCTTGTTGAGCTGTTTTGCCACAGTCCAGGGAGGACAGGGAAGATGAACAAGAGGATGAGAAAGAGGCTCTTGATGATTCCGTAGAAATTCTTTGTTTCTCATTTACACTTCGGTTTAAGTTCATTTCCTGCAATAAGTTCGTAAGGTCAGATTTTCCAATAATTAGACATGCATATAAAATTTATGTGCTTAATGAGATAAAACCAAATAAAAAGGTAAAGAAAAAGGATTTGAAAAAGTTTCTTTTGTGAGTTTATGTACACTGCCAAAGCCCAGAGATCAAGTTATAATCTAGAAAAATATTTTGAGATTAAATTACACTAAAAAGGTGATTGATCATGATTAATTCAATACCACTGTCAAATGCAAGGTCAATCAGATAAAAAAGTCTCCTGTGGTGAGACAAAAAATCAAGTCGACTAATCCATATCCTGATTATCTTGGATTATAAGGCCATAATTATTTAAAGCAAGGGTTTGAAAATTTTTTTGAGAAAATAATAAAGAAGTGGACAAAATCATAGATAGAAATGGCTCACATTTGCTGTCTGCCGGTGATATACATTATTAAACTCCCCTTCCAACCCAGCATTCTGGAAGTGGGAAGTACCTGAGGAAAAACATAATAAAGCATGTGGAATTAGATATTGTATCATTCAGCAGTACTGATGATCTTCCAATGCTTATGCTCAGTAAAACACTCAAAATATGAAAGATGCTTAGGCTGTTATCAACTGTATGACATCTGAAAACAAAATGCAGCTGAAGGATACAATAAAGGGAAAGAAGAGACTCATGCACATAATGTGAAATTTATACTTGCAATAAGAAATAATTAGTTCAATCTGCTCCATAAATACATATGGATACTCAAATTTGAACTCCAAGATAAAACATTGCTGGAATTCTGAAATTTCTTTGTTAGAATTTGTGAGAATTCTACCTTCAATTATAGGCCAAGAAAACAGTTGTTACAAGAAATAATTGTAGAGAGCAGGCCAAGAGTTCATAACTCACATGTTACAGATGCATACATACATCAATATTTAGATTAGAAGAATTTGAGAACCTTATATCATTGAAAAAAAATTAAACGGCTGAATAAGGTCAATGTTGGCCATGAATTATACATTTGAAAGAAAATATTTTATTGATTTCAACACAAGTTACATATTGAGTTGATAACAGCCAAGAATTACAATTAATTCAGCTATACATCAACAGTAGATTACCTGGAGGAATCCTCCTGTGGGTGAGGCGCCTACCAGTTACAACATGATGACGATCAAAGAGTTGGAAAATCCCGGTCATGCATCCTATTTGCTTCTGCAAATCTGGATTGTCATCTGCTAAGGAATGTAGAAGCTTCGCAGCCATTTCCACAACCTCTCCCCTCAGCTACACAGTTTTCAATGCTCCCACTTTCCTATAACTTTATTATTCTTCCTCCAAAGAATAAACTTAAAACAAAATTTGAGGTCGTATCTCCATAAATCTGAATCTAAGGCTCCCCAGCAATGTTTTAACTAAATTTCTGAAATATCTAGGCAAATTTTCAGTGACCCAAATGTGGACTGGAAATTTCAGATACCTCACAATCCTTGAATCCACTCTAACTCCAGAATCCAAATTCAGGAAGAACTTCTGAACCCCTTTACCTCTTATCTTAATTTAATTGAAATGCCTTCACCCCTTCAATAATGTGCAAAAATCAATGCACGAAACTAGATTTTAGCAAGTCCATGAAACATAGGAGAATAATGGCACTTTCCGAATTGATGTAAATTCCAAACTACGTATTTCCATAAACAGAAATTACCAATGAATATATTTCCTTTTGTATATGTACAAGACCCCAAAAATACCTCCTAAATGCAGCTAATTACAGCTCAAAAAGAATTAAACGTTAGTCTTTCACCAATACCCAACAGATAAAAAATTGTCCCTCTGCAATCAAACTCACTATCCTAGAAAATTTTCCTCTTATAACAATTGAAGAGTTTCCCAAGAATTCATCCCAAATCTTAAAACTTGTGAACAAAAATCTTAAGACAACTAACAAGGAGAAAATAATATCCCCAAAAAAGCAAATGAAAGTTTAATCAATATGTTGTGTATGAAACAGTTTTACAGGACAAACTAGATAATGCCTTGTCTAAGAACCTTACATCTTAAAAGAGTCAAAAGAACAGAAGAAGGGCCCAAACACTCAAAAGGGCAATACCCCATTTACACAGAAGTCACAGTTATCAGCAACATTACCCTCACAGACAGTAAGAAAAACTAAAACCAATGCAAAGACTGTAAAAGGAATCTGTCTTTGCAGATCCTAGAAGAGAGGCAGATAGGTCTAAAAAGCCTGCAGTCTACAGAAACATAAGTGAAAGACAGCTATAAGAGATAGGAAGAGGGAAGGTTTGTTATGTCATAACTCGTGAATTTGTGTTTTTCCAAAAAATAATTTAAAAAATAAGTAAATAAAAATAATCCTGCGTTCTGCAAGTAAAACTGTCAAAGAGTTGGCAACAAAAAAATGATAGAACATTTATAATTTTTGTGGGTCAGATGTCATACTCGTATCGTATGAGCTCTATCTCACACATCCATGTGGGATGAGAATGTGGGTGGGTCTAAGTTTGTCTGCGTGAACATGTGAATTTGTCAGTCCAGAGAGGAAGAAAGAGATAAGTGGATTTATGTACTGGAAAAAAGAAGCAAATTATTATCGTTAATTTGTATTGAGTATCTATTTATTATTTTTTTTTCTTCTTCTTCAGAACACTTGTCAACTGCTCATTTGAACTTCCAAATTACTCTCAACTCACTAGATTTTCAACTTTTGCCTGATTAATCATCAAACTTAAAAGTACATTGTACTTTTAACTTTTTTGTTTTTTTTAAGTTAGGCGAAGGATATTTTTATTTTTTATTTTAAAAAAATTAATTTTATTCTAATTTATTAATAAAATTTTGATAGATTTAATTGAAACAATATATTAACAATTTTGTTTAATTTAAAATAGTGATATAAGTATATTATACAATGTACATATATTAAATATTAATAAATTTTTAAAAAAATAAAAAAGATATAGCACCGTTGTAATAAATTTAATAAAATAATTAAATAAAAAGAGAGTAACCGGTCAATAGTCGCTGTCATCAGTGACCGATTGATCGCCAATGACTAATTAATATTTGATTTAAAATTAATGTTATTAAATTTAAAATTTTGTGATTTATGTAATAGAATGATATTTTTAATCAGTAGAGCACTGTAAATACACCAAAAGTGAGAAAAATTATGGTGGTTGATCGCAACCATCGTCATTCATTGTCGAAAGACAGAATGATAGCGTGCACCGCCCTCCGTTCGACGGAGAACAGAGTGACCGCCGCTAACCACCTCCGACTAGTAGTCATTGGTGAATGAAGGGGCAGTGCAGACAGGGAATGGCGATGGCCACTGCCAATCACCACTTTTTTTTCTCCACTTTTGGCACATATGCAGTATTCCGTTGATATAAAAAGATCTCTCATTGCATAGATTACAAAATTTTAAATCTAATAATATTAATTTTGAATTAAATTGTAATTAGTCACCAATTGCCACCTTTTTTATTTATTTATTTTATTTAATTATGTCAATGACTAATTTACATTGATACTTTGTGTCAATCCATTTTAAATTTCTATATAGAATAATTATTTTACCTTTCTAGTGTTAAAATTAACAGATTTTATTAACAAATTAAGATAAAATTTAATTTTTTTAAATTCGTAGGATAAAATAAAATTAAAAATTAAATCAAATTCAAAAAACAAAAATGTCATTTGTCCTTTCAAGCTTCATATTAAAATTAGTCCAATGGTTAGGTTATTTTTCGTTGTTGCAAGTCCCTCATTTTATGCCAATATTCATATATGTTGTAAAATTGCAATCCAATGAACATTTTGTGTTACAAAGTGCAAACACTTGTATTATTTCAGATAAAATATTTCATTTTGGTAATGCTATGAATGGTCTAACTCCCACCTGACATGAGTTATGAGCCAATAGCAATGAGTGGTTGTGGCTACTAAAACTTTATATGCATCTTTGAATGCCAACTTGCACAAGTGAGAGCTGATTAAATTACAGAATAAGGTATGAATTGGGAAACATATGTTTATGGTATGATATGGCATTGTACATTTTTTGTTTCCTATTTTCGACACACTTTTCCGTATTTGATATTCTTTTGTGTATGTAAGTTTGGACAAGATTTGATTTTCTGAACCCTGGTTTTTTTTTTAATATATATATATTTATTTATTGGAATGGTCAATGATGACGGGGCAATGGCAGTGATGATCCTATTCCTATTCCTATTCCTAGGGATGAAGAAATAGTAAGAGTGAACCTTGATGCTATTATTTGTCTTAATTTTCGGCAGTTGAAATGAAAAACTTTTTACTTCTCTTTACATTTACACTTGTTTTTTCATTTTCAAATAAAAATAAATAAATAAAACTAATTATTTTTTTTTTGACATAAAAAAGAGAATTTAAACTCAAAATCTCCGATAAATTTATTGTCAACAATTTACCATTAAACTATTAATATAAATACATTGAATGAGTTTCTACGAGTCAAGTTTAATAAATTTATCATGTACAATTTTTTTTATAAAAAAAATTAACATATATGGAATGAGATTGAGATTGAAACTTAAAAAAAATGAAAATTTAAGTAAAATACAGAGTAATTAGAATTTTGTTTTTATACTATTTAATTAATTACTTAATTTTAAATTTTAAATTATTTGATAGAGATTCATTCTAATAATAAAAATAAATGAAAATCATTATATAAGAATAAATATATACACTAACTTATTTGTATTTAAAATGTAATCATAAGAGCATTAAAATTAAAAAAAATATATACTTGAGAAATTATTGTGACCACTATGTAAAGAGTTTTGTCCTCATTGTCAATTATCACTTGTTAACAACAAAGGCACTAAAAATATAGGGAAATGCTTCTATGCTTTAATTGTTTTTTTTATCATATAAAATTAATATTTTATATAAAGTAGTTGGAGAATAATTACAAAATGACAACAAAATAAAAACACAACACTCTACGTGGAGACCATTATGTCAAAAATCATCCATGTCCTGACCCATTTTCATATATTATTATTAAATTATTTATTATTCAAGAATAATTGATTTCAAAGACTAATAAAAAAAATATTGATAATTTTTCACAAAAGGGTATTTGGTTAATGGCTGCTGCTGCCGTTGTAACATCTAGGTTGAATTCATGGGTACCAAAAAAAAAAAAAGTACATTAAAATTCAAACATGGTAAATTATTTATAATAAGATTTCTTGGGCACATGACTGCCCACAACTTCTATTCATTTTACATATATATATATATATATATAAATAATTTAATAAATTATGTAACTTATTATAAAATAAATAATATTATTATATAAAATTATTTAATTAATTTATTATTTTTACATAATTTATAATATATTATAAAATTTTAATAAGTATTCAAAAAAATTTCATATAATAAATTATGTAGCGGCTTAGATCATTTTTTTATATATATATAAGTGTTCTTTGGGTTGAATATGTGCATATTTTATGAATTAAGTATAAACATTCATTTTTTATGTTCTATGATAACTAAGCATCAGATTTTAAACAATTCAAACGCCTTGATTAGTTGTACATATATAACACCAAGAAATTTGACTTGTTATAAGAAGTGATGTCCAAATTGAAGAATGAACACACATCCACACAAGAGAAGAAAACATGCATATATATGGTGTATAAATATGTCATGTAAAAATGTAAAATATAATATAATGGACCAGACACATCCTTCATTACCTAGAAATGTTCCATGGATTTGGAATTAAAAGCTTGAAATTTGATTGAACAAAAAACTAGCTATTTAGCTACTTTATTCAACTACTTATACATGTTAAGCTTTAGAAGAGGTGTGGTCTTATCCAAACCAGACAATTTGTTTGTCATGCAATTATTTATAAACTGTGACAAAAACAGATTTTGAAAATAAATATCTTTATATTATATGTAGTATATATTGAGAATGATCACCTGGCCATGGGAGCTTATATTTTATCTCTATTCTAACACAAATTTGTTTCTTTTACTAATTACTTGTCACTTTCATGAATCATGATCAAGAGGAAGATGAGATCGCATTCTGAACATATTTTGAGAGATTGTCAAAATGCAGTGCGATCATTTAAATTTAAATTTAGTAGGTGAAATTTCTCACTCTTATTCAAAACAAGAAAGATAAAATACATTCATGAAATACCCTTTTTCTTCGTTCCCAAAATCTGCTTTTCAACCAATTAATTTCATAATATATAGTTAGGTTTCTTTGTATATAAACCATACCATAAAGGAGGCCTGCTAGGTAAACACACATAAAATAAAGAGATGTCGTATTATACCCTTTTGCTTTTCCTCTTCAAATAATTACTTAGTGTTAGTGTGTGTTATTTTTCCAATTAATTTCTTGATAGCCACCGATCCCCACCAATGTCCATTATCATGCTTTCCATGCAAATAATAAACATGCATCAACTTAAAAACTTTTGAAGGGGATTGAAAAGTGATGATGATTTATAGCTTAAGAGAGAGAGAGATAAGAGGAGGAGATTCAATTCCATATGAATGGCCAAGTGCCAACCCCACAAATGCATATATAGATAGAAATGAAGAAATGAAGAACATGTGGTGTGCCTCAACTCCATTAGACAAGACCAACTAGCCCATCCCAATCATCATAACCCCTAACCCATGTTCTAAGGAAACCCAATACATTAATATTACTCATTCATTCATGAGTCATGAGTCATGAATCATGATTCAGATTCACCCCTACTCTTTGATTGGCTCATTATGCCCCTACCTTTTTAATTTCCCCCTTATCCTCCACCAAAATCATTATGTGCATTGACACATCAATAGAAAGTATGATAGAACTATATATGTATAATCATTTAATCAACATGCACGGTGGGACTGGGATCAAACAAACTCTACAAAGTTTTATATATCTTTATCTAATCAAAGAATGATAAAAATGCTCCAAGTCATGGTAAAGAATTGTATTGATAGGGGCGATGCAGAGAGTTTCTAGATTCCCAAAAGTATGTGGAATTTAGTGAACATGAAACAAGCTGGGAGAGTAGTATATCATAATTCATATACATGTTGGAGCCAATATGATATAATGATGGTCGAGAATTATAACTAGTTAATTAGTATTCATGCATTTCACATCTAAGCTTGGGCAATAAGAAAAAGTGAGTATGCAATTGAAAATTTAGCTTTACTTCTAGTAATCTAGTAAAGTCAAGGAAGATTAATGTGACCTACCCAACTAAAACATCAACATCTTTGTCACAAAGGATTCATTAATGGTTCACATAATATAATATAAAAGCAGAAACCTCCTAAACAGAAACTAATAAGATCTACTCTATTTGCTTTTATGCAATTAGTGCACAGGGGTAATCCAAAGAGATGGGTGTAATTATAAAGTCAGCCAAGTCAAGCAATCAAATTGCCAGGTCATCAGAATCTAAATGCATCTTAAGGGCACATGCCAAGTTGTTGATAATTAGAAACACACCAACCCATTTCATTTTCATGAACGAGTCAGTACCTAAAACTTAAAAAGACAACAACTATTTATTATACATATAATATATATATATATATAAAGCTTAATTATGGCCCTTAATTAACTACAATGGTTAATTAAAATGGGTATTTAATGGGCTTGCTCCCTTTAGCTGTAATGGGCCCCCAAAGGAACCATTTCCTTAATTAACATTGTAGGCCAGAAAAGAAAAGGCTTTTTTAAGTCCTGGTGGCCCCATGAGGTGTGAATATTTTAAACAAGCAGTTATAAATCATGATCATAACTGCTCCCTACAACAGGTTAGGCACATGGAACTTTGTATAATTGTGATCTACTCTTTGCTATATGAACAAACAAATGAATATAATAAGGGCAATGGCACATGAGAATTTAGATCTTTCTCAGAGGAATATTAGGGTTTTCTCAACATTCAGTATAATACCAACTACCTGCATGAACATGAAGATGATGATGGCGACAGTGAAGAGGATGACAAAAACAATATGTGGATTCTATGGACCAAAATGGGGAGTTTGATACTTTGTATATTCCATTATTAACAGCTGATCATGATCTATTCTATTGCCCTGCATGACTTTGAATCTGTTTGCTTGAAATTTGCAGTTGGGTCCTTTTGTAAGATATAAGAAATGAAAATGGGGGAAAGAATCAGGAGGATGCTTCTATCTGATCAACATCAAAAGGATATTCAGAAAGTACAAATAATGGCCATGTTTTCTTTTGCATATTCTGATGTTATTAACTAGCTCTATTTTTTAACCAAGAGGTCAAACTATAGGAAAAAGCAATAAGAATACAGTATCATTCACCCTGTGAAGCAATATCTACCAATCACAATACAACATAATGACAAATTTTATTTAGGTCTCATTTCAGTTAATCCTCAAAAACAATCCTTTTTCTTTACGTTATTTAAATTGCTGCTTCTGAATTGTTGTCTCATCTAATTTTCGGATTTTTCATTACATTTGTTGAGTTTTCTATTGCATTTTCTAATTTATAATATTTCAATTTCTCAAGCAATTTGGAAAATATGACATGAACTCTAAAAATAAAACAGAAAACTTAACAACAAATGGCTGTTGTATTATAGTTTTACTCTATTTTCATACCCACGATCATGTTGATGGCAAGCTATGAAAGAACTTTGGTTTGCCAGCCCACCACCCGTCTTTCCCTTTCTATGTCTGAAAAAATGAACTAAGAAAATTCAGCACATTTTAATTAAGATGAGGCATGCATGAAATAATTGACATTACATCGCCCGAAGCTCTTCACTTTCAACCCAACAAAATGTGTTGCCACTATAAGCAGACTGAGTATCTGAAAATTGAAAAACTAGTCAAATAATTATAATAATAAAAAGAGGCTAAAGCCTCAACTTGTTATTACAGCACTTGCATGCCAAATCAAACCAACCAAAACGATCCTTTTAACAAGCTGTTTGCTCAGTACAAGTGTCGAGACCTATCACTGTTACTCAACAATACAAAACAACATGCTGTTTAATTTCAACAATCAATCGTTGCAGGCAACAAAAATTTGCTCATCTCAGGTGTAGAAATCACCATGGTAAAACTGCCAAAGGTTATCAGACTAAAAACAATACAATTAATAAAAACTACATAATGAATCTGACTATGCTTCTGAATTTCAATGACTTGACTTTTGAGAAAACCTATTTCTATTGTCACCTTGGACGTAAAATAAAATTGGGGAAGTGTTTCTCATGAGATCCTGCAAAACTCCATTGCTATTGGCAAGCAGAAGAAATATTGCCCTCATTAAGAGGTTCAGGTGACTTGGCATTGATAAACTTTAACCAGTCATAATGAGGTGGGTGTGGTTTGGTGTGGAAAACCTTACTATAGAAATCCCAAGATGGGTGTGATTCTGTAATAGGTCTTTGACCAAATGGATGTTGCCGAACATACTCTTGAACATTCTTGGCATCAGCTAGCCTTTCTAGATATACCCGAAGATCACCGCCAGGTCCTGTTTTGAATCAGGTTAGCAATAGCATTGTCAATAAATATGACCTTAAATAAGAAGTCAAGAAACTGCAATATGGCACAAAAAGAAAAAAACAATAAAGTGTTTAAATTGGATAACAATCCTTTAGAATAGTGAACCACCAGTAAAAACTGAATTCAGTAATAACAAATTGCTAAGGATAAGGTACAGACATGGGTCAGCCTTCAACCTACAAACATATGGGCAAGGTCAACTGCATGTCCCACAATCCTTGCTGTCCACAGTCAATATCTTTTAAAAGTTGTACATTTATCTACCTGGGTACCTTACAGTTTGGAAAAAATTAAAAAAAGATTTCCATCAACTTCTGAGTATGGCTCACCTAATGAAGAATCTCTTCTCCTGTAATCATATGAGTAGGGAAATATTGCAGTGTACGCCTAAACAATAAACAGTGATATAAATGAAATTAGCATACTACTTGAGATATAATCTAAAGTTTTGAACAAGCCATATAACCATACATGTAAGAGAAAATAGAGTTTGGAATTTACTGGATTGCACAAAGCTTTGTATGGCGAATCATCCAACAATAAGGTGTTTGTTGCATCATACTCTCCCTTTTCCCATGGAAGATTGGACTCAAATTTCTCCCACAATTTTTTTAACTCCTTCAGAACCAGAGGTTTCCTCTTATTGTCAAGAGTATTGAGCCCAGTTTCACTACAGTGGGCTGCATCCTGCATAGAATCAATCATCATAGGATTATATAATAACTTATAACAGAAACAATTGTATACAAAAAACTCAGGCACCCAAACTGTCGGTCAAAAATACTGTAAATAATTAGTAATATTCAAAACAACAAAACAATAGCAAGATATGCAAAAACTGGCTTACCCAACAGAAGAGCAAATTCTGCCTAGAATCACCCATAAGATAGTCCATTACTTTTTTCACATTTTTCCTGCAAAACATTAAGAAGCATGATAATGATATAAAGAATATCATACAGCAATGCTGAAGGAAATATTTTTGAAAAAAATGTACCCAAAGTACAGAAAGGTAAACAGTTGAAAAACTATAATCGGTAGATGGAAGAATACTTGATTCTTGATGACCAAACTCCTACATTGAATCTCTCAAAGCAAAACCGCAAAAAATTGTTACAATATGGCCTCTTGTACACTGAAATGGATCAAGTTAGAGTTAATGAATGACAGAGAATAAAATTAAAATATTTTGACTAGAAATAAATGCTTATATGATTTTCACCTGCTTTCTTTGACACCATTATGTCTGGCTTATATTGACGATTATGGCCTTGAACTATGTCTGCGAGGAGTCCATTCACATCAAGTACAAGAAGTTTTTTCTTAGAAAGGCCAATACATACTCTTTCAGGTGAAGATTGTAATGTTTGTGGAAGATTTTCTTCTTCACCAGTGCAACCTAAAACAACATCAGCTTTTATTACACCCAATTGTGATGGAGGAAATATTTCTTCCATCTTGGTTTCTGCCTCCACATTCTTCTTCTTTGGGTGCTCACAGCGACCGTCATGGCCAGATATATTATCTTCGTTGGGATTAGATGGAATTTCATGACCCCCATGAGAAGCATCCTGCATAATAATCTGGATCTTATCTAGTTTATCACTGTCTTTCTTTTGAAGATGTGTTTCACAAAGCACAGACACAGTCTTCACTAAATTATCTGCACTATTATGTCTAGTACCATCCTCCTTAATGCAATCCAAACTATTTACCAAGTTAGAGGCATTTCTGTTTTTCTTCCTAATGTAGGTTTTGACTTCTTTCTTCCTCTTAAATGTTATAATGTTTCTTGTTTCAGGCAAAACAAGATCATTCACAGTGTGGACATCACATTTCTCCATTGAACTTCCATTTGCACTCCCTGAAGAACAACTTTTCTTTTCAGACACTCGAAAATGTTCCTTCACTGTTGTCAAATCCAACTCTGCAACTTTAGGTGCAAGCTTCACATCCCGATTCTCCAAATGCTTTCCACCATTAGGCATTTGCAAACTATCTCCTCTATTGTTTTCATTGGTGTTATGCCCATTAAACAACCATATTCCTCCAGTAGGTTGTTCCACTACCAACTCATTCCTTGGGCATTCGTCAACTAAAGGCTGCAGAGATGGGTCCTTTTCTGGAAACATATTCTTTTCTAGAGAATTATTTATGGGAATAACATGATGAGGATTATGTTTAAGGGCATTAAGAATCTCCCTGCGTCTCTTTCTCCTCATTCTCTCCTTCTGCCCTCTGCTTAATTTCTTTATGGATGGAGTGGCTGCCAAATCCATTTTCATGCTTGTATCACCCAAAGCCGCTACTTCTATGGGAGAATTTTCTGAAATAGTCTTTTTCATTATATCAACTGAAGACTCTGTTGTGAAAAGAACAGTCATTGTTTTAGAAGCAACTTCTTGAACATCAACACCCATATTATCAGTTTGCAGGGCATTATGCTTCTTCTTCTTCTGCTTTCTTTTCCTCTTTTTCTTATTCTGAGAACACATCAAATTGGAATTAGGTTGTGCCTCTATCAAACCTGGGTTAGAGCTAATATCAACTGTAAAACCTACACATAAATTTCTTTCTAGGGGGATATCCTGCTTTAAGGAAGCTCCATCAGGACAATCATGACTAGAATCAACATCTGCATGATCAGTTTTAGAGGCATTACGCCTCTTCTTCTTCTGCTTCCTTTTTCTCTTTTTCTTGTTTTCCGAAGATATCAAATTGGTATCAGATTGTGCCTCCATCAAAAATGAGTTAGAACTAATATCAACTGTAGATTCTGTACAAGGATTTCTTTCCTGAGGGATATCCCGTATTAAGGAAGCTGCCCCAGGACTATCATGACCAGTATCATTACTGTTACATAAAGCATTAGGCTTCTTATTCCGTTTTTTTCTATTCCTATTTGCTGCTGATGAACTTGATTCAGCGTTATGCAGAGCTGAGTTAGAGCTAATATCAACTGTAGATTCAGCACAAGAATTTCCTTCTAGGGGGATATCCTGCATTAATGAAGCTGCGCCAGTACAATCATGGCTAGAATCATTACTATTACATAAAGCATTAGGCTTTCTATTTCGCTTTCTTGTCTTCCTCTTTGATGCTGATGAACTTGATTTTGCGTTATGCAATTTCATCTCCTGATTCATCTTAACAGTAACACTAACCAGACACCATATGTATTATCTTTTTTCACTACAGAAAATACTACTTGAACCAAGTTTAGAATTTTCCAGAACTTTGGTACACTAATTCAGGAATATTCCCCTCTGTGTTCTTAATAAAATGTATCTCCTTTGCAACCTCCTCCAAATTAGTTTAAAGAGAGGCATACTATTATTTTTCCATATGCTTTTCCTCACATTATTGCATCCCTTTTCTTGGCCAAAAAAACCTGCAAGCATCAAAAGAATTCTTTCAAATTTATGTAAGTACTGAAGCTCCTATACAGAATCATGCAATATAACTATGGATCCAAAAAAACTCTTCTAATATTTCTCATAGGTATATTTAGGAATCACTAAAGAAACAAAACGTGTTAAACTGGGTGAAAGCAGCACAATTGACTGCTGTTGTGGGAAAGTTTTCAGAAGTACAAAGCATATGAGATTTATACCCAACATAAAGTCATAGAAACAATCTATTTATCAAGAAGCTAATTTAAAAGTAAGAGGGGACGAATGCAGATCCTTTACCCACTTCCAAAGCATAAATAATAACAGCATATAACAGAAGTCCATTAGAGCAGAACCAATAGCAAACTAAGGTTTCTTAAGAATAATAAGCTGTAGTCTAACATATAAAAGAATGCATAGAACAACTAAATAAATACTAATGCAAAAAAAGAATTTTTTTCTTTTTATAAAAAAAAAAAGGAAGAAGAAGAAGGATTGTAACACCATTAAGTTATGATTGATATCACATTGGCTCATATCATATAAATAAATTTAAGAGATAAATGTAGGCTCTTTTTCAGTTTGGGCGAAAAACAAATCGGTACACAGGCACAAGCCTATGTGAACATATGCATGTATTACATCCATGTGTAAAAATATACATACTCGTAACCAATTAATAACATGTGATGCTTCAAGTTCAAAGCACATTCAATGAATTAATTTTCTGATTTCATATGAACTTATCAATTTACAATTGAACTTCCGCATCAGCAATCATATTGCAGATGGGTCGCACCACATTCTAATAGCCCAAAATGAGTGGATCACTATTATACAACCAAGGTTTCAAGTTTTGTGTGAGAGTTTTCAAGTTTTTTGTTAGTTTCAAATATGGTTCAACTCTAGTGTTGTCTTTTTCAAGTTTAGCATGAATAGTTTCAATCATTAGTTGGTGTATGTAAAGGCTACACTGGCTGTATATTTGCCAAGTCCTGAAACAAGATATTAAACAGTTCGGACATTTTTTAAAAGTCAGCTGCAGATTTTGCAACTTGCAATAGACAATCACTACATATATAATATAAAGGCCATTAACACTCCCTTAAATTCTTATCTTAAGCAAAATGAGAACTGCATAGAACACTGTCCTTTTCCGATATTTGGATATCTACTAAGTTCTTAAATTAAATCAAACCCATTTTACTTCAGCAGCTTGGATCAAATATTATATGGTAACAAAAAATAGCCTGAAAACTGAAAACTTTGTTTCTCCGGAAGCTTAAGCAAGCATGCACTGTATAATACCCAGCCTTTTCAAGTTTTAACCACAAATAGAATTGCGTCATCCCCTTTTCAAATCTCTTGTCATTTGATAGCAATTAGAAACCACTTAATTTTCTTTTCTTTTTAATTCTTTCAACTGAAGTTCAAGCAAGCAACATTTTCATTCGATTTCAAAAAACAAGTTAAAATTCAAACAACACTATGAAAATATAATTTTCATGGTAGAAATTAAAAAAAAAAGTATCAATTAAGCTGGAAATGCAAAAACTACTAGAAACTCCAAGTACGTCGTCAAGTAGATTAAGAAACAAATACTACCAAACTTACAATCTAATAATATAAAGAGACTACATATACATTCACAGCATGGTTTTATGTCATTCGAGCAGCAATTGTTTGTCATCATTTCTTCGTTTGTACATAAATCCTAAAAACTTCCAAGCCTTACTACTTTCAACAAAAAAAAATTTTTTAAAAAAGTTGGCAACAAGTCCAAGAACAAATATAAAACTTAGTGATAATAATGAAAACAAAAGAGGGAGAAAGTGAAACCTGACGAAGCTGAAGTAGCAGGAGAGGAGAGGACGAAATCTGAATGAAGGAAGCAATTTGTGTTCGTATTACCGAGACTTTTCACTGTGGCCGCTCTCGTGAACGGAAGTTGCATCACGAAAACACCTCGATAGTTCACACGAGAATTACAGTTATAGACTTTGGATTGTCTGATACGATGTCGTAGCCTGTCCAAACCCACCTGAATGGTTTCAACCTACGGGTGGTTATTTACTCGAGGTCGGGTCATTTTTGTTATTGAAATTAAAGTTTTTAGGGTAACATTGAAAATAATTTAAATTGCTAAATTAAATTAGAGAATTAAGGGTGATTCATTTTATGATACTGAAATTAAAATTTTAGTATAATATTAAAAATAATTTAGATTGTTGGATCAAATTAAAAAATTAAGGGTGATAATGATTAATTATTAATTAAATAGATACAAATAATTTCATTATCAATATTGTTAAAACTATCCCAACATTATAGAATAATCCTTCACTCCTTATCAAATATAGAGTGAATCTTTATTCTTTTGTTTGTCCTTGGAATTTTTTATTGTTTCTATTTTATCTTAATTAATTATAAAATCCTAAAATGTAAAACGTAATAATTCAACTTTGACTCGTGATTGATTATTGAAAAACTCCAGTTTGGAATCTCACGAACTTTTTAGAACCATACGATTTTAGATAATTTAAGTACTAAGCAATTTGAAAAATCACTCAAAAAGAAAATAAAAGATTCACACCAATTATTCGAGAAAATGTTATTTATTATAATTGAAGAAATATATAAATTAAGATAATTTGGCATAACGGAAGGTCTCCCTTTTTTATACTACTAACTCTATATAATTAAAAATTAGGATTTATAAAGTTATATAACGATCTAACAACATACACTAAAAATGAAAAAATATTTTAAAATATCTCTACATATTTTGAGAAATATTCTCTCATTAAAATGAAGTTTACGTCCCCTATAACTCATGGGCTTAGCCCACATCCCTATCTAAGTCAACGGGTCTTGTAAAAGTTTTAGTCTGTAACACTTCATAGGTCCAAATAGCCTTTAAGAGGCTTTGTCATACATTAAGTGTTACATAAAATGCTTGAGAAATTTCAGACATGATATTCTCTCTCACCAAATTCACGTAACGCCTCGTAGCATTTTCGCTGGAACTTGAGCACCTTATTCTTCAAACTGTCATAATGTGTTCTTGGATTCTTAGCTTACTTCACTATTAGACAACCCCTTACACTTGACAAAGTACTCTCAATTCGGAGGGTAATTCTTATTTCATATCATTTTTTCATCAATGGTAAGTTTCACTCCTTTGTCATAAAGTACGAAACCCTCAAAGTGGTTGGGTTTGTGACTCATGCTCCGTGTATTTCTTATCCCTATGGTATGGCTTCAAATAGCTTGCATAGAACATTAGACGTAGTTGTAATTTCAAAGTCAACCCCACCTTATATGAGACATTGCTAACTCTCTTGGCGATAGAAAATGGTCATTTGAACTCAAAAACAAGACCTTATGAAGTATGTTGATGTTGTGTTGGAAATATCTTACTATCTTTAAGTCCTTTATACTATACTTGACATGTCACTGCTTGTCTTTGACTTACTTCTTATGCTAAAAAAGTTTAGACGCCCTATATGATGCCTTAGTTGATTAGATGGCTCCTACACCTACTAACTCGACCTGCTTCTACAACTCCCCTAACTTCGTTGGAGAATTATAGTATAATACTTTGGTTAGAGGCTTAAACCCCAGCTTTAACTTAAATTAATGATTGATCACCTCCTTTGGCGATAGTTTCTTCGATAAGGCAATTGACATGACTTTTTTGTGCTTTTTGAGTGCTTATGCAACCTATATTAATAACTCATCCTTACCATTTTTCGCCTTGTGATACGTCTTTCATATTGCAGCTGGATATATCTCTTCTTTGCTCTTAACATTTTCTCTTAGTTACATTGCCGAAAAAAAAAAGTTTATTATTGGTGTTTGGCTTGGATTGCCTCTCTTAGGTTGGTCTACTATGGATACCATTAGAGGTGAACAAATTAAGACCTGGATGGGTTAGGGACGAGACCCGACTAGTCCCGTGTCCCATTGGGACATCAAAATCTATCTTGACCGGGACAAGTTTTGGGACGGGACAGGACAAATGATTCGAGACATTGACCATTTTTTGTCATTGTCCCTAATTAGTCCAATTTTGTATTTTTGTCTAAAAATTTAGTTTTGAAATTTTTTTAGACTTTAATAATTTTTATTATTTTATTAATATAATTTTTTATTTTTATTTTTGATTATGTTAAATATAATAATTTTAATTTTAATTACATTAAAGGTTTTAATTTTTTTTTAATTACATTAACTGTTATATTTCTGATTCAAATTTTAATTTCACTAGTTATATATTATAATTTCAATCTCAATTCTATTTTTTATTGCATTAAATGTTATAATTCTAAACTGACAAATCTAATTTTAATTTTAATTACGTTAAATATTATAATTTCAAATACGTTAAGTATTATAATTTTAATTTTAATTATGGTGTTATAATTCTAATTCTAATTCTAATTTTAATTACATTAAATATTATAATTCTAATTTTAACTTTAATTTCAGTTATGTTAAATGTTATAATTCTAATTTAATTTTTAATTTTAATTATGTCAAACGTTATAATTTCAATTCTAATTTCAATTACGTTAAATGTTATAATTTCAATTTTAATTTCAATTTCTATTACATTAAATGTTATAATTCTAAATTGCAAATCTAATTTTAATTTCAATTATATTAAATATTATAATTTTAATTTTAATTTTAATTACGTTAAATGTTATAATTTCAATTTTAATTTTAATTTTAATTACGTTAAATGTTATAATTTCAGTTCTAATTTTAAATATCAATTACGTTAAATGTTATAATTCAAATCTAATTTAATTTTAACTACGTTAAATATTATAATTCCGATCCCAATTTTAATTTTTATTACATTACATTTTATAATTTTAAATTGAAAAATATAATTTCAAATTTAGTTATGTTAAATGTTATAATTTTAATTTTTAATTACGTTAAGTGTTATAATTTTAATTTTAATTTTAATTACGTTAAGTGCTATAATTTCTAATTTTAATTCTAATTTCAATTACGTTAAATATTATAATTACAATTCTAATTTCGATTTCAAATATGTTAAGTGTTATAATTCTAATTTCAATTTTAATTACATTTAATGTTATAATTTCAATTACATTAAATGTTATAATACGAATTTCAATTTTTATTATGTTAAATGTTATAATTCTAAATGAAAAATCTAATTTCAATTTTAATTATGTTAAATATTATAATTCTGATTCTAATTTTAATTTCAATTCCGTTAAATATAATAATTTCAAATCTAATTTTAATTTTAATTATGTTAAATATTATAATACAAATTCAATTTTAATTTCAACTAATATTATAATTTTAAATCCAATTTTAATTTTAATTATGTTAAATGTTATAATTTCGATTTCAGTTTTAATTTTAATTTTATTAAATATTATAATCTAAATCTAATTTTAATTTTAACTATGTTAAATGTTATAATTTCAAATCTAAATCTAATTTCAATTTCTATTACATTAAATGTTATAATTCCAAATCACAAATTCATTTTTAATTTTAAATATGTTAAATGTTATAATTTCAATTTCAACTACCTTAATTATTATAATTTTAATTACATTAAATGCTATAATGTCAATTTTAATTTCAATTACGTTAAATACTATAATTTCAATTTCGTTAATGTTATAATCCAAATCCATTTTTAATTTCAACTACGTTAAATATTATAATTCTAAATTCAATTTCAATTTCGATTACAATATATACAATTTCAAATTCAATTTTAATTTTAATTATGTTAAATATAATTTCAATTTCAATTACGTTAAATGTTGTAATTTTAAATCTAATTTAATATTAATAGTTTAATTAGTCTTCAATATTAATTTACTTAAATAAAGTCATGAATACAAATTGAGAAAAAATATTTTAAAAAAGAAAGTTTATAATCTATTAATTAACTTGTAAGTTTATTAAAAAATCATGTTAAATTAACTAATAATTTATTAATTAACTAATAAAATTTAGTCTTTAATTTTTTTTAAATTTCAAGTCAACAAAAAATTCGGGTTCGAAACAGAATCAAAATCGGGACATAATTGTGTCGATGAAGTAGTACCATATTAAACTATCACAAGAAATCATCCCAAGAACAACATCAAAATCATTAAAAAGTACTATTAAAAATTTATCTGGTCGCACTAAGTCTCTAATTATATTTTGATTCCTTGAACCACTTCATCCAACGAATTGGCTTTCTTCATTTATAGACTTGAGGTATAATTCCTCTTTCTCTATATTAAGTCTCAAGCTTTCTTCTTTTATGTGCTTAATGAAATTGTGCATGACCTCGATATCTATCAATACTTGAGCCTTTTTATAATAGATGTAAGTTTTAACATACATGAGTGTCTTTCTCATTGGTACATTGACAATCCGCTTGACTTTAAAAGTATTAAGCAGCTGCAAACACTTCATTTGCCTCTACTCACCCACCTCTTGTTCTCAAAACATTACTGAAGATTTCCATCACAAGAGAAGCAATTCGACTTTTGTCATTACCTCTATGATGGTCACAGTTATGCTATTTTCACTTGAACAGCTTGCCTTTTTCCTCTTTGTACTCCGGAGGAATTGCTAGTTGTGGTTGGGATACTTGGTAATAAGTCGAACAACAATGATATACATAAATTTAGGGATTATTTAATAGTAAATAAAATAATTTATGACTGATATTCATAATTAGTAATTATTTCTAAGCCATGTGTTAAAAGGTAACTAATTATTTCAATTAATGTGGACGTTACATATTTTCAGTTATGATTATTTTAAATTGATAATAACAAAATTATAAAATAGAAGAACCATTAAAGTCCGCGAAAACCCTTATTTAAATAATTAAAAAAATAGTCGCACTGACGACAATGACCCCAATAGTAAAAAGTGTATAATACACTTCATTCTCTCAATTAAAGTGGATATCTTAAAGAAGTACAAGGATGCTGATGTGGGTAGGAGTTGCAACATGGCAACTCAGTGTCTGATTGGACTTTCTACTGTTGCTACCTCGCTTCGGGGGTAAGAATGAGATGGTTGCCACTGTCAATCAGTGATTGAAAATATAAAACATTATTATAAGAAAATGGTTACATTTTAAAAAAGAAAATATTAATATTTGCCAAGTTAACATTCTAGTACTTAATTAACGTGAAAGGAACTTGAAACTTCTTCCAATGTTAGAAAACCTATCATCACTATAATAACGATTATCAAAACCAGATAAGTTGCCATCACTAAAATTCCATTGCATGGGAAATTCAAATAAGTATTTTGTACAAATAAAAAAAGAAAAGAAAAAAGAAATTACACTATTGAGATATTGGACTACAAATATACATTCATTGTTGAGAAAAAAAGACATGCCATTGAGAATCAGCTGACACAAAGCGAGAAGGAGAAACCATTCTTCCTCTCATGTGCGTCTCAATTAGGCATCAAAATCTACTACTCACAAATTAGTTGG
This sequence comes from Ailanthus altissimus, assembly GCA_946807835.1. Classification (NCBI taxonomy): domain Eukaryota; kingdom Viridiplantae; phylum Streptophyta; class Magnoliopsida; order Sapindales; family Simaroubaceae; genus Ailanthus; species Ailanthus altissimus. Next base: position 19,467,757 of record OX327696.1, on the reverse strand, counting down.
TTAGTGGGAAAGAAATATAACTTCTAACAAACAATGATTCAGAGGTAGGGTAAATTTACAAAGAAAATATATACAATATTGAATCTAATGGCTTTGTGTTGAAAACGACAGAATTTTCATACTCAGAGATGTATTACATGCGTGTTTCAGAACTTCCTCAGACTTGGCCGAGGTGGAAAATAGGGTGTCATGAACTCCATCTTACATTCTCCTCAGGTCAGCGGGCAGAAAATACACAGGGCTATAACAACATTCAACCAATGAGAGAAAATTTTCCATCCATCCTTGCAGAACTGAAAGGACATAACATGAATTGCATGAAAAAACAGTAGAAGAGATGGGCAATAAGCTTCAACGTGTACTAAAAATATATATATCAAAATATTCTGTAACTTAAAACTGAAAGTGCACTTACCAACTTTCACATTTTGACATACTTATCAACATAACCCTGCAATATGTAATCAAAGTAGTTAGCAACAGATGTGGCTGAAAGTAAAGGTGTTCAGTAAAACCTTTCTTATTGTTTTCTTTCTCTCCCACATGATTTGAAGGAAAGTGATTAAAGTGTTTGACTCAGTATTCTAGCTAACAAAAAATTGGTAAAGAAATTCACAGTTAGGACAGTAAAAAAATTACAATCTTACTTTTCAGAAACCAAGTACTTGACATTCTTATGAGTGCTGTCAAGTGTTAATGAATCCTTCAGCACTTAAAAAATGCCGTGTCACGAAGTATAATATTAAGAAATCAAATGACTAGAATGAGAATCTAAGCGTGTTTTGCCTAAAGATGGACAAAATGTAACAAATGCTCCTATCTACTATCGCATTACATTAAAGGAGATTATGCTAATTCAGGTTAATACACCCATATAACATTGAAAATACTGAAACAATAATTTACCGTCACAAGTTTTGTCAGTTTCCACTGTGATGAGACAATGTATTGATCTATTTTTGCCTGTGACTTGGGTATCTGATGACTCTTCATAGCTCCACACACCTTATCAACGGTCTTCTTAACAATGGTCTTAAATGCTTCCTTACTCATATTACCCTGCTGCCAAGACGGTCTCAGAACCTCCTTTACAAAATCTGCAACGGCAACTTTGAAAAGCTTCATTGATCTGGACTCTTTGTTTTTCTTGCTCTTCCCTGGAGACTTTATCTGATCTATCTCAGTCTCACCCACATTCATGTCAGCTGCACCAATAGGATTGCTTTGGCTCCCATTCTCAACAGCACCCACTTCTGCATCTGCAGTTTCTCCACATTCCTCATTATCCACAGCAGTTGCAAGTGCAACACCCCTAATCTCTTTTTTCTTCTTGTTTTCTTCCACATCCAATGGTTTGTTTGAACCACTGTGCCTCAACATAATATCAGAGTCACTGCTGGGTTCCCACTTCTGAAGATTATTTATTTTTTTGGAAAGGTTTGAAGATGGCTCAATGCTGTCAAGAAGTGGATCGTACTGGTCACCTCCTGACCTAGGAAAATTTTGCCCAACAGCCTTGGCAGAATTTGGTGAGGAAGTTGCTTGTCTTGACCCCACACTGACAACATCAGAACTGAATTTGTAGCTCAGTGGCTGCTCAAAAGTAGATGCATAGGGATTATAGAAGGTTGAATTTCTTGATCCTCTGAAATCAGGTGGATGAGATGACTGATTTGCTTGCTGAATCTCAGGTAGATATCTGGAGGAGGAACTGACAGATGCGGGATGGTGCAAACTGTATGATGGCTGTTGTTGCTGCAAGTAAGGATGAGTCTGAGAAGATGATTTCAAAAGCTCGCCTGGAGGCAAATTGTCACCAGGAAAAGTATGCATTTTACTTGCAGATAATTCCTGCGAGAAGGTTGCAGGTAGATGTGAATTATCACCCTGAGAAAAGGAGCTTGAAGTATTTACACCCAGCGTTGGAAGATGTGTCAAATGATCTTTACTCAAAAGACCAGGGCCACCAAACTGTTGAACTGGTAAGTTGTATGGTTGCATAGGCTTCAACCTAAAATCTTCTGGATGAGAGAGAGATTGATTTGGCCCTTGTGTTGGAGCGTATGCTCGTTGATGAAAATTACCAACCATAGTAGGCAGTTGAGCTGTATATGGTCTTATCTCTGAACCAAAGTCATTCCTAGGAGGCAAGTGACTCTGCTGTAACTGTGAAGAGACAACAGGTGGTGGGGGTGCCAATGGTGTCCAAGAGGCCATTGGTGATAAGGAGAAATGAGACTGTTGGTTAGGCAACATATAAGAAGGAAATCTTTCCCCAGAGGTCAATTGAGAAGCATTCTGTCGGGTCAAATTGTAATCCCCTGGGGGCTGGGTTATATTTTGAGCAACTGCACCTTGTGAGAGTGCACCGGGAGGAGAGGGCAGCTGGCCAGGACGATGTGTAATGTCTGTTGTATTTGGTAATGCTTCAGTAGAAGGAAGCTTATTAACCAAAATCATGGATGTTTGTTCTGGAGAAGAATCAGATACAGAAGAATTATAACTCTGCTGAGGATGATCAGTATTTTGGAGCAAAGGATCTGATAGAATAGAATGAGATGGCTTAGTCACAGGATTTTCAAGGGGGAGTCTGTCCTGAGAAGCATCTCCATGTGACTTCAATATATCAGCATCACGTACAGCCTGTACAGGGTAGGAGGGGAAAGCACCCACCAACATTGGGCATGTAGATTCCACTACTTCCTGACAGCTTTTACTAGTGAAAGCAGTAAGCACTTTTCTCTCTTCTTGAGGCAGCACATGAGTACGCAATATCTCAGCAGCAGCCTCTCCATATCTCCCAGATTTAATTGTGTGAGAATTAATTAGTCGACCATCTTGATCGAAATTACCAGCTTTTGAAGCATCAAGAATAGAATCTTCTCCTATCTGATAAACATGCATCTCCTTTTTAGCAATAAAGCTGCTACTAGCCATATCTTGACATATTTGCATTTCCAAAATCTCAATTTCATGATGCTGTTGATCTGATACTTTCTGTAACTTATGTATGGCATCTTCATGAATATTGGAAATCTTTGAAATAGGAGGAACTTCCAAATACGGTTGTTTGCTTGTATGGTGCTTCAATCCATTACCCTTGTCAGAATCTTGGTGCAGATACCGACAAGATGCTCCACGATAGCACCTGCCTCGTCGGAAGTCGAAACATTCAGGAAGCTGACCCCTCTCCCGCCGCATACCATCACCACTGAACTTACCTGCACACCTAGAATCAGGAGACCTGCTGCTTATTTGTCTTCTGGGAGATCTGCTCCTGCTTCTCCAATTCCTGGGAGATCTGCTCCTGCTTCTCTGATTCCTGGGAGATCTGCTCCTGCTTCTCCGATTCCTGGGAGATCTGCTCCTGCTTCTCCGACTGCTGGGAGACCAGCTGAAAGAACCATGGAATTTAGCAGTGAATCATGAACTGTTAAATTCTAAGACACATAATAAGCTCTTAAGTCTGGGAAATAGCCTATGACATACTAGTAACAAATATTGGCAATCTGCCATTTACATAAACCAATAATGCACATCACGTAGTCCATACCTGCGAGATCGGCTTCGTTTCTCCTTTCTCCTCCATGGACTTCTCCTCCTCCTATCTAGAGGTGATCTGCTCCGGCTTCTGCCTCTTTTACTTTGCATCCTATTGTAGCGTGAATCATCAGAGTCACTCCCACTTGCACCTTCCCTGACCAATCTCCCAAACTCATCTACTTTAAGAGAATTTGAAGTACACTTTGCACCTTGAATACTAGCATTGTCCAGGGGATCTTTCTTCTGGAAATCCTGAGGAGATTCAGCACGGCTAATAGATGTTTGATTTTCACACTTAGCATTAACACGTTCATCAGTTGTTCTCCTAGCGATGGATGCCATGACCATTTCCTTAACCTCTCTACATGAATCTTCATTAAAATTTTCAGCTTTAAGCCACATGTTCAATCCTAAATTTCTATTCGGACTTGTAGCTTCAACTGCAACAGATGATAAATTTTTTAAAGAACTAACAAACTCAGGGTGCAGCTCATCGTCATTTTCTGAGATATCATCAGAAGCATAGTCATGGAGAAGTCTAAAAGGGCTGCCATCTTTCATAAGCTGAGAACTTATCTCAGAATTCAAGCCTTGAGCAGCTGCTGTTGCCCCAGATGGAATTTTGTCAACCAAAAGAGTAGCAGACTGCTCATCAGCTGAATTAATCATGGGACTATAAACTTTTGATGCTGGATTCTCAAATGCTAACATTTCAAGATTGGAAACAACTTTGTCCCCTGCATTTTGATAAAGAAATATCGTTTGAAACATTTTTAAAATGAAACGTATATAAAAGATATCTCAAATGATCAATATGAATAAAGTACTATCAAGCAGAGATTTTCCAGAAGCAGAATAATACAGAAGTTTGGGAACTTTTTGATGTTCTGAAGTCACAGCTTGTAAGTGCTGATTTAATAAACAAGCCAAGCAATATCATTTAGTAAACAAATTTCATATCTTTACTAACTAAAGGAAAGACAATGGGAGAAAGGAAGTGCTTATTCCAGTCATCAAGCAAAAAGTAAATTTTTTTACCCTCTTCAACTGGAACTTGATAAGCAAAAGCGACCTTTTCAGATTCTGACGTATGCTCTTTATGTGACTGCTCTTTTACATCAAGGTCATCGTGAATCAAATCATACCCACTGTTTTTACCATTGGTTGAGTGATTTATCCCCAGGTCATTGCCAGACTGAGTGATATCATCTTCAAACCACCCACAAAAAGGAGAGCAAAAATAGAAAATGAGTAATTGAAGAGAAAAGCCAGACACTCAATACAATTGAAAATCATAAGAAATTTGACCAACTACAGTCTTCAACTAACCAAAGAAGCATTTCACTGAATTATTATCATATTGGCATAAGGTCAGTAAAAGCATATCAAATCGCCTAGTTTGTGCCGGCCAAAAGTCTCAATATCAGAGCATATGACTCCAAACTAGAGTAGATTAGAGAGAGAGAGAGAGCTACAAAGAGAAAGTCAATCCAACTCTTTTTACCAAAGGGAAGAAACATATTTAGCTAGAACTGAGACGACTTTGGACCCAAGAAATGGACATTCTTTTACAAGTATGTCAGTATGAATAGATTTGGGAATTCAACAGCCTTTTCCAATGAGAGTTGTTTCCACATGAAGAAAAATAAGTCATGAGAAAAGTCTAGGAGGACACAAGCCATTTGTTTGATGTTGCGAGTTGTTTGTTTCCAGTGATCCAAAGGAGACAATCCAAGTGTAACTTCTCAACTAATGAACTTGGTTGGACACAATTCAAGAGGGCTAAAACTAAGCTCAAAATCAGTTTGACAAGTTCGCACTCCATGGTCATATTTAGCCACGGGGGACTCCGACTGATTGTTAATTAATGATAGGTTAGATGCAGTCATTGACAGTCTTCAGTGCTTATGTTAGATGCACTTATTTTGCATGAATGAGCAATCAATTCATGCCATTGACTCTGACTGATTGTAGTAACGATTGGTTAGATGCACTGCTTAACAAAGTATTTAGGTTTTCCATGAAGATCTTCTGGGATTATTTTATGTTTTGACTGATTTCAACTGGGAATGGGGAACAATCAAAACTATTTTTTCTTTTGTTATAATTTTCACATTCTAAATATAGCAGAATTCTTGCAGAGGAAGGAAAATAGGCCCAACAAGCTATCATACATAGCAGAGTTCTGTGTTTTTGGCCTTTCATCAAACAAAGAGTGGAAGAAAAAGAAAAAGAAAAGTATATAAACAAAAAAGTGCACATTACATGATAACATATATGCACAATTTGAAAAGATTTAGAGAATTATAAGAATTAGAAAGCAGAAATATTTAGTTAAATGAGCCTACCTTCCATCTCCATGTCTGAATCAGCAGGTGAATAAGTTTTGGACGCAACCTCCAAAATATTTGGTTTTATTAAAGAGTCAGTTCCTGATGGCCTCAAAGGTGAATCATTTTTCCCCTCATTCAATTTACAAGCCAAAATACATTTCTTCTTCACCCACAAAAAATACTCATGTGTAATTGCAGCTTCGCTTCCTGAATCACCACCAAATAAAAAGTCAAATTCTTGATTTCCAGATTCATTTTGCTGGACGAAATCTTCATAGTCAGGACCATTCTTAGCAATAAGCTGACATAAATCTTCAATCTTCTGAACAACTTTCTCTTCTTTTGGCCTGGGTGGAGGTGGAGGAAGATCCAACATCACACTGCCCCCTAATACTAAATTATCTCCAATTGTGGAACCTTCCTGATTTAAGGACCCATCATCCTGGGACACATTAAGCCTGACCTCACAAGATGTAACGCCACAACCCAAAGTACTCACTAGAGAGCTGTGTGGTTGATTGGAATTGGACAAGTTGGAAGCAGCTTGCTGATGCATCAAAGACGACAAGGGAGATGTAAGCGGTGGTGGAGAAGGCTGAATAGGCGGAGGATCTGAAGGTGGAGGTGGTGGTGGCAGGGGAGCCACAGAATGCATATGAGAGTTTCTAACAGTTGACTGTACAAAACTTCCAAATGGATTAGAAGTGAAAGAACTAGAAGTGAGAGGAGGGGGAGGGGGAGGCGGTGGCAGTGGCAGTGGCATATGCTGTAGATGCTGTACACCACCAGGCTGCTGCGACTGCTGATGCACAGGAGCCCGATACACAGTTGTGGGTGGAGGAGGAGGACGTAATATTTGAGGATGATGTGGAGGCATTGATGTTGGCATATGATGCACATTTTTGTTCCCTAAATGCGTATTTGGTTGATCAGTTGAATACATAGGTGGCAATGTGGTGCTTCCATGTACTGGAGGTTGTGGATGTTGATATGGCTGGCTTGTGCTCAGCAAAACATTGGGTGTAATTTGACAAACTGCAGGAGGTGGGACAGGATGACCATGTTGATACACAGGAGTGGCCGGTTGAAATACAGAAGGAGGTGGGCCCGGACGGCCTTGCTGGAAACACAGGGGAACAGGAGGTGGACCAGGCAGATGCTGCTGTGGCTGATATGGTGGCGGCATGGGTGCAGGAGCACCCCTCCCAAACTGAGAATTATAATTCCCCCGACCAAACATCTCAAATGTTATTAACTTAAACTACGGTCCAACTACTAATTTCAGTACCAACTCGAGAACTTTCTTGTACGCACATCACCTTCAACTCAAGCCTTCCAAAATCCCTTGATGAGTTTATAAAGAACTTAACAATCTCATTTGAAAAGCCCAATCAAATAAGCTTATTCTTAAGATGAAACTCACAAAATATACATAATGAAAATTGAACAAAGCAAGCAGACAGGTGATATACATACAATCCAATACATAACAGAGGTAGCAACGATTCCACATTTCTTTCCTCACCAATTGCAATCCAAGCAATGCAAGAATTTCACATAGAAACTACAACACTAACATTTTGTAAACCAAAAATATTCCTCACAAAAATGTCTAGATGCTTGTTTATGGAACATACTATCTGAATATCATTATTATTCTCACTCACTAAACAATTTTTTTCAATTCAATGTTTGTTTCCCAGGAAAATGCAAAAAGAGATAAAAAAAAACAGCACATAGCTGAATTCAAATCCCTAAACGACTCCATTTACTCATTATTTTTAAAACTGTGGTATTCGCATGACACTACTTACCAATGAAGAAAGTAAATCACCTAAGAAATGTTCAGTTTCAATTACTTTCTCGAAATTTCTCAGCAACCAAACATAACATGCAAAAACATAAAGAAAATGAACAAACTCGATACTTACAAATCAAAGTGAGATATGGAGAGACGGAATATCGAAGGATTCTGAAACAAGCTCTAGAAATTGAGAACTGGAAATTTTTGGAGGAGTGTTGATTTATTTATTATTTATCGATTTATTTATTAATTTTAAGAGTTTCCGGTTTTGTTAAGAAACTGAGCAGAGAGGAAGAGGAGCTCTAAATCTAATAAACCCCCGTATTAAGATTTGTTCTTTTTTATATTTTCCGTTCCTCCTATTTTTTGTTGGATTCGTTTAGAGTGCGTTTGCTTGCTCGACGCGAGAATAAAGACTTTATAGTAAAATAAAGGATAAAGCACATTGGACCCGAGTTTTCTTTTCTGGGAAAAAGACTTCTTGTTCTGTGAGGTTTTACTTTTATTACAAGATTGTTTTCATTTGATTTAATGATAAAAAGAATTTTTTTTTGGGGTTAAAAATTAGTGATTTAAAGTTACAAAAGAGTTTTGATTTAGAGTTTGAACCAATGAAAAATTAATAAGAAGTTTAATAGGTAAAGATCGTATTAAAAATAAGTAAAATATAAAGTCGAAAATAAATTTTTTTTTACATTGCGAATATTATTTATATAGCATTGTTCACACATGTATTATTCACATGACAATTTATGAGTATTTTTTATTTTAGTTTAATTAATCATTTTAAGTGAGATTTGAACTCTTACAATTAATTTTTAAATCTAATCAGAATCAGGACACTTCATTCCCATGTCAAAGAATTTATCAGAGACTACGCCATCTTGGCAGTTTAAGAATACGGCTTCACAGTTCTTGGTGGCCCTTTGTTCAACTTGGAATACCCTTTTTTTCACCTGCACTCTTTTTTTCCATTTTCCCAATGGTCCAAACCTGTCTTTTACTTGTTATGGTACCTGTTGGATCTGTATACAATCGCCATAGAATTTCCATTACTTAGAACCCTCCAAAAATTAGAAAAATGTGATGAAGATCATTCAGCCCTGATTTTTCTCCAATGGTTTTACCCAAAAACATGGTGGATAACTAAATTTCAACACATGATTGCAAACAACACAAATGCTGCAGTCCCCAGACAACATCTTTGGTCTGTCTTACTTCTCCAACGAAAGGGTATGATTGTTTCGGATCATGAGATCCATTATTACCCCACTCTCAATGATTACTTCACCTTTACCCTTTCACTAAAGGGATCAATTAAGCTCTGGCCTGAAGAAGTAATCCAGCAAAAGAGAGAACTTGAAAGAATTCTTGCTCAGGAAAACTAGATAATTCCTCCGTCTGTTTGGATCTCCCCAGAAGATGCTGCGCCTTAGGAACAGGTTGAAGATGACTTTGCAGAAGAACTGAATTTTGCCAATATACTCAAATTCCAACAAAGACAAAAATATCATCTTTCACATAACAGAAATACAGATTACTTTACCCACCATCACCATATCCCAAACATGACTTATTATGCCAGATACAGACAAGCAATGGATAACCTTCACCAATGGCCTCAGCTAGCTGTCCCGACATAACCTACCCAATCTCAGCCAGTTGTCCCGACAGAACCTGACCAACACCAACACAATCTTGACTTATCCCTCTTTCAAGACTCCCAACCTTATCCAACCGACACCCAAATCTAAGAGGAAGCCAGCACATCCCTCATCCAGACCAGCTTACCTGCAGAAGATCAAGATATGGTAGACCCACCTTCCACTCAGCCAGAGCCCTCATTCAATGTATGGGAACAGCAACTTCATAAGTTCCTCTCTCACGGATACGACACAAATGAAAGCGACCAGGGAGACTCATTTTGACCTACATTGCTGTTTCTATTTTTCACAGAAACTAGATTCGTGTTGTTCAATCACATCAAAGAGAGATTGACTACTGCTTTATCTTTATGTCAAATGTGCTTTATCTTTCTTCATGTCTGCTTTTAATCTATCGGCCAAAAATCAATGTTAAGACCACAAAAATTCTTGTAATTAATAAAGTTAATTTGGCCTCATGTCCAAAGTCCAGTTATTAGCTTAAAAAGTCTTCAAGTCATAGATGCATTGTCGGCCATTAGTGCCAAAACAGCAAAGTCCCTAAATCCATAAAATAGGCCTTTATTGACTTTTCTTAATTATCTTACCTAACTCATCATGCTTCCGACACAATTTTTATCATACTTACATATCAACATATATTTATTCAAGATTTTGCGGCCTATTGTCCCTTATAAAATGATAAAGTAAAACTCATTCTTTTCTTTTTTGCCTCACAAGAATCGAGAAAAATATATACTTGAACATACTTACACATATGCTCCACAGCTATTATCAATTTGTTTCTCTATAAATACATTATTTTTGCATTCTTATACAAACTCAAAAACATTCAACGATTAGGGTGAGCGTAACAATGGAGGAAACCTCAGCTCGTTAATTTACAAAAATTTGTGTCTTTTGTGGATCTAACCCTGGAAATACTGAAGGTTTACAAAAGTTGCAAAAAATCTTAGTAAGGTATTAGCTGAGCGAAATATACATTTAGTATATGGAGGAGGTAACCGAGGGTTAATGGGGTCTGTGGCAAAAGCTGAACACAATAAAGGTAGTCGAGTTTTGGGTATCATTCGAAAACCTCTAGCTATTTAAAATATTGTAAGAAAAACAGTTGGGGATGAGTTACAAGTCTCATCTATGCACGAGCGAATGGCTTAAATACTTAGGCATGCAAATGCTTTCATAGCTCTACCAGGAGGTTTCAGGACCTTGGAGAAAATTTTTTAAATTATCTCATGGGCACAATTACAAATCCACCAAAAATCCATTGGTTTGTTAAATGTTAATGGTTTTTATGACGGGTTGCTATCTTTTCTTGATTATGCAGCGGGAACACAATTCATCCCACTTCTAGCACGACGGATTCTTATTTCTGCTCCAACTGTTGATCAACTGATTGATCAATTGCAGTATTTTATTCCTCTGTCTAATCCAACATTGCATCAGTTAGATTGGTCTACTCATGACAGTCAGAAGAAGCGTAAGATAGACTTAAATCTCACTCCGTAGCCTCTATTGTATTTTTGTTGTTGTTGTTGTTGTTGTGTTGTTGTTTTCCTTTTCAATAAAAGTTGTTTCAATTGATGTCTTCAATACTCTACTTCTCTATATATTGTCATTGAGACAATTATCTCAATTTGCTCTATGACATGCAACTTATCATTATAAGATATTCAACATCATTCTTGCTAAGCATATTAGTCATAACTTAAAAAAAAATCTAAATGGTAACATTAAGATCCACAAGGTACCATTATCCACAACAACAACAATCTTGGCAGCTCTTGGATAATGTGTCATCTTTACAAAATCATACAAAATTTAAGGAATATGTCAAACTTTTACACAACAAAGCTACAAATACAATCCTAAGGATTTGGCATCTGCTCGGTTCCTTTGACTCGACACTTAAAAGTCCACAGAATCATATCTTAGCTCTGATACCAATAAAAGCTGTCACGCCCCAAACCCAAAAGATTTGACACACGACATCACTTACATTCATTCAATAATACTTAAACATTCATTCTAATTTCTTTCAGAATTATAACAATTGAATTATGACTGGGACAATTAGTAAACCAGAGATACGTAGAGTTTTCTCAGAGATTAACACTTTACTACGTCACCAGTAGCAACTTTGTTACCAGAAGCCTAGAATATATTCATTGCAAATTCTTACTTAAAATCAATCCATTACTACACTTGGTGAAACTTAAACTAAATCCAACCACACACAATAAAATAATACATAAGTATTTATTCAATAGGGACAAATCAAATATCTTATCCCACGTGTCCCCAAATGAAACACTTAGCAACCTAACAACTTAGGGAACCCAAGGAACAGTAGAAGCCTTGCCAAATCCACTAAGTACACATGTACCTTATTTACCTGAAATCACCATAAACTATAATGAGTATAAAACTCAGTAAGCATACTAGTTTTTCATATATCAAAATACAAATACATATATGCACACAATGCATATGTATGATATGCTGTGATCAATCAAAATCATAATCTTATCAAATCACATATCATGTAAGCACTTACACATTCTTTCAAAACATATAATAGGAATACTATCACTCAACTACTACTTAGTAGGACTTACACATCACATATCACATAATGAGCCAAATGTCACTCGTAGGTGATATGCCGTATGAGAAGAATAGTACAAGTGAGGTTTAAAATAACACATATATAATGCTCATACCCGAAGGTAAAAGCCAAACCCTCACCCTGATCATCGGTGAGTTCTCTCATATGCACCAATACGCCATCACACGAATGTGATGACTCAATTTTCCTTTAGGTACCAATAGGATCATCCCTACATACGGAACACATAACATATACCAATCTCGAAGGAAAGGCCACATATAAAGGCTCCACAAATAACATAAGATGCCTACTAAGTTAACAGTGAGTTCAAGTACCCTCAAAATACAAAATATTTCTCATGGACATATTACACTTCAAAAGCTTTCTTTGTTAAACATATCTTATTTTGAAAGCTCACTATCAAAAACACATGTATGTCATGTATGTCCATGCTCACATTCATAAATACATATCTTCACATTTCATATCAAAATATACTTTGACATAACATAAACATATTCCTAACCACATTCACAAAATCATACAAAACAATTACTACGCTTATTGTGATTTCAGTAAAAAGTCTAGTATACTTACCTCTTAACACTTTCAGCTACAAGGCTTAAATCTCCTTAACCTATCAATGGAGATTAATCCTTTCATAAGCCTCACAATTCACACAAAATACTTTAAATAGCTTACAAAATTATACACAATGCATTTATCACATCAAATTGGTCTAAATACTTGGTTTCTCAAAACCTGTCATTCTGACCACTTACACTTAACAAAATATTATAATACATCAAATGATGTCCAATTACTCCAAAATAAGAATATACCATTCTTGACTCATATATCCTTCTTATATATGAATATTATATCAAAATTCCTACACAATCCATTCCATACACACCATCGAATCCAAACTACTAACCTGACAGGATCAAGATACTTACTGAACAATATTCAATCTCTCAATTTTATAAAATCATATACTAACTCAAAAATTATAAAACTATCACATACTTACTCTTGACACATATCTCAGTATATGATAAATATTTCACTTCCAAATCACTACCAAAAGTATTTTAAAACTATTTTATTTCATAACTTTAAAAATCTGTTAATCAAATACTGTAATGAGCTGATACACTCTAGAAAATCATAACACTTCAACCACATTGATCTAAATTCTCAATTCTAAGTATATCATATTAGACATATAAAATTATCATATTCCACAAATTCGTAATTTTAGAAGATCATTCAGTAGGACAAAAATTATTTTGCACTGTATCATACTGTTCACATAGGAAATTTTCAGAATTTTAGGGTCATTTTGGTAAATTCAAAAAAAAATCAATTTCTGGAATTTTGAATCGATTCAAAGTCTCAGATGATCCTAAACATGTCTAATTTCATATAAACAAAATTCAAAACCAGAATCGAATCACAACAATTTATAAAATTCTTGGATTAAGAGGCTATCAAGCAGAAATTCTACAATTCATCATGATTTATCAAGCTCTCTACATAGATCATCATCAATTCTCACAATATCTTACGAAATACACATCAAATACTCAATTATACATATTTCCAAAAATAAAATATTAAAGGAATTAACTTAATTAACACCAATAAATTGAGAAATAGTTGTGATATACCTCTTAAAATCCAAAATTCCAATTTCTTCTTCTTCTCTTTCTCTCCCATTTCTTTCTCTCTTTTCTCACTCTAAAAGGGATAGCTCGACCAAAATGAGAGAATTAGGGTTTCAAAAGTGTATTTTTATACTAAGAGGCTAATTTTTGATATTTATGAATTTGCCCCTAAAACTTTCAAAGTATTATAATTTGGTCCCTAAAATAAATCTAAAGTCTTGCAAATAAACCCAATGCTAATAGTATGTCCTTAACCTATACAAACACTAATAATAACAATATATAAATCAAGTATCACCCACATATAAATAAAATACGTATATATATATATATATATAAATACTTATTCTTACCGGTTGTGGATATTGGGTACTACAGCAACCCTAGATGTTGAACTAAGAACACCGACGAGTTCCTCAAAATCCACCCAAAGTAAGACTAGATCTCTTAAGATGAAACTTGAAGAGTACTAGTTAGCCAGAGATAGGCTAAGGATAACGATAAATTCACTAATCAGGTATGCACAAGCAGATTTAGTTGCTCATGCTTTCAATTCTACTTACACTCTTGAGTTTGATGTGCCTAAGATGTATAATGAGGCTATGAAGAGTGAGAATAGAGATAGATGACAGTAGGTCATAGAAGAAGAGATTAGTTCTCTTATAAAGCATAGTACCTGGGTATTAGTGAATATATCTCAAAAGAAACTAGTTGGGTGAAACTGGATGTATAAAGTTAAAGATGAGATACCGAGGGTAGAGTCTACAAGGTTTAAGGCTAGGCTTGTTGCACAGAATTTTGCTCACAGAGAGGAGATATAATTTCATGAGATTTTCTTTTCAGTCATTTAGCATGCATCCATTAGGATTCTATTAGCCTTGTGTGCGAACCTTGATTTACATTTAGAGCAAATGAATACAAAGACAACTGTTTTACATAGAGAGCTTGAATAAAAGATTTGTATATCACAACCACAATGGTTTGTAGAGCTTGGGAAATAGGAGCATGCTTGTTTGTTAAAGAAGTCATTATATAGGGTTAAAATAATCACCTAGATAGTGGTATAAGAGATTTGATGAGTTTATAGTGACTTGTGGGTTTAGTAGAAGCAAGTATGACAGATGTCTGTACTTTAAGAGTTTGAGTAATGGGTGTGAGTGATTTTAAACCTATGGTGTATGCATGTGGATTTGTGTTTATTATTCAAATATAGTATTGTATCTCATATATACATGTACAACGGATGAGTGGAATACAAATTTCATAATGATACACATAAGTAAACATTACATGTTATCTTATAAATATAAAATACTTCAAGATTGAGAAATAATACATTGTCAAGCCTTTATTATATTGTCGAACCGGAGTACCGGCCTTGAAGTAACCCGTTCATAATTCTAGTTCCTCAACACGGTGAGCTTGAGGAAGCTAGAATAGCAGCTTTTCCAACAAAGGATTCAATTTTTGAATCCTTATTTCTACCTTATAATATGAATGACAAAAAATATAAGAAAAATAGAAGAGGTATTTTTACTCTCAACACTTGAGGGAATTTTTAAGAGAATTTCTAACACTAAGCCTTTCAAAATTCTCTCTACCATTCACTTAACATTTTGCACGAATTTTTGATGATTAATTGAGCAACTAATTGCTCTTTCATTTGTTTATTATTATCTTTCATTTTCTTACCTAATGGCAACCATTATGTTTGCCATTAGTGTTTTATTTATTATTATCTTTCATTTTCTCACATAATGGCATCAATTATGTTTGCCATTAGTTTTTGTTTATTATTATTATCTTACAATAAACTAAATTAAAATAAAACAAAATGGAATATCATTTAAATGAACTTAACCTTAATCTAGACCAAATGAGAAAACACTTTCTCATTATTAAGAAACATCTTAAGACCTACCATTAATAAATGCCACCATTTATACTTATCTTATCATTTAATGAATATTAAATAAATAATTTAATCATATTAAATCATGGTAGAAACACATGCTAATTTAAATAAAAAATTAATTGTTTAATTTCAATTAAATAATAATATCATATATTATTATTATTATTTTATTCAATAAACATTTTAATGAATAAAATAATGATATTATTTGTCCAACAAATAAGGTCATTTTGGTAATTTCTAAATCAAACAATAATTGGCCCACATGTGCCATGTGTCAATATCTCATTGGTCAATTACTAAATTATGTACTTAACTCTTAAGTCTTGACACGTGCACGAACGGAGGGAAACCAAAGTAAATGTTTGGTCTGCTGGAATTTTTTGGATCGAACTATTCAATTCGTTACGCTGCTTCAGTGCACAACAAGTACACTTCATATTGCGGGACTTTCTTCACTCTCGATTTGTCAAACAAAACTATTATGTGAGTCCGAGATCGATGCCACACGCACACATCACAGATATTACAAATCAGTGTAGTAGACCATACAAGTTGAGGTCATAGCGCATATGTATAATCCTTTCGCTAATCATATCTTAGAAGAACAGAGATATAGATCACTACTGTCAAATCTCTATGTGCTCATCCGTGAACTTATCTCCAGACACGTATCTTAATAAACAATAGATACAAATACTTTTGTAATATTGTTTAACCCTGTAGAAAACTCTTTTCCTGGGTTTATTGCTTATGGCTATAAGACTTTCTAAGATATAGTATCTGAGCATCCGAATATATTAACTCATCCATGTGAGTTAATGGATTCTATATTTGTACACACCAGACTTTATAAGCATCGGACCATACCTAGCGACACCCAGCGGTTACACCATGAAAGGTCTGTGACATGTGTGGAATCAAAGTATGATGGATCACTTACAAGCCCATTGTGGTACTCAGGTCAAAGGACCACGTATACTACTTAGCTCGAGAGGACCTTTCATTGACGGCTTCATGGGATGTCTATTGGGTCCTCGTTGAGTCTGTTCAGTATTTAGTCCTTACTGAACACCTGTATGTTATACGAACTTCCAGTAAGTCCATGATTAGTTAAGAACAACCATCTAGACCATCTAGATATAATATACACTAGTCTATGTAAAAGGATTCCACCGATAGACCTGCATCGGTGAATTAAGACCATAAATATATAATTTGATAATAAACTTGCATAATAACATTTCTTAGCACATATTGTAACTCTTATAACTATGTTATTACTAATGTATTCTCAGGTCTTTGTACTGTCACAAACAAGATTCTAACTTTTAGACTTTATTGATTAATATAACATGCTAACTCTTTAGCATTTATAATTTTCAATGATGCTAACTCTTGGCATTGATCTAAACTTCTTTAGATTAAATTTGAACTCTTTTAGATCATATAATATTTGTAGCATCACAAGCATTGAACCATTTAATAATAGTAATTAGCGATTTAATAAATAATAAATTGTATAAATATTACAAAATAAAATGTTCATACTACAATGGGATGGCACGTGAGCATAAATCCCGATAATGAGAGGATGTATTTACTTTTGTATGTAGATGACATGTTGATAGTATATAGAGATATAAAAGAGATATAGAAATTAAAGAAGCAGTTGAGTGAAAAATTTGAGATGAAGGATTTGAGAGTAGTAAAAAGGATATTGGGTATAGACATTGTGAGAAAAAGAAGAGATATTATCTTCTTGTCATAGCAACAACATATACTTAAGATATTAGAGAAGTTTGGTATGTATAATACGAAGGCTGCTCCACTCCTTTGGCTATGCAAACTTTCAGTAGCACAGTTGCTAAAATCTGTAGAAGAGAAACTGCAGATGAGTAAAGTACCATATGTAAGCGTTGTGAGGAGTATCATGTATGCGATAATTTATAAGAGACCGAACATAACACAGGTTGTGAATATGTGTCACGCTCTAGACCTAAAAGATCTAAAACATGACATAACTTATACTCATTTAATAATGTACACTCATAATTAATATTACATAAAATTTCAAACTTGAATTCAACATAGGAATGCTTATCAAGTTGCTAGTAAGTTTAATGCAAAATTAACCCATGACCATACTTGGTAAAACATAAAACCAAATACAACTACACCTAATAAAATAACACATAAGTATTTATTCAATAGGGACAAATCAAATATCTTAAACTATGTGTCCACAAATGAAACACTTAGCAACCTAGCAACTTAGGGAACTCAAGAGACAACAAAAGCCTTGCCAAATCCGCTAAGCACACATGTGCCTTATTTATCTGAAATCACCATAAACTATAATGAGTACAAAACTCAGTAAGTATACTAATTTTTTCATATATAAAATACAAATACATATATGTACACAATGCATGTGTATGATATACTGTGATAAATCAAAATCATAATCTTATCAAATCACATGTCAAGTAAGCGCTTACACATTCTTTCAAAACATATAATAGGAATGCCATCACTCAACTACTACTTAGAAGGACTTTCATATCACATATTACATAATGAGCCAAATGTCACTCGTAGGTGACATACCATATGAGATGAATAATGCAAGTGAGGTTTAAATAACACATATATAATGCTCATACCCGAAGGTAAGAGCCAAACCCTCACCCTGATCATCGGTGAGTCCTCTCACATGTACCAATACGCCACCACACGAATGTGATGACTCAATCTTCCTTTAGGTACCAATAGGATCCTCCCTACATACGGAACACATAACATATACCAATCCCAAAGGAAAGGCCACACATAAAGGCTCCACAAATCACATAAGGTGCCTACTAAGTAAATAGTGAATTCAAGCATCCTCAAAACACAAAACGTATCTCATGGACATTTTTCACTTCAAAAGCTTTCTTTGTTAAACACATTTCATTTTGAAAGCTCAATTTCATAAACACATGTATGTCCATGCTCAATGTCAATGCTCACATTCATAAACATATGTCTTTCACATTTCATATCAAATATACTTTGACATAACATAAACATATTTCTAAGCACATTTACAAAATCATACATAGATAATTACTATGCTTATTGTGATTTCAGTATAAGTCTAGTATACTTACCTCTTAACACTTTTAGCTACAAGGCTTAAATCTCCTTAACCTATCAATGGATATTAATCATTTCATGAGCCTCACCATTCATATAAAATACTTTAAATAGCTTACAAAATTATACATATTGCACTTATCGAATCAAATTAGTCTAATTACTTGGTTTCTCAAAACCTATCATTTTGACCATTTACACTTAACAAAATATTTTATACATCAAATGATGTCCAATTACTCCAAAATCAAAATATATCATTATTAACTCATATATCCTTCTTATATATGAATATTTTATCATAATTCTTACACAATTCATTCTATAAACACCATCAAATCCAAATTATTAACCTGATAGGATCAAGATATTTACTGAATAGTATTCAATCTCTCAATTTTATAAAATAATATACTAACTCAAAAATTATAAAACTATCATAGAATTACTCTTGACATATATCTCAATCTATGATAAATATTTTACTTCAAAATCACTATCAAAAGTATTTTAAAACTGTTTTATTCCATAGCTTTAAAAATCTGTTAATCAAATACTGCAATGAGTTGATATACTTTAGAAAATTATAACAATTCAACCACATTGATCTAAATTCTCAATTCTGAGTATATCATATTAGACGTATTAATTATCATATTACATAAATTTGTAATTTTTGAAGATCATTCAGCAGATCAAAAATTATTTCTCATTGTATCATACTGTTAACACAAGAAATTTCTATAATTTCAAGGTCATTTTAGTAAATTCACTACAAATTCAATTTTTGAAATTTTTAATCGATTCAAAGTCTGAAATGCTTTTAGACATGTTTAATTTCATATGCTCAAAATTCAAAATCAGAATCAAAGCACAACAATTTATAAAAGTTTTGGATCAATAGGCTATCAAGAAGAAATTCTGCAATTCATCATGATTTATCAAGCTATCTACATAAATCATCATCAATTCTCACAATATCTTACAAAATTCACATCAAATCCTCAATTGTACATATTTTCAAAAATCAAAACTTAAAGGAATTAACTTAATTAACACCAAGAAACTAAGAAAGAGTTATAATTTACCTCTTAAAGCTTAAATTTCAACTTTCTTCTTCTCTTTCTTCTTCTTCTTCTCTTTCTCTCTTTTCTCACTCTAAAAGAGGTGGCTCGACCAAAATGAGTGAATTAGGGTTTCAAATGTGTATTTTTATACTAAGAGGCTAATTTTTTATATTTACGAATTAGCACCCAAATCTTTCAAAGTATTATAATTTGGTCCCTAAAATAAATCTAAAGTCTTGCAAATAAACTCAATACTAATAATATGCCTTTAATCTATACAAACAATACTAATAACAATACATAAATTAAGTATCATCCACATACAAATAAAATATGAATATTATACATATATATAAATATTTATTCTTTTCGATGTTGGATAAATGGTTACTACAGTATGTTAAGTAGATACATGATGAATCCGAGTAAGGATCACTAGCTTGCAATGAATTGGATTTTGAGATATCTTAAGAGAACATCAGATCATAGATTAATGTATAAAATGGCTAAGAATGAGAGTGAAATGGTAAAGGATACATCGACTTAGATTATACGGGTGATCTAGACAGTAGAAGATCATTAGCGGGCTACGTATTCACAGTGTTTGGGTGTAGTATATGTTGAAGTTCAGTTCTACAATATGTGATGGCATTGTTTACCACAGAGGCAAAGTATATAGTTGTTGGTGAAGTTATTAACAGGTTACGTATTCACAGTGCTTGGGTGTAGTGTGTGTTGAAGATCGGTTCTACAATATACCTAAGTAAGTATTGGGTGTTCTATGAAAGATCTAAACACATTGATATACGATTTTATTTCATTCGAAAGATTGTTTAAAGTGGTGAGATTAGTTTAACAAAGATTGCATTGTTTGAAAATTCATTTGATATATTGACTAAGCACTACCTTCGGTTAAGTGCGTCCTATGCAAGGACTTAATTAAAGTCACTTCTATGTGAGAGTGACCGAAGATGCGGAGATGAAAGATCTTCAAAGCTTCAATATAATTTTGAATCAATAAGGGGTTTGTTAGAAACTGATGGTTCAAAATTAAGGATGAGATTTGATTTTAAGTTGAAGACCAATAAAAAGTCAGTAAGAAGTCTAATATGTGAAGGTTGTGTTAGGAAAGAGCAAAACAAAAATTCGAAAGCAAAGAATTGTTCAAGCGAGTAGTATTTACACGGCAACTTATAGGTATTTTTTATTTTAGCTCAATTGACTTCTTTAAGCGGGATTTGGACTCCTACAAGTAAGGAATCTTATTCTAACTAGGTTTAGGGTTTTCCTAGGCTATCCAAAGCCTATATAAAGGCTTTATATTGATTTGTAAATGTCATCAAAATAGATCACAACAAGTACAACATAAACACAAGAGAGAAAATCCCTAGTTTACAAAAGAGATTAATTGTGTATTCTTTGTAAGTGCAATTAAGAGAGTTCTTTGTGAAGCTTGAGTTCTTTCTTGTAAAAGGCATACTTTATGAGTTCCTTGTCATTCATTAATAAAAGAAGTGAGATCTTGATTCGCTGTGGACATAGGCAAGTTACTGAATCACGTAAATTCTTGTGTGCTTTCTCCTATTTTCTCCCTCTAGTTCATTCTTAATTACATAATATTATTTGGGTTTATTACTTTTGCTTCAACAATCTTCTAATTATTAAATAAGCAAAAAGTATTATTGTGCTCTTGTATGTTACAAGGATTACCTTATAATGAGTATTTGTTTGAATAAGAATAATGAGAGTATAGGTGTTGTGTGCGTGTACGCCATACAACAGGTGAATGTGTGCATTTTAAACAATTTAAAAATTACATGTATCACATACAACATAACGAAAATATAAATACACATTAAAATAATCTCATTACACTAATGAGATTAGGGGACTCACCATCGAAGCGTGTTTTGAACAATTTAGTTAGGGATGTGGTGGGCTTCTTCAAATTAGAATAATAACTTTCCTTTTTAGAATTATTTGAAATAATTATTATTTTTAATATTTTATTATCTCTCGAATGTATGTTAACTCTTAACTCTAACTTGCCTTCAGAAATCATATATCATAACAATGCTACAATTCCCTTTATATAGCAATTGTTGCCACATTTTTAAGCCAATTAAAAGAAATACAGCGTCTAATGTTTAACAAGCATGACAGTGCATGAACTTTGCATTGTCATACTTGTTTGAAATGATGAACAACAACTTAAGAAAGCTGTCTAATTATATGGAGAATAAATAGCTAAAACTCTTTGTTTTAAAGGCATGTCATGCTTAAATAAAAGCATGACAATGCCATTTACCTTACAAGAGTAACAATTCACATGACAGCAAAAATAAAATATAATAGTTTCACA
Source organism: Ailanthus altissimus (assembly GCA_946807835.1). NCBI lineage: Eukaryota > Viridiplantae > Streptophyta > Magnoliopsida > Sapindales > Simaroubaceae > Ailanthus > Ailanthus altissimus. The sequence goes on along the minus strand of OX327696.1, from coordinate 19,445,647 downwards.
AATAGCCAATTCAAAAATGGATTTAATTTTTATATATTTTATAAGTAAAATATCATTGATAACCCTTTATCAATTAAATAGTAATATTTAATAAATTAGACCAATAGAATTATATTACATGTTATACCCTAACAAATTAGTGGCATAAAATGTGAAATACAATAAAAATACTAAAGTGGCAAGTCTTATTAGTCGAGATCCCGGCTTAACACTTAAACCCTATGATCTTCCTGAGAGACCTTGAAATAAATAATTCAATAATTAATATAATTTAAATAAAACAACAATTGTTTTATCTAAATAGTAGCTATATCTACTAATGCCTAATTTAGTACCCATACAAATTATTGGCACAATTTGAGACATACACTAAGTAAATAAAAGCGTCAAGTCTTATTTGGCATAATATTAGGTTTAACAATTAAACCTTAACTATTCCCCAAGAGACCCTGAAATAAATTCATATTTTTCGAAAACTTTCCAGATCGAACAATTTGATCCGATGTGTTACCAATATGCTCAACGCGTACACTTCATATAGTGAGACTCCATAGGTTCACACTCATTTTCTCTCACGAAACATTTTCGTAAGTCCATAACCAATGCCCCACACACACACGTTATGGATAATACAAAATGGCGAGTTAAACCATACAAGTTGAGATTAATCCATATTCGTATAATCCCCCCATCATTAATATCCTGAAAGAGTGGAGACACAGATCAATAGCCTCAAGTCCCATATTACTCAATCATAAACTTATTTCTTTTAATTCGTATTCCAATAAATAATATATGCAAATTAATTTGCAATATTATTTATTCCATAGGAAACTCTTTCCCGAGTTAAATGCTGATGGCCATAAGACTTCCTAGAATACAATCTTAGAGCATCTAGATATTTAACTCACCCATATGAGCTGACAGATCCCATATGTACATACACCGGACTCCATAAGCATCGGATCATATCCAACGACACCCAGCGGTCAGACCATGAAAGGTCTCTGACATGTGTAGAACCTAAGTATGGTGGATCACTCATAAGTCCACTGTGGTGCTCAGGTCTAGGGATCACGAATACTACTTAAATCGAGAAGACCCTCCACTGACGGATTTATGAGAAATCTATTGGAGGTCTTCATTGTGTCTAATTCAGTATCCAGTCCTTACTAAATACATGTATATCTATATGAACTTCACTAAGTTCATGGTTTGCTAAGATAAACTATTTGGATTATCCAAATATGGACATATACTGATCTATATAAAATCAGTTCCATTCGATAAACCTTGCGTCGGTGGAAAAAGATCAGGAATATTTAATTTGAGAACATATTTACATAATGATATTTATTAACAACGCTTGCAACTATTTGTAACTATGTCATTACAAGTATATTCTCAGGTCTTTATCCCATTTCAGATAAAGTTCTAACTTTTTAGACTTAATCTAAACTCCTTCAAATCGATATAATGTCTGAAATGTTACAAGCATCTTACCTAATAAAATTAATTAGCGATTTAATAAAATATTAATTTATTACATAAGTATGAAAATATTCATACGAAATTGGGATGACATATGAGCACAAATCCCAACAGAGAGATCTTCATATCTAAGAAAAAATAAATAAATAAAATTCACTAAATATTTTTCAAAATAATTTTTTATTATTTTAAATATATTTCAAAATCCAAAAAATTCAGTTTTCATTTATCATTTTTGATAGGGTAAAAGACGGATATATTTTCATAGTTTGGATTAAATGCCTTAAACACCCTTCTAGGTTCAAAATTTCTTGAAAGATTCTCCATCTATTAATGTCTACCATTTCTTTTGATAGATAGATGTGCAAAATAGTACTTAACCCCTGTGGTCACTTTATGAGATGTAACGTTTTCTTTTCTTTCTTTTTTTTTTGAAATGGGGGGGTGAAGAGAAAAAAAAATTGGGAAAAGAAGAAGAAAACATAGGAAATTTGGTTGTTCAAAAAGGATGGTGAAAGTGGGGGAAGGGGAATTTGGCTGTTCAAAAAGGATATGGCCATTTCTTGATTCGTGGTTCTTAAAGTTTTGATTTTTATATGATCTTAATTGGTTGTGTGGAATGGAATGTGCTTGATTTGGAATTTTGAGCAGTAGGTTATGGTTGAAGTTTTGTTTTAAATGGTTGTGAATGATCATTGATGATTGAGGAAGAAGAAGGAAAAAAAAAAGAAGAAAAAAAAAGGTCATATTTTCATTTTTTTTTAAGAACAAAATGAAGAAGAAGAAAAACAATAGAAGAATTTATTGATTTTTTCCTATAAAAAATGTGCCATATTTCTTGATTTTTTTTATAAAAAAAATGGTCATAACTTTTGATTTTTTTTTGAGTCATTTTCATTTTCTTATATTTTTTCAAAAAAAAAAGTGTAAATTTGTAACTTTAGGCTATTAAAAAAAATATTTGTCAAAAGACACGAATGATACCAATGGAAGGAGGCCTTTCAAATTATTTTAGAACTAAAAATATGTTTAAAATACTTTGAGTTCAATTAAGAGGGTTTAATAGTCCTTTTTTCTTTTTAAGAGTATACTTTTCATTATTTTTAAAAAAGTACACTTTTTTGTGTTTTAAATTTAAAAGATAATTGCAAAATTAAATTTCCTTTTTTACATTAAATGCCAATCATGCTCATCCTAAATTATGCATAAAAATATGTAAATAGAAATAATTTAGTAACAAGTTTACAATTTTCTTTCTTAATACATTTAGATAAAAAAAACTTAAACACATTATCATATAAGGATAGAAATTTTTTTTTTTTAAATTTGGATAGCGCCACAGCTGAATTAAATCTGCAAAATGATATAAATAAATATTTGATTATGATTTTTGTTGTAAAAATTAGTCTTTAACACTAATTTCACTTAATAATTAGTATTAGTACTAATCTTATTTGTTATGGTATATGTGCCATAATACTTTTTAGCCTAATATCTAGCACCAAAAATCATATGCACTTTATGAAAGACTTCATTTATAAGTAAAACAAGAATAAATCAAATCAACCACATAATAGAAAAAACAATCACATAAGCACACACAAGGCACAAGAATATATATGGTTTGACAACAAATGCCTACATCTACGATAAATCACTAGATCATTGCTTATTTTTTTTCTGATTTTTTATATACAAAAAACCCTCACAAGAGAAATCCAAGGAATACAATAGTACTCGAACTCTTAAATGATCTACCCAGTATTTTCTTACACTTATACCAGCACCCTCTGGTAATCTTTTGCACTTCTGCCCAGTGCTAGAACTGCTACAGCCTTCTATTCTCTCTCTTGTTGATGTATTGTTAATTCTAATAAATTACAAAGTTTTATATAATATTTAGAAAGTTCCTATAAATCATATTTCTAGTTGAAATAAGAGTCCACGTGCTTAAAATTTTCAAACCAACTTAATCATGCAATTATACTAAAATAAAACTTTTTTTTAAACAGTCATTGCTGCAGTGATGGGCTTTCTAGAATTAACTTTACAGTGTTGAATAGCCAACTTCATGACTTTCACATCTGAAATGTCCCCACTTATGTTTCCACACATTTTCTTGCATCCAACTTCTTGTTTTACACCTCTTTTGTCCATCAATTGCATTCTTAACCACGTATCAACTCTTTTTTAGTCTTTAACTTATAATTAAATTTATCCTTGATTTTGAATCATTAAATTTTTAACAAACTCTTCATTGATTCAAAATCTCTTTAAGAAGCTTTATCAGATTCCATCCATCAATGCTCAATTACTCTAACATTATTTCTAGTTAAGTATTATGCTCAGACTTAACTATTTTAAGGCTCGTGACATTAGTCTCCAAAAATACAAATGTATCTCTCTCCATATAGCCATCGTATTATGATATCCAGAATCACTTAACACCATCATAATATCTTTATGGCTATATTCTTTCTTGCTATATATTCTTTTTTTTACTTATGTCACTACAGTGAGATAATCTTTAATGTTGTCCTTGATATGCATCCTCTTAACAATTCCATGTTAAGACCTCACAGAATTCCATCAAACACATAACCTTAATTGTGCTTCTTACTCATAGACCATTTAAATACTTCTATATTCCTTATTTAAAAACCCTTTAAGGATTTTGCAACTTCAAGTTCTATTCACTAGCCTTCAAGAATAATAGAGTCCTCTAAAAAAGATAAAATCCAGTATTAAATCATTAATCGGTAAGATCACTAGCACAATTAACATTAAAATAGGCTTGTAACTCAGGTGAAAAATGTATTAAAAATAAAGGCCATAAAAAAGAGTACCTTTAACATAACGTAAAATATGAAGAATAACAGCTTAATGTGAGGAACAAGGAGCAAACATGAATTAACTGACAACATAAATAACACAAGCAATGTCAGGACGATACATAGTAAGATATATTAAACTTCTAACCAATTGTTGATAAAGAGTGAGATCTAAAAGAAATGCCCCATCAGATGATTTAAGCTTGACATTAGGTTTTAAAAGAGTGGAGGTGTCTATCAATATTGGTTGTGTGAGTCAATTAGATGCATATTTAGCTTGTAAAAGGTAGTATCCTGTAGAGTCTAAAAGTACTTCAAGACTAAGAAAATAACTAAGATGTCCAAAGTTTTTCATCTCAAAATGTTGTTGCAAGAAACTCTTAAGGTCATTGATACTAGTCAAATCATCTCTTGCAATAATTATATCATCAATATTGATAAGCAGAAGAATACATCCTTAAGTAGTCTTATGAACAAATATTACTGAGTCATAAGCACTAGAAGAAAAAGTATGTTGTTGGATAATAGTGCTAAATTTAGCAAATTAGGTATGTGAACCTTACTTAAGACCATACAAAGCATAACAAAGCTTCCAAACCATATAAGAATGATGGAAATAGCTAGAAGGTAGTTTCATATTGACTTCTTCAATGAGGTTACCTTTGAGGGAACCATTTTTCACATCCATCTAAAATAATGTCCCACTAGGGATAATAGAAACAACTAATAAGTTTCAAACATAAGTAAGATAAGCTACTGGGACAAATGTTTCTTCATAATCGATACCGTATTACTAAGTAAAACCCTTGGTTATAAGATGAGCTTCATATCCCTTAATAGACCTATCTGACTTAATCTTGGTTTTATAAACCAATTTACAGTCTATGGCAATTTTATTGGGCGGAAGTGCAACTAAATTCAAGTATGTGGTTGTTCAAGAGCTTGCAATTCTTCTGTCATAACTTGCTGCCAAACATGGTTAGAATTAGCCTCGAAATAGAATTGAACCTTATATATGAAAAAAGTAGTAGAAAAGTAATAAAACTCTCAAAGTTTAATAAAAAGTGATCTTATCTTAATAAAATGATGAAAAGAGGGAGAAATAGAGGACTCATTTGAGTTGTCTAATATAGATCCATCAAACAATATAGGTAGCTTAGAAATTGGCATTATATTGTCAAGTTCACATGTATGTTGCTTGAGGTAGTATCGGGATCTAGGTTTAGATCAAGAAACATTTCAAAAGTAGTATATATTAAAAAGTTACATGTAGAACGAGATGCCAAGTAGAACTTAACATAGATAAAAACTCTTATGTTTTTAAAAAATCACATGACGAGAGATACAAAGTCGGCTGAAGATGGGATCCCATTACTTATAATCTTTATGTTCTATTCTATATTCTAAAAAACACATAGACGAGTATAAGATTCTAATTTGATATGCTCATAGGGTTGAAGAAAAATAAAACATACACAATTAAAAACCTTGAGAAGATTATAATTAGGTAGAGTGTCAGAAAATCTCTCATAGGGAGACTGGTTTGTTGTAACAAAAGATGGATAACGATTGATGGTGAATACAATAATGAGAGATGATTCTTCTTAGAAATGCTCAAAACAAGGGATAAAAAATAAGAAAAGCGTAAATAATATCTAAAATATGTCTATGTTTGTGCTCAGTTCTCTTAGTTTGTTAAGCGTTCGCAAAATTAACATACATGAATTGTAACCGCAAGTGCACGGGTCGTAAGCAAGTAATAAAGTGATGAGTGAGTATCGTTCCCACGAGGATTGGTGTTCTAAATTAATACTAAGTACTATAGTGTTGAAATCTTAACTTTATCTAGGTTAATTTAGAAAACTAAGTTGAATTATGAAATTAAAGATTGCTTAAAATAAATAATTTAGTAAATAAAAGAGGTGAGAATGTTATGATAAATGGGCCCTAGGGTCTTGATTTCACTCTACCTTTTCTATGTTCTTTATAATTAGTGAATAACGATTATTCTAGTGAATTCATTAATTAAGGGTTTAGAACTAATGTCATTACCTCTCACGAGAGTCAAATGAGATTTTATGCATATACAATCAAGTTGACATTCCTATCTAACTTGTTATCTATACATACATTAAGCTACCCTTATGTGGTTACTTTAATTCTATTAGTCTCTCAACTCAATAAAATCAAAGGCTATGGCTTAGTGCAGCGGTGCTCGAATGGTATTTCTTTCCTTCAAACTTAAAGTTGAAGTTGTTCATAATGGCAAAAGTAAGAGTAAGTAAAAGAAACTTCCCTCGTAGACATTGGCTTAGTGCAGCAGTACTCGAATCGTGAGGCCAAAGTTATTGCTTGAGTTAGTGCCCAAAGCCCTAAATTTGCTTTACTTTTAAACTTCTTTGGGCTGCACTATGTTGTTGGCTCTACTTTCGCTCATTTTTTTCATGCTTTATGAGGTGCTAACTTGCTTTTTTAACATACTACAAGAAAGAAAAAAAAATATATTAAAAACTAAGATTGAAATTAAAACATACAATTCACTTGGATTGCCTTATAAAAAGTGTTTGATTTAACATCTTCAGCTTGATGTCTTTTGGGTTCATAAGGGATCAAAATAGATGTAAAAAATATTTTGAGGTGTATGTCTATCGAAATGTCTCTTCTTAAGCTTCCCCAACTCCATGATCAAAGTTCTCACAGTGGACTCTAACCATTTTAACTTATGTTTTTTTGGCAATGATTCAAAATGAGAATGAATTAAAGAGCTTCCTGGACTTATGTCTACAAGCTTTTATTTGAAATGTGAGCCACACCTCTTCTTTCTTTTCACATTGTGCCTCATTACCTTTCCTTTTATTCGGGGATGAACATCATCCATCTTCTTGACTTGTGGGTAGTGTTGCTCATTACTTTGGCGCATTCCTATAATTCTAAAATATTCATCATTCTTTATTGGCAATTTGATCTCTTTAAAGACCTTGAAGGTGATTGTCTCCTCTTATACTCTCATTTTCATCTCTCCACTCTCTATGTTAATAAGAGCTCTTTCAATAGCTAAGAATAGCCGATCAAGAATTATTAAAACTTCACAGTCTTCTTTCATATCTAATATAACAAAGTTTGTTAGTATGATGAATTTACCCACTTTCACCAACATATCTTCAATGATACCTCATGGATATGTGAGAGATCTATCTGCCATTTGTAAGAAAATTTTTGTGGGCTTTATCTCTCAAAGACCCAACATTTTAATAATGAATAAAGGCATAAGATTTATGATAGCACCTAGGTCACATAAGGCTTTCTCAAAGGTTAAATTCCCAATAGTGCAAAGGATAGTGAAGCTACACGAATCCTTAATCTTTTGAGGCAACTTTCTTTGAAGAATTACACTATATTCCTCCATTAGTCTCACTGTCTTATAGTCCTCTAACTTTTCTTCTTTGACATTATTTCCTTCATAATTTTTTTTATAGTTTGGCATTTTCTCTAAAGCATCCATAAAGGAATGTTTATGTGAATCTTTTTAAAGTTCTTAAGGAAATTATAAAATTGAGCATTTAACATCTTCTTTTGAAAAGCATTGAGGGTATGGAAATTGTGGGTAATGATAGGAGGGTTGTTCGAGAAAGAGATAGAGTTGGGTTTTGAATTTACCTTTTGTGGATTCAGCTCAACTTCATTCTCTTCACCTTCAATCTCATTTGGCTTCAGAGCTTCCACTTTCTTTCCATTTTTAAAAGTGATGGCCTTGCAATGCTCCCTCAGGTTATGCTCCATGTCACTTGGGAATTTCCCAGAAGATTGGTCTTTAATTATATTGGCAAGTTGACTAACTTGCCTCTCTAGTGACTTCAGGGTAGTACTCATGTTGGTGCAATATATCTCTATACTATTAAGTCGAGCCTTATCTTTTTTAAGCCCCTCACTTATCTCAACAATGAAAGTGCATAAAAGATCTTTCAATAATAACTTCTTTTTGGTAATTGGTTGGTTATACATCGGTGGAGGTTGTGGTGCATTCCTTGAATTATCATATGTTAGATTCTTATAATTACACAATCCTGGATTATATTGTGTAGGTACATGGGGTGGCATATTGTTATTTCTATAACTGAAATTTTGGTTATCGTCATATTGCACATGCTTCAGCTCACTACCCTCACCAATATCAAATATACTAGCAATCATTGCCGAATTCTCGTTTGAAGAAGACTCTCTAGCATGGAGTGCAAAAATTTAGTTAGCTAAAGCCAAAACTTGAGCCAAAATTGCAACTATAAGGTCAACTTTATGTATTCTGATGACTTTCCTCATAATAGACATCTCATTCAGCTTTTTATAATTGTTACAAGTCATTTCCTCTAATAAGACTTGAGCTTTTTTTGCGATTTTAGACAATAAAGTATCACTAGCTGCCGCATTAATAACAGCCCTCATTTTTCCATGTAGTCCATTATAGAAAAGTTAAATTTAGAACTAATCTTGGTATCCATGTTGTGGGCACTTCCAGATAAGATCCTTGAATTGCTCCCAAGTTTTATAAAGTGGCTCGAAGTTCATTTGTCAAAATTAAACTCTCTCTCCCTAGAGTTGAGAAGTCTTGAATGGTGAAAAGAACTTGGCGAGGAACTTTTGTGCTAGCTCTTCCCATGTTGTAATGCTTCTAGGTTGCACAAATTAAAGCCAATCCCTTGCCTTATCCCTAAGAGAGAAAGGGAAGAAGCATAGCTGAATGACATCCTCCAAAATCTCATTCATCTTGATAGTGTCACAAATATCCAAGAATATGGCAAGATGCACATTAAAATCCTCACTTGGCAATCCTACATATTGATTTTGCTACAACATACTAATGAGGGATAACTTCAACTCAAAATTGTTGGCTTTAATTCCTTAATGTCGTATCTCCGAATAGTTATCATTGATCACGAGTTTGAATAATCTCTCAAAACCCGTGTTAGTGGTGGTTGTTGTTGTCAGCCATAGCTTGAGTTAGATTTCTCTTTTCTCTCCTAAGCCTTCGCAAAGTACACATAACTTCCAGATCAAAAGGTAAAAAGCTCCAAGTTACAAGCTAATAAGGGTTTATTAAGTCTAATATTTTTATCTTTCAAACTTCATATTTGTTCATAAAAATTAAGATTATTTAGCTTTTGATGTATTTTATTATTAGTTTTGTATGTTTGGAGTCAATGGAGCAAATAAAGTCGAAACTCTAATGAAAATAAACCAAAAATATCAAATTACTACAGTAACGAGCTATAGTAATAAGATACAGCATTTAGCTACAGTGATCTGCTACATTATCCTAGAGCCGTAACACCCAAAACAGTGTCTTAGTGTCGCGACACATGTGGCAGAAAACAGTAACGCATGAACAATATTTTTGCTACAGTAACTTGTGAACATTAATTTGAAGACATAAACCTATAAATAGAATGCCAAAAATCCTAAAAGAGATGAGGAGAAGAAAAGAATAAAAGAGGCAAAAAACTTAATGAAAGAATTCACAACACAAAATAAAAGATCAAAGCCCAAGATTGAAGAACCAAGATCAAGCTTCAAGCTTCAAGTCAAAGAAAAGAGAGAAGCACATCTAGAAGTCACTTTGATTAGTTTTTCTTCTCTTTCTTTATCATTATATTTTTATTCTTGTTGATCTTTATGAATTGGTTTAATACCTTTGATTATGTGATGGGCTAAATTGTTTATCTAGGGTTAGACTAGTGAATCTAGTATGGATTTGTATTGTGTTAATTTTTAATTTATGAACTTGATATATTCAATTGATTCATTCTATCTTGTATTTTAATGCTTTCATTATTCCTGATCAATATTTTAAATGATTGAGGAACCATGATGAACTCGATAGAGGGATTCATGTGTTTAGCCTAGGATAGTTTGATGCCTGATCATCGGGTAACAACTATGAGTTTCATCTAGGATAGACATATACCTAGGTGGCATATATGGTATAATTTAGACTTGACTTTAATGAATTACATTCTGATTTGATTACCATAGATATATAGGTGATTGTTAGAATGCGTAATATAGTCACTTGACCATCGATAGAGGCTTGTGATGAGATTAATGTCTACGCCAATCAATTAGTATTAAGGGATTAACTAAGTGGTTAATGAGTCCAATGAAATACTAGGGGACAAGTCAAAACCCTATATTATCCTTATTTGTAAATTCTCCCTTTGTTTTTATTTAGTTTAATTGATAGAATTAAATTAGTTAAATAAATTTCAGATTGTGATTTTCTAAATAAAAATTAAGTAGTTACAATTTTAGTACTTGATTTATAGAATTAGATCACATAGTCCCTGTGGGATCGATATCTGGACTTAAAATCTTATATTATTTGATACGATAGCGTGCACTTGCGCTTAGCTAGTAAAGCATCAATCACGAGCTCTTCTTATATACCTTTAAAACACTCACAACAACTAAAACTCAACAAGAAAAAATAAATAAATGTTTAAATTAAAATCAGGTTGTGTATCTACAATATTAGCAAAAATTCAAATTTCACAATCCTTAACAATGGTGCTAAAAAATTGTTCACGAAATTAACACACACGAATTATAACCACAAGTGCATGAGTCATGAGTAAGTAATAAAATGATAAGTGAGTATCATTCATACGAAGATTGGTGTTCTAAATTACTGCTAAGTACTATAGTATTGTCAACTTAACTTTATCTAGGCTAATTTAAAAACTAAGTTGAATTATGAAATTAAAGATTGCATAAAATAAACAATTTAGTAAATCAAAGAGGTAAGAATTCTATGGCAAAAGGGTCCTGGAGTCTTGATTTCACTCTACCTTTCCTATATTCTTTATAATTAGTGATTAATGACTATTATAATAAATTCATTAACCAAGAGTTTAAAACTAATTTCATTACCTCTCCCGAGTATCAAATGAGATTCTATGCATATACAATCAAATTGATATCCCTATCTAACTTGTTATCTATACATGCAATAAGCTACTCTTAAGTGATTATCTTAATTCTATTAGTCTCCCAACTCAATAAAATTAAAAGCCATACTTTTCAATTCCAACACACGGGTTAAACTTTTTCAAGCACATAACCCACAAGTCTAAATCATTTAATCAAATTTTCAATCCAATTAGAAGCATAAAACTCAAAAAAAGCATAAATAAAACACATAAGATATAGTCATTAATCAACTAAACACATCAAAATATAGTACTTAGTAGAGTAACATCAAGCTCCAGAATATGAAATTTAGCTATCTATAGTCAAATACACAAATACAATAGTCCAAGAATTTATAAAAGTAACCATGTTCAACATAACACAAATTATAAAAATAAACTTGAAACTAAAGTAAATGAGATAAGATGAGAGTGATAAACTAGTTGGAGAAGCTTTTGGGGCCTTCAACCTTGATGGGTCTTGAAGATTTCAAGATCTAATGTGTTTTCTCTCACTAGAAACTTTGTGTTTTCTCTCAAAATTTCGTGTTCTCTCCTCTCTTACCAATGAGGCTTTTAATCTCCTTTTTATAAGTTCTAAGAATGAGCTTCAAAATTAGCACATAAATTAAAAAACTAAATTAGGATTCTAAAGGCGCTTGGGTGCTAAGCTTTGTATGTAGTAACCACTTATCTACAACCAGTAAGAATAAGTATTTATATATATATATAAATATACATATTTTATTTGTATGTGAGTGATACTTGACTTATGTATTGTTATTAGTAGTGTTTGTATAAATTAAGAACCTACTATTTGTATTGAATTTATTTGTAAGACTTTAGATTTATTTTAGAGACCAAATTATAATACTTTAAAAGTTTTAGAGGCTAATTTATAAATACTAAAAATTAGCCTCTTAGTATAAAAATATATATTTGTAACCATAATTCACTCATTTTGGTCGAGCCACCTCTTTTAGAGTGAGAAGAGAGAGAAAGAGAGGGGAGAGAAAGAGAAAAGGAAGAAGAAAAAGAAGAAGAAATTTGAAATTTAAGCTTTAAAAGGTATATTATAACCATTTCTTAGTCTCTTGGTGTTAATTAAGTTAATTCCTTTAAGTGAGCTTTCAAAATGAAATATGTTTAACAAGAAAGCTTTTGAAGTAGAAAATGTCCATGAGATACGTTTTGTATTTTGAGGATGTTTGAACTCACTATTTACTTAGTAAGCACCTTATGTGATTTGGAGCCTTTATGTGGGGCTTTTCCTTTGGGATTGGTATATGTTATGTGTTTCGTATGTAGAGAGGATCCTATTAGTACGTAAAGAAAGATTGAGTCATCACATTCATGTGGTGACGTATTAGTGCATGTGAGAGGACTCACTAATGATCAGGGTGAGGGTTTGGCTTTTACCTTCGGGCTTAAGCATTATATATGTGTAATTTAAACCCCACTTGTACTATTTCTCTCATACGGTATATCACCTACGAGTGACATTTGGCTCATTATGTGATATGTGATATAAAAGTCATACTAAGTAGTAGTTGAGTGATGGTATTCCTATTATATGTTTCGAAAGAATGTGTAAGCACTTACTGGACATGTGATTTGATAAGATTATGATTTTGATTTATCACGGCATATCATACATATGCATTGTGTATATATATGTATTTTTATTTTGATATATGAAAATTAGTATGCTTACCGAGTTTTATACTCATTATAGTTTATAGTGATTTTAGGTAAATAAGGTATATGTGTGCTTAGCAGATTTGGCAAGGCTTCTGTTATCCCTTGGGTTCTCTAAGTTGCTAAGTTGCTAAGTGTTTCATTTGTAGACACGTAATTTAAGATATTTGATTTGTCTCTATTAAATAAATACTTATGTATTATTTTATTAGGTGTAATTGTATTTGGTTTATATTTCACCAAGTATGGTCATGGGTGGAACTTTATGTTGAACTTACTAGCAACTTGCTAAGAATTTCTATGTTAAATTTAAGTTTGAAATTTTATGCAATATTAATAATAAGTGCACATTATTGAATAAGTGTAAGTTATGTCGTGTGTCAGATCTTTTGGGTCTGAGGAGTGACATTGTACCCATAGAAACCCAATTTGGCGTCTATGTGCCAAACCTGGGTTTTTTTGCTCTCAGGCGCAAAGCTTTATAGTAAATACACTGTTCACTAGTACAGTAACAGGTTACTATTAGCTGACACTGTAACATATTTGGGTTTTTTTGCCTTGTTTTCTTTGAAATTGTCACGCCCCAGACCCAAAAGATCCGACACACGACATCACTTACATTCATTCACTGCATGTGCACTCATAAATAATATTACACAAAATTTTCAACTTCATTCAACACAGAAATCCTTAGCAAGTTGCTAGTAAGTTCAACACTAAAATCAACCATAACCTAACATATAAATATAAACTTCTCTTGACAATATTTAAACATTCATTTCAATTTCTTTCAGAATTATAGCAATTGAATTATGACTGGGACAATTATTAAACCGGAGATACGCAGAGTTTTCTCAGAGATTAACACTCTACTACGTCACCAGTAGCAACTTTGTTACCGGGAGCCCAGAATATATCCATTGCAAATTCTTACTTAAAATCATCCAATAGCCACACTTTATAAAACTTAAACCAAATCCAATCCACACACAATGAAATAATACATAAGTATTTATTCAATAGGGACAAACCAAATATCCTATCCCACGTGTCCCCAAATGAAACACACAACAACCTAGCAACTTAGGGAACCCAAGGAACAGCAGAAGCCTTGCCAAATCCGCTAAGCACACATGCACCTTATTTACCTGAAATCACCATAAACTATAATGAGTATAAAACTCAGTAAGCATATTAGTTTTTCATACATCAAATACAAATACATATATGTACACAATGCATATGTATGATATGCTGTGATCAATCAAAATCATAATCTTATCAAATCACATATCATGTAAGCGCTTACACATTCTTTCAAAACACATAATAGGAATACCATTACTCGACTACTACTTAGTAGGACTTACATATCACATATCACATAATGAGCCAAATGTCACTCGTAGGTGACATACCGTATGAGAGGAATAGTACAAGTGAGGTCTTTAAATCACACATATATAACGCTTATGCCCGAAGGTAAAAGCCAAACCCTCACCCTGATCATCGGTGAGTCCTCTCACATGTACCAATACGCCACCACACGAATGTGATGACTCACACTTCCTTTAGGTACCAATAAGATCCTCCCTACATACGGAACACATAACATATACCAATCCCGAAGGAAAGGCCACACATAAAGGCTCCACAAATCACATAAAATGCCTACTAAGTTAACAGTGAGTTCAAGTACCCTCAAATCACAAAATATTTCTCATGGACATATTACACTTCAAAAGCTTTCTTTGTTAAACGCATCTTATTTTGGAAAGCTCACTTTCAAAAACACATGTATGTCCATGCTCAATGTCAATGCTCACATTCATAAACATATATTCACATTTCATATCAAAATATACTTTGACATATCATAAACATATTCTTAACCCCATTTACAAAATCATACAAAACAATTATTATGTTTATTGTGATTCCAGTAGTAAGTCTAGTATACTTACCTCTTAACACTTTCAGCTATAAGGCTTAAATCTCCTTAACCTATCAATGGAGATTAATCCTTTCATAAGCCTCACAATTCACACAAAATACTTTAAATAGCTTACAAAATTATACACAATGCATTTATCACATCAAATTGGTCTATATATTTGGTTTCTCAAAACCTGTCATTCTGACCACTTACACTTAACAAAAATTTCTAATACATCAAATGATGTCCAATTACTCCGAAATCAGAATATATCATTCTTGACTCATATATACTTCTTATATATGAATATTATATCAAAATTCCTACACAATCCATTCCATACACACCATCGAATCCAAACTACAAACCTGACAGGATCAAGATACTTACTGAACAGTATTCAATCTCCCAATTTTATAAAATCATATACTAACTCAAAAATTATAAAACTACCACATAATTACTCTTGACACATATCTCAGTCCATGATAAATATTTGGCTTCCAAATAACTGCCAAAAGTATTTTAAAACTATTTTATTTCATAACTTTAAAAATCTGTTAATCAAATACTACAATGAGCTGATACACTTTAGAAATTCATAACACTTCAACCACATTGATCCAAATTCTCAATTCCGAGTATATCATATTAGACATATAAAATTATCATATTCCACAAATTCGTAATTTTTAAAGATCATTCAGCAGGTCAAAAATTATTTTCCACTGTATCATACTGTTTACACAGGAAATTTCCAGAATTCCAGGGTCATTTTGGTAAATTCACTACAAATTCAATTTCCGAGATTTTCAGTCGATTCAAAGTCTCAGATGATCCTAAACATGTCTAATTTTATATACTCAAAATTCAAAACCAGAATCGAATCACAACAATTTATAAAATTCCTAGATCAAGAGGTTATCCAGCAGAAATTCCATAATTCATCATGATTTATCAAACTATCTTATAGATCATCATCAATTCTCATATGATCTTACGAAATACACAACAAATCCTCAATTATACATATTTTCAGAAATCAAAACTTAAAGGAATTAACTTAATTAATACCAATAAATTGAGAAATACGTATGATATACCTCTTAAAATTCAAATTTCCAATTTCTTCTTCTTTTTCTTCTTCTTCTCCTCTTTCTCTCTCCTCTATTTCTCTCTTCTCTCTCTTAAAATGGGTAGCTCGACCTAAAAATGGTAAATTAGGGTTTAAAAGTGTATTTTTATACTAAGAGGCTAATTTTTGATATTTACGAATTTGCCCCCAAAACTTTCAAAGTATAACAATTTGGTCCCTAAAATAAATCTAAAGTCATACAAATAAACCCAATACTAATCGTATATCCTTAACCTATAAAAATATTACTAATAACAATATATAATTCAAGTATCACCAACATACAAATAAAATACGTATATTTATACATATATAAATACTTATTCTTACCAGTCGTGGATACTGGTTACTACAGAAATTTCATTTCAAATAGTTTTATTAACTTAAAACCTACAAAATGACATTAATATATATAAAAGCCACATATTTACATTCAAGATGAGCAATTATCAAATTAAAATAGGTATAACATCATATATAAAACACACTTATCATTGAGACATACCTAAATAAGATGCTAACAAATAATACCATTTTTACTCAAAAAATTTAAAAATTTAGAATTATTATATTCCATGGCATTAGTAAGAAATGATTTTTAATCATTTGAGAAAAATTGGGATAAATTTTAGTAAATTAAGATATGTGCTTTATAAACAATAACAAGATATATCAAGAATAATCATCAATAAAATTATAAAATATTTAAAACTACCCATAATAGTAGTTGGATAGGTCCTTAATCATCATGATGAATAAGATCAAATAGAGTATAAGAAATAAAATCACTAGCTTTAAACGGTAAGACATGTTGTTTAGCTATTGGACAAGTTAAACAATCATATTTTCATTAGAAACAGGACCTAAACATCCACTAGAAATTAGAGAATGTATACGATTGATAGACACGTGACCTAATTGAGAATGCTAAAGACTGAAAGGTGAGACTAAAGAAATTGAGGTTGCAAATGAATGATGGTGAGAATGATGATGTAACGAGACAAGCTTATATAAGCATTTAACTTTAGAGTCTGTCCTAAGCGTCTAACCTGTTCGCGAATCTAGCACATAACAATTAAATGCAATAAACAAGACCTTAAAACTAAGTTCATATAATTAACCAAAAAAAAAAAAGATTCAATGTTAGTTTGGGAATAAGAAATGTGTTTGAAAGAGAGATTTAAAAGTAATACTTGACCGAGTTGATAAACATTTATTAGAAAATCATTAACTGCTTGAATAAATGGTAAATTAGAAACAAAGATCTTAGAAGTAAACATGGCAGGATTTGAGGACATGTAATTACAATATGCAAAATTAAAATATCAAGAAGGATTACTTAAGACAATAAAAAAGGTAGAGATAGAGATACTATTAGATTTTAGAAGAATTTTTTGAAGCAATGACTTAAGATCACTTGCTAATATAGAGGGGAAGAGAGATGATTAGTCAGCATTACCCTATGTGGGAAGATCAACAATGACAATAGAAAACTATTGATGACCCTTGAAAAGAGCACTTTGAGATGATTTTCCTTTACTTGGACATCATTATCATAATGTCCAGCCTCAACTTTATGATAGATGCAATATTTACAATTAGGGTAATTTAGTAAAACATATTATTTTATGGCAATATCTATATTTTTTTGTTGATGCCCATTAAAGGGAGTGTGATTGTAAGTTGACTTATTCTAATAGACCTATGGAGTGACAAGAATAGTATTTGAACAATGTGTTTGAAGAGTAGAGAGGCGAGTTTTCTCTGAATAAGTTTATAAATAGCTTGATCAAGAATTGGTAATGGCTTTTGATGAAGTAAAGAGGCATGAGTGAGGCTTAAAATTTTCTTGTAAAGCCATGAGAAACTAAATCAAACATTGATGATCTTAATATGAAATATAAGCTTGGGCATCGTCATTAATCTCCCTAACTAGTTCTGAAATGGCCAACTAATCCTAAATAAACTACATTTGAGAATGAAATTCTATGAGTGATTACTTTGGTTCTTGATGGAGTTAATGTAAATTATACAGTAGTTGATATTAATGAGAAAGATCAACGACGGTGTAATAATGTGCAAAAAAAAGTCCCAAAGTGATTTAACAGTGCCAAATCAACTATAATAATGATTGATGGATGGTATATATGTATTACAAAACTATGTAATAATCTGGTAATTTTTGCTATTCCAATCTTTTTATTGGTCAATAAAGACCTCTGAACTCTTAGTTTACTTTTTGGATAAAGTAATACTACCAGTGACATAAAATTAAGGCCAAAGTTTTTTTCCTTTAAAAAAATTATACAAAACTTATGCTCACAAGACATAATTATGTCCATCAAGAATAATATGAATATGTTGAGATATATTAGATTTATCTATAGTAGTCGAGAAAAATTGTAATTCAGCCTCTTATTTTAGAAAATTAGAATTGGCCCCTCAACTTAAAAAAATTATAAGTTGACCCTAAATATTTTGTAAAATTATAGAAGTACCCTAAAAAATTAAATTTTCATAATCACCCTAAATTTTTTTAATTACAGAATAACTTCAAAAGTTTTATAAATTTTAAAATGACATTAAAAGTTTTAAGAAATTATAATCTGACCTCAATGAATAATTTGTCAATAGAACTTTTTAGAAAATTGGTGAATCAATCGAGAAAATGGACATCGTGAATGAACATATCAAGACACGGGGAATGATTTGATACCGACGGTGAGAACAAACGCGCTAAAAAATGATCGAGATCTAAGATGAATGACAAACGATGGTAGGACATTTTGGTGGCACGTGGAGGCTACTCCAACGTTCGATCAGAGTCATTCCAATAAGGTTGGAACCATCAGTGTGTTCTAAATGGCTAGGGTTAGGAGGTGTGTTGTTACTTACCCAAAAATAACAGTAGTGAGAAAGGATGGCCAATTCGGATAACAGTCATTTTATAGCAAAAAGCAGTGCGTGAAAGGCAATACGAAGATCACCGGCATCATTTGAGTCAAACAGTCAGTGATCTGGCCAACGGGCGATGGTGCGTGAGGCACATGCACCGATGATCGCTAGAGATGGTGATTGCTTGAGATGGTAGCTGGAGACTAATATTGTTTGGATAGTGAAAATTTTCTTCAAATGGGCTTTCATACTATATGGGAGAATTTAGAAAAATTATACATTTCATTAGGATCAAATATATATAAAAAGTGGCATTTTTATAAAATTAATATCATTACAAAATAGAAAAAATGTACAAATACATTTTACTAGAATAAGGGTTACTACCTATATAAACAGTATAATTTAAATAGCACAATATTTATTATATAAGAAACTAAGTAGTATTTAGGAATACTAATACTATACTAATATTATTAATAATATTTATTTCTCATTTTTACAACTATAAGCTTCCATTATCATAGATTCATTGAAATGCTTGAAAGTATAATTGTCTAGCTTTATATTGTAATCTATGTTTCGTATAATTGCTGAAAATTACTATATTTGTCTCCACATAATTTTGTGCATGATAAGAATAATGGAAATCTCCACACTTACAGGTTGATGACTGATTTGTATGCTTTATAATTGAAATGTGAAAGTGAAAGAAACCATTTAACCCTTCACTTTCTTTTTATATACTACACCTTCTCAAGGAAATTATTATATGATGCTGGTCTTGGAAATTTTTGTTAATAAATATTCTGATTTAATCAATTGGAGCAAATCAACTAGAATTGATAAAATGTGTACCAATCTTGGAGATATTTTTATTAAATTCTTAAATGCAATATGACTTTTTCACTTTGCATAATTTGTTACAGTTTAACAACTTGACTTCAATTCCATTCAGGTTTCTTTATGAAAATTAATTTAAATTTGTTAGATAAATTTATTTTAGATATTATTCAATCATGTGTTAAAACATATATTGTCAAATATTTGTAGGATAGAAATTATTACCAAACATAATATAAAATTAATTATATATATAAGATAAGAAAATTTGGCCCCAAGTATGAAAGACATATTAGAGAACACCGTTTTAAAGTCTAATAATCATCTTCTAGTGAGATAAAGATGGATCTATATAGTTCTAAGATATAACTCAATACTTACGGTCAATATGTATCCATGAACACAATCATTAAGAGAAAATACCAAGCTCTCATAATCATAGTTGCTAAAAAAATTAATATAAAAATATTTATTTTATTTTATTTTTATCTATATATTAACTTTTTTTTCTCTTTTTGCTCTCTCTAACTTCTAATAAAAAATGGTTAACTTCTTTTATATAGTGATAGATATTTTAGATATTAATTTTATATTAATAAGAGTAATTTAATACATTGTAACTCTTATAATAATTTAATATATAGAAACTCTTACATAATAATATATAAATATTATAACTCTCACATATTTAAATTAAGTTTAATAATTAATCTAAAATATTATAACTACTATGTAATAATAATAAGTTTTTTAAAAACTAATAACGATAATTTATTACTAATAATTTATAATATAAAAATTATATTTAAATGATGTAACTTATAAAATATTTAAAAGAATTTTAAAACTTTTCTCCAACAAAACTTTCAATGTTTATTAATTAATATATCGAGATTTAGACAGACTAGAAAAGAAGAGGTGACTTTAAATGACTTTCATTTAATTAGAACTAGGTTTTAATAATTGTTAAGGGTGTTAATTATTCTTAAGATGTTATCCAGTTATGAACTCATATTACAAAAATTGTTTGAGCCACATGCTATATGGCGTAGACAAACATAAACAATGAAAAAATAAATAGAAATTAAAATATAAGATCAATCTATAGTACCTTCATTTGTTTTAAGACTTATTTTCATACCTTTCCTTTGTTACTTAGAGTAAGTATTGCCTACCTCAAATTTCTAAAAAAATATTGTCCATTTACTGTGCAAGAGTTCAGTGTGACTATAGCTAGCAGATAGAAGCTCCTAGCAATATTCTTTTTTAGCCATCCTCAAGAAATAATTTGAATATGTTTGGATACTTAAAAGTTTAATTATGATATATATATATATATATATATATATATATATGATTGTTCATGCTATAAAATTTAGAGATCAGGTTCATGTACATCTAGTGTCCTATTAAATCAATATAATTCTTCTACTTTATAGAGAATAGTTTATAAAATAAAATTAGGCTAAATTTAGTTGATAATTAATAAAATTTAATCTAAACCTGGACTGTAGAATAGCAGGTAAATTATAAAATTTAATTTACTTCACAGATAAAATCAGATAAAATTCAACAATAAGACTATTGGGTTCAATAAGTAAGAATGAAATCTTGAGTTGAAAGTAAAGATGAAAATAAAAATAAAATAGAGAGAAAAAACTGAAAAGCTTGTATTATTATGTGTTGAATGATGAATGTAATGACAAATCAAGTTTTTATATAGGCTACAAAATCTTAATTATTCTCAAATTCTATAAAGATAAGAATCTTAATAAAACAAAGCTTCTTGTAATAACAAATAATTTAATTGAGCTTGCATTTAAAATAAAAAATATAATTGAGCCTTATTATATAATTTTTGAACTAGTGTCAATAATGATGCCATGCTTTGTAATATATATGAAGATTCTTTAATGAAAACAATGAACTTTGTAGTCATGCAAAAATAATGTTGTGCATATGCTAACATCAACTTAGTATCTCAAGCTCTCGAGCTAATATAGATAATCAAGTGAAGTTGTTTTTTTTTTTTACCAGAAAATACTAGAGAGTGCTCCAATAGAGAAGCCAATTTTGGATACTTGGGGCTAATGGTGAACTTGCCATGCCAAAATTGCCCTGTTACTATGACTGGTAAGTGGTAATATTTTATTTCGGTGTCCATATTACTTGATTGTTTTACTATTATTGCACTCAACAAACTCATTTCTTTTCCTGCTAAATTGCTGTTTATTTCATTTGAAGCATCATCTATTGGCTTGGAATAAGGGAAACTTGACCGAAGCACTAAATTTTTTCTACGTATATTATGTAGATGTAGAAGGGAACTGTAACAAAATAAATAACCTCCTTTTATATATAATGTCATTCTATCATATGTCATTATAGAGTTAACCTCTCTCTATATATAATACCATTGTGTCATATGCCGTTATAGAGTCACAAAAGTTGCAATTTTTTTCAATATCAAACTTCCCTTCTTTAACTAGGATCGATTTTTGTGATATGCTAATATGTTCAGATTATTATATATGCTCATAAAAGGTAACAATAAGAATTGTAGCCTATGCTTAATGTTGACCTCAAAACTTAGTAATTTGGAGTCAATGAGTTAAATTTGTTGATTAAAAGTTAAATTATGACGTCAAAGATAGATTAAATTGATTTAATCGCTCTTCCCTTAAGAATACTTTATTTGATGAGAACCTTAAAACCAAAGAAAAAAATGGGCCGCATTGGATATATTTTTGGCGTAGGTAATCCGATGCTTAAGTCAATAATCATTTGAAAAAAATAAAAAAATAGAGTAAAAATGTAAAGAGCTCAATGATTATAAAGCTTGACCTTCTCTAGTTAAATGCATTTTGAATGAAGGGCATTTGCATAAAGCTCAAAACAAAATTTGTGGAGGTAAAAAACACCTGTGTAAAATTTAAAATAAATAATATCTACTTAATTATTGAGCCTTAATTTTACATCGCGACTAGTGTACAATAAAAATATGTCTTAGTGTAACTAAGTCATGAGAAAGTCACAAATTGAAACTACAAAATATTAAAAGAATATTCATAAGTTGTGGAAAAAGAAAAGAAGAAACCTAGTGAAAGTCCCAAAGGTTGAAACTTTATAAAAATTATGAATATTCTTTTAATATTTTGTAGTTTCAATTTGTGACTTTCTCATAACTTGGTTACACTAAGGCATATTTTTATTGTACACTAGTCGCGATGTAAAATTAAGGCTTATTATCTTACCATTGTTTACTCCTCTAAATTATTAGAATGCATCATTCTCCTGCAAAAAAAAAAAGACATTTAAATTAGTGTTTGTGTATGAAAATATTGTAAAGACAAACAAAATATTATTAATGCTAGATAATAATCCAATAAGAACTAGATGACAATTGAGAATTTAATAATGATCCTTGAACGAATAAATTGAATCTTTTTGTAGTATATAAATTCAAATTATTAACGAAATATGTATGAACACGCATAAAATAATTATTCTAGTTTAATTAGAGGATAAGTTCGTTTGTCATTCTTAATGCAACAAATAAGGAGAAAGAATTTAAGTTTGCATCATCTACTTCATAAAAAAAAATATTTTAATGCAAAATAATGATTAAACTATTTTAAATTCAAATAAAATAGTAATTTTAATTCGTTCCCGCTTTATCATACTTTTATACAATCTATTTTTAAAATTCATGAATTAGCGGATTGAGTTACCTAATGCAATAGGTACTATTTTTGTGCTCCACTTAAATATAAAACCTATAGACCTATTCTAAAGTGTTTAATTCTAAATGTATAAAGTGGTGCGAGTTAATTAGGTCTTTTAATAATGGGGCCAACACCTAACATAACTACTAAGTTGCTCAAATTACAAAACCACGATTAGTGTACAAATAAGAATGTTGAAATTTAAAAACATATCACATTTTGATATTTATAAAAAAAAAATGTATAGAAAAATAAAAGGAATGATAATAGAAAATGTATAAGAGACCATTTTAATAAACTCAAACGATTTCTTCACAATAAAATAAATGTCTTTATATACAACTTTTAAAGACAATGATTATATATATATATCCCCTATAGTTATAAAGATTTAAAATACTAATGAAGAATAAAAGCGTCACCAAATGAATCACATAGATATGTCATGATTTCAGGTACACAAGTTATATAAGATATAAATTTTGTGAGAAAGTTGTTTAAAAATCATTGAGGTATGATTTAGAGAGCATACTAAATATGTTGGGTACGTAGAGATTAAAAACGGATGCGAAAAAAGGATGAAAGGCGCAATAATGGTGCCCAGACGTTGGTGTTGAGGTGCCAGGTGCCCAGGGACCTGGCATCGGGCGCGATGGTCCTATGCTGCGATGCCAGAGAGTGGGTGTCGCGGCCCCTGGTGCAAAAAAAAGACTTTTTCATTTTGTTGAGTTTTCTACTTGTTTTAAGTTTTCCTAAAACGACTCCTATATATTTATGATTAAATTAGATCGTCTTAAAACCTATATAAAGGCTCTTAATAAACTTGATCATCTTTGTGATATTTAAGTAATTTAAGTGTTCTTTATAATTTTTAGTAAGAGAACCCCTTTATTTATAAAAGAAAGTGAGTTCTTTATAAATTTTTTTTTGTAAAATACATATTTTATAAGTATCTTGTGATTTATTAATAAGAGAGTGAGATCTGAATTCATCGTAAACATAAATAAATTATCAAATTACATAAATTTTATATATTTTCTCTTATATTTCTCTTTTAAAATTTTTTTAATTATTTATTTATATATTATATTACTTAAAATATTTACTTATGTAATCATTTCTGCTTCTATAAGTTTCTTATGATTTTATGTATACGAATCGACATATATAAGTGTGTTCGCATTTAGTCATGCATCCACAACTTACACACACAACTCACACATTTTTTCAATAATTACTCCTATGCTTCTCAAATATATTATAAAGAGTGTAAATATAGAAAATAAAGAGTAAAAAAAATCTATTATATTTAAGTGAAGGAAGTCAACAACTCCTTAAAAGCTTGACTCTTACACAACAGCGTGTCTTTAGAGAAAGTTGTCAAAGAAGCCGCGAATTCTTGAAGTTTAAAAGATAATGCAAACTCAAATAGTATCGATGAATTCTCCAAATCCACTAAAGGACTTTTTGTATTTACAGAGAGTATTGAAATGGGTGGATAAGTATAGGACCCAAAATTGTAGACATGCTCCTATAATATTTATGTATCATAATCATTAAGGGTAATTACGTAAACAACTTATTTTAGTAAGAAGGCACTCTACTATAAATAGACTAAGGGAACCTAATTTTGGGCCTCACAAGATTTTCTCAATAATAAATACATATTCTAATCTCTCTTAGAAAATTTCTTACTATTTTCTCTCACTTTCTCTTTAACCAAACAACTCAAGAAAAACATTTGGACTCAATTTTGTTTTCTCCATCTTATAATCTAACTACAAAAAAAAAATTGTTAATTAACTAAATTAAGAAGTCCAAATATCATTTACCCTTTCAGTTTTAAGCATTCCATTAAAGTTCATTTGGGATTGATGTTGGAAAGGTTAAAAAGTAATTTTAAGAAACAAAAAACTTAATTCAATTATTTAATAAAAATAATTTTAAAATCACTTTTTAGTAAAATCACACCTCGTACAATAGATTTTGAAAAGTAAAGAGAGAGTTGATTTTCAGAATATGATTTTGATAATTAAGTTTTGAATACTACTACTATTAAATAATTTCAAAATTATTTTTAGCAAAATCACACTTTATACAATAAATTTTGAAAAATAAAGAGGGAGATGATTACTATTACAACTATAAAATAATTTTAAAATTATTCTTGGCAAAATCACACCTTATATAATATATTTTAAAAAGTAAAGAGAGTTAATTTTTAAAATCATACCTTGCTCTAATATATTTTGTTGTTAGTTTAGATAAAAATAATAATTTTAATATACAATTTAAGTTTATTCTTATTGTTTATTTTCTAACTTAGGACACACAACACAATTTTATTCATTTATTATCTTTGACATATAACATAATCTTATTCTTTTATTTAATTTTAATAAATTAAATAATAAATTTTAATTCATTGTCTTTAAAAGAATAAATTTTAATAAAATAACACTTGACATAATATGATAAATAATAAATTATACGAGTTATTATGTAATTGATTTATATTTTTTAATAAATATTTTTAAAATAAATTAAATTAAAATTTATAAGTAGCGGCTACCAATAATAAAATGATTAAAATTTATGTCATTAAACTTTATTTTTTTATTTATACAATAACGGAATCATTTTTGACAAAATAAAAAAAATAAAAAGCAGTCAAATATAATAAACTAATCGGTCTCATAATAATAGTGGTGTACGTTACTATCCTACTATTTGACGGTAAACGATGGTGTCAACTGCCCTCCACATATATATTGTCTTCTAAATATATGTGACAAACTATATTTTCTTGTAAAAATTGAAATAAAATGTAGATCTAAAACCCTAAAGTTCTGTTTCGCATCTAGGACAACACATGAAAATAAAGCTGAAAATTTAGAGAAAATAGTGAGCTCTCTCACCGTTTGGTTACTATTTTCTTGTAAAAATAGTTTGATCTTTTAAATATACATAGAAAAATCTATATTTTTTAATTTATAAATATAATTTAAATTTTTATCAAATAATTTTATGCAATTCTAACGTTAATAATATTGAACATTGGTTTAAATATATATATATATATATATTGAACATTATTCGAATTAAATTTACACATTAAGTAACCAAAACTGTATTTTCAAAATTTAAAATCATGATGGCCCCACCTATGGGGTCATTATACAAAACGAAACAATGAAAACTGGGTCCCACACAGATTTTTAAAGTTCACTTGAGTGTCTCTCTCTCTCTCTCCCTGTATCATAATTCACTTGCTTCAGATCTGAGCCAAGCAACACTCAAGCAAGCATACGGTGAGAAAGCTCACTCTTTTATCTAAAATTTTCAGCTTTATCTTCATGTGTTTTCTTGGATGCCAAACAGAACTTTCAGGGTTTCAGATCTACATTTTATTTCAATTTTTTTTTAAAAATATTTGATTGTAATAAACTACATTTCGTCATTTGACGTACATCTGTGAAAGGTTAATGTCAGATGTATCCATGTCAATTTTTCTTTTCTTTTTTTTTGTTTTTTTTAAAGCATGCTTAGTCTAACATGTGATGTTGATTTTTATGGATTGGGTTCGATCAGATTACCTGAAGTTGACATTTATAATTATTATTTCGGTATGATTTTATATTCATTTGAGGTCTACTTTACTCTTTATGCCTTCTGTTTGGTTACCATTGGTTAAACCGCGGAAATTTACTCATTTCTGCTGTGACCTGCAACACTGTTGTATGTATATGTAACTGTTGCTTATTAGTGTCCTCTGATGCGGCACCATAAGAATTTCAGATATTAGTTTGCTTTTTGTATGGTCTCTAGGTAGTTGTGTTGATGCTTTCAATCATTTTGTCGTTTCCTTTTTGAATCTGATATTGGTACATTTTACACAAGGACTAATGGGCATCATTGATTATGGAACTGTCTTTATCTTGAGCTAGGCTGGGTTCATCTGAGTACTCTTGTTTGTGCTCGTTGTTGGGGTGCATGCATCTCTTCTCGTTTTCATGCTGACATCAACTTTTAGAATGTTGGTTAAATATTGTGATGTTAAGCCAAAACTGATGTTACTTTTCTAATCTGTTGGAAAAAAATTTCAGGCTCTAGAGTTTGTTAGATAAAATTTCAAAAGAAAGATCATGGGTCGTGGAGTGAGCAGCGGAGGAGGACAGAGTTCTTTGGGGTACCTTTTTGGAGGTGCAGAAGCTCCAAAACCTGCTGCAAACACTGCTGAAGCTCCTAAGAACCAAGGAGAGGTTGCAAATAACGAGGCTTCTCAAAAGGCTATCCCTGCTGAACCACCAGCAGATGTCAATAAGCAGATTCCAGCTGGGGTTCCAGGGAACAAGGCAAACAACTATTTTCGTGCTGATGGCCAGAATTGTGGCAACTTCCTTACAGTATGATCAGAGTCATAACCTTCCTTTTGCTGCTAGTTATATGTTTTGCTTGGAATCATCTTAGAGATTATTAGAATTTGAAGATAATGGAATGAGAATCAGGTTTATTGATAATTGTTGCAAAAACCCATACTTTTTTAAGTTTTAACCTGTAGTCAGTTGAGTCACTCAGTAGTGGTTGGCATGCTGGTTTGTGTATACACTCATTTATTCTACTGATTCATGCATGTCTCATCTTACTTCATTGTCTTATAGATATTGATACCACATTTGAATATCTGAATATTTTCTATTAGACATAGAAGTTTCAGTTGACGTTTGAAAACTCTCTTGGGCAGGATCGTCCTACAACTAAGGTGCATGCAGCTCCTGGTGGTGGATCTTCCTTGGATTACCTGTTTGGTGGTGATGGGAAATGAACCCTTGGTCACTACTGATGTTTTAGAGGCCTTTGAAGTTAAGGCTAACAATATCTAAATCTGTTAGATAGAGGAGATATTTTTATTTGTATTGTGTAATAAATACTTCTCTGGGTGGAAATGTTGGTTTCTTCAATTTAACAGCTTAACCTCTTAAGTTTGAAACTTAAATGTGGCTTGTGAGAAAAATCTACAGTATCCAATTGTGCAGTTGCTTGCTTGTAATTGAACAATGTTGATTAGTCTGTCTGCTCATTGTTTCTTCGATTCTTGTCATTTGACGATGGATCCATATAACGTGTTTCCTTTGCTCTAAATGTGATGCTCAACTGCAATTTTTAATTTGTGTATATATTTTATCTAGCTTTATCTTAGTTTAATTCATACGAAGAATCCAGATAGGGCTCTCAAAATTTTATCTTTATATTTCGATTTTTGCAATATTTGATATCAATCAGCCTTTTGCAAACACGGTTAAATTGTTTCAGACTTCATAATGGCTTACAGGAAAGCCGGCAATGCCCGATGTTTTAGGCTGAGCATCGGTCACCACAGATATTTATGGATGGCCATAACACCGCTAAAGAGAAAAACGGAAAAAATGAACTCGTGCTCAGATTTTTACACTAACTGAAAGGGTCACCCTGAAAGATAACAGATTAAGATGATTTGTCCCTCGAGTAACAATTCTTTTGACACGACACTGTCTGAGCAAGATGCAAAACATTAGTGGAAACATGTCAAAAGGGTAACAAACCAGTCCTTTTCTGCTATATAGTGATACCCAAAAGTCACCATTCTCGGCCACAGTTTCTTCTGCGCTCAGTGTGTGAAGCAAGCAGTTCAGCTGAAGCTATATATTGCAGAAAAGGACTGTCCAATGCCACAATGCTTTGCTATAACTAATCAAAATATCACCATTTAATAAAAACCTACTGCACACAACTAGTCAATCATGGTTTCAGTGTAGTTAATATTCCAATAAAGAAGAGAGCAGTTGCTGGTAGAACAACAAAAAGAAGTGTTAGATGGCAGCAGATCACACCAGTTAGCAGATTCTCTATGTAACAGGTCAAATGCATCTATAACCATCTCAAAATGCTGAATGTACAAATGGCTTGTGGGCTGTATCGTAGTTTTGTATTGAAGTCATCTTAGCCTATCAAATTGGTTTTGCTGGATTGCCGTGATCTTCAGTGGTTGCTGTCCTATCATCTGCAAACACAAACCAGTCACTTGTACATCAGAAGATTCCTGCTCTGCTTTCACTAGCATTTGATTTCAAAAACAGGCATGGACTACATCTGAAACCAAATGAAGTTTATTCAGTCAAGTTAGCCAAACATTTAGATAAATCAGCTTTTGTTATGTTTCTATAACATTTAAAATGAGCTTTCCTAAGCACAAAAAAAAAAAGAAATGCAAGCTCGATCAAGCAGACAACTCCACCAAAGAAATTACTCCATACCATGAACTAGCAGAATCACATGAAACATAAGCCTTGGAGTGCACAAGATATACATACCTTTGCTTGATGACAAAATGGCAGAGTCCTTTTCTGCAAAGCATATAGTCTCTTTACATGCTTCAGTGGTGGAGTTTAGAGCACTGTTTGTCCTATCATCATTTAAATTTAAATGAACAGTTGATGGTTCTGGATCTACAGAATCCTGCACTAAGTCAAGTCAACATAAATTAAATGATCATTTAACCATTCTTTCACAACAGCATTTTAAGGAGCCCAAGAGGCTGACAAGGTAATCTTGTGCCATGATGAACAATGGCAATAACCAGGTATCATAGAGTGCATGTATATAGATGTGTCCCAGCAAAAGTCACACAAGCACCGTTGTGTTTACCACAGGAGTCGCAGAGAGAAAGAGAAAGGGACAACTGATTGAAGAATGACTTTTGACAGGAGCAACCATTTAAGGTCCCCCAATAGATGATTACTTCCACTTCATTATTGGAATTGTTTCACTTGATTTATAAGGTGCATTATGATATTCACAACAATTACTCAAGAGATTGTGCAATATCTAATCTGAAAGAGAAGTCAAATTTGGTGATTCGCAGTTCTTATATCCAGCATCTGCATGGCACTTGACACATTGAAATGAAGTTTAACTGAACTAATGTTCTCAACTTAGTTTTTGAAGCAAATTTCTGGTGCTTCTATTGGGCAAAGAAATAAATATATGACCTTATGCTGAAAAGCATTAGAATGTGCTGGATTCTTCATATCTGAAGCAGCAGCACTCTCATGTGATACGAATTCCTTCCCATGAACACCATCAACTTGTTCGTGATCCATTGAATCTTGTCCGAGTATTTTAGAAGCCTTTGAATTGCTGTTGCAATCACCATTCAACATGACACCAAAAATTTCCCCAGCAGACCTTTTCCTGATGCAAACACGATATACAAAGACATAAACAAAACTATAAGAAATAATTTCACAAAAAGATTGTACACGACCATGTTCATACCTACTAGAATTATGATTAGTTGTGTTGGCAAAGCATGGTTTGTTTGCAAATAATATTCCACGAAGAGGCTTTCCATCTATAGTAGTTTCAATAGTATATCCATGCAGAAAGCTTTCAGTAACCTTAGCTTGAAATGTCTTCTTTCCTTGTAGAGTCACAGTTTCATTTAATGGAAAAGTGTCTCTTCCTGCAATTAAACAATGTTAAATACAGTACACACCAAAATCCCTTTTGAAGTAAAAGATCAACCAACAATATGACTGCATCCAAAAAGTAAATAAGCAAATGAATGCCAAATTATCAGCAACATACCAAGTATGTAATATAATTGGGTGCATAATGATTAGTCTTAGACCAAGTTGAGTTTTTGAATATTAAAGAAAGTCTAATTTAAGAAACCCTTGCAGAAAAGCATACCCTCACATCACTGCCAAAGCATCCAAGCATAAAAATACACACACACACTTAGGAAAAGACATCTGGATGTAGCTTTAGGAAATATATCCGAGTTCCATATGCCACTTTTGGCTATTCAACAAAGACATCCAACTAGAACCATGCGTCTTCGGCACTAACAACTTATGCATTCAATTAATGCACAAAATAAGTAGCATAATGACTGAATTACTGGAGCACTAAGGCCACTTCTTACACCCCAGTTCAAATAGTTAATATGAGATATCAAATTTGAATATTTTTGGTAAAAACGACAATGGACAGATAGATGGTAAAAATAGTTCTTACTTGGTTGGCCATAAGTTGCCAAAGGTGTAGGTTGCGGCACATCAGATATTGTGTCAATTTTAACCAGAGCTCTATCATGTACAGGAGTAAGATTTTGTTCTTGACACTTTAGCTTCAATTGCTTCCTTAGGGACAACTTCTCTATCTTCCACTCATTTACAAGCCCTAGAATTAGAAATTATATTAGTTAGCAACATGATATACCTGTATACAGGTAACATGTAAATATCTCAAAGCTAAAAATTCTATTGGACAAAATACATGATATCCTAAATAGGACTTGCGGAATTTCCAGAACTAAATCATCACTAGGAACCAGCTTAAACTTAACTCAGGGAAAAAGGGAAGGAGTACGCTGAACCTGTGTATAAGTAATGCATGTCATCCAGAGCCTCAAGACTCTTATTGCAACCACCTATGAACACAAGGACGCCACCCTTCAAGGGATCCAAACAATCCCCAGCCACAGAAAATCTAGCAGAAGGACCTTCACCTGTAGTAATCACCTTTGTCCATATACCAGTATCTGCATTGTAAGACAGAAGATATGAATGATAAAACAAACCATACATAAAATAGTAAGAGCATTATAATATCAACTTAATCCTATGCAGTCCACTGTCCAAAGAAATAGTTAAAATTATAAAGAATGAACCAGCATTCACAGTTGGATTATTCATCATAGTGTGAAACATTCTTAAGACAGGAGAAGAAATTGGATAACAGATGCAAATCATTGTTACCAATTACATCGTACATACCAACATCAAGCATATAGAGATCATCATATAGATTTTGGGAATCTGTAAATCCACCAAACACAAACAAGTTCTTGCCAAATGCAACTGCAGCATGACCAGCTCGAGGTGGCAACATCATGCCAGAAGTGTTCAGCTCCTTCCAAGTAAGGGTATCTAATAAAATAGGAAAAATGTAAATATCTATGAACAGAAAATGATGAATAAGCTAAATAAAGCAATTTATACATGAATTAGAATTAAAATTGATAGTTAGTAAACCATATGTAAAATGAATCTGAGACCTGTATCAAGGATATGGACATCAGACAAATAATAATCATGACCATCTTCACCACCAATCACAATGATTCTATTCCTCCATGATGAGCAAGTATGGCTATCACGCGCAGATGGAGGATTGCCTGATGTTGCAGCACGTTTCCAAACAAAGGTTTCTGTAAGAGAAGAGGAAAAGGATGAAATCAAATATTTTCTGTGCTATATGTCTCAATGAGATACTAAATGGTGGTGAATATCTCAATCAAAGTAAATGTTATCTGTGAAATAATACCAATTTCAAATAAAGAAATGTCCCACACCCTAAGTAATTCCAAATGTTCTCTCAAATGACAGTCATGCAAAATGATAAATACAACACAATTATATTCAAGAGTTACCATGTAGAAGCACAAAATTAAAAATTGAACCACAAAAAGAGATCAAAGTGATCAAAACTGACAGAGGCCAACATTTTAGTAACCAAAGGTATATGAAATTCACCTGTGTTTAATATGTAGAGATCATTGTAATATATTTCATCATTAGTTGCAGACGATTTTCCACAACCACCGAATATGAAGAGCCGTTTACCAACAAGAGCTGCACTATGACCCTCTCGAGCCTCCGGTCCTTCACCTCTTATACTCGGAGATATCCATGTATGTGAAGCTACAATTGTGATAGACAAAATAGATAGTATCATACTTATAAAACATACAACTAAGAGATTATGAGAATTTGGAATATCATAAATCTTCAGAATAACTGGCATGTAAAAAATGACATAGCGAAAAAGTACCAGTTTCACTGATACAAAAGGAACAGAAGAAATATAAATTGCTACCTCAGACTTAAAACAGTTTTCTCTGATCAGTCTACTTCCAACAAAATTCTATTACTCTAGCAAAATGCAATATATAAATAAATACAAAAAAAAGGTCAACTCACAAGTAAAGGTTAATAAAAGGACAGATACAACTCACAAGTATCTAATATATGCAAATCTTTCAGAGGGTTCCTTCCATCTGTACCACCAAAAACATAGAGATTTTCACCAACAGTGGTACAACTGTGGCTGTCACGCGGAGTGGGCAGAATGCCCTTCATCACTGGCTGGCTCCATGTCTGATTAACTGCAGAGAAGCTATTTAGAATGTGAGAACATGCAAGAACTATGAAGGTTTCAAGTAGAAGAAGTGCAACTTTATCAAAGAAAAAAGATGAAGTCCCGGCAAGAGAGTATACATATAAAAAAATGTTACAATTAACACCGTTTGCTGGGATGTACCAAAAACTGCAATACCAGAATAGAGAATTGAATTTAAATAGGGAACAAAACCAAAACCCACATTAATTAAAAGACAACAGAAGGGCACAGTATAATGCTAATCTATAAAGACCCACAAATATAGTGAGGAAATAAAATCTAACAAATCACTTTCTATAACAAGCGCACCAAAGCATTAATGCTAAAAGTTTTTGCAAACCAATAGGCATTCCCAACATTAACACCCAACAAGAAGAAAACCCAAAACATTCCATCAAATAAACCCAACATAAACCCTAAAACAACCTACTTCTATAACAATGAATCCACCAAACAATATATCCACACAAAAATTTCAACTTCTAAGACTGCGCAAAACAGAACACAAACCAAAATGCATACTTCAAGAAATGACACATATTAAAAATTAAACAAATTAAAAAAAAGGGGGAACAGAAATAACGCAAAAGAAAGAGCCAATAATATGGGAAAATAAAAAGAGGTACCAGTATCAAAAACGTGAACGTGGCTAGTTTGGCAGTTATCTTTGCCATAACCACCAAAGACATAGAGAAATCTGCCTCCTTTAATGGCGTTGCAAGTGTGGCCCCATCTCTTGCCTGGCCCTGAACTCGATATTTCACTCAATACCAATTGTTGAGTAACTTGTGTTTGTGGGTTCTTCAGCTGGACCTTTTCCCACCTCATTTTTTAAGTTATTTTCGTGGGAAAAATATCCAGTTTCTCAGAAAGTTAAAAAAATTTCCTCGAGAAAGTAGCAGAAGAGAGAATTGGGTAAATTTTTTTTTTTGGCGGAGGTTGGAGGGGGATTGAGTTGATTTTGAGTTCATGCAAAATG
Source organism: Ailanthus altissimus (assembly GCA_946807835.1). Taxonomy (NCBI): domain Eukaryota; kingdom Viridiplantae; phylum Streptophyta; class Magnoliopsida; order Sapindales; family Simaroubaceae; genus Ailanthus; species Ailanthus altissimus. Next base: position 19,410,931 of record OX327696.1, on the reverse strand, counting down.
AAATTAAAATAAATAAATGAAGTGGAGACTAACCAAATGCCATAGGAAAATGAGAAAGATCCCGGAAAGAGTAAATTTTTAATTTTAAAATATTTTCCCTTACTTTTTATTTTTTTATATTTATTTTGGTTTAGTAAAAAAGAAAAAAAAAACCTAAGGATTTGAAAGGGAGAGAGAGAGAGTAAACTTTTAAATCTGATGACGGGATGAAGTTGTTAGACACGTGGTAGATGATAAAGGATGGGCTGATGTAGGGCCCTTTGTTAGAATGGGCCCACACGGGTGCTTGTATATTATTAATATTATGCTATTACGTTACGTGGATCTAAAAGAGCGCTGCAGACACGGGAGTCAAAGTCAAACTCAGACTGGGTTAAAAATAAAAGGATTTGCCATGCCTATGCTACCCATGTATACATCATATAGCCCACAGAAGGTTTTTTATATGTAGCAACAAAACCAAGCATAAGGTCAAATTTTCATTTTATTAATGTAACACTGAAGATGTTGTTTCTTTCATCTCTTCCATAACATCACAGAACCAAGAGCCTGCATGAGTTTATGGCCATAGGAACAAAGAGTGGCTAAATTGAAAGAAGCCTCTGCCACTGCCAGTGCAGGCCCCCATATTTTTTTCACCCTTTTCCATTTGGAGGGGTTGTCACCACTCACCTGCAAACAAGCTATCCATCAATTAAAGAGTGGCTGACCCTATTTTGTATTTTTTCAGACAGAGCCTTTGCTTTTTAGACCCTAATCCCTGGATTTTAAATTGGTAGAATTATAAAGGAAGCAAAAAGTTGATGAAATGCTTTAACAAGCCCTGCACTGCTCTGGTTGTAAATGCAGCAGTTAATGCTTGTGCTTTTCCTAGGTTTCTGCTGACACTGTTGTTAAAAGGAACTGCTAGTCCGCTCCATAGTGTCTATGCCGTTAAAGAATTAGGCTTTGGCTGGTTTCTCATTCACTGCTGTGCCCGGACTGCATCTGGGATGCCTATCAAATTGCATTCCAAATTTTTCTTCGCGTCAAGTATCAACTACCAAGCATTATATGTTTGATAGCTTAGGGGGGAAAAATTTTGAAAAAAAGGCATTTGTTCAGCATCCTGTACCTACACTCACAAGAACTACAAATTGTTCTCAACACTCTGTACTTGCATATGAGATCCCTTGCAAAATTTCAACCTTGTGATTTTCAAGGTGCAAATGACCCCTCGGGTCCAATGAAGAAAAAGACGATTCATACAATTATTCTTTTAATCCACCTCAAGAAGAGTTTTATTAAACTTTGGAAAATAACGTATTAAATACCTATATCTCAGTCTGTGACACGCATGATCTTTGGTTAAGGAATACATCCAACGAGGGACAGAAAAATAGAAGGAAATATGCCTAGTAGCATAGCCACACCCTAGCTTGGGCTGCTCTCTACAGGAGAAAAGATCTTAACAAGAAAAAATGGAAAAAAAAAAAAGATAAGTACCATAAGAATCAATCACATTTTTATAATTATATCTAAATCCAAAGTATGAAACAATTGTGGGAACCTTTTGAAAAAATGTAAACATACATACAGAAAGGCAATAACAATGAAACTACAAAATGCTTATAATAGGAGTTAGTAGATCAACTGAGAATTCAGAAACGTCCCCTTTTAATTCGGGCCCATGCTAAAGCTGCAACTGCAGCACCTCCCAAATGAGCTGATCCTGAGATATTCCGATCCCCCTGCAATATTGAAATAATTCTATTAATCAATTTACATCAACCTTTGTCTCTTGGTATGTGTAAGTGCTCAAGACCTTGATTTAGTGAGGACAGGCTTGCAAATCCCCAGGCATTAGTGGCGCTTAACTATTGATTTCAATCCAGATAAGATAATATTTAGGATGACGGGTAAGATTCTCTATTGGCAACAAATAAAAAATTGTGAAGCCAGTGTTTCCTGACAAAACCAAATCAATATTTAATAGAAGTAATTGCAATTACTATCACTTGTATTTGTTGGATGGCCTATGCATGTCAGAAACATTTGGAAATGGAAGCTCCAAAATAATTCACACCATTTAGCTGATACTGACAAATGTCAGTGTCATTAGATAATCACAAATTTGGTTGTCTGTATATGCATGATGTGTTTCCCAAATTGCAGCTTGAGAGAAAAAAAAAGGTATCCTAGTATTGAACATTTCTTCATGAGCACAAAGCTCGTTGCTGACCATTTTAGATTACATAAAGTTCTGCAGTTAGGGATATATGGTTCATGAACAGAAGGTAAGAAAGCTACAGAAAGATAACCAACATACCTCTATCATCCTCAACATATCCTTCCCAATTAGAAAGATTCCCTGGGGAAGAAAAGCAATATAATTTTGTAAGGATATTCAAATGAACCTCAAACAATCATGTCTTTGCCGAAAAAAAGCTGGCAGGAGTGGTTACCAGAAGCATGGCAGGAACAGGTATAAAGAATTCAAACAATATAGTGGCCTTCGGATTCAGGAATATATCAAGCAGCATGATAGCATTCACAGCCCCACTTGCCCCCTAAATGGCACAAGCAGACCCAAAAGTTAATTGAATTTCAGAATCAAACTATGCTCACTACAGTATCTAGAAGATGAAATATGCAACTACATTTTTTTTTTAATTTTGGGATAAGAACACAATTAAAGTTATGAATCTAAGAAATAATTTAACTTCCTAATGCTCTTCCTTGCAATTCTATAACACGGGACATAATCTCGGAAAATATCATCCTGGAAAATGCATGCAAACAAGGTAATCAGAGACAGGATAAAGACTTGTATGGGAGCAGGCATTGTTTTTTATTTAAGTCGACTACCGGGATGACCAAACTAAGTCAACTCTGCTAATTGATACAAGCTTATTACCTAAGTGGACAATAGATAAATTTATTATAAATATACACAAGCAACATTTAAGACCAACAAAGCTCTTTATTGCATTAAAGGAGGACAAAAAACAAAACCAATTTTCAACTTCATTAGAAAAAGTGGGAATTTATAGTGTGAAACCAGTATAGTCTTTTCTGAATGCAAGCAAACTAAGAAGTAATTGCACGCATAAGAAATGAGCTAAACTCATAATACATTTCCTCTGATATTGGAGATAAGGTTGAATTAACGAGGTATAATCAACATCAGAGGATTCAGATGTAAAGTACTAATTAGGACACATACATTCAGTTAACTAGTCTGAATAATAAGTAGAATGCTTTGCAGTTTAGGGGGGGCACAAGCTTACCAATGCTGGAACCTTGGAAGGGTCCATCATCCACGTACCCTGCTTCTGCAGAGAGCAAAAACTGAGAGCAAATTAAAAGATGCCAATTAACCAACAGATGGAGGAATTTTGCATGTCAGAGCAACTCCGTATAAATATCCACATTTGAATTCTAGTGAACTGAAAATAAGTTTTCATCGTAATTTGTTGAATGAAATCCAATCTCAGCATCAGAAAAGTAATATATTACAATTGCACAGAACAAATCCCAATTGAATGTTATAAATCAGAGAAAATGCCATAGTTTATCATATACCAACTTCCCATCCTATGTTTTGACATTCACAACAGTTTAGTGGAAATTCCAAATCATTTTTGGAGCTATTGTACCTTTGATGACATAGACAAAAAGGCATGGTGCACTAAATGGAATACTGAGCCACCAATTGCCCCCGCCAGATACAACTTCAGTAAATATTCAGATCCAAAAGCTCTTCCAATCTGCCCAGTGCAGAAAATTTATATAGAAAAAGAGAAAATTCAGCACTTTACAAACTATGCTAAAAAAATGATTAATCAATCCCAATAAAATGCCAAAAAACGCATTCAAGATGTAATGAATGCTAATTGCCAGGAAAAAGACACATAAAAGTAATATGAACTGTCAGAGTCCTCAAAATACCCTATTCCTTGTCCCAGCTATTTTTGTTTAAAAAAAAGGCTTTTTAAAAATTCAGCATGTATTTAGTTGCAAATACTGTTGAAAAGTCTTCAGAGGCATAAATGTACTTACCAATAAGTAAAATGGTTCATCAACTGAAGATTACAATTGCAGTTTAGCAAAAACACAATGTTAGTAATGCATACCAGAAATAGTCCAATTTCAGTTGAAAACATAAATTAGCCTACTCCCCAGGAAGCAGTGAAAAGTATTTAAATTGACATCACAAACAATCACAATTTTTTTCACTTAGTTTCAAAAGTTGCACCCCTCATTCTCAACCAGATTATCAAAACCTTAACTCTGTAATGTTCACTTGGTTTTCCATCTTTCTAAAAACTCCAAAAAGGTTTCAGCAATATATATGCCAGACATAATTGAAGGCTAAGAAAATAAATGCCTTGTTCATGCAACAAGAAAACAACATAAGAGAAAGCTACAAATACTTTGAACCAGCAAAGCTTCTCCATCAAAAAGTGAATTATCTCCATTTCAAACTTAGTAAACATAGTTTGTAATAAATAAAAAAACATGTGTCTTAATAAACATGCATCGAAAGAATAGATAGCTTCTTAAGTTCAGTTTCTCATGCAAACTCCAATAACTATTTCATCTTTATCAAACTATATGATGGGTTTAACTCATGAAAGTAACCAACTTAATTGAAGCTGCTAGTCAGAATTAAACATTAGAGAGAAATAAACATTCAACCAAATAAAAGATTACAAGGCATGCTACATACACTCATCCCGAAGAAGTAAAGCCCAATCATGTTGGACACAATGTGCTCCACATCAATATGACTGAATGCAGAAGTTATCAGTGTGTGCACACGACCATTCACAACATTGTCCAATGAAATCTGCTTAGAGAAACATCAATGAGTTAGATAAAATTGAATTAAAAAAATGGAACACCATTAGATTAAAATGCCGACATTTTTGTAAAAGGTCTGTCTTTCAATTGTGTGCCTTGCAAATCCTAGGCCTAGGATCCCAACAACTAGAAAATGCATCTGAATTTGTATATCAATATTGCAATCCACACAATTGTCACTCATTTATCAAATCAATGATATTTTTAGCTTGAAACGCTAATAGAGTATAAATTCCTTCAGGTTTGAATCCTGGACCTAGCACCTTAAAAGACAATGTGCCTTCATAAGACAAGGGGTCCCACAAACAAAACCTATCTCTTCCCTTATTTAGTTAAATCTAGTGCAAGAACTGGAGGACTTACAGTAAAGTTATTCCTCATAAATTGGGCATCTGCAATTCGCCATAATAGAAAAACACCAACATTAGCTATAATCAAGCCCAAAACAACGTCATTACTTGTTAGTCGTCGAAACCAGGATCTCCTGAAAACAGGAGAAAATCGATTATAGGCATATAAGAAGTTACATACACAGTCTAAAGCTGAAAGTTAATTTTAGGAGAGCTACATCTATTGAGAAAGGTATTATTATAATGTCACAATGTCGCTTACACATTCACTATAAAACTAGGAAATGTACTCCTAGAAGATTCAAAGAGGTCAAATACATGCAGTGATGTTCAATTGAGTGCAAACATGATTGGCCAAAGAAAATAGGAGGCAAAAAGTTTGGCCAATGATGGTCCCTGACCATAGTATTCAGTTAGGGAATAGCAGGAACATAACCATTTCCAAAATCAGAAGAAAAATGTAAAATTTAAACACCAATTAATACTGAAACAACAAAAGATTAAGATTTTTTCCATTTTCACATAAAGAAATCTAACCTCTGTTTGCGGTCAAGAAACCAAACAGTTATCAACACCCTATTTATGTCACGTTTTCCCTCTTAATTTTCTCCGCTACCAATCACACCCACAAAATACAGACAGAAAAGAGAAAAAAGGAAACAAATTACCAGGCAAACCTCAGAGAAGCAAAGCTTCGGTTTGGAAACTGAGCTCTAAAGAACAAAACTTTGCCATCAACAAAGCTTTTTCTCAACTGGTTAATTGACAAACTCGTCAAAAGCCGCTTTGCAAGTGATGGGTTGAAGAGAAACGCCTCAGTTTTCAATGGAAAGTTGTGGTGTGATCTCCATGAAACAGTTGAGTGAAATGGGTGCTTAGGAAGAGAGCTTGAGAGTGCTTTTTGGATTTGGGCATTGCGGTAGGTTATTGGTTTGGTGGCGTGGGATGTGATAGATTTAGTGAAGGTGGTGTAGCTCGCGGTGGATTTTTTTGGGAAATTTGAGGGGGCGAGTTGCTTGAGAGAGAGAAGCCTCTGCATTTTTGCTTTGCGAAGCTTTTGTTATGTGAAAATTAAAAGGCAATGTTTCGAGTTTCAAGGGGTTTTTTTTTTTTTTTTTTTTGGAATCAGAGTTTTAAGGGGTTTAATAAATCCTTTGCTTGCAGAGGAGGGTACTGGAATCAGAGTATCGGACAGACACAAACAAAATGAGCATGATTTTATTTATTTACTTTATTTTTAAGAGCAAATATGTCATATTTATAATACAATTATAAATATTTTGTAAATAAGATTTAAAATGGACTTTCAGATCATTTTAAATTTTTTGACTCGGCCGTTCTAGTTTTTGCCAAAACTGTAGTTGCTATACCTCGCATAATTTTGCTTAGTTTGAATATATAATTGCTTTAAATACTGATAATCCTTCTAGCCGCTTTCAGCAATATAAATTCTTTGAACACGTCTTGGGAAAACATATCTACATGAGAACTTATGTAACCGTGTTGATTTTGATCAATAGTTCCACCAAGTAGAAGATCAAATACGATATCTATTTGGCTGTGATGTTTCAAACACCAGGGAGAAATTAACCCTTGAAATGCAATAAGCATCTAAGATGCCAACAGCTTAACAGTAAAGTTCGAGCCCGCTTTGCATTTGGTTCAATCTGCAAGAAACTATTCTGACCCTAGCCATGTCACCCGAAATGCAACGATCTGCACTTGATGCCAATGACAATCTGAAGTCCCTTGATTTTCATCATTTTCTGCCATCTAACAACTTACATGGTGGACAAAATGATACCTTGATGAATTGTGACATGAGTAGGTGGCAACAGCATACTACTCTTTAAGAAAGAAAATGCATGGAAATATTTCGTTAGGAAGGCAAAATCGGTGGTATAAAAGGTAAAAACGAAGAAAATTGTAGGGGATTTTATGCCCCGTAGAGCAAGAAGCAAATACAAGTACATCTTAATAAGGCAGCGAGACTAATTATTGAATTCACCATTCGGTGATTTTCATTATATATGGGTACTCTGTTTTAGACTAAATTTCAGTTTTGGGTCCTTGTAGCTGTCTCCTCACTAATGCAGTGTATACACCATCTTTGCTAAGGAGCTCGTCGTGAGTGCCACTTTCAACAATCTGACCATCAGAAACAACTGCCACAGTGTCTGCACTTTTGACGGTTGATAGACGATGGGCTATTACAAGAACAGTCCTTCCCTTCATCAACGAATCCATGGCATCCTATATATTCAATAAAAGAGAAATTATAAATTGAAAGAAATTTATGAAGTTTCATTAGAAAAAGTGTTTTTGCTTTGTCTTCAAGAAACAGCGGCTGAAGGTAACATGTGATACTAACCTGCACCAGGTACTCACTTTCAGCATCCAGAGCACTTGTGGCTTCATCTAAGAGGAGAATTTTCGGGTTCATCAACAGGGCTCGGGCAATTGCTATTCTCTGCTTTTGTCCTCCAGAAAGCCTTACCCCACGTTCTCCGACAAAAGTTTGGTATTTGTCTGGGAATTTTGATACGAAATCATGTGCATTGGCCATTTTCTGCAATTTCCATCAGGAATATAATCAGATCCCATGTCTAAGGTGGACGCTGTCTACCACTGAAAGAAGATGTTAAATCTTACTGCTGCATTTTCTATTTCAGAACTGCTCGCTTTACCATCACATCCATATGCTATATTCTCCTCTATGGAACAGTTGAAAAGAACAGGCTCCTGGCTAACTATACTGATCTGTACGTTAATGGGAATAATTCACCGTATGTCAGATGAAGTACATAGACAACAAATACAGCCGATATGAAATGAACAATAAATTTTTGCATGCAATGAAGATCAAGATTACCTTTCTGTGCAGATGTTCATGTGATATTTCCACCAAAGGAACCCCATTGAACAGAACTTTTCCTTTGATTGGATCATAAAACCTTTCTATCAGGTTTGCTATAGTGGTCTGCAGAGAAGAATCAAACAAGGAAGTATTGAGTACTCTAGACTGACCGCTCTGTCTGTCAGCAGGAGGTTTCTCATGTAATATGAGATGACAATATTTGAAACTATATGACATAGCAATGAATTTACAAAAGGAAACTTTACTTTTCCTCCACCGCTAGGGCCAACAAGAGCAACTTTTGAGCCAGGTTGCAGTTTTAATGTTATTCCCTGAAATTAACAAAGTAGCATATTTCTATTATTTTATAAATTAAGCACACGGTATTGACCATAATATGATAAAAGTTTGTTGAATATAAGTATTACCTTGAGTACCATATGATTTGGACGGGATGGATATGCGAACCAGACATCATCTAATTCTACTTCCCCATCTTGATCACTAACATCAGAAGAAAAATGAACCAAATTTAGACCCCAAATTATTCATATACTTTAGACACTTTTCTCGCGGATGATGATATTTATCACGATACCTTCATAGAGTAATATATTGACTAGCCCAGAAATGAAACACTTTTTGCATTAGGAGTGAAAAAATTCAGCAATGTACAAGGGATTAAGAAATTACTACAGCTAGCACTTTGTTTCTCGATGAGAATAACAAGACCATCAAAACTGTGTAACTCCCAACTTTGTTGCATTTTAGCTTTATGGAGTCAATATTTATCTGAATCATATCTTCAAAAGATAATTCAATATTTGCAACAATCAGCAGATCCTGGTACAGAAATTTTTTGTGAAAAACAATGGATGAGTTGGCAGTCAGACAATGTCAAAATGGACCTTAGTGGAGGTAAGTCAAAGATTTCCAAGATCGAACTTCAAACATGTGTCTCATACCCTATTTGACAGCGAACAGAGTTGCCTTGCACTCTTGCATGAATTTTTTGTAGCAATAGCATAGAATTGAAGGAAGAGGGATCCAATGAACTAACCCCAATGGACACTTGTCCCCTGACTTTGGCATGGAAGAGATGCGATCCAGAAGCTGGAAAACCCGCCTACTGGCTCCTGCAGCTTTCATTGCAACTGTATATAATCCTGACAGTCCAGATACAGATGACCCAACTGCAAGTCAAAATATTAATGCAAATCATCAACTAGAATTCTGGGAACCAAATAACAATAATATCAAAATTTGTCCAAATATGACAATGAACCTCTTACACATCTAATACCACTTTGATTTGCTTGCATTAAACAAAGATGAAATACCTGTGAGACTATAAAGAATAAAGGATGTGAGGTTGCCTGGGGTCATGGAACCTGTGATTGTCAAATTAGCCCCATATATCACTACTACGATCACTGACAATGTTGATGCTGCATTCAAACCTCCAAAGAAAAGTCCAACCACTTTCTGTAGTGATAAATAGTTGTAAGAAACTGTAGCAAGAGAGAGAGAGAGAGAGATCGAACCAAAGGGAAACTCACGGCTTGTTTAAGTCCCAGGTCCAAAGTCTCATTAACTTGCTCAGAGTAACGTGATATCTCATAACCTTCTTGTGCGAAAGATCTCACTGTCCGTATAGCACCAAAAGATTCCTGAACAATAATGGCAAATTTTGGATAAGATTTTCCAGCCACACTCTGTAATACCAAATATATTAGGATACATATTACTGGTCTTATAAATATATTCTTAACTACAAGATATATTATGCCGTCAAACTCTTTGATTTAATAGATTCCTCTCTGCTGGTTCAATGTTCACTAATTGTAGCTTCCAAATGCTAAATATGACAAAAGAAGAATCATCTAAAATAACTTTGCAATTCATATATTCATATACCTCAGTTTCTTTCACCCATGATAACTATTCCTTTTCAATGATATCTCGACTTTCTTCTTAGTCTATAATCCTGTTATTTATCACCATTTAGTGAAATCACAACTTATTTTATAAATTTAACCTTTCAGAAAGAGAGACATCGACCAGCCTCCCACAGTGAGTTTATGAGCAAGGTATAAGTAGCCCCTGCCCACAACAGCATACAATTTAAAGAAAAATGTAGCAGAAATTTACAAGTTATTATGAGACTGCACATAGAGCAGCTGTTCTAAGGATTCAGGTCATCATTTACAGAAACTTTTGAAGTGTAAATTATCACAAAATGATCCTATTTTGACAACTCCCACATAACACAGGTAGTTGAGATGTCTTTAGGCATTAAGAATGCTTATACTGACTTATCATTTAGAAGTGCTTATGAACAAATCATGCATTATGTCATTAGATGGGTCAGAAATAGGGTTCACAAGATTTTCCCCAAAATATATTCTACATCCATAAGTGGAAATCTTATCTTTTAGGGGCGCAAAGGTACCTCAGCAATTGAAGCAGCTGCTGCAGCTGCAGCTTGTGTCTTGTGAGAGAGTTCACGAAGGAATCGACCGAATTTACGCACAGCAACAGAAATAGCCGGCACAACAGCCAGAGCCAACACTATGAACAATTGAGGAAAAAAAAACACATGCAATCATCGCTGTGGACGCTTGATAAAAAACATTAAGCTTATATATATTTTTGCATAAATGTTTAATAAGCTTACATGTTAACTTCCATGATGTTGCAAACATGAAGCCAAGGCCAATGAAGGCAGTAGATAGATTTCTAAGTGCCTCAGAAAGATTGGTGGTTGCAGCATTTTTTATGATCTGTGTATCTTCCGACAGCCTGCTTAGAAGCTCTCCTGTTCGTGTAACATCATAGAAAGCTATTTCCTGCAGAATTGATTAACCATTTCCAGCATTAAGATTAATTTATATAACCCACAGCCACAGACAATGAAGAGGAAGAGTCATGCATTATCAGCATCTTGATTAAGTGCTAGATACCCCAGCAAAACAAAGATAATGATGACTTACCTGGTTAATAAGGTGACTAAATAAATTCTTTCTCAACCGAGCAACAACCCTTTCACTTGCAGAAGAAAACAACCATGCTCGCAGTGCCGTGCAAACTGAACTGAAGAGGAAAAACAGTCCCAAAAATTTTTAAACCCCATAAGATGCCCATTGAATAGAGTAGGATGAATGCTAATTCATTTATTTCATACCTATAACTAGGAATATTTTATTAGCATCTTCAGAGTATATTCCTATGTTAAATCTTAAGTAATTATACTGTTGCAACTAAGCAGGATGGGAGAGCTTAAGTAATTAGATTGTTTGAAATAAACTCCCAACTATCACAGAAGAGCTGTATTTTCAACATGCCAAATTTGCAATTGTCAGAAACGTACAAACTAAAGCATGATTATGCACGTGTATGTCTGTATACATGTAACGTCAAATTTATATATTAAAAGTTAATAGTGTTCCTTTTTCTTTTCTAGTTGAAGAACCACAAACAGTTAAACGATGAACCAACTTGCAATTATACAAGAGTTCTGCAACAAAATTGGAATATCATCCTCAAAAAGTGGCACATAACTTAGCCAAATTAAGTTGCATTTTCCTAACACATTCCATTACAAGTGTGGAACAGAATGTGACTCTGTGTCCCACATCGGTTGTGGAGTGTCTCCTGGTGCTAGATATAAGGCCAAGGCCAACCCTTCACTCTTGAGCATGCTTTTGAGTGGAGTTAGGGCTTTGGTTCTTTGACATGGTATCAGAGCCTACCACTCTACTGCCTCTCGGCCTCTTGTGGGTCGGCCGAACGCCGACGGAGGCAGTCGACACTCAAGGGGGGTGTGACTCTGTGTCCCACATCGGTTGTGGAGTGTCTCCTGGTGCTAGATATAAGGCCAGGGCCAACCCTTCACTCTTGAGCATGCTTTTGAGTGGAGTTAGGGCTTTGGTTCTTTGACACAGAAGTGAACAGGACTTCTGTATTTCGAGTGCCCAACACAACAAACTTTCACTAGGAGAAATGTCCTCCAAATCATAGCACATTCAGAAGCAACTGGATAAAGTAAATCTTTCCGTTATAAATCAAGCAAAAATGTCAAAAGTGAAGTAATTATCTTACCCAACTACGACAACCAGAAAGATACTGAGGATGGTGTCCCTGACTGCATTTAAAGCTGCAGCCTTCTGTTCAGGTGTTCTCATATCTCCTGACACAATGTCTATTATTTTCCCACCAAATTTTGGCTGCATAACATGATTCAAGTGTAGTAAAAACCAACCACCACAACATTCAAGAACCAGGAAAAGTTGTTTAAATTCAACTTAAGAGAGAGAGAAAGAGGGAGCATCGGGAAAAAGAAAGCATACAATCAAGATACTTGACACAGATGCAATTAATAGAGCAACAGTAGCAACCACCAGTTTCCCTGCATCAGGCTTTGCCTGGAAGGTAATTTAATGTAAGCATATCAACATCTTCAATTAATAAGTCTCCAAATAATTAATACTATAATTCAGCCACTTACAAGGGCAAGTACTCTACAAAACCCCACATTCGCAGCCTGAAAATTTCAGAAACCAGTTGTTATCTCAATATCAATCCCATTCTCTCAGATCAAAATTGTCATGATATAATAGAAAGCACATTTACCGGAACTGCATCCCCATGCTCAAGGTCTGTCAAGTCACCATTTGCTGAGGCATCATTTCTCTTTCTCCTTCCCTGCATAACAATAAAGTCTCACAAAATATGAGAAACTAAATTAAAGAGTATAAAATTTTACATTCAGAACAAGTTCCCTACATGTTTCTTATACTACGTAGGAATATCAAAAATCCAAGAAATACACACAAGATGAGCACTTGTTCATGATAATCTATAGGAAACAAACACTTGGTAGCAAATAGGCACGCTAAGAAAATTATATTTTCTCAATATTCCAGCAATTCATCACATATTCATGATCATTAAGTTAAGTCTTAAATGCAACATTAGATGAACAAACTTTTCATGAAATAACAATACAAATTACACAAACACTACAAAATATACGCAACCCATCAATCAAAAATCAAAATTCAGACCAATAAATCATCAAGTGCAACGTGGGCTGCCCTAAAAACCAAAAACCAACAAGTAAAAAGAAAATAAATAATGGGCCATAGAAAAGCTTACTCCACGATCCAAAAGAGGAGCTCTTTCACCTCCAAGGCCATGCATCCCTGTAAACCTATCCATCAATGGTTACTCCTCAAACCCAAAGAAGATAAACCACAGTTAAGACTTAACAGTAAACTTACTTATTAATGTCTTAAATGGATGTTCTGTAAAATGTTCTCGTATGTTGTTTCAGTCGTCTGAGGTTTCAACTTCCCAGTTACAAGAATATGTTAAAGAACAAAGGAGTGTGATAACATGTGAAGTGAAGATTTCCAGACGTGAATATCAACGTAAACAATTTTAATTTTTTTTTTAAGAAAAGGTAGTTGGATTCTTCCCCAGTTGAATAAGTTTTTGCTAACAAGTCATAACTGGCCGTCGATGAAGTGTGTGGAGGACATGCTTGAATCTGGAGAATCGCTTACGTCACACCATACCTAATCACCGTATAAATTAATTATTCCAATGTGGACCACCTTCCGATTTCTTCCTTCCCAACAGGAATCTTTCTGTTTATTTATTTATTTGTTTATTTGTTTGTTTTTTGTGATCAATATAAATTCTCTACACATGTGATGATTTAACGACAAAATAAAATGTTTATAATTTTTTTGAAAATGACTCGTATTTTTAAATAATTTTTTTAATCATAAATGTAAATTTTTTACTTTTTATAGTTTAAAATTTTATGATTGGACGATTATAGCGACAAATTTTTTTCTTTTTCATAAATATTCTTTTATTTGAATTTATTAAAAAAATTTAAAATTTAAAAATAAATAGATTGTGTTGAAAATACGTTGAATTAAAAAAAATTCATCTAAAAAAGTTCAAAAGTTACGAAATTTTAAAAAAATATCCAAAGCCACGCATAACAAGGTGCAAGTATGCACTGCACAACACATGGCATGCGAAAAATAATTTTTTTTAAATTTAATTATTAAATAAATAAATAATAAAATAATTATATTATATAAATTATTTATAATGAAATATTATTTAAAAGTTTTTAGAAAGAATAAAAAATAAAACACAAAATATTAGAATAAACAAAAAAAATATTAAACCAAAACATTAAAATATTTTTATATCAATAAAAAAATGATCTTTTTAAATATATAAAAAAAAATTTAAAAATATTTTTTAAATATAAAAAAACAATGTCGTTGTTGAGCCCTTGCATGAAGCTCGACAACGCTCAAGTAAGGGTCACCCTTATTATTTTTTATTTTATTTTTATTTTATAAAAATGCCTTTTTAATTATATGCTCAATAAAATTATCGAGCATATGATTAAAGAATTATTTTTACAAAAATAATTATGTTCGAGAAAAATGTTTAACAAAATTTTTTTGTACTCAACAAAATCTAAGAAAAATGTTGAGTGCTTTTAATGTGTTTGATAGTTTTTTAATCTTTTTTATTCATAATAAAAATTTGTTCTCAAATTCGTCAAACTTTCAAATTCATATAATTCAAAATTGTTATCGTATCTTGTTATTTCAATTCAATTAAATTGACAATTTAACTTGATTTGATAATGTATTTAAGGAGTGTTAAAAATAAAGTTTAGAGTAAGAGTTAGGAGAGACAAGAAAGTGTTGGGAATGAGAGTTAAACCAAAGATTAAATATTGTGGTTGTGAGGACTTTTTTGTCCTTACAGTCAATTATTTGGCTAAAATAATGATAAATTGAGAGGTGTAGCTAAAATAATTAAAGTTTCCTTATTTTTTACTATTATAGATTAAAACCCAAATGTTTATTATATATGAGAGGTAATATAATTATTTAGTTATTGGATTTCTAAATGTCCATCTCTAAGCTCATGATATATCCAAGTATATATAATAAAATAAGATATGTGAGTTATATTATAGTTAATATAAAATTGCACTAAATAAAGTTTAAAAGGGGCAGATTTTTAAGTTAAAGCCCATTTGAGAGATATTGAACTTAAAATAAGTGTAAATTCATATTATTAAAGTTAATAAAATAATATAAGTACAAAAATATATTTTTGACCTTTATAATCTTTCTTAAATACAAGTTGATAATTTTTTTTTTATTTAACTTGGTAACTATATGTATATTATACTTTTATTTAGAATAAAATTAATATCTTGCCACTTGTATTTATTTAATTATTTTTTTCCTTCTAGTAAGATAAAATTATCAAATAAGTTAGATTCTAAAAGGATAAAGGGGCAAATAAAAAGTCTTAATCTAGTACAAAATCTTAGCCTTATAAAAACATCCATAAGACATGTGAAACACAACTATCATATAACCTTCACTATAGTTACCCTAAAACTTCCTTAGGAAGCATGATATATCACCTATTACTTTAGATTTTAGGAACTCTTTAAAAGATTAATGGGCCTTACTTTCGAACTCTGAGAGCAAATACGCTGAGGCTTATTATTTGTGCTCAAATTATATCTTCCACACAGCTTTGCTATGTTAGCACAAAATCATTATAATTAGTGATATTTTGCCATGTTATGGTCTCTTAAAATCGCCCTAAATATTTTTTTATGACTTTACTATAGAGTTTGGCTAAGATTTTGTGACGACAAAGATTGAGAGAAACTGAAAACTTAAGAAACACACTCATTGAGGAGTAAGATAAGTCCTTACATCACATAGATACTTAGAACAACTTGGCAATGGGTTCATATGAAATCCAAGAAGGTGACCAAGTCGTAGGCACCAACCTAAAAGCCATAACCTAGATTTTTAAAAGGTGCTAAGTAGGAGCTTTTATAACAAAATAAAAAAAAATTACTTGAGGCTATCAACATGGCCAAAACAATAGAGCCACTTATGGCTACAACAATTATACTAAATGTTGTCTAAGTCACTTTTAAGAAAAGAGACACAAATGACATCTGCTACCAACTAGAGGTGGTCACAGTACAGTTTAGTATCTTTTAAAACCTAACCAAATTGAAAAAATTTAGGATTTTTATCTTTAGAACCTAACTAAATTTTTTCAATTTGTATTAATTTGGTTTGATATAGTTCAGTTCACTCTCATAAATATTTTTTAAAAAACTAAAATCATATATGTAAAAGATAAAATTCATACAAAAAATAAAATAAGAAAAAAATGTCACATAAACTTTAAACACTAAATTAATTAAAGTTTAAAAGCTAAACAAGTTAAAAAATTATTAAAATTAAAGTTTGTCCAAATAAATAAAGTATCCCTAAACTTTAAATACCAAATTAATTCAAATCTATGAACTAAACAAGTTAAAAAGTATTAAAATTAAAGTCTATCCAAAAAAACAAATTGTTCATCAATTTCAAACACCGTTAATTAAAGTTTATGGACTAAATAAGTTAAAAAAATAATTCAAATTTAATTATATCCAAACAAATTATATGAAATATTTTTGCAAATTTTCATTTTTACTCTTCGCTTTGGTTCAATTTGAGTTTTTCTTACGTAAAATTGAATCAAAGCTAATTTATTCAGAGATCAAAATAAAAAAAATCAATCGGTTAGTTTTTATACTCTAATATTGAATCGATAAGCTAATTCAAACTATATCAATGGATTACAAAGCTGAGGTGAAAGCTCCCTACTTTGTCGACATTCAAACTATACCAAATTTCTAGAAAAACTAATAACCTACCATATCACCTTATAGCTAATATTAGATTCAAGTTAAAGATTCTGTTGCTAATATTATAGCTAAGTTAAAGACATTAGAATCAATATCAGAGCCAAGTCAAAAAGAAGAAGCCAAAAAGGAGCCAAAGATAAACAGAGTTAAAGATTTTAGTTATATCATGGACAATATATATCTTAGAGGTAAATAAATCATGAACAAATTTACAGAAAGAAAATCAAGTTCAAATATATCGTCATCAACTTTCTTATCCTCGTCTTTTTTTATATATTATTTATCATTCACCACCAATGGTATTGCTACTTGATTGCACATAAAATTTTAAATTATTTTAGAATATTTTCTTCATATTTATTTTGACAAATAAATACACTATTATCTTCTTGATAAATTTCAATGTTAGAAAATAATGAAATAAACCCATATCACTCATCTCATTTTTTTTTCATCATCTCCTTCTTGAATTCTTCAATCATTTTTTCATTATTCCTTGCAAATTCAATTCATCAAACATAAAGGATAACAATAAAGATATTGGACATTCATTGATATTTTACATATAAGGTAGGCTTGTTCTTACTTTTGCTAAATCATTTCTTTAAGAAATAGCCATCAATTTGAGTATACCAAGTTCTTGGGACTTGTTTTAGGTCATATAAAGCATTTTTAAGCTTGTACACATTTTGTTCTTTATTCTTGGAAATATACTCTTGAGGTTGCTCAACATAAATATCTTATTCTATTTTTTTCATTTATAAAAGTTAATTTGACATCAAATTGGTATAATGGCCAATCTTTTTGTGCAACTATAGTAATGAGAATTCTTATGATGTCAAGGCAAGCAACTAGATTAAAAGTTTCATCGTAGTTAATACGAGGTTGTTATGAGTAACCCGTAGCTACTAACCTTGCCTTGTTTCTTTATACACTTTTATTGGCATTATATTTCACACTATAAATCTATTTCGTCCCAATAATTTCTTTCCTATTCGACTTCTCTATAAGCTATAATGTTTTATTTTTCTTAATGACATATTCTTACATAGCTTTTCTCCAAGCTTCTTCTTTCACAGCTTCTTCAAAATTTTAAGGTTCAAAGATGTAAAAATTGCATCTTTAATAAATTTTACTCAAACTCTTTATTTTTTGTGGAATTGTTGATAGTTAAAAAGTGGATAAATTTAGAGAGTTGCTTGCCATTGATGATAAGGTTAATGGCGGTGAGGCTTGAGATGAATTTTCTTTGTCTTCATTGCCTTTTTTTAGAATTTCTTTTACAAGAATAGTCTTATTTTCAACTTCACCATGCTTCCAATTTTATGTTGCTTTTTCATCAAAAAAACATATCACTACATTGTAATCATCTTGCTATTCTTCAAACTATAAAGCCTATAGATGCTAGGCCCTTAAAATTGTCTATAGAGCATATTTGAATTCTCATTTATATGTGGTCCTTTAAAACACTTTAGTGAAGATTACTACATAGGATGTAAGTCCCCCAAAAGTAGTGAGGATAAGTATTACGAGCTAAGTAGACCATAAAAATCTCGTATCTTGAATCTTAATAGAAATTGTCATATAAGTAGTGGGTCTCATATGAGTAGCGGGGATAGTAAAATAGGTTAGGTTAAATCCTAAGTTTGAGCTAAACTGTGATAAGGGCGTCATGTGATTAAATGAAAAAGAATGACATGTCTCACATCATACTCAGGCTAGTCTCTAAGTTTGGTCTAGATCAAGATAGGGGTGTAATGTTATTAGGTGAAGGATAATGTCGCGTCCTATGTCAGAAAACAATTAAGTGAATCTTAGGTATATATGGGCGAGTAAACAATATTATTTAACATACTAATTTTTTGAGTCAATAATAAGCACCTGACTTATGACAAGTGGATCAAAGCCAAGTCAAAGACCCTGTTGATAATGTCAAGGCCAAGTTAAAGGCCCTGGAGCCAATATCAGAGCCAAGTTAAAAGCAAGAAGCTAAAAAAGAGCCAAAGATAAACCAAGTTGAAGATTCTAGTTATATTAGAGCCAACATATATCTTAGAGGCAAAGAAAGCATGGAAAGTTTATACAAAGAAAATCAAGTTCAAGTATATCTTCATTAAGGAAAAAGAGCAAAGTTTAGCATCTGTACGAATAGTGCTCATGCAAAAGTTAAACAAAAAAAACTCCCTTGATTTAGGTTAATAGTGTTAGGGTCAATGCTTACGTGTCATCCCTAAATATACATATATTTGTGTATTTATACAAGTATACATTCCCATTAAATCGCTAATACCAATATATATGGTATTATGCATGTAACGTTACAGACATTGTAGATCTGAAGGAGTTCGGATCAGATCTAAAGGAGTTTAGATAAGGGCTCATGGTTAGCCATGCTGAAAGATATAAATACTAAATGTTAGTACAGTTAAGTGTTAGCTGGTTATAATACTCAATAGATCCAAGAGTTAGAGCCTTATTTGTAATGAGACATAGACCTAGAAATATACTAGTAATTGCATAGTTACAAGAGTTGTAATCGAGTGCCAGGAAATGCATGTTGCACAAGTATGTTCTCGAATAATTGTCCTTGATCTATTTCTGTCGATGTAGGTCTGTCGATGGATACTTTTATATATAGATCAGTATATGTCATACCTATAGGGTATAGATGATCGTTCTTAACCGATCATGAGCTTGGAGCTTGTATTGACATGTAGATATCCAATTAGGACTGGATATGGTACAAACTCACGAGGGCCTCCGATAGACACTCAATGTAAGCCGTTAACGGAGGATCCTCTCGAGTTGAGTAGTATACGTGGTCTTTTGACCTGAGTGCCACGGTGGGATTGTAAGTGATCCACCATACTTTGGTTCCACGCATGTCACAGACCTTTCATGGTGTAACCGCTGGGTGTTGCTAGGTATGATTCGATGCTTATGGAGTCCGGTGCATACATATATGGGATCCGTCAGCTCCCATATAGAGTTACATATTCAGATGCTTCGAGACTGTATCTCAAAAAGTCTTGTGACCATAAGCAATCATCACAGGAAAGAGTTCCACTAGGGTAGAACAATATGGCAAAGGAGTTTGAGCATATTGTTCAGTGAGATACAAGTCTGGAGATAGAACATGGATGAGTATAGGGGATTTGACGGTGATAATCTATATCCCTCTACATCCAAGATATCATGACAGAAGGATTATATATATGCATTGTAACCTCAGCTTATATGGTTTAACGCGCTGATTTGTATATTTATGACGTGTGCATGAGGCATTGCTTACGGACTCATGAAATAGTTCTATTTAACGAATTGAGCGTAAGACCTAAGGAGTCCCACGATATGGAGTGTACTCATTGTGCATTAAGGCAGCGTGCCAGATTAAATTGTTTAATCCAGTAATATTTAGCACTACCACGGGAATGCGTACGTGTCTGTATTTAAGTATTAAATACAACAATTAGTCAATAATTATTATTTACTAATTGTATAATGACACGTAGCGTATTGTGGACCTTCGGTTGAGTTTACCCAAGTGTGAAATTTGGTGGGACCCACTAAGGAGTAAACTTGGTAACTATTTATGAGGGGCAAAATGATCATTTCTTATTTTAATTATTTAATTGTTAAATAATTAAATATCTCTCTTTTTATATTATATTATATATTATTTTTTATTATTTATATTATATATTATTATAATTATAATTATATATATATAAAGAAAAAGAAAGTGGGAGAGAGGTGATTTGGGCATTTGATGCCCGAGAGAGAAAAGAGAGGAAATGAAGAGGAAAGAAGAAGAAGAGAAGAAAAAAAAATGGGGGATTTTTCCTATGCTTCAATTTCTCCATTTCCTTATTCTTTTGGAGAAAATGATGAAAAATACACACCGGTTATTTTGGGGATTAAGAGTTAATTCCGGACTGAATATAGAGCTACTATTCTAACTCACCAAGCCCACCGTATTGGTGACTAGAATTGCACGCGAGTTGGTTTTCATACGGACTCTAAAAAAATACGTGCATAACATTACATATTATGGTGAGTTCTCTAACCTTTCTAATATATTAATGTGATTAATATATTTATTTATTGTGTTTATTGCATGTTTCATGCTTCCGTTGGATTTAAATTCGTATATGATGCGTATTTAGGCAATAGACACAATTGCACATACATACACCCACACGTGCCTTAGATCCGCCGATAAATGGTATCAGAATCATTTTTGGCTTTTATTTGGGTGTGGTTTGAGTGAATGAATGCAAAAGACCCAGTGAAAATAGCGTGTTACAAGTGTTGAAAAGGGTATTCCAAAATGGAGTTCATCGGGTACTGCTGCACCAAGGGGCTGGCGCCGCAGCGCTGGGATTTATTGACCTAGCTCTGCAACGCTGAAGGCCTAGCGCCTCGGTGCTGGGAGTTCTTTCTCCCAGCACTAGGGCGCTGGCGAGCCTGCGCCAGGGCGTGAGTTTCTGAAATTTGCGCCCCAGTGGTAAAGCATCAGTGCTGTAGCGCTAGAGGTATGACCTCCCAGCGCTGAGATGCGAGTGCCGCTGCGCTAGAGGTACGACCTCCTAGCGCTGCAGTGCTGAGACGTGAGCGTCGTAGCACTAGAGAGCGTTGAAATGACATGTGTTGGTGCCGCGGTGCTGGGGGTTTGACCACCCAACACTGCAGCGATGACAGTTGAGAGCGGCAGCGATGACAGCTGGGAGCGGCAGCGATACACTGTTCAATTGAACAGTAGCATTGGAACAGTGTTTCATAAATAATTTTGTATGTGTAGATTTATGAGATGTAGTGATAAAAATTATCAGTCTACATTATAAATCAACGTTTATGAGATGCAGTGATAAAGAGTTATCAGTTTGCATTATAAACTAAAATTAATATTTCTGTACTGGGGACGGGGGTTTGATTCCTTAGGGGAGCAGGTAACTTGAGTAATTGTGTGTTGGGACACCGGTGGCTCTGAGGTGTCATCCAGCCGATGGACCAAGGAGTTGGTGAGTCCCACACACTCTGACAAATAGAGCACTTGAAATTATTCAGGAATAGAGTTGTCTTAATAATTGAAAATCTCAATTGAGTTAAAAAAAAAGAATTCAATGAGATGGATTTAGTAAGTTGATAGGTTAAAAAACGAGCGTGTGTATAAAAAAAAAAGATTTGCCTACAGAAATGGTAAATAAACTGATTCTCATGGAAGGCCCTAATTGAGTATAATATATAATTTCTACAGCGAAAGAAACTAGAATAAATTAAACCAAACATAATCTATTAAAGCGATATGAAAGTTTAATTTAAAGAAGACAATATTGAATTAAACTAAACTTATTTAGAAAATACCTAAATTATTTTATTTGAGTTAGTTTAGAGATTTCTAAATTAGTAGATTCTAAATTGTATAATGATTAAAAATACAAGTTTAATAAGGAATTAGATATCATTCAAGATATAAAGAGGTTAAGGGATTAATGAAAAAACTATGAAAAAGAAATTATGCGAGGGGTCATATAGAAAATACTTTGTATATATATTTTTTTATAAGATTATAGTACATTATTCTCATATCTATGGTTGTAGTTCAAATTGGGGTGAACAACTTTAAATTTTTTTGTCTCTTTTGTGTGATTTATTAATCTTGATGTTTAATATACTTCAATTATAATTTTTTTTTAAACAAGCTATATGAGCGAAAATACTGACATCGCCAACAAGAATATTTTGAGAATTTATCACCACTGAACCCTTTGTAACAACCAAGGAAGAAGAAGCACCACCAAATGCCAACTCAGCCCAACTAATTACAAACTTTTTAGAAAAAGCGCCATCAACTGAATCAGGCTAAAAGCTTTCATAGCTAGAACCAACATCATTTTAAGAATCCCATCTGAATATAGAGCAGCTCCCTCGATGCTCGAATAGAGTTAGAAAATCAATGATTTTCCAAGTTTTTGAAAGAGCAAGAAAGTTTTCAAGACATTATTTGAATGTATGATCGACTAATTTACAAAGATAACACAAATTAAAAAAAATTTGTCTTAAAGTTTTACCTAAATGACATGATCCTCATTGCCTAACATGGTACTTAAGCCCTTCCTAAGAGGCTTTTGAATGAATAATCTAACCCAGGTTTGCAGAGAAATGACCTTAGCAAGAACTAGAGTTGTCTTATCAGCATCAACATCTAAGAAAAGACCAATCTTATTCCTAATCAATTTTGCAAATTTCAAATTCCAAGTACATATGTGTTTCCCTTAAAAATCTCCATAATAGCCCAGCTCCTAAGGGCCCAAAAATCAACCCTTTGAATAACTTATTTATGGGCCGGCCTAAGGGTCCAAGAAGGTAAGGATCACTAAGGCATGACAAAATTGAGCCTCAAGTAACTCCTAAGTATAAAATTTGCTTGGTCGCTCGAATCAGACCAGTCTGAACCGCCTAAATTCCAACCCTGTACCATTCATGACTGCACCAATCAAAACTCTAAATATCTGTATGACCAAGGCTGAAAAAACACAAGGATATCGGATCGGATAAAGTACTAGACCTACTAAAAAACTGAACAAGTCCTCGTACCGAACAAATCCTTGGATCGAACAAGTCCTCAGACCGAATAATTCATTTCATAATTAAATACCACCACATCTGGACACTCGCCTACCAAAGCAAGAGTCAAGACTTGCAGTTATTAAGCACATTACAAGGAAGACCTGCTCAGTAGAAATATCAAAATTGATCTCATATAATAGGATCGAGTAAGACCATACATTACAAAGTATCGACTCGAGCAGTAGCCAACAACTTAAAATAAAAAATTTAAATAAGGATAAAGCTTAAAAAGAAAATCAATACTATTTAAGAGATAGAGTCATAGAAGAATGAGAATTATGGTGTTTTGTAGAAGGAATCTCCCAAATTAAGTCAAGAGATCAGATGATTAGTAAAAAATAATTAAAACTTACCAAAAACTCAAAGAGATTACTTAAATAATTACGAACACTGATTGATATAAGTATAAGCACAAAGAATATTTCAAAAAGACCAATAATATAAAAAGGTGAAAAAATTATATAAAAAGGGCAGAGACAATTTGGATATCTAATTCTTCTATTTTATTTTTTTGATTTTGTTCTCTCTGATTCCCACCATTTCACTAAAAATCTATACCTAACTTAAGTATAAGAGAGTATTTATCAAAACTTACCCTAATAAGGTCTAATGATAATTTTAGTATTTTATTGATGTTTGCAACCATTGCAGCAAAAAGAAAAGTCTAGTGAGTTTGAAGCTTCAAGTTTAGTTAGACAAAATTTAAAATATTGATTCCTGTAATAAAATAAATTTAAAATTTGTTGGCTCGAATTTTTTTTTTTTGAGTTAACAGTACGAATTCAAAAAATTTCTCCTGTACCAATAGAAATCGGCTAAAGTTCTGGAGTTACTAATTTAAAGCTTGTCTTCTTTCAACTTCACTAGCAAGAAAAAACGTTGCATCCATTTGATGTCATTGAATAACGAAGTCGTCAACATGTCATCCATCGATTCAGAATCAATGGAAAAAGATTGCCACAAAAAATCAACTTAGTCCACAATATCATCACACAACAATTTAGCAAAACCTGGACAAAAGTCAAACCCCAAAGAAAACCCTAGAGAAAAAAAAAATCAATATCCTACTACTTTTTATTATTTCCAATTCATTTAATCATATAATGCTACATCAAATTATATTATAAGTTTATATAAATAATTCGTATATATGATATTTATTTATTTATTTTTCATCTTATATAACTTATGATTAACCTAATTTATTAATTTTTATTACAATTTAAAATGAAAAACATCATATTTCACTATAAACATTTATTGTGAAGGTTTTTATTACAAAAATTAAATAAATTATATATAATATATTTATTAGTGTATATATATACATATATATATATATATATTTTTTCTTACTAATGCAACGAGCATTTGAACGTGGTCCGTTTATTCAGAGCAATCTAGTTTGGTTGGATCTTTGCCTAACTGGATCTGGTACATATGATTCCAATTTCCACTACTGATGTGGGGAGCGTGCGTGTGTCCCCCCATTTGAAATGTGGTTAATTATTTGCAAATGGAAAAGGTCACACAAACGACAAAACTGAAAAGTATTTTCCTACTCACACCCATCACCCTCATCTTTTTATATGCTAACTTTAAATTAAACCTAACATTTATTATTTAAATAATGTATTAAATATTTATTACACTATTATTTTTATAGCATTTAAAATTATATTTAAAATTATTTATTATATATACATAACTAAAATTAAGAAATGTAACATTATTTAAATATAATACTTGCAATTATTTCATCAACTTCCAACTCCAAAAATAATTGTGTTTTTTAATATTACGCTATTAATACACTCTTATGAGTCCGGTTCATTATAAATAAATAATTTTAAAATTATTTTACTTTAATTATTAATTTAGTTTAACAAATAATTTTATAAAAATAATATTATATATTTTAAATAATGATATTTTAAATAATTATTAGATATAATGTTTAATTTTAAAATTTATATAATTTTATTATTTAATAATTATTTGATACATACCAACTTAAAATATAACTTATGATGTATAACATTATTTATTTTTTAAAATAAAAATTATATCATTTTTTTATTAGAAAACACCTCTAATCTGATCTCTCATCTTCTCTCTCGCCTCATTTATTCTAATCTCAACTTAAGTTCTTTCAATCTCGTTTTACATCTATTTTCTTAATTTTAGCTTCTCAATCTACTTAATTGATTAGTTTCCTAATTCTCTCTCCTAATTTTGTTCTATAGTTTTATTTAGCTTTGTTATGATTACTAAATTTTCTACGATTTCATGTTTTGTTCGTTAACCGTATCCAATTCTGCGAGTCTGGTTAATTTTTCAAATGTGAATTCCCCGAAATCAAAATAGACTTCTACATAATCCATCCGTTAAAAGTGTTCTGTTATTTATTTTAATTTTAATTTTATTCATTTGATTGCTTGGAAAATTGAATAAAAATTAAAATTTTTTTTGTTGGTCTGATTGTATGTTATCTTTAGGTGATTTTGCCTTATAAGTTAAAAATTAGACATGTGTGTATGCTTAATCTGTGTTTTGAATTGGTAGTAGAAAAAAGAGGGCATCGATTCAAATGTGTTGATTCTAGTGGATTCATGTTTGATGTGTACTTATTATTTACTCCAAATAACAACAATAACGACAGCCGACTAAAAGGAATAAAGAATGACCCTAAATACATTAAAAATGAATAAAAAAAACGAACTTGAAACCTCTCATAATGTCATCAACAGACTAGAATTTAAATAAAAGTCGCTCAATCCAACAAGCACACTGAAATATGTATAAAAATAATAAAAGTATCCAACATTAATAATAGGACCTAGGAAAGACCAATAGAAATATACGTGGCATCTAAAATTATTAGATGGGGGTGGAGAGAGAGAGAGAGTTAGGACTATAGTGGGAATGCTAGGAAGTTGTCACCTTTGGTGCCGTAGGCAAATTTTGGGCAGTGTTGGATTTGGCAAAGGAGGCAATGTTGGCTTCGGGAGACTTGGTTGAGTTGACAATGGAGGAGTATTTGGCAGAGGTTGAATGTGCTATTGGTTTAGGCAATGTTGGGATTGAGGGCAATAGAGGCAATGTCACCTTGGCAGAGTTGCAATTATTGGCGATGGCGAGCTGCCACGCTCATTTCGAAGCTTGACAATGATAATGCAACCAAGGTTGTATCTTTAAAAACTTGTACTAGATGGATGATTAGCAAATATAACTTATTTTTTTTTCTTTTGATACTTTAAAAGTAGTCGAATTGACATAATCTTCTTTACATGTAATATCTTTTTTAGGGGCGTTACCTTTTCTTCCCACTTCATTATTTATCAATTCTAATTGAATGTTTGTCATAGTCTAGCGATGGTCATAATTCCACGTTATATTTTTCCTTTTTGTTTTCTCTCTCTTTCGGCTTCCTGTATTTTTTTAAGCAATTTATATTATTAATAAAATCAAAATATTATAAGAATTATTATTATAAAAATAAAAAATTATCAAAATAACACAAATACAAATTTATTAATGAATGCTCGAACTCAATTTTTATAAAAGGAAACAATAACCTCAAAATTGAGAATCATTTACTAATAAATTCTTCTATTCTTATTAAAAAATGAGAGTTCTACTTTTATACATAAGAAATTTTACAATCTCACAAGAAAGATATTTGCTCTCACATAATAGAAAAATACAAAAACCATCTCGTAGGAGAAAAGTTACAAAAGTACCCATCGACTTATTACATCATTATACTCAATCCAACCTTAATCCAGCCAAACCACCCAAGAAAATTCAACTACCATACTGACGGACACTGGTAAACAGGAGCCAGCAGCGGAGCCTTTGATGGCCGAAAATAGAAGATGACAGTTGGATTCACAGTAGTAGCAGAAAGCTTTGGATGAAGTAGATCCGGCGAGGGCAACAAGGTCTCAGCCAAGATTGGACTGAAATCACATCGGAGATCAGAGGAGTCTTGATGATGTCGGTAAACAAGTTGGCCAGAGCTGTGATTGCTTAAGGAAGGTTGAGAAGAGATAAAAAGAAGGTTGGTGGCCCTAGGGGCTCGATAGCAGTCGATGACAAGATGGCTTTTGGGCGGCAAGTAGTGGTAAAAAACCTTTGCACTTTTTTGTTGCTGAATACACCAACTGAACAACAGAAAAAAAAAATAGAAAGAAAAAAAAAGAGATAAAAAGAAGGGCCGACAAAATGCATAACTAAAAAGAGAAGAGAAGGGAAGGGAAGGGAAGAGAAAAGGGCTACCGGAGAAGAGGTCAATGGCCTCCTCTCCAATAAAGATCGATGGTGAAGATTAGAATTTTGTTGGGCTCGAGGTGTTTTTGAGAGAATTTATTTTTTTATCAACACTCATAGACTTAATTGAATGGCTTGTTGTACTTGAAGTATAAAAACTTCTAAGATATATATATATATATATAAAAATCAATGTCAAACTATGAGGACTTTTAAGTAGTTTATTGGCTTTCAAATTGATTTTTATGCATAGTTGATTGGTGTTATAGTAGTTAAGTACAAACGTACGTTATCGTATCAAGTAATATAGGATTTTAAGTCTAGATGTCATTCCTACAGGACTATGCGATTTAATTCTTTCAATCAAATACTAAAATTATAACTACTTAACTTTTATTTAGAAAAATCAAAATAAAAAATTTAATTAATTAATCTAATTCTATCAAATTAAACTAAACTTAAATAGTAAACAAACGAAGAAATAAATTCACCAAAGGGTAATCATTTAGGGTATAGACTTATCCCCTAATATTTAATTGGACTCATTAATATCTTAGTTAATCCTTTAATACTAATTGATTGGCTTAAACACTAATCTCATCATAAGCCTATGTCGATGGTCGAGTGACTAACAACAATAACAATCACCTATATGTTTATGGTAATCAAATCAGAATGTAATTCATTAAGATTAAGTCTAAATAATACAATACATGCCATCTAGGTATATGTCTATTCTACATTAAACTTATAGTTGTTACTCTATGATCATGTATTAAACTATCTTAGGCTTAACACATGAATCCCTTTGTCAAGTTCATCTTAGTTCCTCAATCATTCAAAATATTAATTAGATATAATGAAAATAATAAACACAAAATAAAATGAATCAATTATATATATTAAGTAAATTAAAAAGTAATAAAATTTAACTACATACTTAGGTCCAAAAGTCTAATCCTATAAATAAAAAAACTTAGGTCATGGTAAAACAAAGAATTCTAGAGCTTATCAAGAATAATACCATAAAAATTATAGAAAACTAAAAAGATAAAGAATTGAAAAGATAGAACTAATTTTCTACAACCTTCAATCTTTGAATCTCTTGATTCTATAAAAATTACTTTTTCTCTCTCCTCTTGATTCTTCTTTTTTCTCTTTTCCCTCTTAATTATTTATCAACTAACTAAACAAATTTAAATTTATTTACAAAAACCAAAATGTCCCAAAAATAAATTAAATGACAAGAAATTATATAAAATAATTTCAAATGATTAAATTAATTAACTAAACGATTCATTATTGTTTAACTAAACTAATTTATATTTCTAAATTACTAATTAAATTAATTAATATTAATATTTTATTTTATTTTATTTATTCAATTTGATGCATGCGCTCAGTAGAAAGTCTACTGCATGACCATGGTTGACAATCTTCCACTTTACTCATTATTTAAAATTATTTTCGCTCATGTTTAACCAATTTTTCGCACAAATACAACAATCTTACATATTCATCAAACTAAAACTAAAATCATTTAACACATTAAAACAATAAACTTATCATATATTAATTCTTATATGTGCAATGTGAATTGTCGATTTCAAGTGTGCCTCCACCAACTTACAACTGCTGACTTGCAATCGCCAATCTCTCAAAATGGGCCGATCTCTCAAATATGTTGATCTCTCAAGTTGCTTTTTTTTTTTCTTCTTTTTATTATGAAAGAGAGAGTCAAGAGAAAATATGTTATGAGGATAATTTTAACCATTTTTAAACATTTTGGTTAATAAAGAATAGAGAGTTAGTTTGTGGCTATAAAAGATAATAACTTTAAATTTTGGGTTATTTATGAAAATTTTCCAAAAAAGAGCAAGAAAGAGATTATAAAAAAGAGAGAGAGAGAGAGTGAGCAACAATGAAGAATTAAGGGGAGAATAAACAAAGAAATCAAGGAAGAAGAAGAAGAAGAAGAACACGAACAACCAAAACATTATTCCAATTCGAAAACAAGCCTACTTCCAAGCCCTTTTTATAAAGGGGCTACATCATAAATAAACATAATAATGAATCCCTCAAATGGAAGATGATAAATTATCAAAATTAAAAAATCAATCATGACTTAAAAAAGAAAAGGCAAACAATCAATCACAATTTCTTTATTTTTTTTTTAAAAAAAATTTCGCCCATCATATGTGCATAAAGGCAAAGGATATTCCACATCGCCAAGTACGCATCAAGTTTCTCTGAAGTGGCATACTACTCTTGAAGAAAGAATGCCTGAAAAGATGTTGTTAGGAAGTCGTAAATTGGTGGCATAAACGGTAAAAATGGAGGTAATACAGGGAATTTTGTGCCACAAGAGCAAGAAGCTTATATAAATGTAGATAGGTGTTCTTTTTAAAACTAAATCTCAGCTGTGGGTCCTTGTAGCTGTCTCTTCACTAACGCAGTGTACACACCATCTTTGCTAAGGAGCTCATCATGAGTGCCACTTTCAACAATCTGACCATCAGAAACAACTGCTACCATGTCTGCACTTTTGACAGTTGATAGACGATGGGCTATTACAAGAACAGTCCTCCCCTTCATCAGCGAATCCATGGCATCCTATATCATACAATAAAAGAGAAATTGTAAATTAAAAGAAAGTCAAGTTTCTTTATAAAATTAAGGTGAAAGTTTTTGCTTCATCTTCAAGAAACAGAAACAGAAACAGAAGGTAAAATGTGATAGTAACCTGCACCAGGTACTCGCTTTCAGCATCCAGAGCACTTGTGGCTTCATCTAAGAGGAGAATTTTTGGGTTCATCAACAGGGCTCGGGCAATTGCTATCCTCTGCTTTTGTCCTCCAGAAAGTCTTAACCCGCGTTCTCCAACAAAAGTTTGGTATTTTTCTGGAAATTTTAATATGAAATCATGTGCATTGGCCATTTTCTGCAATTTCCATCATGAAAATAATCAGATTTCATGTTTAAAGCAGAGTGGTGTCTGCTACTTAAAGAAGAAGTTAAATCTTACTGCTGCATTTTCTATTTCAGAACTGCTTGCTTTACCATCACATCCATATGCTATATTCTCTTCTATGGAACAATTGAAAAGAATAGGCTCCTGGCTAACTATACTGATCTGTATATTAATGGAAATAATTCACTGTCTGTCAGAAGTATATAAACACTAAATATTGCCAGTCATGAATGAACCACAAAATTTAGCACACCAAATGACCATGAATAAGCATATTATGCCAGAAGAGAACAATCTATAATGAATTCAAACACCAAAATTACGTTTTTTGGTTCTCTTACAAGCTGTATATGCCATGAAGATCAAGATTACCTTTCTGTGCAGATGGTGATGTGATATTTCCACCAAAGGAACTCCATTTAACAGAATTTTCCCCTTGATTGGATCATAAAACCTTTCTATCAAGTTTACTATTGTACTCTGCAAAAAAGAATCAAACAACTGTAACTACACTGACTGACCGTTCTCTGCAGTGGGTTTCTCATATCAGATGGAAATATTTTAACTTAAATGACATAGGATCAAATTTATAAAAGGAAATTTTACTTTTCCTCCGCCGCTAGGACCAACAAGAGCAACTTTTGAGCCAGGCTGCAGTTTTAAAGTTATTCCCTGAAATTAACAAAATATATCATATTTCTAATAGCACATGATATTTGACTAAAACATGTCAGGTTGAATATGAGAATTACCTTGAGTATCATATGGCTGAGACGGGATGGATATGCAAACCAGACATCATCTAATTCCATTTCCCCATCTTGATCACTAACATTAAAAAGAAAAACTTACCTAGTTTAGACACCCAAGCTTTTCACATACTTTTGAAATTGCTCACATGGATGATGATATTTATCATGATACCTTCAAACCATAAAATAATGACTGAACCAGAAAAGGAAAACTACATGCATTAGGAGCAAAAAATTCAGCAATCAATAGGAATTAAGAAAGTTGGAAGTACAGGAAGCATTTTGTTTCCCATGAGAATGGCTAGGCATGCAAAACTGCGTAACTCACAACTTTATGTCATCTTAGCATCATGGAGTCATTTATGCCAAACAAATCTTCAAAAGATGATCAGATAGTTGTAAAATTTTGCACATCTTTGTACAGAAATGTTCAGAGAAAAAGAATCGGTGGTGTTAGCAGTCAGAAAATGTCAAAATGGTCCTTCTTACACCTGTACCAAGTAAGTTTATATCTTCCAAGATGTGAACTTCAAACAAATGCTCCATACCCTATTTGAGAACAAATAGGGTTGCCTTGCACTCCACCGTAGATTTTCTTATAGCAACACTTTGTAGACAAAGAATTTGAGGAAGAGGGATCCAATGAACTAACCCCAGTGGACACTTGTCTCCAGACTTTGGCATGGAAGACACACGATCCAGAAGCTGGAAAACCCGCCTGCTGGCTCCTGCAGCTTTCATTACATCTGTATATAATCCTGACAGTGCAGATACAGATGTTGCAACTGCAAGCGAAAACTTTAATGCAATTAATCAAACTAGAATTTTGAGAAACTGAATACTGCCATTATCAAGGTTAATCCAAATATGATAATGGACCGTTACACATTTAATACCACTTTGATTTGCTTGCATTAAATGAAGGATGAATTACCTGAGATGCTGTAAAGAATAAAAGATATGAGAGCACCCGGGGTCATGAAACCTGTTAACGTCAAATTGGCCCCATATAACATTACTGTGATCATTGACAGATTTGCTACTGCATTTAGACCTCCAGAGAAAAGTCCACTCACTTTCTGCAGCAATAAATACCTGAGGTAAGAAGCTGCAGAGAGAGATAGAGAGAGATAGAGAGAGATAGAGAGAGATAGAGAGATAGAGATAGAGAGAGAGAGAGAGATCAAACAAAAGGGAAACTCTCACAGCTTGTTTAAGTCCAAGCTTCAGAGTCTCATCAACTTTCTCAGAGTAGCGTGATATCTCAAAATCTTCTTGTGCGAAAGACCTCACTGTACGTATAGCACCAAAAGATTCCTAAAGAAAATGGAAAAATGTGGGTGAGATTTTCCAGCCAGATGCTATAATACCATGATATGTGTCAGTTGTCTAAAGAAAATATTCTTAAATAATGGATATTCTGACTGTCAAACTCTTTGATTTTACAGGTATCTTTTTTGGTTGTGGTTTACAGATACTATGTGTAGCTCCTACAAGCAAAAAATTAAATATTATAAAAGAGGATTCTTCATAAATAACTTCGCTATTAATATGCCTCGGCTATTTTCACCACCGAAAAACTAGTGTTTTTCAATGACATCTGTTGACTTTCCTCTTAGTCTATAAGCCTTTATGCATGAGCATTTAGTGGCATCTCGAGTTGGTTTATAAATTTACCCTTTAGAGAGAGAGAAACCAACCAGCCTCCTACAAGGCATCTATGATCAACATGGTATAAGTCACCACCATCCACAATAGCATACAATTTAAAGAATAATGTTTTCACAGTGTATATGTTCATATGCATTATGACACATAAAGTAGCTATTCTGAGCATTCATGTAATCATTAGAATGCTTATACTAACTTATCATTTAGCAGTTCTAGTGAACAAATCTTTCACCATGTCATAAAGATGGGACAGAAATTGGGTTCACAACATTTTCCATAATATATTTTCTACACCACATGTGGAAATTATATTTATTATTAGCAAAGGAGGTACCTCAGCAATTGAAGCAGATGCTGCAGCTGCAGCTTGAGTCTTGTGAGAGAGGTCACGAAGGAAGAGGCCACATTTACGCACACCAACAGAAATAATCGGCACAAGAGCCAGAGCCAACACTATGAACAGTTGAGGCAGAAAAGAAAAAACATACGCAACCAATTATCACTGTGGACACTTGATAAAATAGATTAAGCTTATAAAATTTTTTGCGTCAATGCCTAATAAGCATACATGTCAACTGCCATGATGTTGAAAACATGAAGACAAGGCCAACAAAAGCAGTTGATAGATTTCTAAGTGCCTCAGAAAGATTGGTGGTTGCAGCACTTTTTATGATTTGTGTATCCTCAGATAGCCTGCTTAGAAGCTCTCCTGTTCGTGTGACATCAAAGAAAGCTATTTCCTGCAGAATTCATCAACCCACAGCAAGCATTGATGATTAATTTATATGATCCACACATAATGAATAGAGAGAAACATGCATTATCAACATCTTGATTGAGTGGTAAGAAGAACCCCAGCAAAACAAAGATATTAATGCTTTACCTGGTTAATAAGTTGACTAAATAAACTGTGTCTCAACCGAGCAACAACCCTTTCACTTGCAGAAGAAAACAACCATGCTCGAACTCCTGTGCAAACTGAACTGAAGAGAAAAACAGACCCAAAAAATTAATAAACCCCATGAGATGCCCACCAAATAGAGTCGGACAAACGCTGATTCATTTATTTCATGCCTATAACAGGGAATATTATATTAGCATCTTTAGAGTATGTTCCTATGTTAATTCTGAATTATTTTATATTTTGTAATTAAACAGGATGTGAGAGCTGACATAATTAGATTGTTTGCTATGAACTCTCAACTACCACAAAAGAGCTGTGTTTCAACCAAGACAGAGGATGCCAAAAATGGCAACTCTCTGAAATCTGCATACGAGGGCATGATTATGCATGCACAAGTTTGTATAAATGTGATATAAAAAATATATTGAAAACTTAATGGTGTCTGGCCTTTGTTGTTGAAGAACAATAAACAGTTGGACAATATTAAAACTTGTAATTATGCAAGCGTTCTACAAGAATTTGGAATATCATCCAAATGGTTGCAAATAATTTAGACAAATGAAGGTGCATTTTCCTATAACTTCCCATTAGAAGTCGTGTTTTCACCTACCCAACACAATAAATTTTTTATAGGAGAAATGTCCTCCAAATCATATCATATTAGGAAGGAACTAGATGAAGTAGTCAAAGCAAGATTATCTTACCCAACTACAATAGTCAGAACAATATAGAGGATGGTGTCCCTGACTGCATTTAAAGCTTCAGCCTTCTGTTCAGGTGTTTCAATATCGCCTGACACGATGTCTATTATTCTCCCACTAAATTTTGGCTGCGTAATATGATTCAAAATTTAGTGGAAACCAACCACCACACGTTCAAGAACCAGGAAGATTGTTTAACTTAAACTTGAGACAGGGTGTGAGAATCAGGACAAAGAATACATACAATCAAGAGACTCGACACCGATGCAATGAACAGAGCAACAGTAGCAAGTACCAGTTTCCCAGCATCAGGCTTTGCCTGGAAGGTAATAATATAATTTAAATGCTTCCAACTTTTTAAATTACTAAATTGCAGGTCTGAATAATAAATACCACAAATTCAGCCACTTACAAGGGCTAGTACTCTACCGAACCCAACATTTGGAGCCTGTAAATTTCAAAAACCAGTCATTATCTCAAATATTAATCCAGTTCTCTGAGAGAAAATTGTCAGGATATAACAGAAAGCACATTCACCGGAATCGCATGCCCATGCTCAAGGTCTGTCGAGTCACCATTTGGTGAGGCATCATTTCTCTTTCTCCTTCCCTGTATAGTAGTAAAGTTCCACAAAATATGAGAACATAATAAAGACTATAAAGATTTTAAATTCAGAATAAGTTTCTTGTACCATGTGAGAAAATACCAAAAATTCCAAGAAATACATATAGGGTAAGCACTTATTTATGATAATCTATAGAACACAGACATTTTCTAACAAATAGGCACGCCAGAAAATTATATTTTCTCAACATTGCAGCAATTCATCAAACACCCATGATAGCATTTAGTCTGAAATGCAACAAAACAGAAACAAACTTCTCATTTAATAAGAATACCAAAAATAAACGCGACCCATCAATCAAGGGTCAAAATTCAGACCAATTAATCATCATCAAAATGCAAAGTGGAATGCTCTATAAACTAAAAACCAACCGGAAAAATGAGAATAATTAACAGAAAGAACACACACATAAAAAAATACTAATGGGCAATAGAAAAAGCTTACTTCACGATCCAAAAGAGGAGCTCTTTGACCTCCATGGCCATGCATCCCTGAAACACTCCTCAAACCCAAAACAAGATAAAACCACAGTGAGAGATATTCGCTCAACTGCTATGCGTTATATGGCTTCAAGTCAACGTTCCAAGTTACAAAGAGTGCCTGAAAGAAGAAACAAAGAGATAATGTATGAATATTTTTATTTTTAAAACATGTGAATCTCATTTCCTAATCTCATCTCATTCTCAACGTAAAAATGAAAAAAATGGAACGTATTTGGACTTTTCCCCATTATTAATATTGGTCCTTTATATTGAAATGTAAACAGGTCACACCATACATTATCAACCCACCCCCACGCGGCCAATATAAATTTCAATCTATTTCAAGACAAATTCTCCATATATTCAATTCCTTTTGATTTTTGCATTAAGTTTTTTAAATAAATAAATAAATTTTAAAAAATGTCCATTAAATACTCAAATTTAAAATTATAAATTAAAATGACTTGGGTCCA
Source organism: Ailanthus altissimus (assembly GCA_946807835.1). Lineage (NCBI taxonomy): Eukaryota > Viridiplantae > Streptophyta > Magnoliopsida > Sapindales > Simaroubaceae > Ailanthus > Ailanthus altissimus. Next base: position 19,374,622 of record OX327696.1, on the reverse strand, counting down.
AAACTATAATATGCTCTATATCTATGTTATCAACTTTAAAATGTGTCCGATTAGGGTTTGGATTAAGTATCAGATCTATTTTTTTTTTTTTAAGAGAAAAAAAAATTAAGTTTGAGTGTTGTTAATAAGTATAAATTATATTGTTTTATTAATTTATATTTTGTAATATTTTAATTTTTAGTTAATGATATTAAAATTAAAAAAAAAAAAAGGCTTTAGGTGGCAAGGTCGTTTATCAGAATTAGTAAACTGTCTGTACTGCTGTAATTGTAAGATTCCACGTCCACTTCATTTACTGAAAAGGAGTGAGTAATTGTAACGTCCATTATTTGCAAACCTCCAAAGTCAATTAGTGCTGATGGGAAAAGGTAGCACAAAGCACAAAACAGCAAAATTGTCCTACCAAACAGAGCGGCCCGACTGGGGCTACTACCACCACACTTTTTTTTTATTTTATATTTTAATAAATATATCAGACCTCAACTATTATCGCCACTCTTAATGTCTCAGTAAAACTTTTTTTTAAAAGAAGAATAATGCCTGGATTTTTAAAGTTATTAGAAAAGGACTTATCCATTCATATAATTTTAAAACAATATTTAAATGTTTTTGTTAAGTGACGGATTTCGTTCGATCAAACGATCAAATAGTTAAAATATTAAAAATGTATTTTTATATTTTTATTTAAATAAAAATTAATAACATGTGTTATCATATTAAGAAAAAAAAATTAAAAAAAAGAAGCAACGGCTAATAATCAAAGTGACTGTCGCAATACGAAATAATTTTAATTATTTTTATCAATAGAGAATCAAAAAAGTGTCAAAATAAAAAAATAAATAAAGTGATGACCGTCACATCTTTACCTCCAAACGATGAGGATTGAAGATGCATCGATCTACAACTTTAATGATAGTGGTAATGCATCTTCTCATCGCTATTTAAAAATAAATATAGTCACTATTTTGTTTTTCTATGTTGGTACTTTTCTAATACTATGTTGATGAAAACAATTACATTATTGCATAGACTTAAAAAATTTGAATCTGATAATATAGAAGTTGAGTTAATTTGTCATTGATTATCGACGCTTAGTCGTCATCCAGTAGTGGCAGTCTTTGGTAATACTACTTCTATTTTAGTTTTTTTAATTTGTTTTTCAATTTATAAATTTTAATTTAATTTATTTTAAGATTTTTGTTACAAAAGTTAAATAATATGATAATACATATCATTTTTAACTTATTATAAAATAACACATGCCATTTATTTAATAAATTTTTACTTTATATATGACATATGACACTTATGTCTAAAATAAAAATTAATATGTGCTACTCTAAATTTGTGGTACGTATTCTTTTGAAAGTAAATATATAAATTTACTCTTTTAGTCATTTGAATAAACAAAATTCATTATCTTACAAGAATCTTTTTTTTTTTTCATTTTAAAACTATAGAGTGGATAAGTCACTTTTATAAAAGCTTAAGAGTCCAGTCATTTTTTTTTTCTATTTTTTTTAACTAAAATTACCTCAGTAAGTAATTTTAAAATTAAATAATTTCTAACAATACCTTACCTAAATTCTACAAATGCCCTTTACTCATTATTATTTCTTACTAAACCCATTCTAATTCAAAATTCTTTAACATGTTACAATTTTTCTATTAGATTCTCCAATTAAGTAATTTGCTTTTATCTCATCTTGAGGGAATAAACAATAAAATCTACATTGTGAAATCTACTAAATGAAAATTATAACATCGTGAATACGTTCTTAAAGAAGTTTTTATATTTATAATTATAAGTTTGTTGAGAAGCACGTTAAAGAATTGACATTTCCAGGCCACCCTTTGGATTCCTTCAAAAGTAAAATCCAAATCAACCAAAAATAAAAAAGTTCAAAGCTTTTACATATAGTCATGAACTCATGATTTCTAGCACCGCCTAAGGCGTATTATTAACCATAGATTTCATCAAGCCTACAATAAACTGACCACTTAGATCAGCCCAAGAACACCTTAATTGACCCAATCTTACTATGATAAATAGAGTTCACAATTTTATTTGTGGTGATGAGGATTTCAAACTTAGCATGGAATAATTGGAGAGCATCCTAAAGTGGAGAAGTCTTTAGTAACATACAATTAACAGTTTTATGGTAAAATGATGGTTAAGGAGTAGACTATAAAACTCAAGGACTATGCACATCCAAGGTAGATATAAGATGCTTGAAGAACTCGAGAGAGGTAGTATAATGTATTATGTCTCCTCAAAAGCAAACATGTAGAATACCTAATAATGCCATATCCTGATTTTTTGAACCCTATGTATTCTAGGATGTGCAGTGAAATGAACTTACTAGAGAACCTATAAAAAGGTTATAAAAGTCACATGTAGGCATAAAGAGACACAAAAAATGATAAATACACAAAAAAAAAGAGACAAGTAATTAACATATACAAAAAAAGACTAACTTAAGCATCGAAGAGTCTTTATTAGAAATAATCACCAGCTTAATTTAACCTAAATTGCGATTCCAAGAAAGGTTTCAAGGAAGAGTGAAAAGTATCTCAGAAAAGCAAACTCAAGCATTAAAATCACTATTTAAAAAAAATCTATCTTTTAACCGAGGTCAAATTTTTTATCCAAGAACTAAGGTCAATAGATTAACATCATTATAAAAAATGATACAAAAAGACATTGTTAAGATACATTTACACTTGAGTAAAAACGCAACTTAGGGAAAGGGTGTGGAGCGTTCCCCAAATGAGAACTGAAGCACCATGAAAAGTTGGAATTCAAAAATTAAAGACTTGTTATAAGAACACAAATAATTGGATTACCAATAGGAGTATATAGGGGTTCGAATACAAAATTTAAAAAATGAGTTATAGGAGAACAAGGAGTTGAAAAGAGGCAATGAGGAAGTTGGAAGAATTTTTTAAGACTCAACAAAGTTTAGATAGCGATTGCATAGAAAGAGAGGCTAGGGAGATACTTGTTAGTTATTCATGTGCAAAAAATGCCACATTACCAGTAGATGCAATAGAATTAAATCGCAAGTACATTCGACAAGAATAAAAGTGGCTCCTTGAGAACTACTAGAGCCATAACTAAGAAATGACAAGTCACATAGTAAACCAGAGGAAAGAGCTCCAGCTTAATCATAGGTAAGGATTCAGATTGGGCAAGAGCTTACAGTCGAAAGCCCAATAAAAGGGACCTAAATGAAAATGATGCTCATCGTCTATATAGGATAATAGAATTAAAAGGAGAATATAGTCAATGGTAGAGCTCAGCAGCTTATTTTGAAGGAGAAAGTGAGAAACCTTAAGCAAGTGTTAAAAGAGATGCTAGAGGGAAGATAACAACATAAGGCTTCAATGGATCAGTCCTTAGAATAGGAGCGAAAATCCCTATTAATAGATGAACTACAAGATATTGAGCTTTAATGTGATGTTTATAATGAAGAATTTTATTGCCTAGGTAGAACAATGAATCCAAATCATTATGTGGATGGGGTTATCAATCTCTTAGTGATTTGCAGACTTTGAGAACATTAAATTTGTCAACTATTTCACATGCGACTAAAGGGGTAGGCTCAAATGTAGTACAAACGCCTAAAGTATGGGTGTATTATTTCCTATAATTTGTTGACAAATCAGGTTTTTTCTTAATGATTACAAACTTTGAGAACATTAAATATGCTAGCTATTTTACATGTAATGTCTTTGGGGGTAGTAATGTTGTCTTTGTCATTGGGCTAGAAACTATAGGCCAAGACTATAATAGTTAGTTGTTCAGAAACCATTCCCATATAAGACTCTCCCAAGTCGAACTTTTATAAGGAATTATAATGCAAGCATATCAATCTACTATTTAAAGTTAAGATTTCCAATAGAAGATGGAGTATTTTCCATTACCTCTATTGATCTAAGAGAAGAGGAGAAGTTGAAGTTACAGAAGCCTATGGGGGACTCGAAGTACAAGTAAAGGAAGGCTCATTAGAAAATGTGGTAAATTTAGGACAAAGTTAAGTTCAAAAACTAGTGTTGAGTTAAGTTTATTGTTAAATGAGTTCTTAGACATTTTTTTTCATTTACTTATAAAGATATGTTAGGAATTAACCCATCCCTGAGTCTCATAGACTAGCCATCAACCCAAAATTCTAGTCAGTAAAGTAAAAGAGAAGGTTTTTCAACTTAGAGACAAATGAAGTTGTGGTTGTAGATGTTAAAAAACTACTGTTCGTGGGTTTTATTAGAAGTAAATTATCTTGAGTGATTAGCCAACATGGTAATTGTGTGAAGGCCAATGGACAATGGCGCATTTGTGTGAACTTTACATACCTAAACAAGTGTCACATCCCACATTAGATAAATGAGAATGTCACATTCTACATTGAATAGAGATTAGGTAGATTTTTGGCATATATGCAGTATTACGAAACAAGATAGTCTTTTGGGTTAATGAAAAGCACTTGACTTGTGACAAGTGGTATCGAAGTAGATCTAAATTCTCATTCACGTGTAGGCCCTTAAAATTACCCAAATAAAGATTGTCACGTGACTAGTAGGTCCCTTAAAAGTAAAAGAGATGACAATACAGACTAAATAGACTGTAAAAATCTTATGCCTTGAGCCTCCATAGAGATTTTCACGTGGGATATAGGTCTCACAGAGAGTAGTGGAGTAGGAAATACGGGCTAGGTTGACCATTGAGTTTAGATCAGATGTGATAAGGATGTTATGTAATTGGGTAGATTAGATTGTCACATTTCATATTGGATAAATTAGAATGTTACGTTCCACATCAAATAGAAATTGGGTGGATCTTTAGTGTATATAGGTGGGTATGCAATATTACCTAACAAGTTAATCTTTTGAATTAATAGCCAACGCTCAACTAGTGACATAAGGCATACTTTAAAGGTATTTTTTTTTCCTTGCCTAAAATTGGTTAGTTAATATATTCAATAGTTGAGCATGGACTCCTCAACTTTATAGATAGATCTCATAGTATAATCAGATCAAAATATTTGCACTAGATAAAAAGAAGACCTCTTTCATCATGTATCAAGGGATTTATTATTACAATATCATGCTTTCAGTTTAAAGAATGTAAAGGAAACATCTTAGAGGTTAATGATTAAGTTATTCAAAATTTTGATGGGTAAAATAAGAGAAGTGTACGTCGATGATATAATCACTAAATCAAGCGATTTTAAAGATCATGTTGGACATTTCAGAAAAACATATAAAATTCTTAGAAAAAAAAAGATGAATTTGAATATTGAGAACTGCATGTTTGAGGTGGAGTCTGATAAATGCTTGGGATTCATAATTAGACAAAAAAAGATTGAGACAAACTAGATAAGGTGCAAGCAATAATAAATTTAAGTAAAATATTACTAGAGAATTGCATTAAGAAAATTAAACTTGTTGTACCAAATTACCGAGGGTATACATACTCTTCCAACATCCATAACAAAGACTAACCATATTCACCCCCTATAAAGAACCATAAGTCCTTCAAATCTTTGTTTGAGGAAAGAAAATTTTCAATATGAGCTGAACAACCCTTATAAATTGCAAAATAATGCCAACCTATGTTCTTATTGAGTTAAAGTTGACTTGGGATAAATACCGAAGCTCCTAAAAGATAAGCTTGAATGGACTAGATCTCGTTTATATAACATATTATTCGATCAACATCTATCAAGCTTTTAGATTTATTAAAACAATAAGAAAATTTAACTCCACTAAATTCTTATGAAGTAAGGTTGAAAAAGGAGTCCAAACCCTAATTTAAAGTATGTGAAGTGAATGATGATTTCGACTGGAAGAAGTTAGCTAGCATATTCTTATGTCTCTAGAACTATCAAGGTAATTAACTTAAGGGTATAATACATTGCTCTAAAGTCTTTCAAGTATTCATTGGTTATGCTAAAATAGAGGATGTCTAGTTTATAAATAGCATTAGAATATTGAGGAAAAGGTTTTCATTTCTTCTTCTTTCCTTTTGGTCTTTTTTTTTCTCCTCAGAAAATAATGTCACTGATAAAGTATTCACCCTCAAATGTCTCACTTATCGTTCTTTCAAAATCAACCTTGACCTCAACTATCTCAACTTCACCTCCTCTAGAAAAGTTGAGCTCAACCCTAAATCTAGCTAAATCCAAATCTTCCATAACGGGGGTGACTTAGTGTTGGAGATGGTGCTTACATGTGATTGATGCTATACTAGTTAAGCGTAAGCATACGCTATCGTATCAAGTAATATAGGATTTTAAGTTCAAGTATCGATCCCATAGGGACTATGCAATCTAATTCTATAAATCAAGTACTAAAATTGTACCTACTTAACTTTTATTCAAAAAATTACAATTTGTAATTTAATTAACTAATCTAACTCTATCAATTGAACTAAATAAAAGCAAATGGTAGAATTCACAAATAAAGATAATTTAGAGTTTTGATTCATCCCTTAGTATTTTATTTGATTTCTTAACCTCTTAGTTAATCAATTAATACTAATTGTTGGCTTAGACACTAATCTCATCACAAGCCTGTGCCGATGGTTGAGTGATTATATTATGTATTCTAACAATCACCTATATGTCTATGATAATTAAATCAGAATATAATTCATTAAAATCAAATCTAAATTATACCATACATGCCATCTAGGTATATGTCTATCCTAGATGGAACTCATAGTTGTTACCCTATGATCATACATCAAGCTATCCTATGCTAAACACATGAATCCATCTGTCGAGTTTATCATGGTTTCTTAATGAAAGCATTAAACACAAGATAGAATGAATCAATTTATCTATTATATTAAGATTATAAACTAAGAATTAACAAAATTCAAATCTATACTATGCTTACATAGTCTAATCCTAGATGAATAATTTAGCCCATTACAAAACTAAAAGTATCCAATGAATTCATAAAGATCAACAAGAACAAGAACATAATGATAAAGAAAGAAAAGAAAAACTAATCAAAGTGACTCATCGATGTGCTTCTCGCTCAATCTTGACTTGAAGCTTGATTCTTATATTGATTTTCAATCTTTGCTTTTGATCTTTGATTTTGTGTTGTGAATTATTTTTCTAAGTTTTTTGCCTCTTTTTTTTTCCTCTCCTCCATTTAATTAGGGTTTTTTTTACCTTTTATTTATAGGTTTATATATTTAAATTAGGGTTAAACATCAAATACAAGTCAAAGTAGGATTATTAATCACGAGTTACTGTAACAAAATTACTGTTTACTTGTACTGTTCCTTACTACTGTTTGAGCGCCGCGGCATTAAATCCTGGGCGTTGCGGCACTGAGATACTGTGTCAGGCGCCGCGGTGCTCGGTACTATAACGGATCACTATAATCAGTTACTGTAGCAGGTACTGTAGTAATTTGATATTTTTGGCTTATTTTCATTAGAGTTTCGACCCTATTTACTCCATTGACTCTAAAACTACAAAAATAATAATAAAATACATCAAAAGTCAAACAATCTTAATTTCTACGAACAAATATTAAGTTAAGAAGATGAAAATACTAGACTTAATTAACTCCTATAAACATGTCATTCTACTTTTGTATAAATATTTATATAATGTATATTTTAACAAATCGTTAACATTTATCATATGGTACTAAGCTTATTACTTTTTAAAAATTGTAAATCTAAAAGAGCTATATATGATTTAAAGGTATTTAGGTTAGCACTAAGAGTTAATATTTTAAGAGTTAGAACTCTGTTTGAAATAAGACAAAAATCTAAGAATATTATAGTAATGACATAGTTGTAAATAGTGTTAAGAAATGTCATTATGCAATATGTTCTCAAATATATCATTCTTAATTTATGTTTATCAATATGAATCGATTGGTAAACCTTCTAGATTAGTATATGTCTATATCTAGATTGTCCATACAGTTAGTCTTAGCAGACAATGAGTTTAGTAGAAACTTGTATAGGTATGCAGATATTCATTAAGGATTGAGTATGAGCAGACTCACGAGGACCTCCAATAGACATCTCATAAATTCATCAATAGATGGTTTCTTGAGTTGAGTAGTATTTGTGGTTCATTGACCTGAGCGCTATGGTGAGCTTGTGAGTGATCCATTATGCTTTGATTCCACGGATGTTAGAAACATTTGATATTCTAACTTTTAGGTGTCGTTGGATAGGGTCCGATGCTCATAAATTTTGGTGTGTGTAGACATATGATTTGTAAGCTATATCATGATGGTCTGAGATTATATTTTAGAAAATCTTGTGGCTACAAGCATTAACCTCGAAAAAAGAGTTTTCATAAGGTAAAAATAATATTGCAAAAGTGTTACAGATATTATTTATCAAAATACAAATCTAGAGATAAATTTATGGTCGAGCATATAGAGATTTAATAGTAAAAATATGTCTCTGCTCTTTTGAGATATAGGCGATGGAGAGGTTGTATGAATATATTTTAATTTTAACTTGTATGGTTCAACGTATCGATTTGTAATATTTGTAACATATGTGTATGACATTATTTACGGATTTATAAAAGAGTTCTATAAGATAAACATGTGTAAAACTAGAGAGTCTCATAATATAAATTGTACTCATTAAGCACTGGGATAACATACTTAATCGAATAGATCAATTCAGAAAAATTTTAAAAAGTATAATGTATTTCAAGATCTCTCAAAAAATACACTTGTTAAAGCTTAAGCTTTAAGACTATTATTAATTTAGTTAACAAAAGTTATTAAGTTATGTACAAGTGACAAATGGCATGAAGTTGACATGTGCCTATTTGTAAAAAGTCAACACTATATAAATGTAAAATGTTTGTATTTGAAAAGTAAGTGTGAATCGGCCATTTCAAAAAGAAAAATGTAAAAGTTGCATTTTGGTCTTTTGGTGCATTGCCCAAATGAGCTTAAGTGTTAAACTTTAGAAGAAACAATTCAACAAAAATTAAGCTACCATTGTAATAAATTGATTTTAGCGTCAACTCTTAAAATTGTTTATAAAAAAATTTTAGAGTGAGATTTTATAAAAAATTGGAACTATACCATTAGTCTTTAAAAATATATTTCTATTAGTATAATAGAATTTAGTTCAATGTGTGATTGTTGAAATAATTTAACATTTTCATTGCATATATGTATGTGTCATGCACTAATATTTCAATGGCCACTTACATATGCAAAGACAATTCACCGTACATTTAAATTTGTTGAAAATGGGAAATTATAAAGCAGTAAAGTCTCTTTCACTAAAAATTCTCAATCTTATAAATTTTCTCTCTTTAAAAATTTATAGCAACAACAACAAAATGAAGAACTAGCCTAAATATTGCAATATTTAGTCATCACCCGAAGAGATCAAAGGATCTAAAGGTTGAAAATGGTTCACATGTGACGTGTCGCTTCACCTGACAAACATATTGGCTCATACATTGACCTCGGTAGCTAAATGAATCAGACGGACCTAGCAATGCCACGAGGCCAACATCATTGACAATCCATAATTAAACGATAAGGGTGAGGTGATTGAATAATTTTCAAGAGCTAACGCCTTATTACAAGTTCAAAATTATGATTGATTACTCACTTTAGTTGAAAACATGACCCAAAAACTTGTCAGAGAATCGTCACATTGAGAACTTTAATATTAATTAATTGATATTAAATACTAAGAGACCTGTGTTTCTTTGGATTTCATAATTAATTGATTTCAACGAAGGCTCATAATTAACTAATTTCTTAGATTAGCCTAAGGCCCAATATGCCTAATAATGTAAACCAACTCAAAAGCACCAAAAATTGGCTTAATCTTACTCAAATAAGTGAGTTCTCAGTTTTATTTGTTTTGTTGTAGGGAGCACTCTAAATTCAGCATGGACTTATTAAAGACTATCCTAAAGCGGATGAAAACATAAAACCTAAGGACTATGCCTATCCATGATGCCTATAGAACTTGGGAGAGGCAACATTATAATGCCTAATAGAATACCATTATTTTTTAAACCCTTAAATATTTTGAGATTTGCGATGTAACCAACTTATCAAAAAATCAATAGAAAGAGTTTGGGGGTAGTACACAAAAGAATTATTAAACAGAAAATAAGCAAGTAAGAAAACAAATTTTTTTTTAAAAACTATTTATACACATATGAAATAATAATAATAAAAAAAACTAACTTAAATATTAGAAGGTCCTTACTGTTGACATAATTTTAAGTTAAATTATGAGTGCATAAGAATTCTTAGAGAAGAATGCAAGACATCTTAGGGAAGTAAGATTCAAAGCATTAGAATCATTGTTTTCAAAAATTTTATTTTTTAACCGAGGTCAAGTTCCTTTTTCGAGAACCAAGATCAACATAAATTATGACCTGTTTTTTTTTAATTAAATGATGGACAAAATGATCTTTCCAACTTTATTGCAACCACCATTTTTTCGAACAAAACTTTGTTTTTCTTTTTTCTTTAAACCCATTACTCATTAAATTATCCAATAAATGAATCTTAGTAGAATTTATGTATTATAATATATTTTTTTAGTTCTTAATTAAAAAATAGGTACATTATAAATCTTCTTTCATCTCGATGAAGAAAAATAACTTTTAAGCTAGTAAAATTGTGTGGGTTTTATTAGATTAATGGTTGTCTTTTGTTTTTTTTTTTTTGGGTAATTTTCTCCGAGAATGAAATAGTTTAAAATAAGTAATTGGGATTTTATAAAGATAGTTGAGGGGTGCCAACTGCCAATAAGTCCAATCTAAACCCACAATTACATGGCATAGGCAATTACCCTCATCATACTTCCACCTCGAAGATGAGCCTATGTTTTCCAAAAGTTGGCTACTAGATGCACCCCAATTGATTTTCAACCAAATTGGTCCCTCGCGTTCCTTTTCCAACTGAACCCCATGTACCATTAATAACATGTGGTTATCGTCTAGAATGGAGAGTTACTATCTAACCCCCAATTTTGTCATTGGATCACTGATACTGATACCATTGAAATTTTAATGATTTGTATTTACATACCCTTTTAGAACATCTGAGCTCTATTTCATCTAATTTATGTAAATACAATTTGTCTAAGAAACTTTCTCCATTTCATTTAAGTTATGGTCTTGAGTGGTGCTAATATGCACAAACGAATCCTATAGAAGTTCATTTATCGAAACTGCAACATGATTAATAGTTTCCAAAATACATGTACATATGATAAATGATATTATTGAATAATTATGTAAATGAAATATTACACTCGGGTCGAGGAGTATTCTAAATTTTTTGAATCCATTCAATTCTTAATCAACTGTCATTATAACTTTTAATTATGGTTTTGTAATCGATTGAGTAAACAAAAGTTACAAAGGGTATCTATATATATGATTGTTTTAGAAATCTATCATTACATATAAACCTTCTCTTATTTTATCTTGTTCTAATAATGCTACAATTACAAAGTTAGAATACAAAACTAATATGACATTTGATGTGTTTAGTGTTAATTGGTATTATATAACTACTTAACACATGATAATTGTTGATTATTGACACATAAATTAAAATAAAATATTTACATCCTACCTTTATAAGCCTAGCATTACTCTATCTTGTTTATCTAAAACACTTCATAATTTGCTCTATCCCAACTTTATAAATGTAACACTACTCTACCTTATTTATCTGCAATACCTTATTGTTTATTCTATCCTAAACTTTAATCTACAACCCATTTTCTTTTCCATTTGTATAAATATGTGTGTGTGTGTTGAATTCAAAACAATATATATATATGTGTGTGTGTGTGTTAGAAATGTAAAGAGAATATATTTCACTCTGTATTGTAAAGCTGTACAATGGAGCCTTTATATAGGCTATAAGCTTATTATATAATAGGAAAGTAACATACATAAAGAAATAATATTTTACATTAATAACATGTATATATGGTAGGAGGGTATAAAAGAATAATTTTGGAATGATTCCGAAATAATTCCAAAATTATTCCTTAATACCCTCCCTCAAACTCAAGATGGCGTAGTAGAAGCAAGTTTGAGTTTGAAGACTAGAGCATGAAAACGGCGCGGAAGAAGAAATTTGGTAAAAATATCAGCAGGTTGCTCCTCAGATGAGATGGAGTGGAGCATGATAGTGCCTTGAGAAACGTGTTGCCGAACAAAGTGACAATCTGTTTCAATATGTTTAGTCTGCTCATAAAACACATCATTGTGGATAATTTGGATAGCACTTTGATTGTCACAATAAAGAGGTGTAGCTCCAGTATGAGAAATACCCATATCTTCAAGAAGCCAGCGGAGCCAGATAATTTCTTGGGTAGTATTTGCAAGAGCACGGTATTCAGCTTCAGTACTCGAGCGAGCAATAACTGTCTGTTTCTTACTTTTCCAAGAAAGAAGAGAATCACCCAAGAAAAGACAAAATCCAGTAGTTGATCTACGATCCGTAGGATCACTTGCTCAATCCGCATCAGCATAAGCTCGTAACACAAGAGGAGAGTGAGCCAAAAAATAGAGACCGTGAAAAAGTGTACCTTTGAGATAACGTAAGATATGAAGAACTACTACATAATGAGAGGTACGAGGAGCGACCATAAACTGACTCACAACATGAACAACATGAGCAATGTCTGTGCGAGTAACTATAAGATAGACCAAACTACCAACCAATTGATGATAAAGGATAACATCACTGAGAAGAGTACCATCAGAGGATCGGAGTTTGGCATTAGGCTCTAGAGGAGTGGAGGCAGTCTTACTGTCTATCAAGCCAGCTTTAGCAAGTAGATCGGATGCATATTTAGCTTAAGAAAGATAATACCCTGTAGAGTCAGATAGTACTTCAAGGCCAAGAAAATAACTAAGGTTGCCAAGATCTTTCATCTCAAAGTGTTGCTGAAGAAAGTTCTTGAGAGTGGAAATACCAAGAAGATCATCACTCATGATAATTATATCATCAACATAGATAAGTAGGAGAACACAACTTTGTGCCGTCTTGCGGACAAAAAGAGCTGAGTCATAAGGACTAGACTGAAAATCATGCTGAAGAATAGTCCCACTAAATTTTGCAAACCATGCACGAGAAGCTTGTTTAAGACCATACAGAGCACGATGAAGTTTACAGACTTTGCCTGGAGGATGTGGATAACCGGGAGGAGGCTTCATATACACTTCTTCAGTGAGATCACCATTGAGGAAAACATTTTTGACATCCATCTGAAATAATGTTCAACCACGAACTGCAACAACATCTAATAAACTTCAAACAAATGTAAGTCTAGCAACTGGGGCAAAAGTTTCTTCATAATCTATGTCATATTCTTGGGTAAAGCCTTTAGCAACAAGACGGGCTTTATAACGCTCAATAGATCCATCAAATTTGGTCTTGATCTTGTACACCCATTTGTATCCAATAGCATTTTTATTAGAAGGAAGAGTAACAAAATCCTAAGTATGCGACTTCTTAAGGGCCTGCAATTCTTTTGTTATTACTTGCTGCCAAATAGGATTAGAACTAGTCTCGGAATATGATTAAGGCTCATATAAAGAAAAGGTAGTAGAAAAACAGTGATAATCACGAAGTTTAACAGGAAGTTCTCTTACCCGAGATGAACGACGAAGAGAGGGTATAGAGGAGGCCTCAGGGATGTTGAGAGCAGATCCTTCAGACGAGGTAGGAGGCTCAGAAGCAGGCGTTGTTTTAGCAGATTCACCTGTATGAAACTCAGAAGAAATATCTGTAGGTAAAGTATCAGGAAAAAGATCAACAGAATTATCTGTAAAAAATTGTGACATAGGAGAAGATACAGATTTAAAGTTAGATACAGAGAAAAATATCGTATGCTCGAGAAAGACTACATGACGAGAAACACGAAGACGATTAGATTAGGATCCCAACACCTATAACCTTCATATTTTATCCCGTATCCCAAGAAGCAACATATTCGAGTATGTGCCTCGAGTTTAGTATGCTCATATTTTTGAAGTAGAACAAAATAAACATAACCAAATATTTTGAGGAGTTTGTAATTAGGTGGAGTTCCATAAAGACGCTCATAAGGTGACTTGTTCTCTATAACAGGAGAAGGAATACAATTAATGGTAAAGACAGCGGTTAAAGCAGTTTCTCCCCAAAAACGTTCAGGACAAGAGGAAAAGATAAGAAGAGCACTAGTAGTATCTAAAATGTATCTGTGTTTACGTTTAGCTCTTCCATTTTGCTGAGATGTATCAGGACAAGACCTTTGACATATAGTACCGTGTTCCTGTAAAAGATTTAAAAAATCAGAATCTCTATACTCCATAACATTATCAGTGCAGAAAGCCTTAATAAGACATTAGAACCGAGTTTTAACCATCTGAGCAAAATCTCGGTAAATTTTAGTAAATTTAGATCGTTGTTTTATAAGAAACAATCAAGTATACCGAGAATAGTCATCAACGAAGATCACAAAATATTTGGATCCTCCCATTGTAGGATTTGGAGAAGGACCCCATATATCAGAATGTACAAGATCAAATGGAGCATGAGAGACAGTAATATTATTATCAAAAGGTAAGGCTGGTTGTTTAGCTAAAGGACATGTAAGGCAATCATCTTTATTATCAGAAACAATACCTAAGTGACCACTGGATACTAGAGATCGGATGCGATTGATTGACGCATGACCCAAACGAGAATGCCAAAGATGTAACGAAGGTACCAAAGAGGTAGATGCTGCAGACGAAGGATATAGAAAGGATAAATCTAAAGAGATAAGTTCATATAGATGTCCAACCTTACGACCTATCCCAAGCGTCCGACCGGTCTTTGGATCCTGCACACAACAACCAGAAGTAGTAAACAAGACATTAAGACCAAGTTCGCATAATTGCCAAACAGACAAAAGATTTAAGGTAAGGTTAGGAATAAAAAAGGTGTCAGATACAAAAAGATTAGGGCAAGACACGTGACCAACATGGTTAACTTTTATGAGAGAACCATTAGCAGTTTGAATAGATGGTAAATAGGAATTAAGAGTTTTAGAGGAGAAAATTGTAGGATTAGAAGTCATGTGATTACAACATGCAGAGTCAAAATACTAAGAAGAATTACTTGAAATATTGAAAGAAGTAGAAATTAAGGGTTTACCAGAATTAAAGAGGAATAGACGGAGTAAAGATTTAAGGTTATTAAGGGAACGATTCACACTATCCTGTGCAGTAACAATAGCTCCTGTAAAAGTCGCACTTTGAGATATTCTAGATATGTGATATGGCTGAAGTAGAGTAGAACCGGCAGAAGTACTGCACTTATCCATAAATTCTAAAAAGAAAATCCCTCTTTTTTTTTTTACTAATGACAATCTAGTCTCTAAACTTTTATTAATTACAAGTAAACCCTCAAACTTTTAATAATTACAAATTAACTCCTCAAAATATAATAATTTCAAAACAGCCCCTAATTTCTCAAAAAATTACAAAATAACCCCTATAAAATATTATAATTTCAAAAATACCCCAATTTTTTTGAAAATTACAAAAAAAGGCTCAAAAGAATAAAAAATTATAATCTAATTTAAAAATACTGAAAAATTTACAAACAGACCCTTAACATAAGGAATAATTCTAAAATTATTCCAGAATCATTCTAAAATTATTCCAGAATCATTCTAAAATTATTCCTTAATAATATATATATATATATTGCAATGGTTGTTGGACGTTGATTCAAAATTGGTTGACCAGATGTTACTGAGAAAAGACGACCATGTAATAAATAAAAGCTTTATGGTTCACCAGAAAATAACTCTTGCCTAACTCCTTTATTTTATTTGGTTATGTTATTGTCTTGACAATGCTCCTTAGAATTGAGTGAATATTGCCCGAGTATATGCGCAAAATTAATTATAATAAATACAATGAGAAACATGTTCAAATAGAATTTGAAGTTGATTTCTTATTATTCTTTCGTGCTCATAAGTGTATTAGGGCTTTACATCTTTCGCACTCTATCTCCTGACTTCTTACAAATAAACAACCCAAGTGGTTATCATATATGAGCCATATATGGGTATGGGTTATTCATTCACTTACAAAAATTATCAATTAACATTTATATAGAAATGTTTAATTTGATGCTTTTGCACAAACGAATCCTATAGAAGTTCGTGAACATGGTTTCCGAAGAGATTTGTGAATAGTTTACTTAACTTCTAATCGAGAAGAGACATATCTTTTTCGGTTAAGAGACTTGATCATGACAATATACTCCTGTACCATTGTATACACGGTCAAACAGTTCAGAAAATTTCTTGGGGTTTGAAGGATTGCTTCTAAATTAAGGCAGTTTAATAAGGGTTACTGCAGGCATGATCTATGTATTTCTCATCATCAGTAGATTCTTATTTTCTTAATGTTGTTGTTCAGAATGTCAATAGAATATTGACTTTGACACAGTTGAAATGATCAGAAACCCTAATGCTAGTTTTGGAAAGACAAAATGGGCTGTATTAATTATATTGTATATGATCAGTACTTTATCTTCTTTGCTTAATTAGGTTTTAATAAACTTTTTGCTTCCTTGTTGAAGAGCTTATTGCTTGAGACACACGAAATTGTCAACAAACTTTCCACCAAATGGATTGATCAAAGATGTAAATGATCCAGATCTGGCTGGTTAATTCATTTTCTTTAACATTGTGGAAAAGTTGAATTCTTGTCTCAAGGCTGTCCACAGAAACAACGCAGTCTCGTAGGAAGAACTAATACTGGTTTGCTATATTTTCTTAAAGGTAATTGAATATTTATATTATATTGGGCATCTTTAACTTAGAATTAAACATAAATTTTCATGTATTAATATCATGCAGTTCAATAATAAAAATTTAAATTCAAAAATAGAATTAATTATTACTAATGCATCCACTCTCATTATTAACTATCATCATTTGAATGCGAATGCAATCAAATTATTAAGAATTTTTGTTAATTTAAGGATGCAAACCCATTTTTATATTATCATATAACTTGTAAATATAGACTTGACTATAACTCTAGCTACCGACCTGAGAAAGTGAAGGACTTTTGTTACCCAGAGCTAGGTACATTTCTCAAGTGCTGTCGGTGGATTTTTTAAGTTTTATTGACAGAAAGCTGAGAAACACAGACAAATAAGTGCTCGACTATTTGATTATTTATGAAAATTTATAATTAAGTTTGAAAACTTGACTGGTTAGGATTCTTGTAAACAATTCTCTCGAAGTTCGGTGTTGCATGGACTATATCATCTATTTGATTAATATTGTTACTTGTTGTGAAAATACCAAACAACATTTTGGTCTCCTTAGAGGAATCCATATGTATAGTTTTCAACACATGCAATTGTTATTTATTTTTTGGATACTCACCACATGCAAATCAATCATACATAAATTATTTAATGTACATGAAAATCTACTTTGGTAGCAGTGAATTTTGAAAGAGAGATTACCACAAATTCATCGTTAATTTATTCACATTATATAAATTAGTGGCCAAGCTTGGAGAATTAAATCTTTTTTATAAAACATAAATCTAAACAAAAAAAAAAAAAGATTGAAGAAATAGTAATAGTATTGGATAAGATCGATCGACTTGAGGCAGCAGAAATAATTAAATTCTTATGAAAACCAATAGAAAATTAAAGGAGGTTGAATTATTTAACCTCATAAGAGCACTATCACACGCCCTCCACCATGCCTTTCTTATCTTTACAATTATAGCCCGAGACGAATTCTTTACAACCACAAATTGAGGATGCGAAATTTATGAAATTTAATTCAAAAATTTATGCTTGACAATGCCAATGTGATTATGAGATAAAATAAAGTATCATATAATCTCCCTGCTAGCTTCTTGTTAAAGTATATGACCACACCCAGTCACTCACATTCATCCACTCTCTTGCTTTTTTTTTCTTCTTTTTTTTCTGCAGTTATATATTTCTTAAACTTTTGAAAAGTTTTTTCTTTTTTGAACAATAACTTTTGACAAAGTTGGAACAATAATTGCACCATCAAATCTAAGCCTAATAGAATAATGGGTTTTCCATCGAAACCCTAATCTTGGCAAAACTCTTAACAAGACGATATTATGTTTATATATTCCTCTACTTGTATCATAACACCATCATCCTTTCCTCCGAATATATAGAATCTGTAAACATGTAGGAAAATGCGACGACATCGCCGTCCATGCCTCTTTCTCCTTGGAATTAGTACCAATCTGAAGTAAATATATGATCTTAATAATTTGCAAATACTTGTAGTGGTCACAAACTTTCAGCTGCATGCCTTGCCCTAACTTTAATTTAGTAGCTACAACATATGCATGCGTATCAAGGGAACTAGAATACTGAATACCCTTCATGTATTTACAGATAACATTAAATTTAATTGCTAAGAGAGATCTAGCAGACGTATTTTTAACTAAAAATCTGGATTCCATACACATTCCATCAACAGGATCAAAGAAACCTATACATAGTTTAAGTCTTGTTTTAAGTTTATCCATGCAGCTTAATATCATACCATTCTAATCAATGTTTTAAAATGTGAGAAATAGAACATTATTTGGAGGATTGCTCCTAAATTAAGGTACATATCGCAAGTACAAAGCCACTAAAGGAAGTGTTTGTTTTAATTAATACTTGAAACGCAGAAAAGTCATCAAGTTTTCTATGACCAACTTAAAGCCAGCGGTTTAGACATGGTCATGAGTTTAAATGTTTAATTATCCCAAAACAACATGGCTAAGTAGTTTATGTCTTGTCTGATCAAGATTCTCCCCATCTGAGAAAAAAATTAATAAAAACTTGAATTTTTCCTAGAACTAGACGACCTTCAGGAACAAAGTTAATGTCGATGACATGAGATGAGATGCTGTGTCTTAAGTTTGTCTGCCCAAACGATTCCTATATATATGGCCTTGTAAATTTATAATCTGATTATATGATCTGCAAAAGTTTTAGGGAATTTCATTTTTTTTTAATTTTTTTCACAAAGGAGAATCTTGTTCCACGACAGGTACCATCAATGTACGTAGTTTGAACGGCAAAAATTAACAAAGTGAGGAAAGAGGGTATTTGATTTCTCATTTCGTTAATTGAGTAAACTTTGGAATTTTGAATACTTTATGACTTTTGCCTCTTCTTTTTTTTCCTTCTTAAATGATATTCATATTACTGTTCTAAACTATGTGCAACTTGATGTGCGTCATCTTACCTCAATCTTTGAAAAAAAGTAAAAAAAATAAAAAAGATTAGATTCTGCTCAGTACGTATAATTCAAGCAAATCAAAGATGTCGCCGCATTTTCTTTCTTTTTTCTTTTTTATTTATTTATAAATTTTATATTCTATGGGTCACGGGACTATCCCATTTTCTTATCTTCAATTATTAATCAAACAAGAAATTAATGAAAAAAAAAATTACAAAAACCATTGTTGGTTAACAAACAATATTGATTCAAATAAGAAAAAAAGAAGAATGGAGAATTCAAATTAATTGATGCTTTAAATTAATTTATGGAATTGTGTATTCTAGTTGGTGCCTGGAAATTTGTGTTATGACAAAAGGAGAATTTTTTAGAAATTGAGTGTGGTTTGTAATATATTGAAAATTAAAATTCAGTTTTTATTTTATAAAAAATATTTTATTACAAATATAAAATAGATCTCTCTGACTTGTGATTGTAGTTTATGAGTCATTCTATGATATAATCGGATAAATGGTACTTTTCTTAATTTTTTTGGTTAGCTTTTTTTAAAAAAAATTTCATAACACATTCTATTTTATTTTATTTTTTTATTTAGAATCTACTTTTTTTTTAAAAAAATATATATAATTCATAAGTTAAAAAATTTTAACAAAAAAATTTGAGACTTAAAGATTGTAAGTCTTAACCTATAATTTATATATTTTTGACCACGAATTTGGAATTATTTTTTCAAATAACATATGTATAAGTATTGATGAGGTAGACGAAATCGCTCACCATTTAATATATGATTTTACAAAAAATAATTAAAAAAAAGAAAGAAAAAAAAAAGAGTTTTGTTCTAATAAACAATATAACTCATTATATAGTAATTGCCTTGACACATGATGCAATTTTGGTTATAGAACATCATGTATAATATGAAAGTTATGAATTAATCTAACAGCACTACATGATAGTATTGCTCAACATAACATGAGCAACATCGGCCCTAAATTATTTCTTATATATATAACACACAATTTTTAGATTACAAAGTGAGATCAATGTATATTTAATGATTGAGGTATAATCAAATATGTTTAATTAATACACTGTAATTAATGTATGTTTGAAATTACATTTCTAAACTATTTGAAAATTATTTAAGAAATTGTATTTAAAAAAATGGTGCCATATGCTTAACCACGAGTCTTGCGATTCTAATTAGAAAGTGAATGTATTACCCAAACTCAGAGCTAGACAATTCTTAGATGCTGTGCTGTCGCTGGTCTCAACGACCAAATAATAACGTATCTAAATGGACTTTACGGATTAGTCTCGTGTTTTGCAGTTTAGTTTTTAGTTTTTGACTGTTGGAACTAATTAAGTTTGAACTGACTCGTCAACTAGCGATTCTTGCAAGCAATTCTCTCGAAGTTCTACGTTGTTGAATTGAATAGCATATGTTTTCGAAATACCAAGCATTTTGGTCTCCTCATACTTCAGAGGAATCAAGCTATATATATATATATATATATATATATATATATATATATATAGGTTTTTCCACCGTTTGCAAAATCCTAAATTATACGTATATTCAACGCATCAATACACACGCAAAATCTATTACGTAGCAAAATGTGCACCGGGTATTGAATGGTGAAATGTAGTTGAGAGTAAAAGAAAATTAAAACTTGTAACAATTAATCAACCGACTGAAAAAAACTTCCATAATTAAGTGAAAATCAATCACTCATTAATCTCATTAGAGTAAGCAGTGGATTCTCACCAAAATTCATCATACTTGATTTGTTATTACGGATCACAATTGGCATTAGGTGGGCTACTTGTTACATATCTTAACAAATTTAATTAATTGTTCGTCATCTTTTTTTTTTCTTGGGATATATATGAACACGCTCACTTACATGTGTTTTCTAGTAATGATAATCTTCTTTATATTTTTGGTAGCCATTTTATTAATTTTTTAGGAAGTTGGAACAATAATTGTACCATGAATGCCTAACTGAATAATGGATTTAACCAATTATGAACGCCAAAATCCTAGCTAATCTGGAACTTGGCGCTCCTATACCATGTGGCACAATAAGCTCCTTACATATTCATATACTTTATTATTAATCATCAACATCATCATTATCGTATCACACTTTTTCCCCCTGATAGAAATCTTTAAACATGCAGGAAAATGTCAGGACAAGAAGCTTTTACACCATTTTGAGAGAGATAGTGAGTGATTTCACATGAGAGTTATTATGCAAATGCGAGATAATTATTAAAGACTTTATTTAGCAATACCAAATTACCATATGTATTAACTAAAATGTGCATGTATGGTTGCTAGATGATACATGTCACAAGTAGAAGACAATTATTGATTCATTTAAATCCTAAATGTCAACCTAGAAAAGTCACCAAGGTTTCCGACAATGTGAACCCTTATTGTAGTTTTTCACTTGTTTTATAATATTTAATAGAAGTAATATTGTGTGTGCATGTGTGTGCGTGTTTTTTTAATTTATAAATAATGATAACGATTCGTCCAATTTGGGATAGATAAAACTTAGTTGATTTTCCAATACTAGTTGACATTCGGCAATGTTAAATTGTAAAAGAATTGAGATATGCTGTCTGAAGGTTGTCAGGCTAAAAACTATATATAGCAGCTTCATAATTTACAGGGTTTAATTGGCCGCAAAGGGAATGTTCTTTTCATTTTAAAGATGTAGCTCCTCGTAAGTAACATCAATATGACGTATTTTTGGAGACAAAAATTAGCAAGTAAAGAAAAATTAGGGTTAATTATGTGCAAGTTGACATGTGAATCATCTTGCTTCAGACCCCTTTTTATTAAAAAACAAATTGTAAGTAAATGAGTTATATTCTATGAATAATATATTTAAAGGACAAGAATTGGGTATTGGGTATATATCAACTTAATTATAAGAAAATGCACCCACATCAAGGCCCTCTAATCTTACATGTGCCGTGAAGCTTCATAAAAGACACTTTTTTATTTATAAATCAATATAGTATGACTCATTAGATTATCCATTATTGATCTTCAATTGTTAATTTCTTCTCATAATCTAAACTCAAAAATATTGAACCAAACTCCAAAAGTGAATACAAACTTAACAACTATCGAAACTGACCGGCCTATTACTTAAAATGGCTCAATCAATCTCCGCCTTTGCAACTAGCATTTTACTGCTTTAAAAGGAGTCGGCTGTGTCCTAAATTAAGTAGGCAGTTCATAACTTTTAGATGAAAAGGCCTTATAATTCAAAAGTCTAGAAATCAGATCCAGTACTCTAATAAATAAAAAATCCGAGCCAACAATCTGAGAAATTTTTATAAACGAGTAAAAAGTTTTGCGAGAGTTTGAAATGGGTCAAATTATGATTTTTACTCTCATTTTCGTTATTATTTCTATATTTAAATAGAAAAAGAGTTTTTAAAGTAAAATTCATTTTAAATATTACTGGATATCATATAAAAAGGACGTAATGTGTATTAATTTGAAATTAAATTCATACATACAAACTTTAAAATAATTAGAATTGATACACTATAAATAAAGATGATTATTTGTTCATGATTTGTGATTAATTGATTGATTTTCATTGACCATTCATTCACTAATTCATACATATAGTCATTATCATTACCCTATTTATCTGTGTAAATATATTTTCACACATGCATCAATCTTCTTCAATAAACACCGATTTGAATATCAGAGTATTATTTTTTTATAGGAGGACGAAGGGTCTTTTCGTTAATTAGAAGAATATGCAAGGGCAAGAAGATAAGTAACTGCATAGATTTTGAAATAAAAAACTTCAATGACACCATCTGCGGGAACATTTGAATGAAAATAAAACTGTCGCTACTAAAGATTACCAAAGACTAGCAAGAAAAATGGTAGCACAAAAAGATATGAATACATATCATTCAAAGCAAAAGATATGAATACATATCATTCAAAGCTTTCGAATAACATTAAAATCGGGGATCCATGCAACCCAAACTTAACCTATCTGGGAAGTAATATTCTTACTAGCATAGTAGATATCTTAACAAAAATTATAATATAACTCGATGAGACGTGGAAAGAGAATTAAAAATTAAGAGGAAGACTGACAATGATGAAGAGATACAAAGAGTTGGACAATGACCTCAAAGAAGTCCCATATCACAAGAATGGACTGAGTGAACCCAACAAGACCAATCAAGGAAGGAAACCTTTGAAACAACAAAAAGAATAAATGGAATAGAAGATATACAAGCAGCTACAATAAGGGAAGTTAGCGAATTATATGGGAAGGTAGTGAAAGTTGGAGTCAAAGAAGATGTGATATCCTTAGTAAGGAAAGCAAATTAAGATCCATTCATAAAGGCTATAAAATGAGCCAAAAGACCTTATAAATGCATCGTACCAAGATTTTAAGTGTACGATGGCAGAAGGAACTCTAAGGAATACATCTTCTACTTTAGTGCAAAGAGGATCATGCAAGTGTTGGACAAACCTTTAAAATACATCATGTTTCCTTCCAGCCTAAAGGGACTAGCCCAAGCATGGTTTCAAAGTTAAAGAAAAATTCAATATCTTCCTTCGACGGTTTAACTACACAGTTCAGCACTCAATATACACAGAATCAAAAAAGAGAAGAAGACTACTTCAAACTTATATTTTATGAAGTAAAGGAAGAATGAGATGATAAAAAGTTACTGAGCAGATCACAAAACTCAGCAAGTTGGAAAATTATGACGTAGAGATAGCCACCGAAGCTTACCAAAATGAGGTAATGACAACTCCCTACTACCAATATCTTACTCGTAATAACTTTACTTCCTTCAAAATAATTAACAAGAAGTTCGATCAATGAATTAGAGAGGAGGAAGATGAAGCTACGACAGTAAAAGAAACTTTCATAATTATAACCAGAAAGGAAGTACATCCTTAAATGAAGGATTTGGAAAGCGACTTCAACCAAGGAAGATGATAGGGATTTTCGTTCATTTGACTAAATGAGACTTTTTAAAGTGCAATAACAAATACGAAATATGAAATAGAGTTTAAGGTTTTTCGAAATTAGAATTGAAAATGAAAGAAGGAAAAAGAGGCTACTAGGTTTTTATACTCAATAGTGTAACTTCCCATGAGGCCGCCTACAAAAGAGGAAACATTTCCGTGATTGGAAGAGTCATGACTGGAACAATAAAGTTTGAAAGAAGTAAAAATTAAAAAAAAAAACACATGAGGCTTGCTAGTTAGAAAGTGATGAAGTGTGTCTTGCAAGCTTCCCATTTAAAAGACTCATTATTTTACTTATAGGAGGACATTTGTTGAGCCTATTACTTAAAAGGACCAAACTAGCTCGTTCTCTTGTAACTCGCATTCCACTATTATAAAAAGAGTCGGTCTATGTCAACGGCCCAAGACTCTTGGATGAGGAGGCCTGTGCAATTCAGAGGCTTAAAAATTATATCGAGCACCTTATTAAATAGGTAACTCATTCCAACATTCTGTAAATTTTCACAAATAGATAAGAAGTTTTGTAAGAAGTTAGGAACATATCAAATTATAATTTCTACTCCTATTCTCAATATTATTTTTTTAGTTTTAATAGAAAAAGGGTTCTTAAAGTATAATCCATCTTAAATATTACTGGATATCACATAAAAAGCATGTAATATATATTAATTAGAAATTAAATTCATATATGCATGTTTTAAAAGAGGTTGAAATTCGTACATTATAAATAAAGACGATTATTTGTTTATGACTCATAATTAATTGATTGATTCACATTGACCATTCATTCACAAGTTCATACATATAGTTATTATTACTATCCTACCTTATTTGTGCCAATACTTCTTTACACGTATACTTGCCTTTTTGAATAAACATTAATTTAAATGTCAAGAGTGTTTTTTTTTCATATAGGAAGATGAAGTTTTTTTGGTCAATTGAAAGAATACACATAAACAAAAAGGTAATTGACCGTGGATATTCTAAAATAAAGAACTTCAATAACGATATGAATAATATTTCGACCATTGAGGAAACTGAAAAAAGCATTAATGATGGATTCAAATTAGTGGTTTAAATCAATGCTGGGTTTTATTACTAGTGCATGGAAATTAGTTATGAGAAATGGAGAATATTGGTGAAATTTACTCAATTTTATAATTTGAATGTGATATGGGATATAATGAAAATTGAAAATGAGGTTAATCGATATAATTTTTGACCCATTGCTAATGCTTTTGGCTGGATAAAAGATTGGTAGTGAAGTGGTGTGAAGAGGGATATAAAGTTGGTGAGAAGTAGATATCAATTAAAATATTTGTACTAATAAAATTAATTTATAAAATTTGTAACTTAATTAATGTGATATCTATCAACAATTTTTATCATATGGGAGTTACTTGTTAACATTTGTTTCATACTAATTTTCAACCAAGTGATATCTATCAATAAGTGTCATTTTATTTGTCATATTTAGATATAAATTTCATATTTCACTTTTATAAACACAATATTATTATATAATAAAAAAAATAATTATATATAAAAGAGAAAATAAAGGCTTAGAATTTGGAAAAACCTAATCTTTGTAAAATATCACAATAATTCATTTTGTTATATTCTAACATATTTAGATTAGTCATATGGCCATTTCTTTTGTTCGTGGATGATCTTTATAATAAAAATTCCAATTTATAACGGCAATAATTGTCCTTACCCATGTTAAGATAATATGCAGTTCCCACTGCTTAAATCTATCTCGTACTAATAATTTTTCACAAAAATAATTTATAGATAATTCGGTTGACCATATATATATATATATATATTTATTTGTTTAAAATAAATTAACTCGCAAATTTATTTACTAAGGAGGGATGTATCAATTTTAGCAAATTATCGAAGGGATGATGCAAGCCTGAAGCTTCTAAGTGCAGCGAACAAAGTTTTTTGACCTTTTACTGTCTAATAAAAAGAAAGAATAGTTACTTAACCAAAGGGAAAAGAAAAGTAACGAGTCCCATTGTACGGGAACGGAAAGGCGGCGCCTTACACTCTTCCGTCCGCACAGTTGCTGAATCTTTTCTTGATGCCGTTTCTTATCCGCGTTTCCGTTACTCATGTTTAGGTTAAACTAACCATGGTTAATAAACCTTAGGTCAATAAAACTAAACTCAAACTCAGTATTCTTGCTATTTCTTCTATATAAATGCACTCCCTTCATACTTCTTCAATTGCAGAGTTTGATTTCTCTTATATCTCTCTGTTTCTCATAGCTTTCTCTCATAAATTCCCATCTCAAAAATCACATTTTGATCTTTAAAATCAGTTTTTTTTTTCTTTTTTTTTTTGGCGTTTTTACCTTCTCACAAGAATGTCAACTGAGTATTTACTTCCCTTGGTTTGCTCCATGGATTCTTCCCCATGCGTCCGTTTTCAGCTTTTTCTGTGTTTGTTTCTCTTTGTTTCAGTGTTCTCTTTCTTTTTAGCCCCGGGTGGCTTGGCTTGGGCTCTGTACAAAAGCCGGGTCCGAACCCAAAACCGAACTGCCATTCCTGGTCCGTCTGGTCTGCCCATTCTTGGGTTGGTCTTGGCTTTTGCTGGTTCTTTGACTCATAGAGCTCTTGCCAAGTTGTCTCAGTCGCTCAAAGCCAAGCCATTGATGGCTTTCTCTGTTGGGTTCACTCGTTTTGTCATATCAAGTAACCCTGATACTGCTAAAGAGATTCTAAACAGCTCAGCTTTCGCTGATCGACCTGTTAAGGAATCGGCCTATGAGCTTCTGTTTCATAGAGCAATGGGGTTCGCTCCTTTTGGTGAGTACTGGAGGAACTTGAGGAGAATCTCAGCCACACATTTGTTTAGCCCTAAAAGAATCAGTCTTTTTGGGAAGTTCCGTGAGACTATTGGACTGAAAATGGTGGGAGAGATAAGGGATGTAATGGAGAAAAACGGTGTTGTTGAGGTCAGAAAAGTGTTGCACTTCGGGTCCTTGAACAATGTGATGATGAGTGTGTTTGGAAAGAGTTATGAGTTTAGTGAAAAGTGTGATGTTGATGATGGACTTGAGCTTGAGAGTTTGGTGAGTGAAGGGTATGAGTTGCTTGGAATCTTTAACTGGAGTGACCATTTTCCTGTTTTGAGCTGGTTTGATTTGCAAGGTGTCAGAAAAAGATGCAGAAATTTGGTGGCCAAAGTGAACACTTTTGTTGGCCAGATCATAGAGGAGCATAAGTCGAGAAGGGTTAAGAATCTTAATGGAGCCGGTGGTGAGGGTGATTTTGTTGATGTGTTGCTTGATCTGCAGGATGAAAACAGGCTCAATGATTCTGATATGATTGCTGTTTTATGGGTATGTTTTATATTTATATTTATTTTATAGATCTCTTCTCCAATTAGTAAAACATCTGTTTGTTAGACTGCTTATTCTAGCTAGGGTTTTTTTTTTTTTTTTGTCAATACTGCTTTTTTTTTATTGTTATGTTTGCCGAATATGTACTATATGAAATAGATCTCCATGTTTTGTTGTTATTTCACAGAAATCTGTTATGCAGATGCT
The DNA here is from genome assembly GCA_946807835.1 of Ailanthus altissimus. Taxonomy (NCBI): domain Eukaryota; kingdom Viridiplantae; phylum Streptophyta; class Magnoliopsida; order Sapindales; family Simaroubaceae; genus Ailanthus; species Ailanthus altissimus. The sequence goes on along the minus strand of OX327696.1, from coordinate 19,346,725 downwards.
TTGATACGGAGTTGGATTTTATTGCTCTCTTATTGGATTAGAGAATCTGAAAATTTCTCCCTTCTTCTTTTCTCTTGACAACACTGAGGGCGACTTTTATTCTTTTTTCTTGTCTTATTCTTTGCTTTAGATTTTGATTGATCAACAAAAAAAATCTTGATATTAACCCTTCAACTTAATTATATATCGTATTAACTAATTCTCTAATTATGATCTTTAATAAATGATTATTTTCGTGACAAATCATTTTCCTTTGTTCCAGGAAATGATCTTTAGAGGTACGGATACAGTGGCAATTCTCCTAGAGTGGATTCTTGCAAGAATGGCTCTCCACCCTGATATCCAAGCCAAAGCCCAAACTGAAATCGACACCGTCATCGGCACCGCCCGTTTCATCACCGATTCTGACCTCCCGAACCTCCCCTACCTCCGTTCCATTATAAAAGAAACCCTAAGAATGCATCCACCTGGACCCCTACTGTCATGGGCTAGGCTTGCCATTCATGACACACAAATAGGCCAACATTTGGTGCCGGCCGGCACAACTGCCATGGTGAACATGTGGGCTATAACACATGATGAAGGGATTTGGCCTGACGCCAATGAGTTCAAGCCGGAGAGGTTTTTTAACGAAGATGTGAACATTATGGGGTCCAATCTTAGGCTGGCTCCTTTTGGTTCAGGTAGAAGAGTGTGTCCTGGCAAGGCCATGGGCTTAGCCACTGTTGAGCTTTGGCTTGCTCAGATGCTTCGAAGCTTCAAATGGGTGCCTGCCGATGCCGGTGTAGATTTGTCTGAGTGCTTGAAGCTATCTTTGGAGATGAAGATCCCCATGGTGTGCAAAGCTGTTCCTAGGGTTTCCGTTTGATGCATGGTTTATTAAGTTCAAGAGTGATGTGGAGAGCTTGCTTAGAGTTTGCTCCAGTATTGAAAGTAATAGTAAAGTTTGGTTTTTTCTAATGTATGCCAAATATTAATGTTACAAAATAAGATGTGTTTTGGCGTTGTAAGATGAAAACCAAAAAAATAAAAAAAATATTGTGTATACAAGCATTTACCCTAGTATTTCGACATGATCACATTGTACCAAACCTGCTTTTTTCTTTTTTCTTTTTCTTTTGGGTATGAATCAATGTATTGGTATTTGAATGAAGTGGAAAGATTGAGTGATTCTGTTAATTAAAAAATGGTTTTTTCCGTGGAAATGCTATATAGTTTCTATATTCTTGGAGCAAGCATGGTCATTTTAGGCACCAAATGCCAGTTTGAAAAGGCTCGGATGATGCTTGTTTCTGCTAAAGTCTAAATTTACATTTGTGCTAAACTTCAGTTGTTTATTTGTGTCTATAAATTCTATTGATAATATACATTTGTTTTGATATACATGTCAAAACTGGAATCTATCTCCATTATACTAACAGTTCATATACTTATGTTTCTTTCATGATGTATTCATGTTTATTGTCATTCAAGTAAGTTGCAGTGATCACTCAGCACTTTAAACAGAAACAGATACTACATGCATGAGGCCTGACGGCGAGCTAATTTTGCCATGTCCAAATTCCAACAATCAGTATGGCATGCCGGTAGCTTTCTTGCATTTATATATGAGTAGAGTGATTAATGATACCCTGAATTTTTTACCCATTTCAAGTTATGTCTCTTTTATTAATTATGAAATTATATATGTAATTAATTATTTTATAAGTTATTAAAATCTATCATCTAATTGTTGAGTGATATATTGTTAGAAATTAATAAGGTTTGAGATTTTTTTTTATAAACAAGGACATAATGTGAAAATTTTATAAAAATAAGAAAAATTGAACACCTAATTAGGAGATGAAATGAGTCTTAACCCTTAAAATATATATGAAGCAAATTAAAAAGAAAAAAAAAAAGCAGGCATACCTACGCAAAATAGTAAATCAGAAACCAATTTGCATCTTTAAACGAAAAAAAAAACTTAAAATCTCGTTAGAAAAGAATTCTTATAGGGAAAAGACAATAAACAGCCAAATTAGCCACCGAATTTGTATCATTCTTTTTTAAGAAATGATTATTCTTAAGAAACACATTTGTGGGGGTAAATTTAGGTGATACTTGAGTAATATGCAAAAATTTAGTTAAACCCATGTCCTTAATGAGTTTTAAGTCAAACCACCTTAACGAATTCAGTGCTAGTTTAGATTTGTGGGCTTCTATAATTTGGTTTAGGAAGGCTCTTAGGTGGGACCCGCTTAAAGACGCACATCAACACTCAATTCCATTATTGTGAAACACATCATTGCAACCAAGACACATGCCACATCATTTTTAGGCCTACCAATTGTTGCATATGTTAGTAGAGTTCAATTATCTGCCACATCACCATTGGATCTCATGAATTATCCACATGGAAATCACAATATTTGATGACTAGACTTAAGGATAAAGTCTAAAGTAGTAAATCTCAAATGAGCCAATGTCAAACCTCCATGTCAGCATGAGTTAAGTCCCTATCCCCTGCTGACATAAAGATCAGACTTGTTTGGAATTATTAGGATAATCTAACACTGAATCTACTGAGTTTGGGGGACAATACCTACAAACTCACTCATTAAGCACTCATAAAACAAATTTATTATTCTAAAAGTATATAATCCAAGGATACTAATCCTAACCTCAAAGGGACACAATTACCCAAAAGTTTCAATTTGAATCATTTCTCTAAATTGCCTCTTATAAAAGAACGAATCTCTAATTAAATGCTGCCACAAGTCGCCCTTGAGGGGTATTCTCATGGCCAATTCTCTATATGCACAAGGATTTAACTTCACTTTTGAATCCAAGTAAGACATTATGATTCAATCTAAGCACACCAACTCTAGTAAGAAAATTCTTTTTCTCCTTAATATTTTCTCTAAGGTAAAAGCCCTAGGAAATATTCATCACTAAGTAGCCATCTAACTTGAGCATCAAAGGGTTGTTACCAACCACCCCGTTAGTCCTTACTCATGACCTTGTATTTTTTGCGTTTCTCATATCCCTTAAAGCAACTCATCTCACAACTGATCCTTAACACAATTTGCATTCAGTCTTAGTTTTAACATTACCAAATTTAAGATTTAAACCCAACTCTTAGCACCAATAAGCTCAACTAATCAAATTTTATCTTACTCAATAATTTCATAACTGTTTATGACAGACTAAGACCAAATATAAATCCCAAACAATATTATTAATATATATCGTCGAGGATGTATCATTATTAGAATATTTCTGATTTACCCGGCTATAAGTACTTTTCGCATGCAAATACGGTGATGATGGTTATTACTGTCATTTACTAATTTATTATCCATGATTTGCCCTTAATCCGTAGCGTATGAGATTGCAACTGAAAATTTATGAGTAAATGCAAATGCAGACAATAATTAACTATGAGGTATAGGAATAGTGACCAACTTTTTCAATCGTTCTTTAACTAATTGATAATGATTGTTTTCTTAATTAAAGATTTATATAATTACATAATTGTATGCACGCAAGTGCATGTGGACCATTCGATATTGTAAAGCTCTCATAAAAAATTATAAATTTTCAAATCGAATTCCCACTAAAACCACCTGAATTGAAGTTTTGCGCACTATCTTATGTAGGGTTTAAAATCCACAGTATCACTCATAAATAAAAATTGTTTTTCAGTAATTATCATCATTGTTCTTATAAAGTTGAAATACAATTAATAAGAGACTTGATGTATCACTGATCATTGAATGGCGGTACATAATTATTACATTAACAAACTAACACTCAATCAATTTTATGTTGTAAGTATAAACTTAATGTATTAGGTAAAAGATTGCATGGATGGTGGTCCAAGACACTATTCTTGTACAGGAATAATAATATACGTACTACAAATGTGTACCCAATGTAAAATCAATCTGAAGAATTGGGATCAATATTTTTATATTCTCTCCTTTCACTCACTGTATATCTTATTCATTGGTTCACATCATATATATTTATTAACCTTCTCTTTAACTTTATTCTAACATGTTTTGGTTCTATCTTTATTCCTTGAATGTAGCCTTTTGAATGTGAGAACAAAATCAAAAGAAAAGAAAAGGTTTTGCTTATGTTTACCAATCTTAAGAAAGATTCTTTAGTTAAGGCTGTAACTAATGAATTATATAAACAAAGAATTTTTTCCCTCTTTTGATTTGATCACCCACAATATATAGAATATTTAAAATGATTGAGCTAAGAATAAAAACGTAACCCAAACAATGATATGGCTCATCACTTTTGCGGGAATGCAAATCCTTCAATTCCTAGAGAATATAAGTTTTTCCAAGATGTGCATTGTGGAAAGCTTCAATCCTTTTTAGCTCCCACCTGCAAAAAGAGAAATATGTATATGGGATTTAAATATCCAAAATTAATGAACATTATTTTTCCCCATTTGATCCAAAGCAATGCAATAAATGCAACTTGGCTTTCGGTTCTCTTTTTCTTTTTATATAACTTTTCTCAGTCACAATTTCATTCACATATATTCCTTCCCTCTCTCAAGTTTTGCCATCGTTAGAACGGTGGAATTAAAATTTAAGATGAGAAGGTCAGATATTAAAATTAAAATATATATTAAATTAAAATTTTATTATATTAAAATTTTATTTAATTATACTTACCATTTGTTGTGAGATCATATTCAAATTAATATAAAGAAATATTAACTCTACCACCTAAATCAATTTTTCTCTGCTTATAAATTTATAAAATAATCTCTAAAAACTAGTATCAAAGAGACTTGTATTTTTTCAGTTCAACTTTGACATATTACATATACGGCATGATGGTAGATTGTTTGAGTTAATTTGTTCACATGCAGGTTCACATGTAGGTTTATGTTCGACCCTTTAATAAAGGTTTATTTGACCCAAATTTTTTCTTTTGTCTGTTTTACCCTTTAATAAGGTTTTGTATGTAGATTCTCGCATTACATTCATGATTACAAAACAAGTTTAATGCTTTGTGGTTAGTTTTGAGGAGTCATCAGTGTATAAAAGGACTAGCACCCATCTTAATTGTTTTATGTAACTATACTGCATGCTACTGCAACTTTTAGTGATTGCTGAAAACATGTGCTTATTTCTTTGGATGGACAAATATGCATTTAAGACTTTTACGTGTGTATCATTCTCTATGAGCCCCGTTATCTTGCATCTAATTATTGCTAATGGATTGACAAGAGTAATTGCGCAACCAATGCAGGCTTGATTCAAAGTCGAACAATGACTTTGTCATTGATAACATTGTTAAAATGGTGCATGAAGTGTATAGGCATATAATAATGGTGAGAATTTGTTTTCTAAATTAGTTGAGAATTTTTTTTTGAAGCCTTTTTATTTTGGATGTTGTAAATACATTAAATAGTCTGAGTTGATAAAGATGTAAAACATCAAGAGCAAATATGGGTGGTCGGATAAGAGTTTTTTTGAGTTATTAAGTTGTCTTTATGACATTCTTCTCAAAAATAATGTACTCCTCACTTCTGTATATGAAGCGAAAAAGATAATGAGTAGTTTAAGCGTTGAGTATGAGAAGATAGACACGTGTCATAATGATTATATTTGTATAGAACAAAGTATGAACATCTTTCTAAAATGTCCATTATGTGGTATATTAATGTGGAAGAAACAAGGGAAGAGATTGGTAAAGAAAGCAAACAAGGTTACCGCTAAAGTCTTATAGTATTTCCTAATCATTCCATGATGATACATTTGTTTTAATCTCATGAAATCATCAAAGACTTGACTTGGCATGTAACTAAGAGAGAAAAGTACGATAAGCTTCAACATCCAGTTGACTCTCATTTATGGCATTTAATAGATATAAATAGCCTGATTTTGTAACTGAGATCAAAAACCAGGCTACTTATATCTATTAAATGCCATAAATGAGAGTCAGCTGGATGTTGAAACTTATAGCACTTAGTAGTAATTATAGTCATTGGTCAGTTATACATGTGAAAAGCAACAGTTGTTGCTAGCTCAATGTAAGGCCAAAATTATTAGAATTGATTACAATGATTTACCTAAATCAAAGCATAATTGTACAAGTCAATATTCGACTGGTTAAGGTAAATATTGGATGGTGAAGGAAAGGTCAATTACCATTGATTGTGCTGACATTTGATTGTGCATTTCTTATTTAGCTTAAATCAATTCTTCCAACAGATATATCTTGCTATATATATATTGTTTATCTTTGTCAATAGACACACGATTTTTCAATAAAATTTAAAGAAATCTTTATGGTATCAGAGCCAACCATGAGTACAAGCACCAACTCTCCTTCTTCTTCATTTCTCAATTCAATACCTAAAGAACCAAAACTAGATATTCAAGCCTTCTATCAATGCAGCAGTTTTATCTCAATTAAACTTGATCACTAAAATTTTCTCTTATAGCATTGTCAAGTGCTTCCATTGATAAAAAATCTTAAAATTTCACATTACATTACAAGTACAGAAAAGCCATCGGTAGATATTAAAAATTCTGATGGAACTAAAGTCACAAATCCAGAGTTCATTCTTTGGGAAAACAATGACGGTCTCTTAATTTCTTGGCTGTTAGGAACAATGACATAGGGAATTTTGAGCACTATCATTGGAGTTAAAATGCTTATTATCTCTGGAAATCCATTGAAGATCAATTGCTTCCAATAACTAAGGAGAAGGAAGTGCATCTCATGGATCGATTGCTATTCTCCAGGCCCATTGATCATGCTCAAGCCTTTTATAATCAACGTGGTAGAGGCATAGAAAACTGTGGTGGATATTTCAACTTCAGAGGTTGTGGGTTTACTCTTGCTAGAAGAGGTAACAACAATAACAGAAACAGCACATACAACCCTAATTACAAAGAAAACTCAACACAGTAAGAAAAAAATTCAACAAACACCTCAAAAGGAGAAACAAAATATAATTTGCCAAATTTGCCACAAAAGGAATCATACTGCCGATGAATGTTGACATAGGTATGAAAATGTCCCACAAGTTGAAGAACTACCTCAAGCATTGACAGCCATGAACTTTGATAAAGAAAGGGACTCAAGTTTCTATGTCGACTCAGGTATAACAAACCATATAACAAATGATCCAAGTAAGATTCTTGAACTAAATATTTATAAAGGGAATGATGCTATAATGATAGGAAATGAAAAAAATTTAAAAATATCACATATTGAAAATACTAAGTTAAAAACTAGTGCTAGTAATCTTCACCTAAATAATGTTCTAGTTGTTCATTCATTAAAGAAAAATTTATTATCGGTAGGGCAACTCATAAAAGATAACTCTTGGGTTATTAAATTTAATAAAAATGGTTTTTTTTTGTTAAAGATAAACAGGGAACAATTTTGGCTAAAGGAATTAAGAAGAAAGGTCTCTATGCTTTAGAAGAGGATCACCACTAGCTCTATATGCTACAAAGACAAATAGAGCTCCTTTTAGTATTTGGCACCAATGGATGGCGCATCTTCAAACTAAGGCTATCAAATTTCTATATAATAAAGACTATATTGAAGTCTCTAGTTGGATTAATAAAGGTTTCATATGTGATAGTTGTCAAAAAGGAAAATTTTGCAAACTCTCTTTTAACTCATCAAATAAAACCTTTAATGATCCTTTATTTAATATTCATTGTGATTTATGGGGTCTCACTTCAATTTTTTTAAAACAAAAATTTTGGTATTATGCAATTTTTATTGATGATTCAACTCGTTTCACATGAATATATTCGTTATGAATAAAATCAGATTTCTTTGATTGCTTTCTAAAATTTCAAAGGCAAGTAAAAAATCAATTTGATAAGAAAATAAAAAATTTTCAATGTGACAATGGAGGAGAGTTTTCATCTAAAATCTTCAAGGAACATCTTGGTAAGTGTGGTATAATTCAACAATTTTTGTGTCGAAACACATCAGAACAAAATGGTGTGCCCGAAAGGAAACATCAATATATTGTTGAAACAAGTTTGACATTACTCTTTCATTCTAATATGCCACTATATTATTGGGTTAATGCATTTTTTACTGCTGTTTACATTATAAATAAACTACCTTCATCAACTTTAACCATGAAATCACCTTTTGAAAATTTATTTAACACTAGACCAAATTATTATATTCTAAGGAGTTTTGGATGTCAGTGTTATCCTAACTTACGAGATAAAAGAAAAAATAAATTCTCACCTAAAACATATCCTTGTGTATTTGTTGGATACAATCTTGAACATAAGGGCTATCGATGTCTTGATCCTTCATCAAATAAGGCATAATATAAAGGCATGTGGTTTTTGATGAAAATTTATTTCCCTACAAAACTAATGCTACACCAAGTTTACATGTGCAGGAAAATTTAGAATTGATCACCTTTTCAGAAGAACAAAATTCAAGGGAAACTTATGCTCCTAACGCTTCATAACAAGGATGTTGTATATCAAAATTCATAGCTTGCGAAGTTACCAACATCGAAAGGGTATATAATACGCAAGGACAGAAGAACATAGACTTAGAAGTTGCTCAAAACTCAAATACTAATGAAAATACAGAAAGATCAAATTAGTTACATTAGGAGTCTCACATTCATTCTGAAAACACTACATCTTTGAATCAAGAGGATGATCAAAATTAAAACTTCGATGCAAATGAAGAACCATCAAACCCAAGAGCCTCCAATCCTAGGACAGAGACATGTTCCATTACAAACACAAATGGCATTGACCTATTCGTAGATCTTAATATCCCTCATAATATCCCTTCGAAAACTACCTCAGCCAATGCTCACACCATGATAACTAGATGGAAGTTAAAAAAGAATCCAAGTCTTCAAAACCAAAGGGCTCTTATATCTTACAAGGAACAAAAAATCCTTAAGACAACATTAGAAGAACCACGTTGGATTAAAGCTATGCTAGAAGAACTTCAAGCTTTTCAATAAAATGACACTTGGACTCTTGTTCCTAAACCTCAAAATACTAACATTGTAGGATCAAAATGGGTTTTTCGCACAAAATACAAAGAAGATGGGTTCATAGATCATTTCAAAGCCAGGTTAGTAGCTCAGGGATACACCTAAATATAAGGCTTAGACTATGTAGAGACTTTCAGTCATATAGTAAAACCAGTAACCATTCGAGCCATCTTAGCCATAACCACTGCCTCAAACTAGCACTTACCTCAACTTGATATTAAAAATTCCTTCCTTCATAGGCACCTAAAGGAGATAATCTACATAGGGCAACCACCAGGCTTTACTCATCCCATGTTGTCAAATCATGTGTGTAAGTTAAATAAATTCTTATATGGATTAAAACAAGCACCACATGCTTGGTTTGACAGGTTGTTTCGCTACCTTATTACCCTTAGGTTCATATGTAGTAAGGCTTATTCATCTTTATTTATTTTAAATCATAATCATACATTAATCCTAATCTTGGTTTATGTTAATGATGTTATACTTATAGGAAACAACATCTCCCTTATAAAATAATTAATCTCAAAATTAGTTAAGGAATTTGTACTCAAAGATATGGAACAATTACACTATTTTCTTGGAGTAGAGATATGGTATTCATTAGAAGAAATATATCTCTCCTAAACTAAATACACCAAAGATCTTCTAGAAAAAGCAAAGATGCTTAATAGCAGTAACATTTCAACTCCAATGGTAGTAAAATCACAAGCCCACCCTTCAGATGAAACCCTTGTCAATGAAACATAATATAGGAGACTTGTTGGATCCCCTCAGTACTTGACTTTCACCAGGCCAGATATAGTCCATGTAGTCAACAAAGTGTGCCAACATTTTCATAAACCAAATGAAGCCAATCTGCGTGCAATTAAATGAATACTAAGATATCTCAAAGGAACCATAAATTATGGGATCAGATTTTGCAAACAAAGCTCCTTAGCTTTGTCAGCCTTTTGTGATGCTGATTGGGCTAGATGTCCAGCAACCAGAAGAAGTACAACTGGTTTTTGTATCTTTGTAAGAGCAAATTGTGTTTCTTGGTCCTCAAAGAAGCAACTCACTGTATCTCGATCAAGTGTCGAGGTAGAATATTAAGCCCTAGCATCCACTGCAACATAAATCACTTAGTTCACTCACATTTTTAAATAAATTGGTCTTCTGCTATTTTACACTCCCCAACTTCTCAGTGACAATCTTAGTGCTTTACACATGACTATTAATCCTATTTTTCATAGGCGATCCAAACACATATAACTTGATTATCACTTCATTCGTGAAAATTTTGCTAATGGCTCATTAATCACCAAGTTCGCCCCTCTATTCACCAAATAGCAGACATTTTCACGAAGGCTCTCTCTAAAGCACAGCTCTTTTACTTCATTAACAAGTTAGAAGTTTCCAAGATACCACTCACCAACTTGAGGGGGAATGAAATGCAACAGCTGTTGCTAACTCAATGCAAGGCCAAAATCATTATAATTGATTATAAGAATTTGCCTAAATCAAAGCATAATTGTACAAGTCAGTATTTGGTTGGTTAAGGTAAATATTAGATGGTTAAGGAAAGGTCAATTACCATTGATTATGCTGACCTTTGATTGTACATTTCTTATTTAGCTTAAATTAATTCTTCTAACAAATATATCTTATTGTATATATATTGTTTATCTTTGTTAATAAACATATGGTTTTTCAATAAAATTTAAAGAATTCTTTAACATGTCCACAATAACCTTCAATCTTAGTTGTGCATAAGAAAATATTTATGTTATTATCTTTGTTGATTCCTAGCCCACGTTAGCCTAGTAAAAATATAGATGTATATTTGACCATTGATTGGTGACTTGAAAACTCTTTAAAATGTCAGAGGTGAAGCTTTTGATATATGTAAGAAAAAAGTCTTTACTTTACGGGTTGTACTTTTGTGAACCACAAGTGATTTCCTCATTTATAGTAACTTGTTTGGTGCTACCATGAAGTGTTGTTATACTTGTCCATATTTTAGAGATGGTACTTTTGCATATAGCTAAAGCATAGCAAGAAAATGTCTTATATAGGCAATCAATGATTTTTTCTAGTTGATTATCCATATTAAGCATAGAACATCGAAGAAGAAGAAATCTATCTTTTTTTTATCTTATGTATTGGAGATTTTTGTTAGTTCACCATTAATTAGATGTTATGCATATCGAGAAGAATGTATGTGAGAGTATCTATGGAACCTTATTAAATATTTCAAGTAAGAAAAAAGATGGCATGAAATCAAGAATAGATTTGGAGGAGTTTGAAGATAAGAGAAGAGCTACACCTTTAAAAAAATAACAATCAAACTATTTTACCTGTAGCATATACTACATTGAGTAAAAAAGAAAAGATCTGCTGTAATGCATTGGCAGAAATCAAGTTACCCACAAGATATTGTTCAAACTTTAGAACCTTGTATCTATGGGTGATGCTAAGATTATAAGTTTGGAGTCACATGATTATCATATTCTTATGCAACAATTCCTATCACTTACCATACGAGATATTTTGCTAGAATATGTTAAAGTTGTTATAACTAGTTTTCCTTCTTCTTCAATGCCTTGTGTAGCATAATAGTAGACAATAAAATTTTTGAGAAGTTGCAAAGTGATCTTATATTTATATTGTGCTTGTTCAAAAAATACTTACCACATAGTTTCTTTAACATCATGGTATTTGATTGTCCATATTGTTAAAAAGTTAAGACTATATGGTCTAATGTATCTATAGTTGATGTATCTCTTTGAAAGGTATATAAAAGTTTTGAAAGATTATGCGTGTAACTATAATCGACTAGAATGATGCATTGTTAAGTGTTATGTTGTTAAAGAAGTAATTAAATTATGTGTAGAATTCTTGGTAGGTGCAAACCCAATTAGAGATCCTTCTAGGCATAAGGACAAAATGATTAATGAAAGGTCAATACCTAGTGGACAAATCGTATAAGCTGACATTGACCTACTAGAGTAAGCACATCGTTATGTCTTAGAGAATAAAAAAACTGTTCAACCTTATATTGAGTGAGTGTTGATATATTTTAAAAATCTTCTAGTAATTTTCAAATACCATAAACATGTTATGTTTTGATAATGTGAAAATTGTTTACACTAATAGGCAGCATTTTATGTGGTTTCAGAAGTAATACCCTTGTTAATCAAGTAATGAAAAATGGTTACAATACCAAAATAACTGTACATTTACATATTAGTTTGTTGATAAGGTGTGTTAATGAAAAACTTTTGACTATCTAAATATTTTTTTAAGTAAAAAGTACTGACACACAAATTTTATTGTGTAACTTAAATTTTAGGTTCTTAAAACTTCAGATAACGAAAAGTCAATATCTTAATTTATACAATGGTTGGCAAAAGGATTGAGCCTAAATGTCATAAAATATCCAAATGTATCTTATAAATAGGTAAATTTTTTAGACAGCAGATCAAGATGTAGATCGATCAATACAAAATAATGGTGTTAATGTGGTAGCTATATTAATACAAATAGCTAGTGCTAAAGATTAAAATCCAATAGTTGGGGAGATGTCCTTTTACGAAGACATTCATGAGATATGAGATATTGACTATCATATATTTAAGGTTCTTATTTTTAAGTATTGGTGCAAACGACATTGCACAGCCTATACGCATACAAGACAAAAAATTCGCACGTGGGCTTGGAAGGGCTCAAGTCCATCAATCACATGATACATTAAGTTTACCAAATGGGCCAATCACAAGACTTAGAGCCAAGCAATTTAAAGAAGCATTAAATGGGCTGATTCAACAAGTTTGTGGGAGGGCAAACACATGGAGGCCTAGCATAAGTCCAAATACATTTCAAATCAATCCAAATCAGATTCAAGGAAACCTAATCACTTTGATTAAGGCAGAATTTTTGGAAAGTTGAATATTCAAGGAAACATAATTCCTTTGATTTAGGCATGTTTTCTGGAAATTTGAATATTCAAGGAAACATAATTCCTTTGATTTAGGCATGTTTTCTGGAAAATTTGAATATTCAAGGAATCCTAATCCCTTTGATTTAGCCATGTTTTCTGGAAATTTGATTAAGTTTGAATTTTGTTGTTATATTAGTTTTAAGTTTGAATTTGTATTTGAAAGTTGTAACTTGACATCTCTTATGGTCTCTATAAATACCATGGAGATTGAGAGTGGGAGGACAGATTTCAGACAATAATATTTGAGAGTTTTTGTGTTCTTCTTTCATTCTTGAAAGGACTTGAACTTATCAAGCTTGTTCTTGTGGCGTTCAAACAACCGGACTTATCACCTAGATTCTTGAAGTGTCCTTGGGGTTTCTTGGTGTGGCGTCCTATATCCATCCATAGTCTTGGTTCTTGGTTTGCTAACTCAAGGGTTAAGACTCGTCAAACCTGCGTCTTGAAGATCTCGGGTTCAATTCCATATTGTGGTGCTGGGTTTTATCACATTGTTGGCAAGGTTCATATCAAGTATGATTGGATCAATAGTGGATATGGTGTGAAAGTTGATATGCATAGGTTTGTAATTGTTAAACTTGAAAAGATATGTCATAGGTTTGATACGTTTATATTAGTTTTGCAAGTGCATGTTTTTATGCAAGGACTCAAAAAGATGTGAAAGTTTCAATTGTTTGTATAAAGCCAAAAAGGGATGGTGAAGCAAAATCTACCGAAAATGAGGTGGATAATATAAAAGGTCATGCACATCTGATGATTGAACCACCCATTGAGTCCGAAGGCCATTATTTGAAAGAAAATAGCAGTAAAAATTATATAAAAATAGATTATAAAGACATAATAGAAGCAAAAGTAAGTGAAATGGTTCATTTATCAAACAACTTAAATTTACTATTTCTTTTTTATATATTTATATTTGTTTGCTTAAAATTTATATAAAAATAGATTATGAAAATATATTAGTCAATTAATTTAAAATAGAAACAGAAGTAAGTGAAATGGTTCATTTATCGAACAACTTAAATTTACGATTTTTTTTATATATTTATGTTTGTTTGCTTATGACACATTGTTATTATTATTATTATTTTCTTTTTTGTATTATGGTCAAAGGGTGACAGACAAGAATTTGATGAGAAATGAACATCTTTACAATGCTGATGGTAACAGGTAAGTTAATGAGCATCTTATATATGCAATAAGTTAGCTTTCTTAGTTGAATGGTCTTTTATTTTAGAATAAGTCATTTGACTATGCTATTTAGCTTGGGAATTACAATCTTCAAACTTGAGATGTTAAAAAAACTTGGCTAATTAATTGCTTTTAAACTAGTCTTTTGATTTCATTTGACTATTTGAGCTTTAAAGTGAATAAATGATCTAAGTTTTGCTAGGCTCTTGCTATTTAATGACTGATACCATTTATTGTATGATATTTCTTGGAACTAACATGGCCATGTTATTGAGAATACAACTACAAATATGGATCAGGCTAGAATTAGTGACTATAAAATTATACTTTGAAGATTATGTTATCCGTTCGAATTAACATGACCCACAGTTGAGGTCTATGTATGTCAGGTTCTCTATTTGTGGCTTATGAATAATATTGGTTTCTTTGAAATGGTTAACATTATTGCTTGCCTTTTCTTTTTCTCGACGACAACACCTCAAGTGCATAAATAATGGGTGAATGTTAATGAATCGGATATAATTCTTGTTTTCTTAAGAATATACATAAACTTGAATGTTATGTTTTTTTTTTAAGATTATGTTGCAATGTGGGGCATTGATTTTGAAAAAGTTTAAGAAAGAGTATTAATTTGTATTATAGTTATCATTAGTTAAATTGTTAATATTGTTAGAAATTTTTTATATGTGGGTATATATATGTGTATCAGTATTTATTGTATAAAATATATATTTTATACATATTTAAAGTAACAAAGTAATTAAAATAATATAATAAACACAATAAATAATATATTAATCATATTAATATATTTAAAATGTTAAAAAATTATCAAAACGTATAACTTTTTACACGTGTATTCTAAAAGTACGTCTGGAGACCAACTATTGGTAATTTTAGTCATTAACTCGATAGGTTTAATAAGTTAGAACAATAACTTCAAATTCAGCACTGAATTTAACACTTAAACTTTTTAAATTTATTTTTTTCTTGATCAACTCAATAATTAATAAAATAAATTCTTGTATTGTTATAATTAGTAACCAATAAAATCAATTAAATTAACTCAAAATCTAAATCAAATCATTTGTTGCTTAATACATGGCCATCCACCTTTGAAACTAACAATTTTCTTTTTAATTTCAAAGACAACAACAAAATAAAGCAATTCTTGAATGCTTCGAATGTTTCATATATATATATATATTTCAAAAATATATTTAAAAATTAATATTATAATAATAAAAAAATACAAGACTTGGCCATTAAGTCTAATTTTAATAATATAATAGTAAGATAATATTATATATATTAATATATGGCAACTAGCATACATTAATATATAAAATATTATTAAATAATATATTTTAATTATTTGATAATTAAATAATCAATATGTAAAATTACTATTTTATTCTTTATTGTTAATTATTAAGTTTATTTTTTAGTGGGTCTTACAATATCCACACTTAGGTAAACTCAACCGAGGGTTTCCAATGTATCATGTGTCATGATACAATTAGTAAATAATAATTATTAACTAATTATTGTATTTAATACTTAAATATAGACACGTGCGCATTCTCGTAGTAATGCTGGATAATACTGGACTGAACAATTCAATTTGATACGCTGACTCAGTGCTCAACGAGTACACTCCATATTATACGGTCCATATCTGATTCATCAAATGAAACTATTCCATGAGTTCGTAAGCAATGCCCCACACACACGTCACAGAAATATAAATCAGCGCGTCGACTATTCAAGCTGAGGTCATAACACATACGTATACTCTTTCCGTCATGATATCCTAGATGTGTGAGGATATAAATTATCACCATCAAATCCCTATGTGCTCATTCATATTATATCCTCAGACTTGTATCTCACTAAATAATATGCACAAACTCATTTTCCATATTGTCCACTCTGGCGGAAACTCTTTCTTGGGATAAATGCTTATGGCCACAAGCCTTTCTAAGTACAGTCTCGGAGCATTTGGATATCAAACTCCCTATGCGAGCTAACGGATCCTATATCTCTACACACAGGACTCTATAAACATCGGACCATACCCAGCGACACTCAACAGTCACACTATAAAAAGTTTATGATATGCATGGAATCAAAGTATGATGGATCACTTACAAGCCCACCGCGGCACTCAGGTCAAAGGACCACGTATATTACTTAACTCGAGAGGACCCTCTATTAACGGCTTACATAAGATGTCTATCTGAGGTTCTCATGAGTCCGTACCATATCTAGTCCTAATTGGATACCTATATGTCAATACGAGCTCTAAGCTTATGGTTAGCTAGGAATAATCATCTATACCCTATAGGTACGACATATGTTGATCTATATAAAGATATACAGCTACAGACCTGCATCAGTAGAAATAGATTAGGGACAATATTCGAGAACATACTTGCGCAATTGATATTTTCTAGCACCTGATTGCAATTCTTGCAACTATACAGTTACTAGTATATTCCCCAGTCTATGTCCCATTATAAACAAGACTCAAACTCTTGAATCTTCACTGAGTATTATAACCAACTAATAATTAGTTGTGCTAACATTTAGCATTTATATCTCTCAGTGTGGCCAACTGTAAGCCCTTATCTAAACTCTTTTATATTAGATCAGAACTCCTTCAAATTATATAATGTCTGTAATGTTACATTGTATGGTACCACATAAATAGGCATTAGCGATTTAATGGGAATGTACACTTGTATAAATAATAAGTATATGTACATTCAGGGATGACACGTAAACACCAACCCTAATAATCTCCCACTTACTCTAGTGTCATTCCTGATGATATCTCATATATATCGACTCTACGTGCTTTATAAATATTTTTGGAGTCATAGCCTTAGAAAATGGGTCCGCTAAATTATTTATAAAACACATCTACAAATACACATCTCCCTTGACTAAGATCCCTCTAGTCATGTGAGACTCCTCTAAATATAGTTAGCGTACCGGTGTCCTCTTGGCTCATCGGCCTATACAATGGCCTAGTTTTATCACAAACTATAGGATAGGATCCATCTATCTTGAAATTCTTCCAAGCCCAACAATAAACCTACGAATCTATATTACCTCATTTGCTGTTTCTAAAATGAATCAGCAGTGAATACCAGTATAGTGCTATTCCAACTCACTTAGTACCAATGAGAATGAGCACATACTCAGATGTAAACTCTCTATCATCTAGGTCAAACTAGAAGTTTGATTCCATGCATATTCTCACTTGTAAGTAACTTTCTACATATATGAGAAACTTATCCTTTGTACCTTCTAGGTACTTTAGGATATGTTTGACTACCATTAAATGACGGTAACTTGAATTAGACTGATATCAACTCATAACTCTTACAGCCATTTTGATATTATGTCTTAAATACATCATAGTATACATCAAGCTCTCAATAGCTGATGTATTTGGGGCATCAAACACTTTAACTCTCTCATCTTCCATCTGAAGAGACACTCTCCTTTAAAAATGAACATTATGTCCAAAAGATACGTTAACTATCTCACAGTTAACAAAAACTGTACTTTTTTAAGACGCTATTGATGTAAAATAATTTAAGAGAATCTTATCAGCTTTCTAACTCTATTTCTATAAAGCTTTATACTCAGTATAAAGAAAGCCCCTCCCAAATCCTTTATGGAGAAATTCTTACTATTTATTCTTGACCAAATATAATATACCACATCATTCTCAGTGACCAGTATGTCATCAACATAGAGCATCAAGAAGACTATCACACTTCCACTGAACTTTCAAGTACACAAGCTTCCTCTTTGTTTTTAATGAAACCAGATAATCTAATTATCTCATCAAAAGAATGGTTCCAGCTTTGGAAAACCTACTTAAGCCCATAAATGAATTTCTTCAGCCTACATACTAGACCAAAAGTCTAGCTAGACATAAAATCTTCAGATTATTTTATGAATATCTCTTTCTCAAGGTATTTATTCAGGAATGCTATTTTTACATCCATCTGCCAAAATTCAAAGTCAAAATATGCTGCAAGAGCCAATAGAATTCTAATCGACTTTAGCATCACTACTGGTCCAAAGATTTTCTCATGGTTAATCCCAGATCACTGAGGATTACCTTTCTAAAATCAATATAGGGCCTAGAAGGTCTCTATCTTTCATTTAGCTTCTACTAACTCTTGTAAATTCTTTACAATCAATAGGAATAATTCCCACAAGTAGCTTAACCATGTCCCAGACTTGATTCTAATGTATAGAGTCTATTTTTATTTACATGAATTTTTACCATTTTCTGAATCGATGTCTAACATCATCTATTTATAGGTCAAATGATTATTTTATTCTACCAAGAAAACTCTAAGTTCACCTTCAGGCATCTAACATACCTAATAGGTGACATAGCTATCCTTTCCAACCCACTTGGAGAGTGTGCTAAAAGGTCACTGCTTAATTGACCCTGAGTTCCCATCCTTGGTTCATTGATTTCTAGATTGACTTCACTAAGTTTAATCTTTCTATGATTCCTACGATCCATGAGAAACTCTTCCTTTATGACGGTAGTATACCAAAAAATAAACACATTTCACTTCCCTAAATCATAGAATTTGTATCCTATTGAATTCACAAGATGCACAATAGACCTATACTTGCACCTCTTAGGTGCTACTTTATCCTGCTGAGTAACTCTTACAAAATAAGATATCCTATTACATATCTTTTACGTAAGCAGGACAGCCCCAAGTCTTAAAACACTTCAGACTCGGGTTCTTTGGGTACAAGTATATCATACTAAGTAACTTTTAAATATATAGGATAGCCTCAAATTTTAATATATTTAAGATTTAGCTTCACTTCTCTTTGTATCTCATACAGAATGGAAGAAACAACTTTTGATGGAACTCTATTCTATAAGCAGCTATTTTAGGAGCATATTCCTATAAATATAGATCGGCAAAGCTTATCATCGATTGAACCATATCTAATAAAGTTCGATTCCTATTCTCCGAAACATCATTGGACTGCATACATCATCATGCATCAATTCCAATAAATCAGGGATTCGGTGTCCAACACTAGAAAAATAAAGGTTTGGCTATTTTTCTTGAATATATTATTCATAAATTAGTTAAGTTTTTATGGTTAGATCAGGTATCCAACCATCCTTAACCAGAAAGGTTAGATGTCTCACGCCTATATAACATAATCTCATAAGCTATAATTCTATATTATTTAAAATTTTTGATTTACTGACATTTTTAATTATATATTATGTCCATTTATTAATTGACATTCAGCTAATGAAACATTATTCACATCATATGAATATAATGAACTATTTCTAGTATTTATATAATATCATTCACTATTAAGTATAGGAAGAGACACAATTTATCAACTGATGTTCTAGATATCATACCAATTATGCAATACAACTATTGTATTACATATGAGAAGTAAGTCAAGCTACCCAATAAATTGAACCTACGAGAAATCACCATTTCTTACTCTTAACATTATTTCTACAAGTTGTTGCATTCTAGTCTCTCTCAATCCCTACAACATATTGCAGATATGAGAGGGACATGCGGTATCTTATACTCAGCCTAAACTGGTATCATATGCCATAGAAATATCTATATTTGTCAAACACAAATCTATGGGAGTCTTTCTGACAATTATAAGACATCTAGGGTGGTGGGATTTCTAATACCCAACCTTACTGCAGTGGAAACACTTTTCATCTGTATAGTTGTCTTATTGATCTTTGGATAATTGTTGTCTCTGAGGACTTATCCTGGGTATCTGCCTCATCCTCTTTTCTTACTGACCGTGGGATTTTCCAAATGTTCTCTGAGTAGAAGATAAAGCACCCTGAATAAAGTGGGTCGCACCCCCTCTATTAATATCTCCTGGAGATGTGTTATCAGAAATACCTTATAGCAAGCTCTGATCAACAATAAATTCAAGCCTTTTTAAATCCAAAATATTTCTTAAATTCATCTACCAGTCAGAGTAATTTTTAGTACCCTTTAGTTGGATTGCATCAATTATGCGCACCAACAGATTCGTAGTGGCTATTATACTTGATAAGTCAAAATTAATAGGAGATGTAAGTAGAATGGTTATTAAATTGCTTAATAAAATGTTTTAAATTATGAGTATAACAATTATATATTTTTTAATTTAAAATGTTCTCCCACTACTTTACATAATCCCGATAATCTCTCGAATGATAATATAATAGTTTAAATTCTTTTAAATTATACGGTGGGAAGTAGACTTTATTGAAATTTACTCGGACCTTACGCTGTAGCAATATTGGCCTTTGTAAACCCAATAAGTAGACAACACTTGTCACGCCCTAGAATCAAAAGATCCGACACACGACATTACTTACATTTATTCAATAATATTTAAACATTTATTTCAATTTCTTTCAGAATTATAATAATTAAATTATGACTAGGACAATTAGTAAACCGGAGATACGCAGAGTTTTCTCATAGATTAACACTCTACTACGTCACCAGTAGCAACTCTTTTACCAAAAGCCCAGAATATATTCATTGCAAATTCTTACTTAAAATCAACCAATAACCACACTTGGTGAAACTTAAATCAAATCCAACCACACACAATAAAATAATACATAAGTATTTATTCAATAGGGACAAATCAAATATCTTATCCCACGTGTCCCCAAATGAAACACTCAGCAACCTAGCAACTTAGGGAACCCAAGGAACAACAGAAGCCTTTCTAAATCCGCTAAGCACACATGTACCTTATTTACCTAAAATCGCCATAAACTATAATGAGTATAAAACTCAGTAAGTATACTAGTTTTTCATATATCAAATACAAATACATATATGTATACAATGCAAATGTATGATATGCTGTGATCAATCAAAATCATAATCTTATCAAATCACATGTCATGTAAGCGCTTACACATTCTTTCAAAACATATAATAGGAATACCATTACTCAACTACTACTTAGTAGGACTTACATATCACATATCACATAATGAGCCAAATGTCACTCGTAGGTGACATACCGTATGAGAGGAATAATATAAGTGAGGTTTTTAAATTACATATATATAATGCTCATACCTGAGAGTAAAATCCAAACCCTCACCCTGATCATCGTGAGTCCTCTCACATGCACCAATACGCCACCATACGAATGTGATGACTCACTCTTCCTTTAGGTACCAATAGGATCCTCCCTACATACGGAACACATAACATATACCAATCCCGAAGAAAAGGCCACACATAAAGGCTCCACAAATCACATAAAATGCCTACTAAGTTAACAGTGAGTTCAAGCATCCTCAAAACACAAAATGTTTCTCATTGACATATTACACTTCAAAAGCTCTCTTTGTTAAACACATTTCACTTTGAAAGCTCACTTTTAAAAACATATGTATGTCATATATGTCCATGCTCACATTCATAAACACATGTCTTCACATTTCATATCAAAATATACTTTGACATAACATAAATATATTTTTAACCACATTTACAAAATCATACATAACAATTACTATGTTTATTGTGATTTCAGTAAAAAGTCTAGTATACTTACCTCTTAACACTTTCGGGTACAAGGCTTAATTCTCCTTAACCTATCAATAGAGATTAATCCTTTCATAAGCCTTACAATTCACGCAAAACACTTTAAATAGCTTACAAAATTATACATATTGCACTTATCATATCAAATTGGTCTAAGTACTTGGTTTCTCAAAACCTATCATTCTGATCACTTACACTTAACAAAATTTTCTTATATATCAAATGATGTCCAATTACTCCAAAATTAGAATATATCATTCTTAACTCATATATCCTTCTTATGTATGAATATTATATCATAATTCCTACACAATCCATTCCATAAACACCATCAAATCTAAACTATTATCCTGACAGGATCAAGATATGTAATGAACAGTATTCAATCTCCCAATTTTATAAAATCATATACTAACTCAAAAATTTTAAAACTATCACAGAAATACTCTTGACACATATCTCAATTCATGATAAATATTTTACTTTAAAATCCCTACTAAAAGTATTTTAAAACTATTTTATTCTATAGGTTTGAAAATCTGTTAATCACATACTACAATGAGCTGACACTCTTTAGAAAATCATAACAATTTAACTACATTGATCTAAATTTTCAATTCTAAGTATATCATAATAGACATATAAAATTATCATATTTCATAAATTCGTAATTTTTTAAGATCATTAAGTAGATCAGAAATTATTTGTCACTGTATAATACTGTTCACACAAGAAATTTTTAGAATTTTAGGGTCATTTTGGTAAATTCACTACAAATTCAATTTCTGGAATTGTCAATCGATTAAAAGTCTTAGATAATCCTAAACATGTATAATTTCATATACTCAAAATTCAAAACCAGAATCTAATCACAACAATTTATAAAATTTCTGGATCAGGAGACTATCAAGTAGAAATTCTGCAATTCATCATGATTTATCAAGCTATCTGATCATCATCAAGTCTCATAATATCTTACGAAATACACATCAAATCCTCGATTATACATATTTTCAGAAATCAAAACTTAAAGGAATTAACTTAATTAACACTAATAAATTGAGAAATAGTTGTGA
Organism: Ailanthus altissimus; assembly: GCA_946807835.1. Taxonomy (NCBI): domain Eukaryota; kingdom Viridiplantae; phylum Streptophyta; class Magnoliopsida; order Sapindales; family Simaroubaceae; genus Ailanthus; species Ailanthus altissimus. Next base: position 19,323,832 of record OX327696.1, on the reverse strand, counting down.
TATACCTCTTAAAATTCAAATCTGAAATATACTGACCCAAAAATGAGTAAATTAGGGTTTTCAAAGTGTATTTTTATACTAAGAGGCTAATTTTTTATATTTATGAATTTGTCCCCAAAACTTTCAAAGTATTACAATTTGGTCCTTAAAATAAATCTAAAGTCTTGCAAATAAACACAATACTAATAGTATGTCCTTAACCTAAACAAACACTACTAATAACAATAGATAAATCAAGTATCACCCACATACAAATAAAATATGTATATAAATACTTATTCTTACCGATTATGGATACTGGTTACTACAACACTTGTCAATTGTATCTCATGCAACTCTTACCATTTAATCATGAATACACCTTATTCTTATGCTGTAGCAATATTGGGTTAGTATATTTCAGATTAACTTGTCAATAATCAAATATATATTACTGGCACTATCCTCATGCTGTAGCAATATTGGGCAATACGTTTGCATATATTTGCTTCATCTCATGTTTAACCGTTATAGTTCAAGCCCAACCGACCAAATCCTTCACGTTGTAGCAATATTAAAAAAATGTCGACGTGACTTGTCTAACACCGTATTGACAAGATGGATCATAATAAAATATTATCTCATAATATAATATTATTCAATTTGATTAAGAGAGATTTTTCTTTCTATCCAAGGTCCCCATCTCATGGGTAGGTGATTCTCAATTAATCAATTTTTCTAAGCAAACATAACTAATCCATACCAGTAGGGCTTCTATTGTAGTTACCAACGCAAAAATTAATCTTGATTTATAATACAGGCCGATAACTTTTATAATTGAATATCATAAACCCCGATTTATAATGTAAACTGATAAATTTTATCACTATACCTTATAAACTAACACATGTAAAATTTAATTTTGAAATACTGCTAAAAAATACAAGGCCGAGATGCCCAGTGTCAATTTTGCCTTAGTATACCCGTTTCAAAACTTGAAACGCACCATTTGACACCAGGACTTTATCAACAACACTTTCACCACTCAAACAACACGCAAAAAATTACAAAACTAACTTTGATACCAATTTTGTTGGGAATCTTTTGTACTTGAGTATATACATGTGTAATAGTATTTATTGTATAAAATACGTATCTTATACATATTTAAAGCAGTGAAATAATTAAAATAATATAATAAACACAATAAATAATATATTAATCATATTAATATATTTAAAAAATTAAAAAATCACTGAAACGTGTAACGTTTTACACGTGTATTATGGGAGTCCGCCTAGAGACCAACTTGTTGGCAATTCTAGTGACTAACTTGGTGAGCTTAATAAGTTAGAACAGCAGCTCCAAATCTAGCACTGAATTTAACACTTAAACCTTTCGAATTTATTTTTACCTTGATCAACTCTATGATCAATAAAATAAATTCTATTTTTGTTATAACTGGTAACCAATAAAATCAAATAAAAAAATTAATTTCAACACTTGAAATCAACTCTAAATCTAAATCAAATCATTTGTTGCTTAATACATGGCCATCCAATCTTTGAAACTAACATTTTTCCTTTTAATTTCAAAGACAACAACAAAATAAAGCAATTCTCGCATGCTTCAAATGTTTCATACATATATATCTCAAAAATATATTTAAAAATTAATATTATAATAATAAAATATACAAGACTTGGCCACTAAGTCTAATTTTAATAATATTATATGTATTAATGCATGACAACTAGCATGCATTAATATATATATATAATATTATTAAATAATATATTTTAATGAAATATTTTGATTATTAATAATTAAATAATTAATGTGTGAAATTATTATTTTACTCTTCATAAATAGTTATCAAATTTACTTCTTAGTGGGTTCAATTATACCAACACTTGGGTAAACTCAACTGAGAGTCTACAATGCGTCACGTATCATAATACAATTAGTAAACAACAATTGTTAACTAATTATTATATTTAACACTTAAATACAGGTACGTGTGCATTCCCGTGGTAGTGCTAGATAATATTGGACTTAACAATTTAATTCGGTACACTACCCCAGTGCTCAACGAGTAAACTCCATATCGCAGGGCTCTCTAGGTCTATGCTCGATTCGTCAAATGGAACTATTTCATAAGTCCGTGAGCAATGCCCCAAGCATACATCACAGAAATACAAATCGGCGCGTCGATCATTTAAGCTGAGGTCATAACGCATACATATAGTTCTTCTGTCATGATATTTTGGATGTGTAGAGATATAAATTATCACCATCGAATTCCTATATGCTCACACATATAATATCCCCTGACTTGTATCTCACTAAATAATATGCGCAAACTCATTTACCATATTGTTCCACCTTAGTAAAAACTCTTTTCCGGAATAAATGCTTATGGCCACAAGACTTTCTAAGATACAGTCTCGGAGTATTTGGATATCAAACTTCCTATGCGAGCTAACGGATCCTATATCTGTACACACCAGACTCCATAAGCATCGGATTATACCCAGCAGTCACACCATAAAAGGTCTGTGACATGTATAGAACCAAAGTATGGTGGATCACTTACAAGCCTATCGTTGCACTCAAGTCAAAGATCAAGTATATTACTCAACTCGAGAGGACCCTTCGTTGGCGACTTATGTAGGATGTCTATCAGAGGTTCTCGTGAGTCCGTCCCATATCCAATCTTAACTGCATACCCATATGTCAATACGAGCTCCAAGCTTATGGTCAGTTAGGAACAATCATTTATACCTTATAGGTATGCCCATATCCAATCTTAACTGCATACCCATATGTCAATACGAGCTCCAAGCTTATGGTCAGTTAGGAACAATCATTTATACCTTATAGGTATGACATATGCTGATTTATATAAAGGTATACACCGACAGACCTGTATCAGTAGAAATAGATCAAGGACAATATTTGAGAACATACTTGCGCAACTGACATTTTCTAGTACCTGATTGCAGCTCTTGTAACTATGCAATAACTAGTATATTTTCGAGTCTATACCCTATTTTAGACATGACTCAAACTTTTGGATCTTTACTGAGTATTATAACTAGCTAATAATTAGTTATGCTAACACTTAGTATTTATATCTCTCAGCGTGGCTAACTATTGACCATCATCTAAATTCTTTTAGATCATATCTGAACTCTTTTAGATTATACAATGTCTATAATGTTACATATCATGCTACCATGTAAATACGCATTATCGATTTAATTTAAATGTATACTTGTATAAGTAATAAGTATAAGTATATTTAAAAATAACACGTAAATACCAACTTTAACCAATATATTAATAAATTTATTTAAAGATTGGTGGTGAATTATTTATGTGAATGATATTACTTGGATTAGGAACTTCTTGTTAACTATTGATATATATCACAATTTATTTATTTTGTTTTTATAGATATTTTTTTAATAACTTGACAAATTATTATTAAAAAAAAGTATAAATTTAAATATTCAAAACAAATTTAAATATAAATGTAAATATTAACTATAAATCAATAAAAAATAATTTAATAATTATAAATAAAATATAATCTATCACCATTTATTAATACAAATCTATCACTAAATTATGATTACTAGTATCATCATTTGCCAACCACATGACATTATTATTACGTCATCTGTCACCTCATTAATTACATGACATCATTATAACACCATCTGCTACATCAATTGTCTCATCATCTATCACGTTATCTACCACAACTTCCATTATATCATTTGATACATGTACATTCGATTGTAAATGGTCAAAAAAATATCACAATTGTATAATGGAGATAATCTATCATTTTACACTAATTGGTGATATATATTTTTTTTAATCTATCACCAACTAATGGCTCTATTTAAGGTGATGGATAGAATCATCACAAAATCAATTTTGCGATAGATTTTATCTCCAACACTTTTTTTTTTGTGGTGTATTATAATGTTAAAATCATATAACATGCCTTCCACACAAGAAACTTCTCTTTTTAAAAAAAAAAATGGATTTGTGTCAAAGAATATTTGGTGGAGAAGTGCTTCGATGTAAATTACCTATAATAGATTAAGATATTAAATTAGAATAGGAGATGAAGTGAATGTAAGCTGAATCTTTTAGTTCAACAAAGTGACCAATTAAATTAAAAATTAAAAGAGGGAGTATTAATTCCTTTGACCAGTAAAAGATTTTGGTCAACAATTCTACATATCTTTCTCCGACCTCGACTCGTAGCTTTCTCATTGGAGGCTAGAAATGGGTTATACTTGCCAGCAAGGAACCAATCATACATAATCGAAATCTTATTGGTGTTAGATTTGCGCATATATATATATATATATATAGATGGTTTGTGTGTACAGTACTACTCCCACTAAATTAATATATAATTGGATTACTTTTAGTTATAACATTCGATCTCTAGCTACTAGAGATCGAATACATTTAATTTTCTTCTATGTAATATATTTCTAAAAAAATGTAACTATTGCCAAAGATGAGAATACATTCTTTAGTAAAAAAGAAAAGGGCATAAAGAACATTGCTTAGTTGGTCATAATCTTCGATAATCGACATGAAATGTACAAAGAGAACAAACCATTGTGAATTAATTAATTGATTGATCATGTGAACACAGGCCTTGGGATTCTGCTGCGCTCATGAGATTTACGTAGATTTTAGAACATATCCTTCTGTCTCTTTCCCCAACCAAACCTATCCGATCCAGACAGAGCATATGAGCGAGCAAATAAGTAATAACTCTAAAACACAAAAGGGGTTTGCGAAATATATATATGTAGCCACTTAAAAATGAAAGTAATGAACCCTAAGAGAAAGTGCATATATTTTCCTGATGATGCCTAAAGGAAACTTGTGTAGTGGTAATAGCAGATATTCCTAGATTATTACTAGCACACGAGGCCCACCATGACCCTCATGCTTGCCCTTGAGGAAGCCATGATTTAGGGCAAACCAAAATAGCAATTAAAAAAAATTAACAAAGTAGTGCTGCCTATTCAGCTTGACAACAAAAGGGAACCGATGGAAAACCCTAGAAGAAAGCGTTTGAGCAAATCATCATTCACCACCATAACCCTAACTAGCTTTACCCCCATTTTAAATTGAATATCAAAATATCTTGTACTAGCTAGGGTTTTTATAATAATGAGTTCAAAACCAAATTAATTCTTTATTTGAATTTTAGGGTGCATGCGTAGAATTTAGGTGCGCGAGGGCTAGGTGGATGATTTGGTAAGACCCATATATCATCATAATATTCTCTCGTTTGATGCCTCTTCAACATATATAGCTTTAGTTTTATATTAAAGAAACAAAAGATAAAAAGTTATATGCTCCTAATTAATGGATTTATATAATTAAATGAATATTATTGCTTAAGATTAATCATGTCCTCAAAGTGATGTTGATTGAGCAATCAATGAACTATTGTGCTGGGGGATAATAAGACCAACCTTCTTCACAGGGTGCAGAGAAAATTTCCAAGGAAAATATTTGTTTGGCGGCGTCAAAGCGATCATACTTTAGCTATCTAGGCTCATTGTTAAAATAGTGGATATCTCGCTTGCTTATAGAATAATTGATTTCATATCTTAATTTCTAATTATAAGAAAATTTAAATTTCTTCTTCCATATATGTAGGTCCACGTAATTTGGGCATGTTCTTTATTTTATGCGCTCTAGTTCATACCTAATTATTCATCTGCTTTATCATTCTCTACCATTATGTGAATACAATGATGACAATGACAATTAATGGATGTAGAATGATGATCATCCCCAAGAGAGCATTACTCAGAAGATTAAATCACTTGGTTTAAGTACCAATAATGTGCACATTTAATTTCCTTTTCTTTCTTTTTTTCCCCCTTTATATTCATCTTTCTTTTCATTTTGAGTGTGAATATATATATATTACTTATTCAAGCTCTAGGCAAAGTTTGATATATCCAATTTTTTCTTCCTTTTGGTAAATATATAATGATAACTTATCCCTTCTTAATTGATGTATGATCCTTATATTATAGTTAGAATGAATGACAGAAAGAGCTTGGAAAAGCTTGATTAATTAGCATGCAATTTCTATGATACAGGCGTAATCTAATCATCTCCGGGGCAATAAGACATCTTTGTACATTTTTTCAATTTGTTTGTTAGAATATTACCTTAAGATACTATTAGTAGTTATCTTACAGTAAATTTATGACACTGATCATTATATGTTATGTTATGTATCGATGTTGAGTGCAGCTTAAGGTTAATCTTTATCAATTATCTTACAATAACTTAAACCAAGTGGTGGTGGTGGGGGGGTCGTCCAATGTGACTCTTTTTCATGTTTTACACCTGATCCATTGTATTGAAAACAATTTCCTCTTCAACAAGTTCCATGTCTTTACTTGCTCCTTTCTTTTTATTACGCATGATTCCACCTTTATACTATAAGTTATTGGGACACTTGACTTAGAAAGAAACGGAGAAAGAAAATTCGAAGCTATAGCAGCAGCCACTCCCCGCTTGGCATATTGATTTAAGTAATATAACATGTGATACATGCTAGATGACAATGTTTTGAGAAAACATTTTTGCAGTCGGCAATGAAGGGCTTGGATTTTTCGAAAAAGAAGCCATGCATTTATATACCTAACAGCTAGGTCAAATCATCTTATAACTTATAATAATATCATCCTTTCTGAAACCAGCTAACCTGCCAAACATTGTTAGTTGTTAATACTTTGAAGCCATTGCCCATTTAGACATTAATAATTAATCCTGTTGTGCCAACGCGATAGATATAAAAGATGTTCAATATATCCACCTCTTGTATCGTTAGTTCTAATGTCACTTGATTCAAAGATTTAGTAGGCTGTATTTTATGTGATTTTTTGCCAGGAAATACACAAACATAATTGGCAAGTTTGTACTAGATCATATTTTAATTTGACCATAGAAACTCTGATCAACGCATGGGCTGTTCCCATTGGGACTTGGGAGATACACGTACGACTGTGAAGCAACAAAGATAAGATTCTGAACCAGATATAATTGCGAACTTCCAATAATCAAACACAGATTTGCTATATATGTTAGACATTTGAGTGTCATATTAGACAAGTTATCTTTTTGGTTAACAAGAACCATAACCAACGTATGAACTAAATCCCTTGGAAAAGTACGTAACCAGTCTGGCAGTCCATGTATATATCATATTATATAACATATCAATGCAGACTCTTAAGAAGAATAGCTGGCCAGTTAATGGGTCAAAATCATTTTGAGATCCCCTGCACTAATAAATGTTTTAATGTCTTATTCTTTAAACAAAAGGGCTAAGTTTATTTTGTCTGTCCATAACTATTTTTACAAATTTTCAAAACATGATCTCTCATTATTTTAGTAAAGAGTAATATGACAGATTTTGAGTTATAATAATTAAATAATTATTAGAAACTAAAATAGTATAAATTTATAAAAAAAAGGATTATTACATTCAATAATTATTTAACACAATATTATTTAAGATATAAATTTAAAATGTATAATTATATTTTTTAATAAAATATCACCTCATCCTCCAACTATTACCCTTTTCCTTTAACTTAAATTGTCATTACGAATTGATCTGTGAAAGATATAAAATTATCATCCGCAACTGCCATCCTTTACCATCAACGGTAGCTGGTGACCAATTTATGACTTAACAAACAACAACATAAAATTATTCATTGTTTAAAAATTATTTATTGACCATTTTACCATTAAATCAACTTAAGTTTAACAACATAGAGTAATATAACTCGAGTCAATGCTCTTTTCCTAACATTGTGAAATGTATATATGTATAAAGTAACGTTACACATTTTAAGTTTATGTTTTAAATTATATTTTAAATAAAAATATATTAAATAATTATTGAATGTAATAAATAATTTTATAATTTATATTATTTCACTTTTTAATAATTACTTAATACTTTATTATTTAAAATATAATTTAAAATTTATAACATTATTCTATATGTATTTATATTTGTGTATTATATATATATATATATTGTTAACATTACACGATAAAATAATCTCATTCACCAAGTGTCGTTTCGTTAGCATTGCACAAAAGTCAAAACCGTAATTATGAGCCACTAAATTGCTTTAATTAAAACTAATATATGAAGCAACTACTTTAGCAATGATAAACTAAACGTAACGTAAGGACTAAGAAGCCACAGCCGATATGCCTTTCCAAAGGCCCAGCAATAAAGAAGCAATCTCGGCCCCAGCCCACTACAGAGAGATGCTAAATACACCGAAAACTATTTGAGCATCCCCGAAATTTTTAAGGAATCCAAACAAAAAGTCATCTAAGACTCACACTTGGGCTAGGCTTTCCGCTTGAGCCCAATTCTGTGGCCCAAAATAGCCCATTCCTTTTCCAATTTCAGGGTTTTACTGAAGCCTACCCTGGCTTCATCGCCCGTTTTACTGAAAAATTAAGCAAAAATGCCTCCTTTACGCTCTCTGCAACTCCGGCGGCTCCTCCCAGATCACCTCTCTTCTCCGGCCCCTTGGCAGCCCCACCACCTCCCTTCTCCACAATTCACATTTTCTTCCTGGTTCGCACCTGCACATTTCATTAATTCCCTCTCTAAACCCTTCTCTTCCGAACCGACGTCAAACTCTAAAACCCTCGATGACCCAGATCAAGAAATCGCCCGCTCTCTCTCTAGAGAACTGCTCGAGAATCCCGATACTGACCCATCACCCGTTTCTCAAAGACTCCACCTTAATTTCTCTCACATTAAGCCCACGCCTTCCCTTGTCCTCTCCACACTCAATCTATCCCCTGAAGCTGGCCGTACGGTTCTAGGCTTTAACTATTGGCTTACTCAAAATGCGAACTTTTCGCACTCTGACGAAACGCTGTCATATTTTACTGATTATTTCGGTCGCAGAAAGGATTTCAAAGCGATCCATGATTTTCTAGTTGAAAATACGGAGGTCTTGGGTTCCAAAACTCTGGAGTCTTGCATTGATAGATTGGTTAGGGCTGGTAGGCCTACTCAGGTTCTAGGGTTCTTTGAGAGAATGGAGAACGATTATGGATTTAAGCGTGATAAGGATTCGCTTAGATTGGTTGTACAGAAGTTATGTGAAAATGGGTATGCGAGTTATGCGGAGAAAATGGTGAAAAGCACTGCTAAAGAGATATTTCCCGATGATAAGATATGTGATTTGTTGATCAAAGGTTGGTGTGTTGATGGGAAGCTTGATGAGGCAAGAAGATTAGCTGGGGAAATGTATAGAGGTGGTTTTGAGCTCGGTACAATGGCTTACAATGCAATTCTTGATTGTGTGTCTAAGCTTTGTAGGAAAAAAGATCCCTTCGGGCTTAATTCTGAGGTTGAGAAGGTGTTGGTGGATATGGACTATTATGGAGTTCCGAGAGATGTGGACACATTCAATGTGCTGATTACTAATTTGTGCAAGATTAGGAGAACTGAGGATGCAATGAAGTTATTTTATAGGATGGGAGAGTGGGGTTGTTCTCCAAATGAGACTACATTTCTTGTTTTGATCAGGAGTTTGTTTCAGGCAGCGAGGATTGGAGAAGGCGATGAAATGATTGATAGGATGAAGAGTGCTGGTTATGTGATTGACAAGAAGGAGTATTATGGTTTCCTGAAAATACTCTGTGGGATTGAGAGGGTTGAGCATGCAATGAGTGTGTTTGAGAAGATGAAGGAGGATGGGTGCAAACCAGGTACTAAGACGTATGATCTGTTGATGGGCAAGTGGTGTGCTCATAATCGGCTTGATAAGGCAAATGCATTGTTCAATGAGGCAGTGAGTAACGGGGTGCTGGTTACACCCAAAGAGTATAAAGTGGACCCGAGGTATTTGAAGAAACCAATGGCTGTGAAGAAGGAGAAGAAGAGAGAGACATTGCCTGAGAAAATGGCAAGAAAGAGGAGACGTCTGAAGCAAATCCGACTAAGTTTTGTGAAGAAGCCAAAACGATTGATGATGCGATGAAACTTCTGATTTTGTCAAAATTTTGTTGTGTGATGCAGAATTACCAAGGGTATTAAGTTCCTATCTTGAATTCAACTATTTTGTTTTCCAATGCTCTTGGTTTTTTTTTTAACTTTATTGTTGTTATCATTTTAGCATTGGGAATATTTAAAATAAACGATGTTTTATCTCAATTTAAGGTATACTTTTCCTCATACAATGTGAGCATCAATTATGTTGCTCTAACTTGGTAAACTCCACCTGGATTAAAGCCTATTAACTTCTTCATATGATTGTTTGTAACTTGTATGAGGTTTGTTGATTCCAGTTACAGATAGGAAAAATGTTTGATGATGCGATCATTTTATTACTTCTTTCATTGGTTTTTTCTTATTTGATCCCTGGTTGTTTGTGGATATGTCAATGTTCCCCAACTAAGATTTTTTGATAGTATCTTGATTGATTAAAGAAACCATTCTGAATATTTTTGCATGTATTGCTAGTTTGCACAGCAACATACAATTTAAGCCATGTGGTAGTACTGCTACCCTGTTTGCTTCCTTGAGCTAGTAAGCTTACTTGACATAGACTTTGCTTTTAATGAGAATGAATGGTGATATATTGCTATAATTGATGGATGCTTATTTCTATTTGATCATTTTACGATTGATATGCCTCGCATTGTTAAACAAATCTAAAATATTGACGATCAGAAAGGAAAAATTAAATTTGAAGGACTAATTACTGGAAGGAAGGTTGATTTGGTCATGCGGAAAGAAGGAATATCTTTTAGAAGATTGTTTTAGTTGTGCATGAATGAGAAATAGCTTTTGAAAGATTGATTTGATCATGCGAGAAGAAGGAATAGCTTTTGGGAGATTGGCTTGGTTGTGTGGGAAGGATGAATAGTTTGTGAAAGATTGATTTGGTTATATGAGAAAGAGGAGAAATAACTTTAAGATCTATTTAATTATGCAAGAAGGAACCGACGAGAAAAGAATAATTAAGTGGAAGGATTGAAAAGGAAAAATTAGATTGGAAGGATTAATAAGTAGAAGAAAGATTAATTGGTCATGTAGAAAGAAGGAATATCTTTTAGAATATTGTTTTAGTTGTGCAGGAAGGAGAAATAGTTTTTGGAAGATTGATTTAGTTATGCAAGAAGAAGGAATAACTTTTGAAAGATTGCCTTGATTGTGCAAGAAAGAAGAATAACTTGTGAAAGATTGATTTAGTCACGGGAAAGACGAGAAATAGCTTTAGGAAGATTGATTTTGTTGCGCAAGAAGGAGCAATTGGGGGAAAGACGAGAAATAGCTTTAGGAAGATTGATTTTGTTGCGCAAGAAGGAGCAATTGGGAAACGAAGAATTAAGTGGAAGGATTGAAAAGAAAAAAATTACATTGGAATGACTAATAAGTAAAAGGAAGATTAGTTTAGTCATGCGGAAAGGAGTATCTTTTATTGAAGACTGCTTTAGCTGTGTGGGAAGGAGAAATAGCTTTTGGAAGATTAATTTAGTCACGCTAAAAGTAGGAATAATTTTTGGAAGATTGGATTGATAGTGTGGGAGGGAGGAATAGTTTGTGGAAGATCGATTTGGTTATAAAGGAAAGAGGAGAAATAACTTTAGAAAGATAGAAAGATCGATTTCGTTATGCGGGAAGAAGAAATAGCTTTTGGAACATTGGCTTGGTTGTGCAGGGAGAAGGAATAGCTTGTGAAGGTTAAATTGGTTGTATAGATAAGAGAAACGACTTGCTAAAGGTCAAATTGGTTGTATTAACATAAAAATCAGCTTCCAAAAGAAAGAATTAGCTATATAGAAATGGAAATTAACTTGGGGAAGGAAATATTATTTATACAAATGAAGTGATATAGATTTATTAGTATAAGATGATGAATTGCTTGCGAAAGGAATAACCCTTGGCCCACAAATATTTAAGACCTTTGCATAAGTGGCACACCCCAAATGTGAGAGGATTTGAGGAGTGACCATTCTTACATTCCGCTAAAGATGTGTCTAATAATTAATATTGTATAAAATTTTAATTTAAATTTTATTATAAAAATTATTAAAAAATTGTTAATAAACAAATCACCTTGGAATATAGTCCAAACATAATCAAAATTAACATAAAGTATAAGTATGTACTATAATTTAAAGTACATATACACCAAACACATAACAATTCAAATGAAATGCATATCGCTAATACCAATTCAAAAGGTAAATCATACATAAATACTCTACATAACACATAGATTGCCTATTAAGCAAATGTGAGTCCAAACATCTTAAAAAACACATAAAATATATTTTTTCATATACATCTTTTACTTCAAAAGCTTACTTTCATAAAAACATATGTCATGTACATCGTATTTGTTCATACTCACATTCGTAAATATGTACACTTACATTTTCATATTGAATCCATTTGACATAATATAAACACATTTCAAATCATGTTTATAAAATAATGCACAAACAAATATTAGGTTTATTATGATTTTAGTGAAACTCGAGTGTACTTACCTTTCAACATTTATCTAACAAAGTTTAATCTCCTTAATTTATTAATGAAAATTAATCTTTTTATTAGTATTATTATACAATTAAAACAATTAAAATAGCTCATAAAAAATTACACAAATTACACTCATTAGATCAAATTGGTCCATTGACTTAGTTTCTTAAAACTTATTAACTCTAACCACTTATGTTTAACCAATTTTTCTTATACAATCAAATAATATCAAATTACCATAAAATCATAACATATTATTTTTAACACATAAATCATGATTATATAAAGGCATGAAACTTTATCTCTTTCAAAATTAGCTTCAAATCCATTCTAAAAGATTAATTAATAACATGAGAGAATCATAATATTTACTGAGTAACCTTTAGTCTCTAAATTTTATACGATCACACATTAACTTAAAAATTATGAAACTACCATAAAAAGACTCATGAGACATTTCTTAGGCCAAAATAAATCATCCACTGCTGAATTCATACAAATAATATTTTTAAACAATTTTAATTCAAATGCTTTTATAATTTTTCAAACAAACTTCTGCATTGAGGTTACATATTTTAAAATACCATAAAAATTTAAAAACAGTAAGTTAAATGTTCAAATTTAAATGTCATACTATATATATACAAATAGCAATTTACAAAAAAAAACTATTATTTCATAAGGTCATTTGATAGATAAAATCCAACTCTTCATTTGACCCATCTACAAAAATAGATGATTATCAAAATATTTGAGTTATTTCCGAACAATCATTAAAAATTGAGTTTGTAGAGTTTGTAGATGATTCAAAGTTCTAAATGTTTCTTAAGATGTCTAATTTTATGCTTTAAAATTCAAATCCAAAATCGAAATATCATATATTACAAAATTCATGGACTAAACCACTGAAGAAAATTTACAAATTTGTCATGATTCCGTCTCTCAATCTCATAGTCATTACCCATCCATCTCAAGTAGATCTAAAAAAATTACAATCAAATTCTCAAGTTAATATATTTTCAGTAATAAATCATAATAAAAGTTGCACAACAAATACTTAAGATTAGAGAAATAGATATAAAAATACCTTTTAAGAGTATAAAACCATTAGAATATTCTAATCTCTTCTTCTTATCATTCTCCTTTCCTCTTTCTCTTTGCATATCTCGAAAGGGATGAACGACCACTATGTTTAGGATTGAGAGAAAGTAGGATATATAATGATTGACAAATTTTAAATTTTATTTAGCCTCTTATTGAATATTATCAATCAAATCCACATTTTGCCATTTTGTTTTTTCAATATAACCCATAATCTAAATTATACACATAGTTTTAAGTTTAGTCTCATGAAGTCCAAATAATGCATAATCCAACTTATAACAAGTCAACACCTAGCTTGGTAATAACACACATTCAAAGTCACAAACAAGCCTCAATAAAATAGAAAAGTCTATTTTGTTTTAATATTATAGAAACATAACAATTACAACATAAGCTTAAACATGCAATTTGACTTGTTGTGCATATATTGTTATTACAATAAAGGTGGTAATATAGATTCTAATTCATTTACAAGTAGGAATTAAGTGAATTTGAATTAAAAAATAACACAATTATTAAACGAGTTAAATTCATTTACCCATTTAATAACCGTTTCGAATTTGTATTTACATATTATAATTCTTTAATTCATTTATGATACATTACTATTTGAATAATCAAATTGAGTCAATTCTTTTAAGACACGAATTCATTTAGAAAATATTTAAAGTATGAATTCAATTAACATATAACATATTTGATATATTTTTTATCATTTTAAAATAATAATTTTGTACATGAATTGAATTGTGTCCATAATTATATAAATAAATAAAAAAAACTGTCGAATTCATGTTTAAGTATTCTAATTCACTAATTCATTTATAACACATTACCTAACACATTACCACTTGAATAATCAAATTGGATCAATTCATGTAAGACACAAATATGTTTAGAAAATATTTAAAGTATGAATTATTTAAATCTGTTTAAGCTGTTTAAAATTGGTTTAACATATAACATATTTGACAATTTAAATAATATAATATTATCTTTTTAAAACAATAATTGTGTACACAATTTGCATCACATCTATAATCTTATAAACAAATTGAAATTTCCTTTTTTAAAAAAAATAATAATAATTGTGTGAAATTCATGTCTGAATATTTTGATTTCCCAATTCATTTATGACACTTAACTATTTAATCAATTCGTTTAAGCCAAATTTGTTTAGAGAATATTTAAAATATGAATTCATTTAAATTCAATTAATTCATTTAAAATTCGTTTAACACAACATGTTTAAGGATTAGAAGACAAAATAATTGGCGGTGATTCGAAGACAAAATGGCTTTTGATGTTTGGAAGGCAAAATATAATACTGGTTTGTGTTTTTAGAGATAAGAGTGATGAATTTCTGAATTTCTAATATAAATATAAGAGATAAAATACCTAGGCAACTTTTTCAACTCATAACTTGTAATACTTATTTCTCTTTCCACGTGTCAACTAACAAAAGCTCCATATGAGCTTTGATGTAGACATATTCTGCTGCGTTGTAGCCATCAAGCTCTCATCCATGGCCCTACATAATCTCCTTCCAGAACCGTACTGACCTGTCAGTCCCACAGGTAATGAAGGCAGCCTCTGCTGGAGAATGCTCAATCCAACGAGGTGCACCCATATGGTTGGAAGGCCACCTTGCCACTTTTTCAGCTGTTAACGCATCCCAGATAACGACCTGCATCCATCCGAGATTTATAAGTAAAACTTCGAGTGAAAGAAGTTACATTGTTGCTAAACTTATGAGCTCAACAAACCTCATTGCTTGGTTCATCAATCGACAAAACAAACTCTTCGGTATCATTGAAAACAGCCTGCAGATAATATTTGCATAAAATGCTTGTGAGTTGGAAACAGGCTATGGGAAGGATTCAGCATAAATTTTATAATCTACAAGCAATATTTGGGTATAATTGAACTAGAAGGCTTAGGGACAAACAAAACACACTCGAGTCAATTCCCAAAAAAAAGGCCTTTTTTGTGTACCTGGCATCGCAATTGTGTATGTGTAGCTCCAACATACTGTTTGATCAATCTTCCACTGCCAACTTCCCAGAGCTTCACAGTAGAATCTTTCCCACAAGAAAGAACAAACCTAGAAAGTCACCACTTCAGTGATGCTGCTAAAGATCCCCAAGGAATTACAATTTGAAGCTTTAATGTTTCAGATTCTACATTAACGATTGTCTAAGAAAGGAAATATATTATTTCATAAAAAATTTGTGCTTTGGCATGCACCCTAGTAGACTAGAAGAATGGAAAGAGACAGAGAATGAGATAGAAAATGGTTCAATTGTTTAGAGTATGGAATCAACCATGAAAAAGAATGAATAACATTTCATTTGGATAAACATACCTTATAGGTTTAATTTTCATATTTTCATGTTAATAAGAATTTTAAATTAAAACTAATTTAGAATTCATTTAAGAATGCTTCTTACAAAATACTTTTACCCCATAGACCTTTGCTTATTAGCACTTGTCAAAAAAAGCAGCTAGTATTTGGCAATAAATTATAAAAGCACTTTATAGTACTTTTCATATTTTGTATAGTGTTGGATTGTGTAATTAAAAAGTACATTTCTAATATAAAAGCATTTAAATAAATATTATTAAAATATTTAAATAAATATTATAAAATATTTTTTTATTTCAACTATTAAATAATTAATATTTATACATATAAAATATTAATTTATTTATTTTTTTTACAATTTTATTTATTTATTTTCTTAAAAAATAATTTAATTATTAGTTTTGAAATTATTTTTTCAACAATTTTACAATGAGGATAAATATGGTAAGTAAATTGATTGGAATAAGAATTTCCACCATCTCACAAAGGAATTCTAATTCCTCGCATTTCAAAAATGGGGATTCTAAAAGAATCTCTATTCCTTATCAAAGTTGCCAACCAAAGAAAAAGAATATTAATAAGAATGAAGATTCATTTCGATTCCTCATCTTTTCCATCAAACCAAATATCACCTAATTATTTTTCTGCTATGTATTGCATAATCATAAACTCTTACTACAATTTTGCTTCGCTACTAGCTGCAACTAAGATGTAAAAAATGAGTGCTGGCCGAAATTGGACATAGAAGGGTTACTTATTTCAACCAAAGGCAAAAAATTCACAAGATCTAAACTAACTATCAATGCTTGTTTCAGCACTCATCAAAACAAGCCTCTTCACCACACTTTGCAAACAACTATAGACACATACTCCAAAAAACCACGCTGCTAAGTCAATCTATCATTTTACTCGTCCAAAATTCATGAAACAGCTTGCTTTTGTTAACATAGTTTTTCCCATAACGAAACCAACAACATATATATTTATGTATATATATTCCATTAACCATACCTTTGATCCTTTGTAAAGTTTGCACTGGTGGCCTCTGCCATTCCATGTGCACCAACTATGGAGCGCACACAACTGGCACTTACCCCATCCCACAACCGAATAGCACCATCTTTAGATGCTGTAACGTACATACTGCCTGTGGATGAATACCTCACCTTCATAACAGAATAGAATAAATTGATTATCTCCATGAACTCAAGCTAATATCCTTCAACTGATAAGAATATATGTTTTTGACTGTACCTGATTCATGGCTCCATTAACACCAGTCTCTGGGACATTTGCAGATAGATAACATTGAAAAGTATTAACATCATACAAGTGTGCAATTGGATGATCTGTTCCTGTGTTGTTTTTTCCATTTCAACCTTGTGAGTGGCCATATGCCAGTACAAATTAAGGTCAATATTAGATACCAACTTCTAGAAAGAGTACTTACACGTCAACATTTCAAAGGGAAAAAAAAAATCATGCAATAATACATCACCGACATACCCATGATTGGAGTAATAGAAAAGAACATATATCATATAACCAAAAAAAATATGAATAAAACACCAAAAGATCCTGGTGGCTTTTTAACCATCTAGGCAACTTATTAGTTCCTCCACAAGATCCTACTATCTTCTACTTTCTTTTCTTTTCCGGCGGGCAGCATAACTGTGGTTCAGTCATTCAAGGTGATTCTTTTCCCCCCATGGTACCAAGTCACCAAACAAGTCAACAAAGAGATGAAAAATGGAAAATGTGGAGGAAATAGTTACCTGCGAGAAGAAAATCCCCAGAAGGATGAAAAGATACAGAACGCACGTTGTGAGTATCCTGCATCGTCATAAACACAAAATTTATTAAAATATGTCAAACCTATGCCTGAGTCATAAGATCCACTGATAAGTTCAGAAACCATGCTTAAATCTATATCAAGATGCAAGAAGACCTGGATAACTCTGAATGCTCTCTTTGCAGTAGCTTTGGAAAAATCGAAGAACCTGGAAATTGGCAGTAATCACCAAACAGAAAATGTGAGCTCAATTCCATGTTCTTAAACACCAAAAACAGTAATTCCATTGGCTACATGAAACATTTTGAAAGGGATTAGGAGTTATAAAGTGTACCATAATTAGAAAAAAGTCATACAAATTTTGAAAATGAACTAATAACAAATAAAGTTAACAATTAGGGAGAAATAAATCAGTGAAGAAGCCTGTTTGATTACAAGAGAAAAATGCATACTTTATTGTGTGATCCTTGCCCCCAGATATCAGAACAGTATTTTGAGGATGGAAATCCAAATCATTTATAGGCTGCAGTTGTGTTAGCAAAGCATAAGTCAGCGTGGACTGTTGGGGAGGAGACAAACAGATAAAATATAATGGCCAAAGCCTGTTAAGTTATCATCTGATTCAGTTGGTCGTCGTTGTCAAAATAAAGAATCCAGACTTTAGCTACTAAGCATACACATATATCACTTTCTTTGTAGCATTTTCTTGATCCCAAAAAGTAATGAAGAAACAAAAGTTTGACATACATGATCCTCATTACATGGATTCTTTGCTCGTGTCATCATGACATTGGATACTGTTATCTCTCCGAACCTTCATTTTAATTAAAGCCCTCAGTTCTTTTTTTTTCCCCCCATATTTGTTTTCCCAAAAGTACTCATGTCAGCATCAGGTTGGCTAGTACAAGGATCTTTGTAACTTCTTTAATGAATTGCCAAGAGCGTATGGGTGAAAAGCAAAATGGAAAATAGTTGGAAACTTGAAGGTACAAGGCAAAACAATTAGCAGGTGTTAAAACAGAAAAAACGCCAAAGTAACTAGATTACAAAAAACGCTTGAACATAGTATGATGGATTTCTCATGATAATATTTCACAGCAGTTGCCAATAAGCCATGGCCAGTTACTAAGGTGGATTTACTTGTATATGGTCATAAAATGTACGTATGACCGGTCGCACAGGACCATCCCTTGAATCTGGCAGCATCATTTGCTTTATTTTTGCAACCTGAAAGAGGATGTAGAGACCTCAGAGTTACACACAGATCATCCAGGAGAAAAAACTCATAATTTGATTATAATATCAAAACCTCAAAGAGCTTGATAGATGTGTCCGCACTTCCAGTTGCAACAAATCTCCCATCAGGACTAAACCTCGCACATCTGGCAATATTCTACAAAATTAACCTATCAGTCTGTATGAGATTCCACTCAAGCAATACAAATCTTATAAGCCATGCTAAAACACAGAAAGGGAATTCGGATTAGAAAAGCAATAGCATACCTTGTGCTCTGAAAGATGGCGTGTCTCATGCTTTGGAAAATTCTTCGATGAGCCTTTTGTATCCAGCACAACACTGATTACACAATAGGCACGGATACGAGTTTTTTCATTGCCTTTCAAATTACTATTATGAATTGTTAACTTACTACTAAAGATCTATCAATCCTACAAAAGCTAGAGTTTCGTATTTCTCATGCCCAATCCAAAAGTATACTAACCAACATGAAAAAGATTTTCTTGTTTCTTATCTAATAGATGACTGGAATCTTCCTATCTCAGGAATATGGCACTAGATACATAACCAGCAGAAGCACCATGCCAGACAATACATGAACTCACAAACATGAAATGATAATAGACCTCAGATAAAAGTTATATAGTGGAAAACTTGACAGTAAATTTTTCATGAAGTAAAAAACTGGAGTTACTGACAATTAATAATTTTGAAAAATATCAGAAACAATGCTAGAACCTATACTTTGATTATTTTATACACATCCGCAGATAAGAATGTTATATATACTTCATTTCACCAACATCGCATTTTAAGAAAAGAAAACAAAGAGATGGGGCAATTGCGAAAGCCATCCATCTCCTTCATTTGGCTTGTTAAAAGTGTAAAAAGAAAGAAAAGAAGTTAGGAAAGAGGGGAGAAGATAATAGATTACAGGCGGGTGGTAAGTGTGAGGGCGCATTTCAAATTGAAAATTATCCTTTCTATTCTCAAACTCTAAAAATTCATTTGACATTCCCCAATTCCCCTCTGTATGAGATAAAGATTCTCCTAGGACAAATTTACCGTTCGTTACATTGAACAGACTAGAGTATCATGACATCAGCACAAGTAACAGTCATTTACTACAATATTTATACTTAAATGCAATATTGCACAATAATAAACCATGTCAAGGGAAACCAAAAAAAACGCAAACATTTTGTTTAAGTGTATTGCCTGAAATCAACAGTAGCAGCACGGGGAGGTGGGATTGAGCCATATGCTGCAGTAGCAGGCATCAATGTGTTGGAGTCGTACAATGAATTTGAAGGAACCCCTCTCAATACCTCGTCTTTCTCCGCTGCAAGACCCTGTTATTACCTTAGAACCAAAGTCCAAATACTATTGTTGATCTTAATATAATTCACTCAATTTTCTAGAAAAGAAATAAATAAAAAACAATAACCTTGGCTACCAGCTCAGTGAGCCTGTTTGGGGGAGCTTCAGCGTTCAATGGCGTCATTGTGGCTGAAGCAACAGCACTTGCAGCCTACCAAATGACAGAGTTACTTGGAATTCAATATATAATTAAATTAAAAATGAAATTTTTTTGAGAGATCATTATGTAAATGCAGGGAAAGAGAGGGGCTTTGTTGCCTGAGAGAGATTGTTGTCGCGAAGATGAGCGACGATAAGGGAATTGACTTGGCGAAACAGCTTTCCGTCTTGCAATGTCTTCTCCAAGTTGCTGATGCTGCTTTCCATTTTTTGGTTCTCTTCTTCTTCAGAATCACGCTCACGTGAGTTCCCTAAACCCTAATTCTTCAGCTCAAACTGCGGGTTTAGTAAGAAAGTGAGTATTAGTATTAGGCGTTAGCTCAAGGGGATTGCAAAGCTCAGACTGCCGCTTGCAAATTAAAATAAGGTGCCGAAATTTTTAAATCAAAGATATCAATTTTTTTTTAAGCAAATCAAAGATATCAATTTTAAAATTTTTCTTACTTGAGAATCATTTCGAGAATTCAATAAATTAATTGATTAATTAAGTTTTTTTTTAAAGCTGTTGACGGTGTGTTTTGGACCTTAGTTAAAATTGAAGTCCATTCTACTCAATAGTTGAATTTCTACTCTAGCTTATGGATGGATTGCTATTGTTCTTTTTAAAAATCCTTTGGCCGCTAGAGTTTGCTTACTACAAAAAAAGAGACTAATTATAATTACATTGATAATAATCTTTGGCAAAAATCATTTGATGTCTAAGTTAACAAAAAAATTAATTAAGAAATATGGGAGAATTTTAAAATGTAAAAAATCAAGAAAATAATAGTAATTATTCTTCTTAAATATCGACTTACAATGTCCAAGGTCTTCAGCCCATAAAGCACAGAGACTTCAACATTCTAAAGATTAAAAGAGGATCTCGACCTATTAACTAAAGAAAAAAAATATTCACAAAAAAGTCCCCAAACCAAGGACACTTTCTTCGAATTGATCAAAATAATGGTTAAATTTCGATTACACTATTCAATCAGACTCTAAATGAAAAAAAATTAATCCATACCCTCAAATTTAGTAGAATAATAATCAAAATTCGACTATCTTGTTCGGTCAAATTCCTAAACAGGAACTATGCTCTCTTCAAGTTGATCATAGTAATGGTCAAAACTTGGCTACACTGCTCAGCTAGACTCATCATCCCTAACATTGGTCAGAACAATGGTCGAACATCAGCTACCCTATTCAACCAAGCTCTAAACGAGGAGAAATAACATCTGACTGCTTATATCGAGTAAAGAAAGGTCAAAATATGACCATTTAGAAAGATCAAAAAAAGTTCTTAAAAATGACTAAACTTATATGAGATGTAGAAATTTTTAGATAAAGTCAATCTTATTAAAGAAAAATATCTAAATTCAAGTGACATTTCTATAAGCATGATATAAATCATGTTAAGGCAAGTAAGATCCAGTGCAATTTCAAGAAAACTCTGATAGCAGAATCCTAAAAAAGAATATCTATACGACTTTCATATTAAAAAGGATTCTAAAAGCTACAAGTAAAACCTATACCATTACCCTATAAATAAATGAGAAAATTAGTATAAGAGATCATATTGAGAGTACATAAAATATAAATAAAAAATATTTAAGAGCTCACAGAAAAAGAGCCATCTTACTTCTTTTTTCTTGCTTTACTTTTCTCTTTTCTGGGCTCTTGTTAACTTAAGCATCAAATTACCTACAGTAAAAAAAATTTCGGTGAGGCCTAACATCTTCTCTGATTGTAAGATTCTTATCAACTCTATATTAAGGGAGTAAAAAAGTAGTTTACTGGTCTAGTTTTTTAATACATTCTTACCATTCAAGTCAAGCTTCCCTAGAGAAACAAATTCAACTTGTTGACTCTTGAGCTACTAAATTTTATGGTCAACCATTTGGTGCCATCTATGAGGAGCAAATAAAAAAGCTATCAATACCAAACAGAGAGTATGAAAGACACATGGCTAAAAATGTTACCACTCGCTTTATGATTGTACGTAATAGTGAGCAAACCCCATTACCTAACGAGAATTTTGGGTTACAAAACCCAAATAATTTTATAGAAATATAGCCTAGTAATAACTCATATCAATAAGAAGAGCTACTAACTTGGCAGAAAAGCACTTGAAGAAAAGTTAAAAAAGTCACAACAAGAAAGAGATGAATTAAAAAAAAATGGTGTCAATACTTTTGAAATAGTGCAATAACCCAAAAGAATCACAAGAGTCTCATCTTTACTTTAAGTCACAACAACGCTTCTTACCATTGATAAGTGTTCTCCTCATAGCAATGAGAGCTAGAAACCCTCTTTAATTGACCCAAAAACAAAAAAGGAATAAACTATAGGGGACACTCCGAAAAGGGAGAGTCAATAACTAGTCACAGGTTGGAGACTCAGACTTTCACAAGTAAGCTAATGTCAAGCATGATTTGGAGGACAATAATGCTCGAATGATCATTGACGGACTCAAGAGAGAAAATAGATACATTCAAGATGCTCGAGAAATCTTGAACAAAAATAAAGAAGGTAGCCAAATCAAAAGAGATGCTAGAGATTTTCTAAATAGAAAAAAGAGTAGTAATAGTAGAATTAAGAAGGACACAAAAAGATTAGAGAGTGCGAACACAGCGAGCAACACAGCTTAGCAATTAAGAATAAAGATCCGCTAGTTAAAGGGCTTCAAAACCTAAAAAATTGATTGCATAAACTCTTTAAGGGCAAGGAAAAATGGAAACTCCATCAAAGAAGATAGAATAGGAGAGAAAATCTCATCTCATTGACGAACTAAGATATATTGGGCTACCGAAGGGGTTTTAGATACAAAACCTCCTAACATACAAAGAGACAACAAATCCCCACTACTACGTCAATTAAGTAACTAACCTGTTATCAATTATTGGCTTCTGGGAAAAGTAAATGTGTTAACTGTTCCACGTCAACCTATATAGACAAGCCCTTCTATAATACAGAAGCCTGAGGCAAAGAAGTATCTTATCTTTCAATGAACTAACTAAAACGTTTGTCTAGCACTTTAGAGGAGCCTATAAGAAGGCCAAAGAATATCAGTAGTTGCGACGACTCAAGCAAGGTCATACTGAAAGCTTAAGGGACTTCATGCAAATATACCATAAAGAAGGAATTTAGCTCGAGGCGTTTGACTTATTGGTTGTATTAGAGGCACTAAAAGAAAGGCTTAGGATAAATCGATTTTGGTACTTTATATTAGAAAGTCTCTCTACCACATATGCAACTGCTTACAAATAAGCTCCTTGATACATCAAGATCAAAGAATAGGAAGCCACAAATAGGGTAGTTAAGGTGAATGCACAAAATAGACCATGAAGAAGAGAACCTAAAAAGTCCTCTGAAAAAAGGACAGCTCGAGAACAAAGGGAGGGGACTCTACAAAGAACAACAAAGTTCCGACAAAATGATCCTCCTTAAGAAAACAACAAAAGGGAACTAACAAAGAAATCTCCTCCAAAGATGGCTAGGGTTCAAGAGGATAAGCATATTCCTACAACGATTCTGCTGGCTAAAATATTTAAGCCATAAAAGAAAGAGGTCTCCTCAAAGAACCTACACCTATTCGAGTATTACCCAAAAAGAAATAGAAATAAGAAATGTGAATTCCATCAAGAACACGTCTGATTGTGTGTGTTATACTAGCTAAGCGCAAGTGCAAGCTATCGTATCAAGTAATATAAGATTTTAAGACCAAGTATCGATCCCACAGGGACTATGCAATCTAATTTTATAAATCAAGTACTAAAATTGTACTTACTTGACTTTTATTCAGAAAACTAAAATCTGGAATTTATTTAACTAATCTAATTCTCTCAATTAACTAAACAAAAGTAAAGAGTAGAATTCACAAATAAAGATAATCTAGGGTTTTGACTCGTCTCCTGGTATTTCATTGGACTCATTAACTACTCAATTAATCCTTTAATACCAATTGATTGGCTTAGACACTAATCTCATCACAAGCCTCTGTCGATGGTCAAGTGACTATATTACACATTCTAACAATCACCTATATGTCTATGGTAATCAAATCAGAATGTAATTCATTAAGATCAAGTCTAAATTAGACTATACATGCCACCTAGGTATATGTCTATCCTAGATGGAACTCATAGTTGTTACCCTATGATCATGCATTAAACTATCTTAGGCTAAACACATGAATCCCTTTGTCGAGTTCATCATAGTTCATCAATCATTCAAAATATTGATCAAGTATAATGAAAGCATTAAACACAAGATAGAATGACTCAATTGAATGTATCAAGTTCACAAACTAAAAATTAACACAATCCAAATCCATACTAGGTTCACATAGTCTAACTCTAGATGAACAAATTAACCCATCACAAAATCAAAAATATCAAACTAACTCATAAAGATCAACAAAAATAAGAACATAATGATAAAGAAAGAGAAGAAAAACTAATCAATGTGACTCCTTGATATACTTTTTTCTCAATCTTGACTTGAAGCTTGAATCTTGATCTTAGTTCTTCAATCTTTGGCTTTGATCTTTAATTTGTGTTGTGAATTCTCTCTAAGTTTTTGCCTTTTTTTTTCTCCTTTTCTCCTCCTCTCTTAAGGTTTTTTGGCCTTCTATTTATAGGTTTTTTTTCTTCAAATTACTGTTCACCACCACGAGCGCTGGGTTGTGGGCACCGCGACTCTCAGCTACTGACCTAGGCATCGCGGCGCTCAGTCGCTGGGCACTGCGGCACCCAGCCCTGGTGCCCCTTTCATATTTTGAGCACAACTTCTTCGTTTTAAGTTCAATTCGCCTCCCGTTTATTTTTATACGTCGTATTTTTTATCGTGCATCTATTTATGATCAAAAACCACATTTAAATAGCAAAATATTTATGATTTGGAGCAAAATACAAAAGTTAGGTATAAGTCATACTAGTGTTTTTACACCCCTATCAAATACCCTTAAACTTAAGACTTTGCTCATCATTGAGCAAAACAAAGAAAAATATTCACAACTTATTCATGACTCAAAAATAAAAACTAAAAACAAGCTCAAGTTGATTAGATAATCAATATTGTTGTCTCAAAAGCTGCGAAAAATAGCACAAGGCTCTTCAGAAATCAATAAACAACTTTCAACAATCCTCATACCATTGATCAAGTACTTCATTCTTCCTTGTAAATGATCACTTATGCGTGTGTGTAATAAGTAAGTAATTAGCTACATAGAACATAGATTTACTCAATACTTAAGAAATATGTAAATATGATATCTCGGCATATTTTCAATTATAACACTACCATAAGCTTGCTTTTCATACTACTCTCCACTAATGTAGAAATACACATGTCTATGGATCTATTTAGGACTTTATTTATCTTGTAATGTAAGGCTAAGGTAAAGGTGGGTTATAAAGATATATATATAAAGTGCAAATCACACCATTAACACTTAGACTTTACTCAGAAACCTCTTGATTCCTTCTCCTCCTTGACTATTCATCTCTTCCTCAAAACCTATACTATTTCCATTTTTCTTTTAATCCATTTTACAAAGAATTTCTTTTTTTTCTTAAGCCGGGGGTATTATGCATTTAAACATTTTTTTTTCTTTTTTTTATGTACCCCCAAACTTAAATTGATATGCACCTTCAAGACTTATTATTTTTTATTGCAATACCATTCTTTTATACATTCACAACCTTCTTCATTTTAAGAATATTTTTAAGTAAACTCAAGGTTTATGGTGCTACTAGTAGATTTTAGGATAAGTAAACTCAAAGTCTTTAACCTTATAATGTGGTTAAACAGAAAAGAAAGAGGATAATTAGGCTCAAACGGGGTGATGAGATAAATATATATATAAGGTAGGCTCGAAAAGGCTCAAACGGTCCAAAGATGGCCTAATGTTATTTCCATAAGCATATGACTTCTAAGATTTCGCCTCAAGTAGTAATCAAACAAGTTCTAGAATGTTGGTCTTCAAGACTGTAGTGTATTACTTAAGCAAAAAGTATCTCTAAGCAAAAAATTCAACTAATACATGCTTCTTCCAATGTGCTCAAGAAAAAATGATCAAAAATAATCTTGAATTCAATCCAAGAATCATGATATAAAAGTTATCTCAAGTATCTATTATTTCCTAAAGACTTTTGAAAATAAATTCAGCAAATATTTTATTTCATATCATGGACTAATTATCATCATCTCAACCAAAGCTTAACAACCTAAAAAAAATTATTTCACAAGACAACCAACCAATATAAGTAGCAAAATAAACACAAGAAAGTGTGTTTCCCACCCCCAAACGTAAATTAAACATTATCCTCAATGTCTAAAAATAAATTTAAATGTAAGAAAAACTCCCTTAGTAACTGAAGTTGAAGCAGTGTAGCGTTGTGTTCTGATGAATGTGACTGTAGTTTTCTTTGCTTTCAACACTTGCACTTACTCATGCTGCTTCATTGAATGCTTGAATTGCTAATTTATTCCTACAAAAAAAAAAGAAACTAATATAACTAAAACTGAAAATAAGCTAATAAAAATAAAATTTTACTTGGGTTACCTCCCAATAAGGGCTTGATTTAACGTCGTCGCTTGGCAGGGCTCTTTTCACTCTTATGGAGGATCAAAGTCAATAGTGGAAGCATATTTATATGTAAGCTTGTTACGCTTTCTTTCTTTTAGCTTCCACATCTTCTTTATTAGATATTGGGCAGCAACTTATTCCTCTTTCTCCTTGTGTTTCTCCGAAAAGAATTGAATCTTAGACAGGCAAAATGTCTTTTTTATGCCCTTTTCTTCGATCCTGTCATCGTATTGCTTCTTTTTCTTCTTTCTCTTCTTTCTTCTCTTTCTATGCCTTAACGCCTTCCTTTTTATGTGAGGATTCAACATCTCTATGTCTTTGAGATCTTTGGTGTTTGATGGCACCACATTAATGCTGCAACAGTCAAGTAATATAGTGCGCATGGACTGATTCTGCTATTTGTTACTAGTATTTTCTACTATATTGTCACTTTTCTGCACCTTAACTTGTTGCTGCACTTTAATACTAGTTTTTGCATGTTCCATTGTTGAGAATTCTGCACTTTTATAAGATTCTACATTATTTTCTGGACTAGTATGTTGTTGATTTTCTGTTTCAACACTTTTTTGACACCTCTGTAGCCTTTGAAGAAAAGGAATAAGTGGTCTATATGGTTGCACTTTATTTTTCTGCACTTTCTTCTCATTTATACTTAATGGTGGTGGTGTGGATATATTTTCTTATAAAATCTTACCACTCCTCAAGTTAATAGCTTGGCATAACTCTATATTCTCTTTTGGATTTGTTTCAGTATCGATTGATAAAGTGCCTTGAGGTCTCCTATTAATTGCAGCAACAAGTTGTCCTATTTGAACCTCTAAATTATTCAAAGACGCTGAATAATTCTGTAGGATGGCATCATTGAACTTCATATATTGTATAAACATGTCTTCCAAAGTCAGCTTCTTTTCTTGTGGTGGTGGGAATCCTGGGGGATTCATTGATCTAAATGGCTCATCTTGGTTGTAACGCCAAAAGAAGTTTAGATGATATCTTCACCCTAAATTGTAGGAATTTAATTGTGGGATAGGTTGTTGATGATTGAAATTGCCCATATAATTTGCTGCTTCCATACACCACCTATTCATATGGTTATCATCACAAAAGTCGCATGTCACTTGTCGGGTTTTGACGTCATTCATTGCATCAAATTTCTTAGATAAAGTATTGATTTGAGCTATCAATGCATTGAATGCATCAATTTTATATATACCGACAACTCTCTTGGGTGTAACTCTCTCTGCTGGCCATTAGTAACTGTTTGATGCCATCTCTTCTAATAGATCATAAGCCTCATCTATAGACTTATTCATTAAAGCTCCTTCAACAGCTGCATCTATAATAGTCCTCAAATGGCCTACCAATCCATTATAGAACGTTTAGACTAATAGCCATTTAGGAACTCCATAATGAGGACACTTATTCAACATATCCTTGAAGCGCTCCCATGCCTCATACAATGACTCTTCATCAATCTGACTGAATGAGGTGATGTTATTTCTCATCTTTGCTGTCTTTGCTGGTGGAAAGAACTTGGCTACGAACTTCTGTGCTAAATCTTCCCACGTCAATATGGATTCTGATGGCAATGACATCAATCAACTCTTAGCTCTGTCCCTTAAAGAGAAAGGGAATAATCTCAATCTAATGGCATCGTCGGAGACTCCGTTGTATTTGAAGGTATCACAAATTTCTAAGAAATTTATGATATGCATGTTATGATCATCATTGGGAGCTCCGCTGAACTGTACAGTTTCTTTCAACATCTGAATAATATTCGGCTTGATCTCAAAGTTATTAGCACTAACGGTTGGTCACCGAATACTAGACTGAACACCATTTGTAGTTGGGATAACATACTCTTTCAATGCTCTCTATGGTATCATGGGCTCAAACACAAGATTATTGATATGATCATTGTTTCTCTTCATGGTATGAACTATCAAAGCAAAATAAAATAGAAAATCAAAGTAAAAAGAAGAAGATAAAACAAAAATAAAAATCTGAATTAAAAGTAGATTGGTATTAATATTGATCTAAAGAATAGATAAAATTAGTCTCCGGCAACGGCGCCAAAAACTTAATTGTATGTGCTATATGATAAGCGTAAATTCTATCTATTATTTTCACTCCTTTAACTTGATTAATTGCTCATTTTAATAATAATATTAAGATTTTTCTATGTTTAATTGTTATTTTGTAGGTTTGGAGTTAATGAAGCAATTAAGAATGAAAATCTAAGAAAAACAAGGTAAAACATCAAATTGCTACAGTATTTTGTGAACAGTACCCTCGCTACAGTGCTGTTGCCCATTTATGAACAGTGATTACGGCAGTGGTGAACAGTGCAATTTTCCTAATCCTAAAAGAAATACAACTCCAAGACTCTAATCAATCCCTATATAAAGATCACTCATTTCAGACCTCAAAGACACACAACTTAGGGCTTTTTGAGCCACAACACATTGAATGAGAGCAATTTTTAGAGAGAGAAGTAAGGGCAATTCAAGGAAGTAAGAGATTATTGGCGAATCTTTGGCGTATCAACCAACTGCGAATTGACGTCTATATTGATTTGCTTTTGGTTGTATCATGTTTATTTTATTTTTTAGTCATAATTTTCTTATTATCATGAGCTAAATTTGTTTTCTAGGGTTATTACTTGAACTCAATATATGAACTTAATTGTTAGATCTTTTTAATATTTATATGAACTCAATTCTTCATTATTCAAATTATTTGTTCTTAATGCTTCATTATATCTGATTAATATTGTGATTGCTTTAGTAATACTTTGATAAACTCGGAAGAAGCATCATTGTATTTAGACCTAGATAATTTGATGCATGATTGTAGAGTAACATTCAATGTTGCATATGCAAGTTTCAAATTAGGATAGGAATATACCTAATTAGCATGTATGGTCAATAAGACTTATTCTTAATGAATCTTTATTTATTACAAGTACTATAGGAATATAGGTATTTGGTAAATTAGGATATACTTGCATAACCTTGGAAGAGGCTTGTGAATACATCAGTGTCTTGACCAATAATAAGAATTGAGGGATATAAATATTAAAAAGATTAATCTTTAAAAACCATATTGAAGGATAATAATTAACTATAGGCTTTCTCTATATTGTTATTTTCTTATTTTAATTAAGTTGTCTCATTTATTTTCTGCACTTTTATTTTATTCAAATTTATTGCAAAATTAAGATTTTATTTTTTAGAATAATTATAAAAAAGATATAATTTTAGTACTTGGTAAGAAAATAAAAATTATCCCTGTGGGTTCGACATCCGACTTTATAAGTCCCATTATTACTTGTTACGATAGCGTATACTTGCGCTTAATTTTAAGATATAGAAATATCGCGTTAAATTTTTGGCAACGTTGCTGGGGAAAGACTCAATTCAGTTTAGTGGACATCCATACGATGATCTGAATAAACATATCATAAATTTTCTAGAGATTTGTGATTTGTTCAAATACGATGGAGTCTCAGATGATGCAATACGATTACGGCTATTTCCTTTCTCACTTCGAGACAAGGCGAAGGGTTGGTTGATGTCATTACCATCAAGATCAATTACAACATGGGATGACTTGGCCCATAAATTTCTATCTAAATTCTTTCCACTGGCCAAGACAACAAAGATGAGGAATGACATCACTTCTTTCATGCAGTATGATTCAGAAACACTTTATGAAGTATGGGAGTGGTATAAAGATATGCTGAGGAGATGTCCACATCATGGGATTCTAAAGTGGTTACTAGTGCAGACATTTTATAATGGCTTAATGGGGCAATTGAGGATTATAATAGATGCCGCAGCAGGTAGAGCACTAATGAACAAGTCAACTGACGAAGTATATGACCTGCTAGAGGAGATGGCATCCAATAGTTATCAATGGCCAGTAGAGAGAACAACCCCAAGAAGAATTACAAACACATATAATGAAGAGACACTTATCTCATTAGCTGCAAAAATTAACCTGTTGACCAAAATTTTAGATGTCATTCGAGCTAATGCTATTAAGAGACAACTCATCACTTGTGATTTTTGTGGTGAGAACCATCCAAATGGCCAATGCATGGAGCTTATGCACTACATAGAGAACTATCAAGTGCAACAGCACAATCCCTACACTAACTTCTACATTTCAGATAAGGTAGACCCTCGTAGCATGCCAACACAACCTCAACAGCAGATTGAAGAAAAATTAGGCCTAGAGGAGATGTTTATGCAATACATGAAGCAGGCAAATTCCCTCCTTCAAAGCCAAACAGCCTCTTTAAAGATGTTAGAGATGAAAGTGAGTCAATTAGCCACATCAGTAAACAATCATCCATAAGGCCCATTAACCAATAACACAGAGGAGAATCTAAGAGAAAATAATGAGCAATGCCAAACAATCACCTTAAAGGCTGAACAAAAACCACCAACAGCTGCTGAAACGTCTCACAGTAAAGAAAATTATGATAGAGCAACAAAGACAAAAGAAGAGGAGGCAATTACAAAAGAAAAAGAATTAGTGGCATTTCAAAGTAAAGACAATCCATATATTTCACAACCACCTTTCCCACAAAGAGTTCAAGAGAAGAACCTTGAACATCAGCAATTTTCCAATAATATATCTCAATGTTTCAAGGTTGACATGGTAATTCCTGAAGATCCACCATCACCTTCTAAAGTAAAATTAATGGAAGCTCTTCAACTACAAACTCATACAAAATTGTGCAAGTTAAAAAGAAGAAGGGGCATGGTAAGATAATGGAGAGGCAGATTGATACTGACCAACAAGGTGCAATATTCTGGTCTATTATTAAAATCTTTCCAGTAAGGCTCAAATCAAATAGGGTGGGACTGTGTCTACAAAAAATTTTCATGGAGCTATGGAAGTAAAAAAAAAAGGAATAACAATGGTCTTAGACATAAATTGAAGTTCCATAGGCGTGATACCGCTGACATGCAGTTTGATCCTCCATGAGTCAAAAAAAGAAGACGTCAAGCCGATGACATTAAATCAAGCATTTCTTAGGAGGCAACCTATGTAAAATTTATTTTTATTTGCTTATTTTCAGTTTTAGTTATAATAGTTTATTTTTTTAAGGAAGAAAATATCAAGTCAAACACTCAAGGAAAGCAGTATGAGCATTTGCAAGCATCTAAAGCAAAAGACACTGCATTCATATCATTATACAATAATGCTGTATTGCTTCAACTTCTTTAACTAGGAGAGTTTCTCTTACTCTTACGTTTATTTTTTGACATTGGAGACAATATCTAATTTAAGTTTGGGGGTGAAAAATACTTTCTTGTGTTAATTTTTGCTGCATGATTTGGTTGGTTGTCTTGTGGAATTATTATTTTTTTTTACTTTTAATTGTTACGTTGTTAAGATGATCATTAGTTTATGATAAGAAAAAAAAATACATGGTTGAATTTATTTTTTTTTACAAATCCATAGGAATGATAGATACTTGAGACAATTTTGGTTATTTAAGTTTAAGAACAAATTCGACCTTATTTATAATCACCATTTTTTTAGCACTTTATAAGTATAAATAGTTATAACTATTACATAAAGATACTTATGCTTTAGGGAGTACACTACAGTCTCGAAGACCGACACTCTAGAACTTGTCTTTAATTACTACTTTAGGCGAAATCCTAGGAAACACATGAATAGGAAAATGACGTTAGGCCATCTTTGGACCAATCGAGCCTTTCTAGCATACCTTTTATTGTATATTTATCCCTAATACCCTTTTTTGAGCCTAATTACCCATTATTTAGTTTAGCCATATTACAAGCCCAAGACATAAAATTTATTTATCTAAAAATTTACCCGTAACACCATAAACCTTGCATTTGCTTAGAAATACTCTTGAAAGAAAAAGGTTGTGGTGATATGAGAAAAATAAGTTTTGGTGATATTTTTCAATCTAAGTTTGAGGATATTCAAAAAACAAAAAAAATACCCCCAGCTTAAGGAAAAGAAGAAAGTTTTTTGAAAAATAAAGGTTGAAAAGAAAGATGGGAAACAAAATAAGTTTGGGGGAAGAGATAATACAAAGAAAAAAAGATCAAGAGGTTTCTAGGTAAAGTCTAAGTGTTCATGGTATGACTTGAACTTTATATATTTATCCTTTTATCCTACCTTGACCTTAACCTTATATTACAAGCTAAGTAAAGTCCTAAATAGATCCATAGATATGTGATTTTCTACATTAGTGGAGAGTGGTAGTAAAGACAAGCTTATGGAAGTGTCACTATAATAGCTAAGCGCAAGTGCACGCTATCGTATCAAGTAATATAAGATTTTAAGTCCAAGTATCGATCCCACAGGGACTATGCAATCTAATTTTATAAATCAAGTACTAAAATTGTACCCACTTAACTTTTATTCAGAAAACTAAAATCTGAAATTAATTTAACTAATCTAATTCTCTCAATTAACTAAACAAAAGTAAAGAGTAGAATTCATAAATAAAGATAATATGGTCCTAGGTTCGAGCCTCGAAAAGGCGAAAAAAAGGAGGGGGGACTCCGAAATTCCTTTGAGTGGGCCCACCGAGTAGGGGTGGACCCCACCCTGCTAGTAGAGGGGTGGGGGCCCATAATAAAAGGCGCTAGCTCAAGTGGTACCAGAGGTGCTTTCCTAGTGGTCTTAGAACCCCATATGGTCCTGGGTTCGAGCCTCGAAAAGGCGAAAGAAAGGAGGAGGGACTTCGATATACCTTTAAGTGGGCCCACCAAGTAGGGGTGGACCCCACCATGCTAGTAGAGGGGTGAGGGCCCACAAATCTCATCACAAGCCTCTGTCGATGGTCAAGTGACTATATTACACATTCTAACAATCACCTATATGTCTATGGTAATCAAATCAGAATGTAATTCATTAAGATCAAGTCTAAATTAGACTATACATGCCACCTAGGTATATGTCTATTCTAGATGGAACTCATAGTTGTTACCTTATAATCATGCATCAAACTATCTTAGGCTAAACATATGAATCCCTTTGTCGAGTTCATCATAGTTCATCAAGCATTCAAAATATTGATCAGGTATAATGAAAGTATTAAACACAAGATAGAATGACTCAATTGAATGTATCAAGTTCACAAACTAAAAATTAACACAATCCAAATCCATACTAGGTTTACATAGTCTACCCTAGATGAACAAATTAACCCATCACAAAATTAAAAGTATCAAACCAATTCATAAAGATCAACAAAAATAAGAACATAATGATAAAGAAAGAGAAGAAAAACTAATCAAAGTGACTCATTGATGTACTTCTCCTTTAATCTTGACTTGAAGTTTAAATCTTGATCTTACTTCTTCAATCTTTGACTTTGATCATTGATTTGTATTGTGAATTTTCTCTAAGTTTTTTGCCTATTTTTTTTCTCCTTTTCTCATCCTCTCTTAGGGTTTTTTGACCTTCTATTTATAGGTTTTTTTTTCCTTCAAATTACTGTTTACTAGTTACTGTAGCAAAATACTGTTAATGGGTTACTGTTTATGTGGGTACTGTTCATTGCCACGAGCGTCGCGGCGCTCAGTTGCTGGGCACTACAGCGCCCAGCCCTGGTGCCTCTTTCATATTGTGAGCGTAACTTCTTCGTTTTAAGTCCGATCCATCTTCCGTTTATTTCTATGCGTCACATTTTTCATCGTGCATCTATTTATGATCAAAAACCATAATTAAATAGCCAAATATTTATGATTTGAAGCACAATATGAAAGTTAGGTACAAATCATACTAGTGCTTTTACGCCCTTGTCAACGACCACGCCACTAATGAATGCATACACCTGCGAGTTAAAATAGATCAATTAAGTAGGAATAGGTACATCAATGAATTTAGAACTGATATTAAGCTGAAGAAGACTCAAGATGGAGGAAATCAAGAGTATGAGAACTCCCAAGTACAAGAGACAACCATGATCATGTCTAGGGGTGTGACTTTGGTAGAGATTTGATAAACAGAGGAAGAATTATTCTTTGCAGTCGTTGGCAAAACACTATGTAATGTTTAACACTTCAACTACCAAAAAACCATGACTGCACTCTGTACCAACTATGTTTACTGGAGAAGATGTAAAAGACTTTAGTTACCTATATAATGATTTACTAATCGTAACTGAAAAAGCCCATCCAAATCCCTGTGCAAGGTATTGTCCATTTTGGGATTCACACACGCGTCATTTTCCCTTACGATTTTGTCCTTTATGAGCAGAACGCGTCACAATTCCCAAAAGGCACCTCATAAGGGTAAGGGGGATTTCTCCTTATAAGACCTTCACTTTGGACGAGTCTACCTGGTGTGGGATTTGGGTAGTTACAATACCCTCCACCATAGAAATAGAGCCATCCTCATCTCTGATACCAAATGAAAGAGCCCACTCGGATCCCTCTACAAGGTATTGTCCACTTTGGGGTTCATGCATGCGTCCTTCCCTCTCACGATTTTGTCCTTTATGGGTGGAACGCATCACTATCCTCAAAAGGCACCTCACAAGAGTAGGGGAGATTTCTCCTTATAAAGCCTTCACTTTGGACAAGTCTGCCCGATGTGGAATTTGGGTAGTTGTAGTAACCATTCAGATAGTAGGAGTGAAAGTAAATAAAGTGTTCATTGACACGGGGAACTTGATTGACCTATATTTAAGGAAACACTCACCGAGCTCGGCATCAAAGACCTCGAGATGTAGCACATATAAACCCCTATCTACAGGTTTAGAGATAGCTGTGTGATGTCTTTAAAAGTTGTAAGTCTACCAATATAGATAAGAGAAAAACATTACAACAAGATAATGATGACCAATTTCGTAATGGTCAACAATCTATGCCTTATAAGGTGAAAAAGACTTTTTATGATCAACTTTAATGTTGCCCTATCTATACATTATTTAAAGCTCAAATTCCTTATAGGAAAAGTAGGAATCCTCAAGGGTAATCAGAAGACAGCCAAAAGTTACTATATGGTCATTTTTATAGGATCTTTTGTATCACCACTATGAACCCATGGGAAGAAAGCAAATCTAAATTTATGGAGAGTAAAGTAGTTAGTCTATTATTGAACTTATTGATATAAAAGAGCTTACAAATCAAACTTTTTAGATCTTTCTAAATTTATGGAGTGGCATAGATGCAATGCTTTAAACTTTATGTAGATCAACATCAATGTCCCTTTAGTAGACTAAAAATCTAAGGAATTTGCCTACTGAGACTTTAAAAGCATACTTTATGTCATTTTAAAGTTATATAGGCAACAACGCCTGAATACCATTTTTAGAATGGTTAGGTGATCTTTTCAGGTGGTAGATTTGACCACCAAATTGTCCACATAATCTTTCACTTCTAGACTCATCATCTCACGAAATATATGTTGGAGATGGTACTTGCGTACCATTTTCAATTTTGTATGAATATTTATTTATTTATTTAATATTTATAAATGAACATGTCAATAAATCGTTAATATTTATTATATAGTATCAAGCTTGTTACGTTTTAAGTATTATAGATCTAAAAGAGTTTAAGTCAGCGCTTAGAGTTTACATTTTAAGAGTTAGAACCTTGTCTGAAATAAAGACAAATACTTGAGAATATATTAGTAATGACATAGTTGTAAGAAATTGCAAATAGTGCTAAGAAATGTCATTATGCAGTATGTTCTCAAAGACCTCATTCCTGATCTATGTTTTATTGGGGATCAAATATATACAGGTGTATATATGTGTATCTGTGTTTATTACAAAAATACATATCTAATACATATTTAATGCAACGGAACATTTAAAACATACAATAAACATATAAACATATATTAATCAAATTAATATATCAAAGGTAAAGTTGAGAAATCACCAATACGTGTAACGTTTTACACATATATCTTTGGAGTCCGCCTAGAGTCTCACTCGTAGGCAATTCTAGTTACCAACTTGATGGGCTTGACAAGCTAAAGCAGTAACTCCTTAATCCAATATGAGATTAACCCTTAACCTCTAAATGGCCGGTTGTTCTATTTTGCTCTTTCTCTCCCACAGTTCAATGAAACGAAAAGAAGCAATAATTGTTTCTCTCATTTAAGAGCAAAAAACGAAAATGGAACAAGGAAGAAATACAACAATTGCATTTCAAACTTCTTATCCCTGTAAACACACACATATATCTCTATTTAGCATAAATAAATAATATTATATATAATATTATATAATTAAGCCATAAAGGGCAAAATAATAATAAATAATATTAAAAATGTAATGTGCATAACAACTGTCATGCACTATTTATGTTATATTATTAAAAATGTATAATATTACAAAATAATATATATTTTAATAGAGATATTATGATTATTTAACAATTAAATAATCATAGTGTGAAATGATTATTTTGTCCATCGTAAATAGTTACTAAGTATACCCCTTAGCGGGTCCCACTAAATTTTATACTTGGGTAAACTCAACCGATGATCCACAATGCACCACGTGTCATTATACAATTAATTAATGATAATTATTAACTAATTATTATATTTAACCCTTGAACACGGACACACACGTATTTCTGTGATAATACTAGATATTACTAGATTAAATAATTTAATCTAGTACACTGCCTCAATGCACAACAAGTATACTCCATATCGCGAACTCCCTAGGTCCACGCTCGATTCGTTACACGAAATTATTACATAAGTCTGTGAATATTGTCCCACGCACACGTCACGAATATTACAAATTAGTGTGTTGAACCATGCAAATTGAGGTTACAACGCATACGTATAGTCCTTCCATCATATATATCTTAGATGTATGAGGACATAGATCAACACCGTCAAATTTTTATGTACTCATCTATAAACCTATCTCCAGAATGGTATCTCATTGAACAATATAAGCAAACTCTTTGCCATATTGTTTAACCCTGTGGAAACTCTTTTCTGGGTTATCTGCTTATGGCCATAAGACTTTCTTGAGATACTATCTTGGAGCATCTAGATATATCAGTCCCTATGAGAGCTGATGGATCCCATATCTACACGCATCGAACTCCATGAGTATCAGACTATACCCAGTGACACCCAGCGGTCAG
This sequence comes from Ailanthus altissimus, assembly GCA_946807835.1. Classification (NCBI taxonomy): domain Eukaryota; kingdom Viridiplantae; phylum Streptophyta; class Magnoliopsida; order Sapindales; family Simaroubaceae; genus Ailanthus; species Ailanthus altissimus. Next base: position 19,285,509 of record OX327696.1, on the reverse strand, counting down.
ACCATGAAAGGTCTCTGACATGCATGGAATCAAAGCATGGTAGATCACTCACAAGCTCACTGTAGTGCTCAGGTCAGAGGACCACGTATCTTACTTAACTCGAGAAGACCTTCCATTGACAACAACATAGAACGTCTATTAGAGTTCTCATGAGTCTGTTCAGTACTCAGTCCTAACTGAATACCCGTATGCCTTTACAATCTCCAAGATTCTGGTCAACTAGAAATAAGGGTGGGCAAAAAAAATCGGGAACCAAAAAACCGAACCGAACCGAACCGGCTGGTTTGGTTCGATTCGGTCCAGTTTTCTTTTAACAAAAAATCGATTTGGTTTTTTTTGGGGAAAAATCAACTAGTCTGGTTTGGGTTTTTCCACACAAAAAACTGAAAAAATTGAACCAAAAATTAAAAAAATCCATAATTTAAAATTAAAAAAATAAAAAAAACCAGAAAAACCAAACCAGACCAAATCGAAAAAATCGGTTCGGTTTTTCTCATTAAAAAAATTGGTTTTGGTTTTATTTTTAAACAAAACCGAACCGGACCATGCCCACCCCTAGCTAGAAATGACCAACTGTACCCTACAGATATAAACATACACTGATCTATGTGAATTAATAAGATCTACTAACAGACATATGTTAGTAGCAATAAATCGAGAATAATATATTTGAGAACATGCTTGTATAATCACATCCTAGCAACCCATTACAACTCTTGCAACTATATCATTATAAGTGTATTCTGAGGTCTTCGTCTTATTACAGATAATGTTCCAACTCTTGGGATATTTGCTAACTCTTAGCACCGGTCTAAACTCTTTTAGACCGTATCTGAACTCCTTCAGATAATACAGAGTCCATAGCGTAACAAGTATTAAACCATATTATTAAGAAGTAATTAACGATATAATAAAATATACTCTGTATAGATATCAAATATTTATATAGAACTGGGATGGCACGTAGGCACAACCCTAACATGTTTACCCATATGAGTCGATCAGTGAACTTTCTAGATTAGCGTATGTCTATATCTGGATTATCTAGACAACTAGTTTTAGTAGATTGTGGGCTTAATGGAAGCTCGTGTAAGCATATAAGTATTCAGTAAGGACTAGTTACTAAAAAAACTCATGAGAACCTCCAATGGATATCTCATAGAAATGTCAATAGAAGGTCTTCTCAAGTTTAGTAATATTCGTGATTTTTTTTACTTAAGCGCCATAGTAGGCTTGTGAGTGATCCACCATGTTTGATGTCAGAGCCCTTTCATGGTCGGACCTTTAGGTGTCGTTGGCCATGGTCCAATGCCCATAGAGTCTGATGTCTATAGATATGGGATTCGTCAGCTCATATAGGTGAGTTTTATATCTTGATACTCCAAGATTGTACTTCAGAAGTCTTATAGCTATAAGCGAAAACCTCAGAAAAGTTTTTTTTGTAGGGTTAAATAATATCGTAAAGGTGTTTGCGGATATTATTTATGAAAATACAAATCTAGAGATAAGTTCACGATCAAGCATATAGAGATTTGACGATGATGATCTATATCTCTACTCTTTCAAGATGTATATGACAGAAGGATTATACGTATATAGTTGATCTTAACTTGTATGGTTCAATGCACCATTCTATAATATCTGTAACATATGTGTGGGGCATCATCCACAAACCTATAAAAGAGTTTTGTAAAAAAATGGGTGTGAACCTATAGAGTATCATAATATGAAGTGTATTCATTGAGCACTAGGGTAGCAGACTGAGTTGAACAGTTCAATCCGAAAATTTTCATAAAGTAGAATTTATTTCAAGATCTCTTAGAAAGCACACTTGTCAAAGGCTTAAGAGTTAAGTTTTTAATAAAATAAATAATTATTATTTATTTGGAATCTTTGACAAGTGGCATTAAGACTAGTTGAATTTTGACACATAGCATGATGCATGCCATTTGTGTGACAAATAGTAAATTACATAACTTGTAACTAGCTTAATGTGTGACATTGGGCTTTATGCATGGCTTATGCTTTGTTCTTTAATAGACAAGTGTCAAGTTGTTCAGCAATGTTGATTGGCTAAAGGAGACGAAGTTTGCAATTGTTGTACTTTAGTTAAATAGTCCATCTTTTTCTTCATTTAGTTAAATAGAATAGAAATAGGCAAAAATTGCCAATTTTTGGTCCAAGCTAATTTCGACTACCATTTGAGAGATAAAAAAATACTACTAGAAATTTGAAAAGCTATAATCTAGCTACTCTAATCCCATAAACTGTTAGAGACTAAATTGCTCAAGGATTCACTTCAAAGTGAGCTCTGAAATTTTATTTTTCATCAAAAGGCTTCAAATGTGAGTAATTGAGCTTATTATTGTAATAGAGTTCAATTTAGTGTGTGTTTATTAAATAGGAAATTAGATTTCAATTCTGTTATGCAATATATATATGGCATCTATTATTTGATTCAATGAATACACATTCACATGCATGCACCTATTAGGCATTCTTGACAATACAACTATTATGGTACTTTGTTAAGTAACGCCCGCATTCTTGAGCCAAACAATATAATTATATAGTAGAAGTTGCTCATAGGGAGTACAGAAGACAATCTTTTCAACATCTCTATCAGCCATTTTGATCTAGTTGTAGCCATTAAAGCATTCATGAATGACAACATCCCTTGGCCTAAAGTAAAGTCGATAAGCATGTCCATGTTTGGCAATGAAAAATCATCTTTGGGAAAAACCTTAATCAAATCCAAGAAATCAACACAAATATAGATCTGGCCATTCTTTTTCTTTACCAACACTATATTGGCTAGCCAAGTACCGTGCTTGATGGGCTTTACAAATTCAACAATTGTGAGTTTTTCCACTTCCTCCTTGATTTTATGATCTAAGTTTGAATAGAAGCAATAATGTGGCTTTTTGACTAGTCTAATTCTAGGTTGTATGTTAAGTGCCTAGCAAACCATCTGTGGGTCCAAGCCAGGCATGTCCTAATATCCAAATGCAAACATATCTTTATACCTCTATAATAAGTTAGTGAGTGAGTTCTTCTCTTATATTGAAAGTTTGGTGCTTACTAACACATATTTTTTGTTATCCCTTGTTAGTGTTCAAGTTGACTCTTTGTTGACTGTGGAAGAGTCATCTTGACGTATTTTAGAGATGGAGGAATCATATCTTTTAATGTCATAACTGGTTCTGTAGCTGTAAGAAAATCTACACATAAATTCCAAATTTATCAAAACCCTTGCAAGCTGTCATAAACAGTAAATGACGTGCCCATTGAGCACTTGTTTCTAATAGTAAAGGCATTTTGTGATATGAATATTTTATGCTTATTAATTTTATACTTTCAAAAAAAAATTAGCTTTCTTAGAATTAGCATTTATTAATTTTGAGCATAATTATTAGGCTTTTTTAATGTATTTTATTGTCATTTTGTAAGTTTAAAGATAATGAAGCTACCAGGGTTGAAAATTCGAGGAAAACAATGAGAAGGTATAAATTTATAATAGGAATTATACATATTATTTGGGCTTTCGTAGACTTAGCATTTGCTCATTTTTAATATGAATATTTGGCTTTTTATGCGTTAAATTGTTACTTTATAGGTTTAAAGTCATCAAAGCTAACCGGGATGAAAATCTAAATAAGAGGCAAAACAGTCAAAATGGAATCAAAAGTAAGCGTTGTAGCCTTAGAAGTTAGCGTCACGATGATGGAACATCAAGAAATCAAACCAAAATTCAAGAGTTCAGAGCCATAGTATTGAAGGACAATGTTGTAGTGTTGGGACAATAAACAATTATCTTAAAGTCAGAATATAAGCATTGCAATGTTCAAAGTCAACGCCACAATGGAAGTGTGATCATCAGGCCATCATTGCAGCATTAGTAAGTCAAGGTTGCGATATTGGATGCTAAATCTAGACATCCTAATTTCACTTGGACATAAAATATAGTCTCAATTTGAAGATAAAAGCTTATAAATAAAAGTCAAAAAGACTATTTCAAAGGACAATTAGAGAGAGCATAAAAGAAAGCAATTTTTTGAGAGTTTAAAGAAATACTTTTAAAGAATCAAAGAGAAGACATCAAGGCAAATAGGGAGATTGAAGATTAAAGCTTTCAGGGGATAATTTGACATGCGTCTTTATTTTTATCTATCTTAAAGTTGATTTATATTCTATGATGTTGATCTTTTTGTGTTCTAAATCTCTTGATTTTATAATGAACTAAATTCTTTATCTAGGGTTACAATTTGAACTTAATATATAACTTGAATTGTTTATCTTCCTTTATTTTATGAAGTCAATATTGAACTCTTCTTTGTATTCTATGCTTAATGCTTCTAATTACTTTATCGATTATTAAATTAATTTGGAATCCTAATAAACTTGAAAAAAAGAAAGTTTTGTAACCATGAATAGATTAATGTATGATCATGGCATAATAGTTGTGAGTTTCATATGAAATAGAAATATATTCATATGGTATATATAACTTTTATATAACCTGGTCTTATTGAGTCTTGCCTAAGTGAATTAACCATCGAGAGAGGTTTATGAATACCTTAGGGTTCTTGGTTAGCAATTTATATTGATATATTAAATTAAGAGAAGTAATAATATTCAAATAAAATATTGAGGGATAATTATAATCCTAGGCATTTTTGACATTGGTGAATTGATAATTGCTGTCTTTAGTTTATTTTTGCATTAGTTCTTAATTAGTTTAGATTTCTTTACTTAAATTTTGAATTGTTTGTATAAGAGTAGAAAAATATAATTTTAATACTTAACAAATTTAATAATAATTTCTCATGGGAACAATACTTTAGTCTTCACCATCTTACTTGTTACAATACGTGCACTTGTGTTCTCAATTTACACAACAAGCTACAACATTAGAAAAGACCAAAAGAAGCAAGTTTGGATAGAAGCTCAGGGTTATACCTTTAGGAATTAGTGCTGCAACGCCTATATGGTAGAAAACTAGTGTTGCAGTGCCTATATGGCAAAAAACTAGTGCTGCAGTGCCCAAGGTTAAGGTCACGATGATGGGGCATTGCTGAGCCAGTGTTGCAGTGCTAGGAAGCGAAGTCGTGACACTGGATGCTAGAAATTAAATCCAAAATTGACTTGAATTCAAATTTTTACCCTAGCTTGTAGAGGAAAACCTATAAATAAAGGGGGAAAAAAGCCTATTTCGAGGAAAACAGTCTTTTGAAGAGTCTAGAGCAGATTTTTAATGAGTTTAAAGAGAGGGAAAACATAAAAAGGAGTTAAGAAAAGAAGAAAAGAAGAAAAGATTAGAGTGCAAAAGCGATGTATTTTTGTTTCTTTCTCTTAATCTCTTCTGAATTCTATATTTTCTTCAAAATGTTGAACCTAATATGCTCTGGAACTCTTAATTTCATCATGAACTAGATTTATTTTCTAGGGTTTCAATTGGATCTCTAAATGTAGTTTAAATTATATTTATCTCTTTGATTTAGATTATTTAATAATGGAATTTTTTATTCTATCTTGTATTTAATGATTTTTAGATACTTGATCACCATTTAGATTAATTAGGTAACTTTTACGAATTTGAAAAAGGAATTTCAGGTTTAGTCATAGATAGAATAACATAACATATGATTATTGATTGTTATGATTGAGTTCATGTAAGATAAAAATATATTTACTTGACATATACAACCAATCAAAAGAACCTAGGCTTAATGAATCTTTTCTTAATTTAACTCACATAGGAATATAGTGAGTTAATTAAAATGACTCAACCATCATAAGAGGCTTGTAGGTAATTCAGGATTCTTGGTTAGCAATTCTTGTTGAATAATTGATTCAAATAGGGGAATTAGTAATTTAGGTGAAATGTAGAGTGAAAATTAAAACCATATATTAATCTTTATATGTGAATTCGCAAATTATGTTGCTTAAACTCTTGTTATATTTTATTTTTCTTTATTTTTATTTTTATTTAAATTATGCATCTTTTTAATTAGTCATTTAGATAAATTGAGAATTGATATAGGTTAGTACTTAACAAAAATATAATAAAAAATTCTTATAAGAACGATACTCTATTTATCATTATATTATTTGTTTGCGATAACTTGCACTTGTTTTCAAAATTCACAACATTTTGGCTTGGCCTTCTTAAGGAAGACTTGCTTCTTGCCTAGTTATGCCATTTCAAGGATTTTTTTTCCCATTTTTGCTTACAACCTCTTATAAGTCTAAACTGCAAGGTCTATTGTACCTGCCAACCTTGGAAATGGTACTCATACTAGCCAAGCCAATATGTTGCATGGGTTGCAATCGAATTGGTCATAGGCCTAGGAGTTTACAAGATAATTCTCCTCTTGATGGAAAAGAGTGGGATTGGTCCAATCCTGATTGACTTTCTTTCAATCTTACCCTTGACACATTGATGATAGGTAAATATTACTAGTGTGTGTTTGACCACAACCTACCAAATAGTATATGGTATATAGCTTTAATGTTCATCACATAAATTAAAGTAAGAGCGTGCAGTGGCCATACTTTTAGATCTACTTGTACGATATTTTCAGAGTATTTGACCATATTGTTAAAGCCAAATACTCGAATCTTTCTCCCTATATACGACTTTAGGGAATTTTAGCAGGTCGTAGTACAACTACGGGTATGATATTGGCTGAAGTTCTAGTGTTAAGTAAAGCCCACCTAAAGGGCACGTCATTGAATTTTAGCCTCTAAGTACAAAGGGCTCATATTGTTTGAATATTGTGCCTCCATATCTTTGTTAATGAAGACTATGGCATTAGTGGTTTCGGTGATGTAGCAGTAAAGCCCATGTTATGCTGAGATTTCAAGGAATGCTTTAATGACAGCCTCTTGTGCCTTGGGTCTATACCTTAGTTGATCGAATAAGGACCTCTACAATTTCACTACACGATCTTGTAGTATCTCTTCTAGCTTCTTAGGCTATTCTTTTTGAATGATTACGACTACTTCTATAATATTTCCTCCTACAAAATTGATGCCTTCAATATATTCTAACAGGTTGACAACAATTGCTTTTCTCCCCTATGTTGAGTAGGTTTAAGTCTATAACTTAAGTTTATTAAGGACCTCTAGAGTTTCATCTTTGATCTTGCTACTGACTAGCCTCTAGATCTGCTTACAGTGCATGGGAGGGTGATTAAATGTCTGATGCAATGGCAAAAATTAGGACGTTTCTTGTCTTTCTCAATTAAGCTATTTCTTAGAGGATAAGGCCATATGTACCAATCTCATATCCATTGTTTTATGAGGGTATTCAAATTTTCCTCAATGAATGGCATGGGTTATTACTACAATTGTTCCTTAGGAGGTTGTCTATGGCTTGACTCAATTTTTCACCGAAAGAGTCTATAGCTTTGTCTTATTTTTCTCATTAGGTCTTTACTTCTACCAGCAAAGGCTTTGACTAACAAAATTATTCGCACATTTTCAAGGTGGGTTCTATACTTGCTTAAAATGTTATTAATATAAATCTATACAAACCCACATGTCTTACCTTATTATACATATCTAGTTATGTGTATGAGCTTGGACTTGGGCCTTTATAAAATTTTCGTATAACAACAAATGGTTACACAAATAGTGATTAAGCTATTAAGATGAAATAAACAAAAAACATATGTATTTTTTTTTTGTCTTGGCTTCAAAGCAATTGCTTAGTCTTCTAAGAAGTAAAAGACGGTAGCATTATCTTTTACAAAAGTGTAGTACATAGCAATAAATGAAGCAACATGTGAAGCTATATGATTGGGAAGAATTCTTGTAGGTTTGTAGTAAGAGATTAAAAAATCCTTCACAATTAATGTGTTTGATATAAATTAAGTAACTAAACTTTTAAAAAAATATGTTTAGATTTTTAGGCATTAAATTATGGATTTGTAGGAAAAGGAAGTCTTGTAATCAAAGCTAAAGGCTTGGGTGACATTGTTGAGATTGGGGTATTGCGCAACAGTATGTATTAAGTAGTCCATCAAATAGTTAAAATTAATGATGGCAATCTTCATATGCTAGTAATCTTTATAGTTTAGCTTAAGATGTCAATGTGCTCATATAGAGCATATATTATCATTGATTAAACCTTAAATTCATCTATAAATGAGCAATAATAATAATAAATAATGAAGCATAAAAGAAAAACACATAGAATTTACAGTGGTTCACCCTTAATCTAGGGCTACATCCAATATCAATACAATTTTTCACTATAATGAGAAACAATTACAAGATACAATACTTTCCTTTGTGCCACCTTTTATATAAGCACAGAGGCAACCTCTTAGAGTCTTAATATAGTAACCTTTTACTAGTATGAAGCAGACCAAAACAGTTTTCTTTCACTAGTAGGAACAAAATAGATGGGCATATTTTATACTTATATTTTCGCTTCCTTAAGCTTAACAGTTGTTTATTTTAAGCATAAGTATTTGACTTTTTATGTGTTTAATTGTTATTTTATAGGCTTCAAGTCAAAGTGAATTGGAATGGAAATCAAAAGAAAAAGAGACGAAATTATAAAGATGAGATTAAAAGCTCAGCACCACAGCCCTAAAAGTCAAGGCCACAATGTTGGAATGGCAAAATGTAAGCTTATAGTCAGAAACTCAAAGCCACAATGCTAAGATTTAGTGCTCAAGTGCCAAGAGCAGCAGAAAATGAGCACCATAACACTTTAAGCCAAGGCTATAGTGGTAAGACAATTATAGAGCCAGCATTGCAGTATTATGAAGCAAGGGCGTAGTGTGGACATGGGATTTAGAAAGCCTTTTCTGAGTTGGAATTAGATTATTGCTCTAATTTGAAGACGAAAGCCTATTAATAAAAGATAAAAAGTCAATTTCGAGAAGATAAGAAAGAGTAATAAAGAGAAAAACTTTTTGAAAGTTTAGAGCAAACCTTTGGAGAAAAAAAAAGGTCAAGAATTCAAGAGAAAATAAGATTAAAGACTACAGAATTTAGAGCATCATAGTTTTATTTACGCACTTTTCATCTTTCTCATTTTCTATGATTTATATGATGTTGAAACTAATGTGCTCTAAAACTCTCTATTTCATCTGAGCTAATTTTCTTTTCTAGGATTACAATTTGAACTCAATATGTAACTTGAATTATTTATTTTCCCTTAGTTTATAAAACTAATATTGAATTGTTCATTCTATTACTAATTAGATTGATTAGAGAAATCTTAATGAACTTGGAAAATGAATTTTTGTATTTGGTCTTAAATAGATTAATATATAATCACTACATAAAAGCTTAGAGATTTATGTAAGATAGGAATACACTTACATAGCATATATTATTAGGGTTGGTGCTTACGTGCCATCCTTGAATGTATATATACTTGTGAATTTATACAAGTGTACATTCTCATTAAATCGCTAATACCTATTAATATGGTACTATGCAATGTAACATTACAGACATTGTACGATCTGAAGGAGTTCAGATCAAATTTAAAGGAGTTTAGATAAGGGCTCATAGTTAGCAACGCTGAGAGATATAAATGCTAAATATTAGCACAGCTAAGTGTTAGCTGGTTATAAAACTCAGTGAAGATCTAAGAGTTGGAGCCTTATCTGTAATAGGACATAGACCTGGGAATATACTAGTAACTGCATAGTTGCAAGAGTTGCAATCAGGTGCCAAGAAAAGCTAGTTGCGCAAGTATGTTCTCAAATAATTATCTCTGGTCTATTTCTACCGATGCGGGTCTATCGGTGGATAGTTCTAATATAGATCAACATATGTCGTACCTATAGGGTATAGATGGTTGTTCCTAGTCGACCGTGAGCTTCGAGCTCGTATTGACATATATGCATCCAGATAGGATTTGATATATGACAGACTCACAAGGGCCTCTGATAGATACCCTATGTAAGCCGTCAATTGAGGGTTCTCTCGAGTTGAGTAATATACATGGTCCTTTGACCTGAGTGCCATAGTGGGCTTGTAATTGATCCACCATACTTTAGTTCCACGCATGTCATACACCTTTCATGGTGTGACCGCTGGGTGTCGCTGGGTATGGTCAGATGCTTATGGAGTCTGGTGTGTATATATATAGGATCCGTCAGCTCGTATAAGGAGTTTGATATCTAGATACTTCAAGACTGTATCTCAGAAAGTCTTGTGGCCAAAAGAATTAATCTCGAGAAAGAGTTTTCGATAAGGTGAAATAATATGGCAAAAGAGTTTGCACATATTGTTCAATGAGATACAAGTCTGGAGATAAGATATGGGTGAACACATGGGGATTTGATGGTGATAATCTATATCCTCAGGACATCTAGGATATCATGACAGAAGGACTATACATATGCGTTGTAACCTCAGCTTGCATGGTTCAACGCGTTGATTTGTATATCCGTGACGTGTGCGTGGGGCATTGCTCACGGACTCATAGAATAGTTCCATTTGACAAATCGGACGTGGACTTAGAGAGTCCCGCAATATAAAGTGTACTTGTTGTGCATTGGGGCAATGTGCCGAATTAAATTGTTTAATCCAACAATATTCAACAATACCATGAAAATGTGTATTTGTATGTATTTAAGTGTTAAATACAATAATTAGTCAATAATTGTTATTTACTAATTGTATAATGACACGTGGTGCATTGTGGACCTTCGATTGAGTTTACCCAAATGTGGGATTTGATATAACCTACTAAGGGTATACTTGGTAACTATTCATAAGGGGTAAAATGATCATTTCAAATATTAATTATTTAATTATTAAATAATCAATAATATCTCATTATAATATTATATTATATATTATTTTATTATATAATATTATTATATTAAATAATGCCTTTTAGATGGTATCTATTTTATATATTTTATTATTATTTAATATAATATTATTACTTTTTCATAAAAGTGGTTTATTTAATATTATAATATATAATATTTTTATTATATTAATGTGAGATATAAATATTTGAAACTGTGTGTGAATTAAGTGTGTGTGTTTTTGGTGTTGACGGGAGATGGAGAAAATGAAAAAGGAAATGAAATGTTTCATTTCTATGGTGCCGCCGAGAAGAAGAAATAAAGAAGAAGAAAAAAATGAGAAAAATGAAATTATTTTATTTTTCTTCATGGTACTAAAAGAAGTAATTATGAATTGCTTCAATCTCCATTTTTTATCCTTTTAGAGAAAAGGAAAAATACACACCATCGGTCATTTTATGGGTTTAAGAGTTAAACCCAGTGCTGGATATTGGGCTGCTATTCTAGCTCACCAAGCCCATCGAGCTGGTGATTAGAACTACCCAGGAGTTGGTCTCCATGCGGACTCCGAGGATATACGTGTATAACATTACACGTTAAGGTGAGTTCTCAATACTACTAATATATTAATGTAATTAATATATTTTATTTATTGTGTTTATTGCATGTTTAAATGCTTCCGCCTCGTTGAATGTATATATGATATGTATTTTAGGCAATAAACACAATTATATATGCATACACCTACGTGTATAAGATCCCCAACAAGAATGGTATCAGAGCCATTTAGGGCATATTTAGGTGTTGTTTGAGTGAATGGATGCATAAGACCCAGTATCAATGGAGCATTTCAAGTATTGAAACGGGTATGCCAAATGAAGAGCACTGGGTGTTGCAGCGCTAGGGGGTTGACGCCGCAACATTGGGGGTTCGACCTCCCAGCGTTGAAGGTCTAGTGCAGCAACGCTGAGAGTTCTTTTTTCTCAGCACTGAGTCACTGGCGAGCCAGAGTTGGGGCGTTAAGGTTCTAGAATTTACGCCCCAGCGGTAAAGGTTGGATGCCACAGCCTTGAGGGGTTCGACCTCCTAATGCTGCAACGAGGTGAGTTGGCACCATAGCGCTGGGGGTTTGACCTCTCAGCATTGCAGCAATGTAATCTGGCATCGCGGCAGTGTACTATTCACTTGAATAGTAGCACATAAACAATACAGTTTTTACTGTTCATAGCTACAATAATTTTGAATAGTATTTCAAAATTAATTTTGCATGTGTAGGTTTATGAGATGTAGTGATAAAAGTTATCAATCTACATTATAAATAAGAGTTTATGAGATGCAATGATAAAGAGTGTTGTCAATACAGTGTTAGACGAGTCACGTCGGCCTTTTTCCAATATTGCTACAACATGAAGGACTTGGTCGATTGGGCTTGGATGATACCGGTTAAACATGAGATGAGATAAATATATGCGAAAGTATTGTCCAATATTGCAATAGCATAAAGGTAGTATCGGTAGCATATATTTGATCATTGACAAGTTATTCTGAAATACACTTATCTAATATGATTACAGTGTGAGGATAAGGTGTATTCATGATCAAGTGGTAAGAGTTGCATGAGATGAAATTAACAAAATATTGTCTACCTGTAGGGTTTACAAAGGCCAATATTGCTACAGTGTAAGGCCCGAGTAAATTTCAATGGGATATACTTCCCGCTATATAGTTTAAAAGAGTTTAAACTATCGTCTTCTCGTTCAAGAGATTACTAGGATTATATAAAGCAGTGGGAGGGCATTTTAAATTGAAAATGTATAATTAGTATACATATGATTTAAAATATTTTATTTGGCGATTTAATGACCGTTCCGCTTACATTTCTCGTTAGTTTGGTCTGTCAAGTATAATGGCCACTACAAACCAGTTGTTGTGTATAGTTGATGCAGTCCAACTCAATAGTATTAGGAATTATTCTGACTGACAGATGAATCTCAAAAATATTTTGGATTCAGAAAATCTTGGATTTAATGTTGATCAGAATTTACCGTAAGGTATTTCTGATAACACCTCTCTAGAGGATATGAATAGAGGGAGTATGGGCCTCTTTGTTCAGAGTGCTTCATCTTTTACTTCAAGTATATATGTGTGAGAAGAAGAAGATGAGGCAGGTATCTAGGATAAATCTTCAGAGGCAACATTTATCCAAAGATAAACAAAAGAGCAATGTAGATGAAAAGTGTTTCCACTACAGTAAGGTTAGATTGGGTATTAGAAATCCCAATTACCTTAGAAACCTTATAATTATCAGAAAGACTCCCACAGGTTTTATGTTTGACAAATATAGACATTTCTATGACATATGATGCCAGTTCAAGCTGGGTATGAGATATCGCATGTCCCTTTCATATATGCAATATGTTGCAGGAATTGAGAGAAACTAGAATGCAACAACTTGAAGAAGTAAAGTTAAGAGTAGAAAATGGTGATTTCTTGCAGGTCCAAATTATTGGGCAGCTTGACTTACTTCTTGTATACAATACAATAGTTGTATTGCATAATTAGTATAATATCCAAAATATCATTTGACATATTATGTCCCTTCCTAGTACTTGACAGTGAAGGATATCATATGAATATTAGGAATTGTTTCTTATATTCATGTTATGTGAATGACGTTTTTATTAGCTGAATGTCAGTTAATAAAAAGATATTATATATAATTAGAAATATCAGTAGATCAGAATCCTTAAATGATACGGAGCTGTGGTATATAAGATTAGGCCATATAGGCGTGAGATGTTTATTCGTTTGGTTAAGGATGATTGGATTCCTAATTTAACCATAAAGACTTAACCAGTTTATGAATAATGTATTCACGAAGATGATCAAACATACCAGAATGTACATCACATCCCTTTGATTAGATCAAGGAAGTGAGTACATTAACAGCAAGTTTTTCATTTATTTAAGGAAGAATGAGATTCTCACTCATTATAATCCTCCGGGTACTCCACAACATAATGATGTTTTAGAACGGAGGAATCGAACTTTATTAGATATGGTCTGATCGATGATGAGTGTTACCAATCTATATCTGTAAGATATATGCTCCAAATACAGCTGCTTATTAAGTAGAGTTTCATCAGAAGCTGTGCTTTCCATTCCGTATGTAATACAAAAAGGAAGGAAGCCACATCTTAAATATGTTAAGACTTGGGGTTGTCCTGCAGCTTACGTAAAAGTTACGCGGTAGGATATCTTATTTTGTAATAGTTACTCAACAGGATAAACCAACAACCAAGAGGTATAAGTAAAGGTTTATTGTGTATCCTGTTGAATACAATAGGATATTAGTTCTATGATTCAGAGAAGCGAAGTGTGTTTGTTTCTCGATTTACCACTATTCTAAAAAAAGAGTTTTTTATGGATCGTAGGAATCATAAAAGGATTTAACTTAGTGAAGTCAATATAAGAAATCAATGAACCAAAGATAGGAACTCAGGCTTAATTAAGTAGTGACCTTTTAATACACTTCCTTGTGGGTCGAAAAGGATTTCTAGGTCACCTTTTAAGTATGTTTGATGCTTGAAAGGTGAACTTGGAGTTTTCTTGGTAGAAGAAAATAATCCTTTGACCTATAGGAAGACAATGTAAGACATCAATTCGGGAAGCAGCGAGAAGCCATGAAAACAAAATTGACTCTATGCATCAGAATCAAGTCTAGGACTTGGTTTAGCTACCCGTGGAAATTGTTTCCATTGGTTGTAAAAGGTTTACAAAGAAGTAGTGAGAGGCAGATGGAAGGTAAAGACCTTCTAAGTTTTATATTGGTTCTAGAAAGGTAATCCTCAATAATCTGGGATCAACTATGAGGAAACCTTTGGACCAGTTTTGATGCTAAAGTTAATTAGAATGTTAATTGCTCTTGCAGTATATTATGACTTTAAAGTTTGACAGATTGATGTAAAAATGGCATTCCTGAATGGATACCTCGAGTAAGAGATATTCATAGAACAGCTTAAAGGTATTATGTCCAGCCAGACTTCTGGTCTAGTGTGCAGGCTGAAAAAGTCCATTTATGGGCTTAAACAAGCCTCCTGAAGCTGGAATCATTATTTTTGATGAGATAATCAGATTGTTTGGTTTCATCAAAAATGAGGAGAAAACTTATGTGCAAGAAAGGTCAGTGGGAGTATGATAGTCTTCTTGATGCTTTTTGTTGATGACATACTGGTCATTAGGAATAATATTAGTATATTTTAATCGGTCAGAAATAATTCGTAAGAATTTCTCCATGAAGGATTTGAGAGAGACTTCCTTTATACTAAGTATAAAGCTTTATATAGATAGACTTAAGAAGTTGATAGGACTCTCCTAAATCAATTCACACCAATATCGTCTTAAAAGGTACGATTTTGTTAACTATGAGTTAGTTAACGAATCTTTTGGACTTGGTGTTCATCTTTCGAGAAGCGTATCTCTTCAAGTGAAAGATGAGAGAGTTAAAGTATCTAACACACTAGATATACCAGCTTTTTAGAGATTGATGTATGTTATGACGTGTTTGAAAACTGACATCAGTTTGGCTGTAAGAGTTATAAGCTGGTTTCAGTCTGATTCAAGTGACTGCCATTTGATGGTGGTCAAACATATCCTGAGGTACTTTGAGGGTAAGAAGGATAAGTTTCTAAAATATGGAGAAAAAAATGACTTAAATGTGAGAAGATACACGGAGTCAGACTTATAGTTTGACCTAGATGATAGAGAGTCTACATCTGGAAATGTGCTCATTCTCATTGGTAATAGGTGAGTTAGAATAGCACCAAACTGAAATTTTATTGCTGATTTATTTAGGGCGCAGTGAAAAAGGTAGTGTGGATTCGTACATTTATTGCTGGGCTTGGAAGAGTTCAAAGATAGATGAATCTTATCTCATAATTTTGATACAAAACTAAGTCGTTGTACAGGCAGAGATGCCAAAAAGACACTAGTACTCTAATCATGTTGAGAGGAGTCTCACATGACTAAATGGACCTTGGCTTAGGGAGATGTGATTATTTGTAAAAGTATTCTATAAATAATTTATCTGACCCACTTTCTAATGCCATGACTCCTAAAGTGTTTATTAAACATGTGGAGTTGATGTGTATGAAATACCATCATGAATAGTACTAGAGCAAGTGGGAGATTGTTAGAGTTGGTGCTTACGTGCCATTATTGAATGTACATATACTTGTGTATTTATACAAGTGTACATTCTCATTAAATCGCTAATACCCATTAATATGGTATTATATAATGCAATGTTATAGATATTATACGATCTGAATGAGTTCAGATCTGATCTAAAGGAGTTTAGATAAAGGCTCACAGTTAGCCATGCTGAGAGATATAAATATTAAAGTTAGCACAGCTAAGTGTTAGCTAGTTATAAAACTTAGCAAAGATCCAAGAGTTGGAGCCTTGTCTGTAATGAGACATAGACTTGAGACTATACTAGTAACTGTATAGTTGCAAGAGTTGCAATTGGGTGCCAAGAAAAACTAGTTGCGCAAGTATGTTCTTAAGTAATTGTCTATGATCTATTTCTGCCGATGCGGGTCTGTCAGTGGATACTTCTAATATAGATCAGCATATGTCGTACCTATAAGGTATAGATGGTTGTTCCTACTCGACCGTGAGCTTAGAGCTCGTATTGACATATAGGTATCCAGTTAGGATTGGATATAGGACAGATTCATAATGGCCTCTAATAGATACCCTATGTAAGCCGTCAATGAAGGGCCCTCTCGAGTTGAGTAGTATACGTGGTCCTTTGACTTGAGTGCCACGGTGGGCTTGTAAGTGATCTACCATACTTTGGTTCCACGCATGTCACATACCTTTCATGGTGTGATCACTGGGTGTCGTTGGGTATGGTCCGATGCTTATGGACTCTAGTGTGTACATATATGAGATCCGTCAGCTAGTATAGGGAGTTTGATATCAAGATGCATCGATATTGTATCTCAAAAAGTCTCGTGGCCACAAGCATTAATCCCGGGAAAGAGTTCTGTCAAGGTAGAACAATATGGCAAAATAGATTGTGCATATTATTCAGTGATATATAAGTCTGGAGATAAGACATGGATGAGCACTAGGGGATTTGATGGTGATAATTTATATCCCTGCACATCCAGGATATCATGATGGAATGACTATACATATGTGTTGTAATCTCAACTTGTATGGTTCAACGCACTGATTTGTATATCCGTGACATGTACGTGGGGCATTGCTCACGGACTTATGGAATAGTTCCATTTGATGAATCGAGCGTAGGACCTAGAGAGTCCCGTGATATGGAGTGTACTCGTTATGCACTGAGGCAGCATGCCGAATTAAAGTATTTAATCCAGCAATATTCAACAATACCACAAAAATGTGTGTGTGTCTGTATTTAAGTGTTAAATACAATAATTAGTCAATATTTGTTATTTACTAATTGCATAATGACACATGGTGCATTGTGGACCATCGGTTGATTTTACTTAAGTGCGGGATTGGTAAGACCTATTAAAGGGTAAACTTGATAACTATTTATGAGGGATAAAATGATCATTTCACATATTGATTATTTAATTGTTAAATAATTAAAATATCTCATTATTTTATTATATTATATATTATTATATAATATTTTTTATATAATATTATTTTATTTTGGGTGCCAAATAGTTGGCACCCATTTATGTTATTATTATATAATATATTATATATTATTATTTTATTATATATATATATATAAAAGATGTGTGTGAAATTTAGCAAGTGCAAGTTTGTGTATTTGTGACGGGAGAGAGATGCGAGAATGAAAATAAATTGTTTCATTTTCATTCATAGCGCGGGAAAAAGAAGAAGAAAAATAAATAAATTTTTTTTATTTTTTCTTATGGTGCCAAGAGAAGTAATTGTGAATTGCTTTAATCTCTATTTTTTATTATTTTAGAAAAATAAAAACACACACCCCGTCATTTTTGGGATTAAGAGTTAATCCTGTGCTGGCAATAGGGCTGTTGTTCTAGCTCACCAAGCTCATTGAGTTGGTGACTAGAACTGCCCATAAGTTGGTCTCCATACGAACTCCGAAGAAATACGTGTATAACGTTACACGTTGAGGTGAGTTTTCTACCCTATTAATATATTAATGTGATTAATATATTTATTTATTGTGTTTATTGTTTAATTTAAACGCTTCCGCTGCGTATAATATATATGTGATATATATTTTAGGTAATAGACACAATTGCATATGCATACACCCACGTGTATTAGATCCCCAACAACTATTTCTATGCTTCTTATTTAATTAACCCAATAAAGTTTGTACCATATCATCTTTTTACTAGCTTCTATCATCGCAACATATTCTGATTTCCATAGTTGAAAGGGTGACAATCTTTTGTAACTTCTAAACCCAACTAATTGTTGTACCACCCAATATAAAAACATTAATAGTACTCTTTTTATCATCTACATCACTGGCCATGTCAGTATCAACATAATCTTGTAGACCTAAATTTGTTTTTTTGAAACAAAAGGTTGAGTTTATAGATTCTTTTAAATACTTGAAAATCTACTTTAAATCTTCTCAATGCTGCTTTCCTAAAATACTCATATATCTATTTACAACTCTTATTATATATGTTATAGTTGGTCTTATGTTTACCATGGCACACATAAAATTGCCAATAGTAGAAGCATAAGGTATCTTGGCCACGTCTGCTCACTTATGCTCTATTGATGGTGACTAATTCTTGGATAGTTTAAAGTAAGTAGCCAAAAGAGTGTTCACATGCTTTATATTCGCGAAACTAACACACGCGAATATAACCCGTAAATGCACGGGTCGTGAGTAAGTAATAAAGTAATAAGTATGAGTATCATTCTCACGAGGATTAATCTTTTAAAATTAATGCTAAATACTACGGTGCTAACAACCTAATTTTATCGAGGCTAATCTTAACACTAAATTGATTAATAAAATTAAAAATGCTTAAACTAATAAATTAATAATTTATGAAGGTGAGAAATCTATGGTAAATGTTCCTAGGGTCTTTGATTTCACTCTACATTTTTCATATTCTCTATGTTTTAGCGATTAACAACTACTCTTATGAATTCTTTAATCAATAGAATCAATATTAATCTCATTACCTCTCCAAAGTATCAAATGAGATCTTATACATAAATATTCAATTTGATATCTCTATTTAACTTGTCTATCTATACATACATTACACAACCCTTTAATTGATTACCTAAGTTTTATTAGTCTCCAAATTTAATAAAAGTTAAGGTCATACTTTTGAAGTCTAATAAATGGGTTAATCTTTCCTAAGCATACCACCCACAAGTCTAAATCATCTAGTCAATTTTTCAATTAAACTAAAAGTATTAAATCTAGAAAAACATAAATGAATAACACAAGAAATAGTCATTAATCAACTAAAAAATTCCAAATATAGTATATGGTAGAGCTATATTTAGCCTTTAGAATAAGAAATTTAGCCAACTATAGTTAAGTACAAAATCATAATAATCTAAAAGTTTACAAGAGTAATCACGTTTAAAGCAATACAAACTATAAATATAAACTCTAAAGTAAGGTAAATAAGAAAGAGAATAGAGAAAACTAGTTGTAAATGTTTTTTTGGGCCTTCAATCTTCAAGAGTCTTTAAGAATCAAAGCTTCAATGTGCTATCTCTCACTAAAACTCCCTTGTTTCTCTCTCTAATTTTCTGTTGTCTCTTCCTTGACAAGTGACTTCAAAGTTGAATTTAGGTGTTAGCAGTACCTAGGTACCAAGCATTCTATCAAGGGAGCTCGATTTGGTGCCTAGGCACCAAGACCTAGATTTTTTAGCCCCTAGGTGCGGCCACTATAGTATACTTGATATTTTTGTCTTGTTTTCTTTAGATTTTCATCCTAAATAACTCTTTAACTTTAAACCTACAAAATAACATTAACACACATAAAAGCCTTCTATTCATGTTCAAAATAAGCAAATACCAAGTTATGAGAGATACAATATGATGTATAAAATGCGCTTATCACTTTACTTTGTCTATATTAAACATGTTGAGCACCTTTTCATATACTCTTTCTGTGATAGCTCTAAAATCCCATTCACCCTGTCTCTAATAATCCATTGCCCAAAGATTTGTTTTGTAGCTTCTAAGTCTTTCATTTCAAATTCCTTTAACAACTTCCTCTTTAACTTATTGATTTTTTCTATGTAAACCCCTACAAAAAGTATGTCATCTTCAGACAATAGTAGAATAATGAAGGAGTTGTCAAACTTCTTTATACAACAACAATGATCAGTTTGGAAACTCAAAAAAGCCATTATTATGCATAATCTCATTGCACTTCTTTTACCACTATCTTGGAACTTATTTTAGATCATACAAGCTCTTCTAAAGCTTGCATACCATACTTTCTTTCCACTTTATTTAAAGGCATTGTGGTTGTTGTTTATAAATTGCTTCTTGCAAGTCAACATGAAGAAAGTTTATTTTTACATTTAACTACTCTAAATATAAGTTTTCTTTTGCCACTAATCTAAGTATAGTTGTAACTGTAGTCATCTTTAACATTGGAGAGAATATCTTGGTGTAGTCAATGCCTCTCTTCTATTAAATTTTTACCACCAATCTTGCTTTATATATCTTGCTACCGTCATGTTCTTCTTTGATAGTTCTTATGTAATACCTTTATTCTTTTAGGTACCTTTGTCATCTATCATGTCAAATCAGATAACAATGAATCCATCTTACCTTTCATGCCTAACTTCTACTTGGTTGAATCATCAACTTAAATCACTTTTTAGATCACCTCAATCAATCAATAAGATGTAACATAGCAAAGAGGAATATCTCTATAATGGTCTGATAGTCTAGGTGGATCTCCTGGGTTGAAATACGGGGATTTATGGCTCCTCTTCTAGAATGATATTTTCTTGATCTTCGTTGTTTTGTAACTCATTTATTGGGAAGTCTTCTAATTAAACAACTTCTAGTTGTTTGACTTTAGGATATGTTATTGTGTTTTTTTAGGGAACATGATATCTTTGTCCTTGGAATTTGGCCATTTATCCAATTTTATCCCTCTTGTTTCAAATTATCCAGATTTGCCCCTCTCCATTAATCAGTTATCATTTAAGATGACAGAAGAATGGTGAAATAGTAACTCAATAGGAAGATTGATATGCAGATTGACACACAAGATGTCCTCATGACCACATGTCAAATAATATTTGATTATTAATAAAAGACGAATTTAAAAAGACACCTAGTACAATATAATAGGTTTAATAATTTAATATTTATTTTTATAATTTTTGTATTAATATTATAATAAAACAAAAAAAATATTAATAATAAAAAAATATATTCACCATGTCACATAATTTATTCTCTCTCTTCCACTTCTCTTGTTTTCCATCACCATTTACAAACTCACTTCTTCCTTCTAACTTCTAAAACATTTATTAGGTGAATATTGAAATTGGAAAAGATATTAATGAACAAAGAAAGAAAAAAAATGAAAAATCTTAAATTAACAACCTAGAAATGCATAGTGAAACCTTTATTAACAACCCAAAAATGCATCCATCTTAAACTATCACACAAAAATGCACAAAGAAAAAAGAAAAAAGGAAAATCTTCTCAGCTCTTCGATTTTGAATGTTTCATGAGCAGATTATCAAAGAATAAAAAGACAACATAAAAAAGAGATCTAATCTTTTAAATAAATTGGCCCCTAATGAAGTTTCTTCGCTTGCGTTTATTGATTTACAGTATTCATACATTCCCACAAAGGAACTAATGATTTTTTTTTGTATTTAGTTTGTTTGATATTGATTACATGACTACTTAATACATTTGAAGAGAAATCAATTGCCAGTGATTAGTTTATGATATAGTAGAAAAAAATTAGGAAAGGAAATGGGTATTTAATATTTGTGCGTGGACACAAAACATGGTATTTGATTAGTTTTCTACTAATTTTATATTTACATAAGGCATTTATGATGGATAATTAATTTAAGAAAAGAAGTGGATATTTAATTATGAAATGGGTATTTGATTAAAGCAAATAAATAGATTTTTAATTATGAAATAGGTATTTAATTTTGACATTGGTGAGTGTTTTGTAACTAAGAAAGTGAAAAAAAAATAAAGTGGAGAAAAGTGAGTGGTGATAGAAGAATTGAGAAGAGAGAATATATTATTTGGTAACTAAGAAAGTGGAGGAAAATAAAGTGGAAGAAAGTAAGTAGCGATAAAAGAGTTGAAGAGAGAGAATATAATTTTTATTATTAATATTTTATATTTTTTATTGATATAAATATAATATACAAAATAAAATATATATATTAAAATTTGGGCCTATCCGAGATTGCCATGTGTAATTTTTATCAATGGCTAATTATTAATTGACATGTGGACATAACAAATATGGTCAAATGATAAATAATTATCACATGAATTTTAGTAAGGACAAAAATATCATTGTATAGAAAAATAAACTTTTTCGTCATATTAAATGGCAACTGATTAATGGAGAGGGACAAATCTGAATAATTTAAAACAAGAACAAAATTAGGTAAATTGCCAAATTTTAAGGACAAAGATGTCATTTTCTCTTTTTTTTTACGCAGCTTGTCTTTATACATAAGTTGTTCATTGCAAACAACATTTTTACTTCCAATAACCTTCGAATTTTGGTCATCTAGGAATGATAACCAAGCCCAATACCACTATAGTCAATAAAAAAACATTTCTTAAACTTAGAATTAAATATATTTCTAACAACAGAATCATAAAAAATGTAAGAAACATAACTAAATACTTTATAAAAGAAAATTTTACCTTTTTACTATTTCAAACTTCTTCTTATACTCTGAAATTTAATGGTACTAAAGGTATTCTATTAATTAAATATACTGCAATGTTAATTGCATTAGCCTAGAATGTCTTTCGTAACCCTAAGTGCAATCTTATACTCTTAGGGGGCTTATTTAAAGTTCTATTCATCCTTTTAACTACATTATTCTATTAATGATTCTCTGGAATAGTCTTTTGCATCTTGTTTCCATTATCAACATAATATTTTTAAACCTAAGATCAATGTATTATCCCTTATTATCAGACCATGAGTATTTAACTTTTAAATTTGCCTTATTTTTAATCATGGATTTCCATTTTTTTTTTTTTGAAGATATTGAAGACATTAGATTTATATTTCAGAAAATAAACTCATACATTTTTGTTAGAGTCATCAATAAATGTCACTTAGTACTTTGAGCCTCCACTGGATGCTATAGAGCCAAGTTCTTATACATCAGTATGAATCGATTATAATTTTTTTTTTCGCTTAACAACTTTAGAGAAATTAGTCCTCTTTTGCTTTTCCAAAAATGAAACTTTCATAAAAGTTATGCTCAACAAACTTCAAATTTCGTAGCTTTTTCTTTGATAGAAGTACTTCCATCCATTTTTCACTCATGTGCCTAAGTTTATAGTGCCATAAATTTAATTTGACACTTACATTAATAATTACAATAATGTCCCTATAATTAGAAATAAAGCAAAGCCTTCCCATTTTATTTCCTCAATCAACAATCATAAATCCTTTTGACTTTCTATGTACCACTAGTAAAAGTCACATTATGCTTTAATTTCATAATGTACCACTAGTAAAAGTCATTATCAAGATGCCTATTGAAATCATATTAAAAATTTGGTATATGCATTACTTTCTAATTTTTCCACACAAATCTGTTTAACAACTTCAAATAAGTATCATCCATACCAATAATATCCAAAGGTTCTCTATTAGTTAGGTATACCTTTCTATAATTTTTACCAACGTAATTATCCATAATATTGCAATCTGCAGTAGTGTGAAAAGAAAAGTCCAAAACTAAGAGTTAAAAGGACTATCAATAGACAAAAGTAACAAATCTTGTTCTTCATTAGTTATAAAGTTGGCAACATTTTTATTCTCAACCTTTTTTAATAATTTACAATTCTTCTTTATATGACTAGTCTTACCATAATTCTAGCTTTCAACTTTACAACCAAATTTAGATTTGACCATTTCATTCTTTGATTTTGATATATTATTTCTTTGATTATACTTCATATCACTACCTTTGCTTTATTATCAATGTTTAGGGCAAAATTTGGTATTGATATCTCACTTACATCTAAGCTTTGAATTTTTTTTCAAATATAATTCAATCCACAACATCTTTCAATTAGAGTTTTTTAGTGCATGTGGAATTACTCACCCCTGCTCGTATATACTCCCAACTGTTTGGTAAAGAGACCGTAAGAATTAGGACTTGAATTCTATTTCCAAATTGATTTCAACTGCTATTAGTTGATCAACACAAATAATTTGTTACTAGAGAGCCTTCTACAATATTCAAATGATTCTTTTTTCATAATATATACCTTGTTTTGTAATTGGCTTTTTATACATATCAGATAGTACTTTCATCAAGGGATAAGGAATTTTTATCCCATGAATTTGACTTAATTCTCAATTTTATCTTACAAATTTTAAAAAATTCAATTTTTTCCTAGTCCGTTAGTGAGATTCTATTAAATCTAACTAAAAATATCTTGTAATTGTACATTGACAAATTTGCCTTCAGTTATTATGTTAATTAAAAATAGTGATGTGAATACATTATACAATGTACACGTGTTTGTTATTAATTTGCTATTAAAAATAAAAGACACGTGTCATGCTTTAATAGGTTTAAAATTTAATATTTATTAAAATTTTATTTTATAATTAAAAAATAATTAAAATAAATAAAACTAAATTACTAAAACCGACAACTGCCGTCGCCAACCACCACTAATTGCCAGATTCCGGTAACAAAAATAGACAAAATTTATGTCATTGGATTTCAGTTTTTTATATCTACAGAATAGTAGAATCATTTTTATCAAAAGAAAATAAAAATGTGGTAAAAAAATAGATCGAAAATAAGGGGAGGGTGGCAGCCACTGCACGTTACCGTAGAATGGTGGGGCGGTGGATCGTTGGACAGATCGGTGGCCGATCTGTCCAATAGTGGTGGCCACCGTCAACACCCCTCACTGTCGGTCGGGCATTGAACGAGGGTCGGTGGTGTGCACCACTCCACCGTTCGACGCGTGACCGTCAGCCCGTGGTGGTTGGCGATGGTCACCACCATTCGCCATCAAATGGGATGGCGGTGGGGCATGCACCGCCCCCACCATTAGATAGATCGGCCGTCGATCTGTCTAATTATAGGGGTGGTGGTGGTTCAACGACAAACGGCGATGGCCACCACCTCCCATAATATTTGTTTTTCATTTTTGGCACATCTACGGTACTCTGTTGATCAAAACAATTATACCATTGTGTAGATCACAAAATTTTAAGTCCAATGATGTCAATTTTGAGTCGAATTGTAATTAATCTCTGGCGACTGATCGACTATTGATGACGACGGTAACTGCTCTTTTTTTATTTATTTATTTTATTTTATTTATTATTTAAGTAAAAAATCAGTGGTTGACACGTGAATAAATTTGTGTAGAGTGACTATTTTATCCCTTCAGTGTTAAAATTAACAGAATCTTACTAACGGATTAAGACAAAATTGGATTTTTTGAAACTTGTGGAATAAAATTGAGAATTAAGTAAAACTCATGAGACAAAAATGTCCTTATCCCTTTCATCAATTCTACTATTTTTTTCTCCTTCACTATGTTATTAGCAACGTTCTTTGACAATAGTAACCACATAACATTTAAAACTTGCCTATTAAAAGTTTTCAATTGGCTTTTGACATGATTGTTGATTTTTCTTCTAAGAGAGATTCATGTAGTTTCTTACCATATAGATAATCTTCAATTTGCATTCTCCAAAACACAAAATCTGAACCATTAAACTTATCGATTCCATGCACATTTATAGTTCTAATTTTATCTTCGCTAGTCATTACTCTTCATGCAAACCTTAGGCTTTGATACTCGTTGTGCGAATTAAACTCTAATCTTCCTATAAACAAGAATAGTCAAAATAATAAAAGTGGAGCATAAAAAATACACATGCAATTTATAGTAGTTCACTCTTAATCTAGGCTATGTCCACTATTGCTACAGTTTTTCACTATGATGAGAAAGAATTAATATACAATATTTGCCTTCACATCATCATTTCTACCGGCACAAGTGCACTCTTTTATAGTCTTATTCTAATAGAAAATAGATTAAGATACTATCTTTTTATTAATAGGAAACAGACTATGACTAATATAAGTAGGACGAT
Source organism: Ailanthus altissimus (assembly GCA_946807835.1). Classification (NCBI taxonomy): domain Eukaryota; kingdom Viridiplantae; phylum Streptophyta; class Magnoliopsida; order Sapindales; family Simaroubaceae; genus Ailanthus; species Ailanthus altissimus. The sequence goes on along the minus strand of OX327696.1, from coordinate 19,259,355 downwards.
TAATTAGGCTCAATATATCTAACACATATGACATGTGCATTGTAATAATGGTGCATTATCTTTTCTTATAACACGAACCTTTTTGAAACTTGTGCAACCTTAGTTGCTTTTAGTAATAAGCAGCTTGCAAACATAACCACAAAGAAAGAAACGAAGCATCCATACCAAGTGTTTGAGAAAAATATTCTCTTATATAATTGAAAAAATTACAAAGTTAAGATGGTTTGACATAACTAAAGATCTCTTTTATTTATAGTAATAACCTTATATAATCAATGATTATGATTTACACAAATATTTAATGATCTGACGATATACAATGAAAATGAAAAATATGTTAAGAATATTTTAAAATACCACTAAATATTTCAAAGAATTTCCAAAATCTTTCCAACTTGTCCACCAAATAATTGGCTTGGCCTATTTATTTATCTTTATATTAAAGGGTCTTTTAAAAACTCCAATTCATATAACGCTCCATTAGTTTAAATAGTCTCTAAGAGACGAGTCACGAATCAAGAGTTCAATGAATTTTCTCGGGCGTGACACATAGATACTCTCGTAGTTAGCAATAAAGACATGACTGAAAATTGAAAGGCAGTGCCAGTCTTACATAATGCAAATTGTTTTTGTTCATCTTCAAGCGCAAGACAGGCAAAGGGTGATTGTTTCATTGTAGAAGTTTGAGAAGGATACACAGCAGCAGCTTGGGTTCTTTAAAGCCAGAAACTGTGGATAAGTATATGTCAGATTCCATGTCATTTTACGCGATGACAATAACATACGTAAACTCGGAAAATTTATTCATAAGAAATTTGTATAAACTTTTTCATACCGTTAATTTCTACTTACAAGAAATTTACCTCGTGTTAGAGAGAAATAGTACTTTAACCCGACGCAAAAGGAATTTCTGGCTATGTCGTGACCTACAGCACAAAATGTACAACCATCATGGCCGATGATCATATTTATAAAATATATAGTATGGGTCATCTTCAAGTGTTTGTCGCTGGAAAATGCTTATAGCCTTTCTAGGATTCTCAACTTAAAAAAAGGTCCAAAAGAAAGGGGTTCATAATGTCCCTTGGTTTTGTCTTCAACAAGATATTAGGCAGCTGTAATGGTATTTAATGAGAATATTTTGCGAATTCCTCGAGCTACATCTGTAGCATCTCTATTTGTAGATCCTGACCACAAAATTCAATAGGCTCTTCTTCTTCACTTCAGACTGCTGAACAATGGTTTTCCCTTTTAATTTCTCGGAGTCTTTACAGCTGCAAAATAGCAATTTGACAGGTTCAGTTCCGAAGTTAAAACAATCTAGCTTGAAAGTATTCAGTGTCGTCTCGACCAACAATCTCAGTGGCAATGCTTCATTTTCTAATAATCAGTCTCAGTTATCATGCGGTCCACCATCTTCCAAAGCTTGCAACTTCGGCATCAGCCAAAATTCCGAAGCAAACTCAGATAAAGGATCATCCATAGCTCACTTCAAAGTTATTTATATTCTTTTTGCTCTTATTGTTCTTGTTACTGTATTTTTGCTCGCCATTTTTTACCTGAAGAAAGCGATTAGAAAGACTAAAACTGTGAAGAACAAGCAGAAGAAGAAGGAAGAGGACATCGAAGAAATGGACCAAGAAAACGAGGGCGAAGATGAATCGAACTCAATGATCTTCACGGAGGATCGAAGGAATGGACCAAGAGAGGGAAAGAGTGTCGTTGCAGCAAGAGAAGAGAGTCGGAAGAAGCTCGTATTCATTGAGGATGAAGAAGCAGGGTCTTTTGAACTGAATGATCTTCTGAAAGCTCGAGCTGAGGGCGTAGGCAAAGGGATTTTTGGCAACAGCTATAAGGCTAAACTGGAAGGCAGGGCTCCTGTTGTTGTAAAGCGTCTTAGAGACTTGAAACCACTCAGCACTGAAGAATATACCAAGCAGCTGCAGCTCATCGCCCAACACAAGCATCCAAATCTGCTACCTCTTCTTGCATATTACTTCTCCAAAGAAGAGAAATTGCTCGTCTACAAATTTGCACAAAATGGAAGCCTCTTTGACCGTATTCATGGTGAGTCTCATTCTCCTTTTTTCCATGATTTATGTTCCAGTTGGTCTCTCCACTTTTATAGTTAAATTATAACCTTATTATGAACCTCCAATGAACTTTTTGGTTTTTGCCTCTCTTTGAATTTATTCAGCACGATTGATAATTAAGAACTTTATTTTGAACATTTTCTTTCGGACTTTGGAAGAAAAAATGAAAACAATTTGTAATATTAGAGAAGCTTAATTTCATGATTGAAATGGGTAATGTCTGATGTTTCTGTAGGAGGGAAAGGGAAATCATCGCGAGTTCCATTTCGATGGAGCTCAAGATTAAGTGTTGCTAGAGGTGTAGCACGAGCATTAGAATATCTTCACAGTAATACCAAGTCACGGCTAAGTTCTGTCCCTGTCCCTGTCCCTCATGGCAATCTAAAATCATCAAACATTCTTCTGGGTGAAAACGAAACTGTTCTTGTTTCAGATTATGGCTTTGCTTCCTTAGTGGCAATTCCCATTGCAGCTCAACGAATGGTCTCCTATAAATCACCCGAATACCAAAATTCAAAAAAGATTTCGAGAAAATCTGATATCTGGAGCTATGGATGCCTTCTTTTAGAACTCTTGACAGGAAGAATCTCAGTCTACTCAGCTCCACCGGGAATCAACGGTGTTGACCTGAGTAGTTGGGTTCTTCGAGCAGTAAGAGAAGAGTGGACGGCCGAGATTTTTGACCCTGAAATATCAGTGCAGAGAAGTGCTTGTCCTGGGATGCTAAAGCTTCTGCAAATTGCAATACAATGCTGCCACAAGTCCCCGGACAAGAGGCCTGAGATGACAGAGATTGTGAGAGAAGTCGAAAACATAAAGCTTATTGAATCATCAGAGGATGATGAAGCTTTTTCGTTGGACCAATCATTAACAGACGAATCTCTGTCCGTCACTGCCCGATCAGACTGAAGAGAGATCATAGTATTAATTAATTGTAGCAATTAATGCACCATCACGGCGGCTCATTGTCATTGTAGTTTGTATGTTTTGTTATCCTGAGAAGAGAAAGTAAATCGACTATCATCAGCTACAGATGGCATGCCGTTGACCAAACGCAGACTCTTTGCAAATGGCTGCATGCACTACACATTTCTTATCTTAATTAAAATTAGCTGAAGGATAATATTTGTAAAAGTGTAATATTACTCCATCTATATTTATATTTAATAAATTATAAAAATAACATCTTAAAAATAGGGACATAATCAAAATTTATTTTTGAGTGGTTAAATTTTTTTTACAATACTATTCTACAAGGCTCAATGATGTCAAAAAATTTTATTTATGAGTAAACGAAGAATACACCTTATATTATGCACAATAAGATTTATCTTTCATAAATAAATCTTAATTTTTAATTAAAAAATAATAATTAAATAAATCTTAATTGTAAATAAAATAATACATTATAACTAACAAACTTATTTATAGTATTCAAGTCCTAAAACTACAAGAAAAAAATATAAGTTAATTCCTAGTCATAATAATTTCTTTATTACAATTTTTTTTATAAAAAAAATGACAATTTCTATTTTATTAAGATAAGAAATACAAATAAATACTTACCTTATTAAAATATAATAGATAGTTCTTATCCTATTAAGATAAAAAAAAATACAAATAGTACTTAGTTTATTGAAAAAAGAAAAAAGAGAGAAATCCTTATAATAGACTAATTTTAATTTAAGAAATCAAAAGAATTTTAAATAATATAATAAATTTAAGTGATTTAATAAATATTTAACTAATAATAAAATTATTTTTATCTTATATATATTGTTGGGGTATGATTTTTAGTTTAGGGGATCGAATCTCAAACTAGTGTGTGAGAAGTGAGAAAGAAGTCTAAAGTTGTTAAGTCTCTCGTTCCCAATGGTCAAGTTGGCTTTAGAGCTTTGTTTTGATGGTGAGAAATTCAAGAATGAGTTGAGAGCATACCGAATACTAAGTTGGAACTAAGCAGCTTGCGTTGCAAGCTAGGCAAATAGAAGGGACCTGAGGAGCACCAAACGAGGTCAGTAGCTGGCGCCAACAGGGTAGCTAACGATCGCCCTCCAACTCTTAAGTCAGGTGATTGCTATGTGGAGAACATTCCCTATAGTTTACTTGTCGTAGAGAAAGTGTTGAAATTTTTAAAGAGAATGATGAGAGTTTCTCTTATTAAAAAATTGTTCAAAATTCGAATTGTTCTGTTTTATTTCACCACCTTTTACTTTTGGAGATAAACTTGAATTAAGAGGGTGCCAGCCTAGAGATTTCCCCTCAAGGGTAACACGTGAAAAACTACCATTAGAGAACAATTCCTATCATAAAGTGTATTTTAGAGAACTTTACTCGAAGGGGCAAAGAGGTCATTTGACCTTCACTAACGTTTGGAGCATTAGGAATATTGGTGATTGGTATCTTTCTAGAGCTATCAGCCTGAGTTGGTGAGACTTGGAAAATACTAAGGGGTTGTTTGACTCTATCGCCCTGAGTTTAAGGGGTTTTATATTGAACTGTTCAACTACCTTAAACATCTTTTATTTCTTATGTTAGCATGAGACAAAGTCTTTATGCTAATTGATGTGGCATTCACTCATTGGCTCCTTGAGGATTCTCTTATCTAGCCTTAGCCGTAGGTCAAATAACTAGGTGGTGTGGCATCTAAGTGCTCTTTTAACAAGTTTTATTAGTGAAGTGGTGAGACCTAAGCCGTGCTGATGTGTACACAAATTGATGGCCTCATGATGACGTGGTAGGTATTCAAGGTCCTGTAACATATCCTTTGACACCGTTACCAAGTTGTGAGACATGTTCTAATAGAAGTTCCTACCAGATGGGCTTCTTTGACTGAGTTATGGAGGTCCAAGTATTTAGGCCTGAGCTTAGTCCTACTAAGGTAGCTTATTTTTGTTGAGATTTGTGCTTACGTGCCATCCCATTTTGTATGAATATTTTATTTTATAATATTTATACAATATTTTTTATTAAATCGCTAATTTCGTTAATTAAATAGTACAGTACTTGTAATGCTACAGACATTGTATGATCTGAAGGAGTTCAAATCTGACCTAAATGAATTTAGACCAACTCTAAAAGTTAGCAACACTGAAAATTATAATTGCTAATAATTAGCACTACTAAGAGTTAGTAGGTTATAAAAGTCAGCAAAATTTAAGAGTTATGACATTATCTGTAATAGAATATAGACTTGAGAGTACATCAGTAAAAACATAATTGCGAGGAGTTGCAATAGGTGCTAAGAAATGTTATTATGCATGTGTATTCTTAAACACAATATTCCTAATCTAATTCACCGATACGGGTTTGTCGGTGAAACTCTTTATTATAGATCAATATATGACCACATTTAGATAGTTTAGATTGTTGTTTTTAGCTGACCATGAGCTTATTGAATGTTCGTATAGCATACGGGTATTAAGTGAGGATTGAATACTGAACAAGCTCAACGAGGTCCCCAATAAACATTTTATGAAGCTATCAATAGTTAGTCTTCTCGAGTTGAGTAGTGTACGTGGTCCTTTAACCTGAGCGCCACGGTGGGCTTATGAGTTATCCACCATACTTTAGTTCCATATATGTTAGATACCTTTCATGGTCTAAATGCTATGTGTCACTGGGTATATTCGATGCTCATAGAGTCCTGTGTGGCATATATGAGATCTGTTAGCTCACATAGGTGAGTTGTATATCCAGATACTCTGAGATTGTATATCAGAAAGACTTATAGCCATAAGCAATAAATCTAAAAAAAGAGTTTTCCATAGGATTAAACAATATCGCAAATGTGTTTGTATATATTATTTATCGAAATACGTATCTGGAGATAAGTTTACAGATGAGCGCGTGGAGATTTGACGGTGTTGATCTATATCCTCGCTCCTTTAGGATATAAATGACTGAAAGATTATACGTAACCTCAACTTGTATGGTTTACTGCGCTGATTTGTAATATCTGTGATGTGTGTGGGGGACATCAATCTTGGACTCACAGAACAGTTCTGTTTAACAAGTCGGGTGTGGATCTAATGAGTCTCGCAATATAAAGTGTGCTTGTTGTGCACTTGGGTAGCGTACTGGATTGAATAGCTCAATCTAATAAATTTCAGCAGACCGAACATTTGCTTCAGTATTCTTCGATATGTGCACATGTCAAGACTTTAAGTATTAAGTGCATCAATTAGTTAATAATAATTGTTGACTAATATGATGATGACACGCGACACATTGTAGGCCAATTATTGTTTGACTTAGAAATTACTAAATTAACCTTACTTGTTGGACAAGCAAGATGATTATTTTATTCATTAAATTATTTATTGAATAAAATAGTTACAATAATATATGATATTATTTAATTAAGTCAAATCATGATTAAAATAAATGCATGTATTTTAATTGAATTTAATATGATAAAATTAAACAGATGAAACAAAAATGCATGGGCATGTAAGAGGTGGGGTCAAGATGTATATTACAAGCAAATAAAGAAATTGTTTCTTCATTTTTTTTTCTCTCACAATCAGCCAACACTACACTCTTATTAGTTTTTAATTTGTTTAATGTAATTAAATAAAAAACAAAGACAAGAAAGCAAGTAAATTGTGTGCCATACTTGGTAGGACCTTGTGATTTGTAAAAGGATGAAAGTGTGTTTTATCATTTGGTTGCACAATCCGACCAAGTTCATCAAATTATACACATGCCTTTTGATTTGTTAATTAATTGTTTATTGTAAACAGTTGTTTTAAGGCAAAACCAAACGGGCAAGCAAAGTAAATCATACTTATAGGCCATGTTATGTCTTATTGGATGGAAAGAAATTTGAAGCAAATAAGAGCAAAATGTTTGCTCATTTTGAAGAGAGTCACACGACCACACAAAATAGAAAGAGAAAGAAGCTCTAAAATTTCAAGTGTTGGGCTTGTTTAAGAGCTGAACTTCTACTTTTTAAATTTCTTTTTAAGTGACTAAATTTATTACAAGCTAAAAAAGAATTTTTTTTTTTAAATGTTAAACTTGAACAAGAAACAATTATAGCTTTGTATTTGTAGTCATACGCTTAAGGTGTTAAGCTAATTTGTTTAAGAGTAAAACTTAACGTTTTAAGTTGTTAAATTCTTTGCTGGAAGAGGCTATTATTTTAAACTACACAAGCTCACCGAGTTGGGTACTAGAATTAAGCACGAGTGCATTTCAAGAAAGGAACTCTAGCTCAATCAAATTCTAAAGGCTTATAAGGTAATTCTCTATAATCATTTGTTATTTCAATAATGAGATAATTTGAAAGACTTATTGTGTTTATTATTTAAGAAATTAGATTTTTGAACTTCTGTTGCGCATAAATATGTATATGATACACGTTTTTAAAATGATGAACACATACCCACATGTATTCACCCTTGGATAATCAACACTCTGTGTTTAAGTCAGACTGCTCAAAAAATAATCTGAACCTGAGTGCTAGGCTGAGCTGGTATTAGACCGAGCTAAATGTCACAAATCTTTATCCCAACATATATATAATGTTAGAGCTTAATTAGGCTATATCCCAACCAAACACCCATTGTGTTCATTTTGATTAAGAATATAAATAAATACGCTTGATATAGATACATGAGCATAATTTTACTTTATAAAGTGCACCTTAATTTAAATTTTCCTACACATTTATAAGAATAAATTGAGAGTTAAATTTTGTGTGTGCATTTTTTTAGATTATAGTATACTTTTAAGTGATTTTAGTTACTGCTTAAAATATATTTGTTTAAAAAGTTAAATGTATTTTTAAATATTATTTAGAATATATTTGATAAAAAAATTTAAAAGTGTTTTCTTTTAATTACTATTTAAGATATATTTGATAAAAAAAATTTTAAGCTGATTATTTGAAACTTGATTCTTACGTAAATGGATTTATATTGAAATTTTGTACATTATGTGTTTTTAGATATTTTTAAAAGGAAGAATGGCATTTGGACCTTTAATATTTTAAAAAAGAGATATATAGATTTTAGTGGTTTAAAAAATTTCATTGACACTCTTATTAAATAATAATTTTTTTATCTATTTTAATAGTAAAAAAGGGTTTATATATCATATTTTTTAAACCTTAGGGTACATATGTCTTTTTTATTTTATTTACATAGACGGAATCATTACCTAACAATGGTATTGAATATTTTTAAAACTATTGGGGTTTGTATGTCTCTTTTCTAAAATATTAGGGGTCTAGATATCTTTTTTTCTCTTTTTACAATAAACAACAATTAGATAAGAAAAAAAACAATTCCTTGACTTACCAAATTTACGTGGTTGGTTAAAGTTTGTCTATTGTCACATTTCACATCAAATAAAAATTTGGTAAATATTGAGTATATATGAATGGATATACAATATTATCTAACATGCTAATATTTTAAGTCAATAACAAGAGCCTGACTTGTGATGAATGATATTAGAATAAACACGAATTCTCATTCATTTTTTGGCCCAAAAATTACCCAATAAAAATTGTTGTGTAATACATTGGGTTTAGACCAGACATGACAAAGACATTACGTAATTGGGTGGGCAAGAATTTCACGTCTCACATTTAGATAGATATTGGGTGAGTTTTAGGTCAATAGAGATTGCAACGTAGGATATGAGTCCTTTAAAAGTAGAAGAAATAGGTAATATAGGTCAAATTGGTCTTTGAGTTTTAGCAAAATGTGACAAGGTATCATGTAAATAAGTGAATGAGAATGTCACATCGCACATTGGATAGATATTAGGTATCTTGGGTACATATGGGCGGATAAGTAGTACTACATAATAGGCTAATCTTATGGGTCAATGACAAGCACTCGAACCATGACAAGCACTCGAACTATGACAAGTGGTATTAGAGCAAACTTGAATTCTTATTTGTATGTGCGCCCCTGAAAATCACCCCAATAGAATTGTCACGTAAGTAGTAAGTCCACTAAGAGTAAAGGGCATGGGTAATACAGGCCAAGTAATCTTTATAAATCTTGTGTCTTAAGCCTTAATATAATTTTTCTCATAGGATATGAACCCCCAAGAATAGTGGAAATGGGCAATACGAGCCAGACATGGTGAAGGTGTCACATAATTAAGAGGGTAAGAATATTACATTCCACATCGAATAGAAATTAAGTGTATCACTCCCCATATTAGATAGATATTTGGTAGATTTTGGGTATATAAACGCATGTATGTAGCATTACTTAACAAGCTAATCTTTTGAGGTCAATAACAAGTAATTGGACCGTGACAAATAGTATTAGAGCAGACACAAATTCTCATTAGCTGTGGGCCCCTAAAAATCGCTTGAATATAAATTTCTATATGAGTAATAATTTCCTTACGAGTAAAGGGATGGGGAATACAGGCCAAATGGACCTTGAAAATCATGTGTCTTGAGCCTTGGTAGAGATTATCACGTGGGATGTAGGTCCCTCAAGAGTAGCAAGAATGAGTAATATAGGACAAGTTAGCCATTGAGTTTAAGTCTCGTCACGTAATTAGGTGGATGAGAATGTCACATTTCACATTAGATAGAAATTATATAGCGCTTGGGCATATATGGGCGAGTATCCAATATTACCTTACAAGCGAGTCTTTTGGTGAATAACAATCACTCAGCTCATGATAAGTGGTATCAGAGTAGACCTAAAGTATCATTCGTATGTGAGCTCCAAAAATAATCCTAATAGAGATTATCACGTGAGTAGTGAGTCCACTAAGAATAGAGGGGATGGGCAATATGAACTAAGTGAATCTTGAAAATCCTATATCTAGAGCCCTAATAGAGAGTACTATGTAGGATATAGGTCTTCCAAGAATAGTGAAAATGGGCGATACATATCAAGTTGACTCTTGAGTTTGGGCTAGATTTGATGAGGGTATCACATAATTGAGTTGCTGAGAATGTCATTTCCCACATCGAATAGATTTTGATGGATTTTGGATATATATAGACGGGTATACATTATTTTCTAAAAACTAGTTTTTTAGATTAATGACAAGCGCTAGACTTTGTGATAAGTGGTATTAAGGTAGACCGAAATTCTCATTCACATGTGGGCTCTAAAAAATTCCTCCAATAAAGATTGGCACGTAAGTAATGGGTCTCCCAAAAGTAATGGGATGTGCAATACAAGTCAAGTAGGTCCTGAAAATCTTATGTCTTGAGCGCCAATAAAAATTACCACGTAAAATGTGGATCCTTTAATAATATTATAAATAAGTGGTACGGACTATATTAACCTTTAAATTTATGCTATACGTGATGATGGTATTATGTAATTATAAGGATGAGACTATCACATTTCATATTATATAAAAATTGAGTGAATCTTATATAAATAAATTAGTATGTAATATTATTTAATAAATTAATTTTTTACATCAATAATAAATGCTTAACCTATAACACTACGTACTCTTGCAATATAACGAGTAACATAATTAATAAAGATATTCGATGCTTATTAAATTAGGATTATAAAGATTTAATTTTGTAAAAGTTGATTTTTTTAATTTTATTAATATAATAATTATAATATAAATTTTAATTATTAAAATATTAAATATTAATTATATATAAAAATTTATATCTGACTTTATAAGATTAATATTATTAAGCACATGGGGGCTTAGCCAAAGTGGCAAGCCCCCCTTGTAGGTGCACCCCCCTGACCAGAGGTCAGGGGTTCGAGTCCCCCCTCCCCATGTTGTAATAGTATAGTATACACTCAAAAAAAAAAAAAAAAGATTAATATTATTAAAGTAATAATTTACCCCTTTCAAAAAAAATATATAATTTACCCAAACTTTAAGCCGAAGCCCCAGTCCAATCCCAATACCAATCCCCTTCCCTGCCTGAACCCTTGTAAACCCTTCTCAAAACTCGGTTGTCATCACAAACACTAAAAAAGAAGTCAAAGTCCCAAAGAGAAACACTGGGAACAAGTTGTTGCCGAAACAAGGTCAGTTGTTTGTTGCTTCAGCCATTTAGAATTGATGATGGGAAAAGCAAAAGTGGGCCATTGTCAATATGGCTAGTGATTGAAGTTTATTTATGTGGAGTTAGTTGTGAAGAGGGAAACAGGGAAAAGGGGCTGAAATCCTCCCTTGAATTCCCATATGCTTTTCACATTTTTATTTATATGATGTGGTAATGTTCTCCAGAGCTACCATTAAAGCACCAGCAATAATTCGTGCATGTGCAAATCCAGAATCCCTGAAAAGGTCAATTTCTTCTTCACCTCACTGTAATTTTCTCCTCTTTCTTGTTTTAAATATAGTTGTTTCATGAAAAGAATAGTAGGCATAAAATTTAGTCGCGTCGGATTATCCGTTTCAGAATTAAATATATCAATTAGTTTTTAGAATTGAATTTATTGAATTGCAAAGAAGCAATATCTCCTCAATTTCTATCCCATGGGGTTTCTTTCTTTTAGTTTTGTTTTTACTGCTTTACATATATGCAATTAATGAATTAATTGGTGCCGATTTCATTACATCTTTGTTTGTTTTTGTAAAATCAAGTTAAAAGCAACAGGGGTGCCCGCCTTTTAAAATTGTTTGAAAATAATATGCAGGGATTGTTTAGTCTGGTGCTTTTTTCCAGTTCACAATGAGCCAATTATCTCATCACCGTCTAAATCCTCTGCATTTTCCAAGTCCCTTCATTACATCACACCAGCACGCTGGCAGCGAAGCCATGGGGCACTAAGACCTTTAATGGAAGCCCATGTATCCTCACTTTTTGATTTTTCTGTGCTGCGAAAAATGGATATGCTTCACTGTAACAGTGTTTTTCGCAAATGGCTACATGTGAGATACAAGAGCAATCAATCAATTGAGCTGAAGCCAGATGGTGATACTGTAAGGTTTTCTCTCAATAACAATAAGCAGTGTTATGAAAACGGGTTGCCAGCACCAGTGAAGAAGGCAACTAAAAAGGTGAAGATATCTAAAAAGGCCAAAAGGAATGAACTCAGGTTCTATCGTCTCAAGGCAAAAAAGAAGATGAATTCTTCAAATCCAGAAGTTAGGATTAGATACAAACTTGAAAAGGTTGGCAACCTTGTCAGTTATTCAATTGTCTATTCTACTTGAAACATTAGGTTTAGAACTTTAACCTCTAATGTTACTCTATGCTTGGAAACATGTTTTAGTTGCTACTGCTATATTCTAGCTTTCAGTTGTCCTTTTCTGCAAACTCTTGTGCATCATTGACTAAATAAGAGTTTTGTTGAAATTCTATGTGGCATGTCATAGAGAATCAGGTTTTTCAAATTTATTATTTTAAATTATTGTCTGATGTCTAATTAAATTGTGAAGTCTTTTCATGGAGGATGCCTTGTAACTCTTTTCTGGAGTTAGAAAGTTGATCAGCAATATCTTTTTTCTATGCTAGTTGGCAAGAGAGGAACATTTTTTCTAATTTATTGCAGCTGTGAGCTTTCTCACTGACCTCACTAATTAAAAGGAGTATCATTATTAAATTTGTGCTAATTGTGGATTTGTTTGTTCTGAAGTTGTTTGCACTACTTTTGTGTTTAAACCACATAATTATTAATTTAAACCTTTTTCATTCTTCTATAAACTCTTGTCAGGCAAAGCGGAAGGAAGCATGGCTAATTGAGAAGTTGAGGAAATTTGAGCTTCCAAAAGCCCCAGCTGAAACATATGATCCGGAAATTTTAACGGAGGAAGAGAAGCACTACCTAAAGCGTACTGGTGAGAAAAAGAAGAATTATGTCCAAGTTGGAAGACGAGGAGTATTTGGGGGTGTTGTTCTTAATATGCATCTTCATTGGAAGAAGCATGAAACTGTGAAGGTTGTTTGCAGACCTTGCCAGCCAGGGAAAATTCATGAATATGCTGAAGAGCTTGCTCGACTGAGCAAAGGCATTGTGATTGACATCAAACCTAACAATACTATAATATTTTATCGTGGAAAGAATTATGTGCAGCCAAAAGATTTATCCCCTCCAAATACCCTATCTAAACACAAGGTAATAGTCCTCCTTTCATTAGGTATATTTTTATCTTTTTACTTGCTGTATGTATATTTTCGTAATTCAATTTGGAAAATGACCTCTCCTCCCCTCCCAGCCAACAACCCCCCAACCTGATTCTTTCATCTTTGTTCAAGAACTAAGAAGTTGTTCAATTTTTACCTGGTCCCTATTATTTATGCTCTTGGAGATGTGAAATTTCCATTTGCTTTTCAAATTATCATGCTTTGCATATAATGCCTTAAACATCGATTCTGCAATGCAAACAGCTGCATTATTATTTACATTGTAAATTTGAAGGTTTGTTATTGGATATTACTGGCACAAATTTTCAGTCAAAGAAAGAAAATTTGTAAAACCAATACTCTGACAAACTTTTTTCTTAGAGATGAAACCTTTTATTTATTTTCTTTTTCTTTTTCACACAGCACATCCTTTTGGCAGTTTGTCTTGTTTTCTTTTATCCTTGTTAGTTCATTCTCTTTTGCTGTGATGTACCTTTCTTAATGATAATAGAACTGATAATTCGAGGACTCTTTTCGTTAGGGCTTGCTTTCTTCAAGAGACTCAAAAGTAACGGCAGTAGGTTGGTATTAAGCTGTGATTTCTATTGAATGTTCAGTGTGGTCACATGAGAGGCAAGAACATGTTTGGGTATTCGTATATGCCTAAGTAGGTCAAGCCAATTCCTCAATTTGTTTTCCATGAAGTAACAAGTCTTAGCTAAGTGTACGACAGAAAAGAGGAGGGGAGAGATGGAAACTAGAAGGAAAGGGAAAGAATGAATTAGAAAGGAGAGAAAATCATGGAAAACTGGGGGAACAGTCAATATTCATTGTTCCATAATTTTCAAGAATGCCTGGAACAAAGCTTGTAACCCTATTTATAGTGCCAAATCCTGAGAGAGATTGAAACCTAAATTGAAAAATTAATTCAAAGGAAGTGGAATTAGGTAATCAAATCCCAAAAATCTGTCAAATTTTTGTCCTAAATAAATCCCAAATCTAATATTATTCTTTTTGCTTCACTGAGTCAATAACTGAGCATCTATTGACGTGGGTGCTATTTAGTAAGTTTAGATTTCAAGTTGTTCAGCAGGTTCTGGAACTGTATTTTATGTCACTAATGTAGATCTTTTTTGAGTTTATTTGATGATTTGCGAATCAACTGGACATGGATGTGAGTGTTGGACAGGGATGCTAATTTCTTGGAATAACTTAATAAATACTGTATCAAAACTTAGTTAACTGTCTTTTTGAATTAATTAAATTCTTCCTTATGTAGAGGTTTGGGAGAGGAACTAAATTATATAACTCTTGTATATTTGAATGTTGCCTGCTACCCAATCTATATCAATATGGTTCCCATTACATCATTGAGCTTAGTTTAAAGTAAATTATTTTGTGGCAATGGATCTCAAGGGAAATTAATTCTTAGTAAGAGAAAATCCTTAGCAGGTTGAAAACATATCATCCCTTATTTATGCCTCTATGGTGGATTTTGGCCAACATAAAGTGAGAAACTAATCTGTTCTGCTTCTGATTGCTCCATTTGTACTGTCCAGTAAATGGTTTGTCTTATGGGCATAAATTTCTTTTGGGCAAGCAAGACATAAGAATTAATTTTCATAAATTACAGGCTCTGGAAAAGTATAGATATGAGCAGTCCCTTGAGCATACAGGTTGGTTCATTGAAAAGTTGGAGAAAGAGCTGGAAGAGTATCAGGAGCATGTTGCTCGGTACAAGAAACAGAAAGTGGAACCACAGCATGATTCCTTGGTAAGTGATCTTTATTTGTTTAAATTTAACCGAAAGGAACTTGTCACTGATGCTATATTTGGTTTGCTTTAGTGAGCAAAATAAGATTAGAAAAAAAGGAGAGTTTTCTCTAATTGTTTCCTGTCTGGTCAAATAGAGAAAGCAAAAGTAGAAAGAAGAAAAGCAATTTGCGGTGCCTTCCCTTTGTGTTCCCAAAATTTTTCTTTTCCCTCCAATCTCATCTATATTTGGAGAAAATTTCATTCTTGCTGGTGGAAATTTACATGTATAGCATGTAAATGTTACCATAGGATGACTTCTGCTAAATAACTTTCGAGGAACGGAGATGATATCTATTGAGGTGGGAAGAAAGTGGATTGTAACTTGTTATTGAATCATAATGCAAGAACGCAGATATACATTCCCTCTTGAAATTTCTAAAATGCTGTAACGATACAGGAAAGAAAGTATTATGGAACATCATCACAATTTATTTGTTGTTGGGTGAATTACATTTTCTCAAACGAAACTTTAAGTGCCATGGGGGTATAGATGAGGACCTTGGTTCCCTATAATTAAGGAGAACATATTTAAATAGGTGTTTTACTTAGCAGTTAAGTCTCTTTCTTCTTCGTCTGAATTTTGTGGACTTCTAGAATTTTCAGATGTGGTATTGCAAATCTTAAAACTATCAACAATCTCATCTTTATCAGTACCCTTTATTGCAATTCAATGTCTTGTTTGTTAACATATATCAGATATTCTTGCTTTTTTTTTCGGTTCTTGGGCTTTTGTCTCCTAAGCTCTTGATAATCCCTCCTTCATTCTCATTTCCATAAAAGTACTGATAAAGTGTGCAGAAATAAACAGATAAAAGAAATTATAACTCTGCTCATTTTGAAATTTAACATTACATCTTTTGAATTTGATTGATTGATTATTTTTGTAGGTAGGAATAGAATCTTGGGGTATCTGAATATGTGTATATTTGCCTAGATTTAAAAAGTGATGGTAATTTACATGTTTTGTAGTTTAACACTTTTCATGAAAAAACTGAGAACATATTTGTCTTTGCTGGTTAATCCTGTGAGGCTACTGCTCAATAGAAGCTTGTTGATTTAACACTAAATTCCTGTTAATGAAACAGGACCAGCTTGATTAAAGTTAAATAGTTTCATTGTGTCTGGAGTATCAACAATTCAGATCATTTTGTCTGGTGCAATACCAAAGCAAGAGAGTGACAGTAACATGAAGAGAGACCTGCATAAAATTTTGATCTTAGAGCAAGCGTCACAAAACTACATACTCCAAGGATCGTGTGGATGGTATCAGCTAACTTGAAGGGAAGAACTTTGCTGGAGTTGTGAAGTTGTCTCAGTTTGAAATGTTTCAGATCCAAGAAACGATAATTTTAGATTCAAATTTTGAAGCTGGAGAAGCCCCTCAGGAAAGAAAACTATACCCTTTTGGTGCCTGCAAAATGCCCATTCATACTTGTCATGCAATTTGACGCTTGGAGCAAGAGGTTAGGGAATACCTTGGCAATAAATCTCAGTACTTTTGTCAATTGAGCAATTTGAGCATATGGATACCAGCTACCAGCATTTTAGATGAAGATTCTATAGACAAATATGGTCAGGTCTAGGTCAAGAACAAGCTAGTTAAGAGAGCTGGGGCTGTATCTTCATCCTACTTTGGCAGAAAAACCTTGATGTTGGCATTGTTGCAGTTGCACGTCTAGAATCTGCAATGCCCCGTCTGTGTGAACATGTCTTGGGCAGTGCTGCGAACAATATCCGTAAGATCTCTGAGCTGAGCCGATGTTGTGAAAATTGAAATTCTCGTTTGCTGTACCTAACCCTTCTCTTCAGTTTATTTATTTCGGGCTTAGAAATGATTTTTCTTTGTATATTGATGAATAAGTATTAACAACCATCTTCAACGAAAATGGTTGAATTCTCCCGAGAGTGGAGCTATTGGACTCTCATTTTCTATTTAACCAATTCAAACCCCATATTTAAATATACACTCGTAAGTTTTTTATATTATTTAAATTTCTAAAACATGCCCCATAATTTTTTCTAAATTATTTAAATTATCAAGTGGAAATTATCAACGGTAAGCACACCATTTACTATTTAAAAATAAGAAAAAGAAAAAGAAGTTATGTCTTTTGAATAATTTTAATAGATTAATAAAATTGCAATTATAAGAACAATTATAATAGGGGTTTGGGGACACATAAGGTAGGGGTGAAATAGCTCCACTCTTTTCCCCAAAGACAAGATATTAAATCCAACTTCAACATTTCATGGGAACTTTCAGTGTTTCAAGCAAATGGTGGTGAGTTTAACGGTCCTTTGAATTTTCTTAGAAGCACAAAGCGTTTTTTTACACTTGGCATGCAAATGACGCAGCAAATAGAAAAGAAATGAAGATGACAGAGTGGGAGAATTGAAAGTTTCTATCTAAATCAATTAATGAACAAAAGCACTACTGCAACAGAACAGTTTGAACTCTTTATGTTTCGTAGCTCCCAAACCTCTCAGCATTTGCAATCCCCAAATTCCAACCCCTATAAAAAGCAAGACTACGAATTCCAAATACCTTAATATAATATAAAAACTATCTACTGCATATCAATTTGGACACCCTTCTTGTAACTAATTACGAAGAGTATTTAAACACTAACATGATAGAAAAAAAACTAGCCTTATGTTTATATATTTAACAAGAAGGACCTGATCTTCTTCTTCTTCCAGCATTGCAGCTCCTTGATCATAATCATTAGAAGATTTATTCACATCATCGGCAAGAGAGAAATTTGAAGTCACTCCTAATCCAGAATTTCAAGAATTTCAACATCACGTCATCAGAGGCAGACACAGTCAGACAAAGATTTGTTGCCCAAATCAATGGCAGTTATGTACAACTCACAATCACAAATAAAGTGCAAAACCTGCAAGAGCAAAGAAATTGATTCAACAATAAATAACATGCAAATTGATCAAACCTAGAAATATGCATCAGTGTCCAAAGAGAATAATATTACTGTTAGAAACTTATTTACCTTTTTACATAAACTGATGTCTAAACTGATATGCTACAATAAGGTGAATGATGTTCTGATGATATGGTACTAAGACACTTAATCAAATACATTTCCTGCTTTTGCTTACATTAATTATCTACATTTTCAAGGAAACATGATCTATAAGAAGTGTATGTTTCTTGGCTGGACAACTTCACGAAACACAATTTTCATGTAAATATTTAAAACAGCCTGATATCTTGCATCCTATTCAGTCACGACGGAAACAATAACTCACAATATTTCCCAATTTCAAGTATGGTATTATTCAATCAGTTACATTCTCTGCTTTATATTGTTACACAAAGCTAAGCAAATTGAAAGTGTCATCTGTAGTAGCATAAGTTCCTTCTGTTAATTCTAAACATCCAGATGCCGTTGCTATTTTGCAACACATTAACATTCAATAAAAAGAAGCTAGTTTAGGTAGCGGAGACAACCAACATACTACTAAGAACAAACAAACAATCAAACAGAGCACTTAGAAAACAATCCATAAATTTGAACTCATGCTGATTAATTAATCAAGAATTAAAGCAAAAAGAAAAAAGGCCCTGGTCCCAATCATATTACTCCCAAGTAGCAAAATGAGTTACAAAGGAAAAACCCATGGACATCAAACTAATGTAAATTGCATGCCCTTATTCTTAAAACAAACCTTTGATGCAACTTGGTTCAAATCAATTTTGACACGAAGACAAAATATAAATTCCTTTCCTTATGATACATATGCAACTTGGTTCAAATCAATTTTGACACGAAGACAAAATATAAATTCCTTTCCTTATGATACATGTTTCCAATTAGTTTTAGATACGGTAAAAGAGGAAAAAAAAAAGGGAGGTTGCCAATTTGAATTCCCAAGAGGAGTTGGCACAAACCCTCAAATTTGATATCTAAAATTAAGAAGAAGCTAAACCGTAAACTTTCACTATATGTTCAAACTACATTTTTGAGCTAGGAAGTTTCTTCATATCAGGTATTAAAGAGAAACAAGATAGAACTTATATATATGGTGTTATGGAGATACTAAGATGCGGTTAAGGATATTACTTCAAGATTTTGAATTTAGTTGGATTCCAACCTTTTTTTCAAGGGAAGAATTTTGCTGAAGATCAAAACTTGATGAGTTTAATTTCAAAGACTTTCTTACATCTACCAAAGAGAGCTGAAGAATTCATGTTGTAAAGAATTAAACTTGGTAGTTTTAAAACATGGTGCTAATATCCTATTGATTATGCCATGTTTGATAGGCAAACTATCATGTAGATTCCTTGAAAACAAACAACAGAGCGTGTTGTGATTTCGGCGGTCTCCAATCAACATTGCTTTATAAGTAATAATACAAGTTGTCATTTCTCTGTTAAATTGTCATATAATTAAGCATTTTCATTCTCAAATGCATTATGGTGGAACAGAAACTTTAAAATCCAGGACTGAAATTCAATCAAATTATTTTATGCATCTTAACTCCAGAAAACATTTTCAGTACAATTGTAATGATACTACAAAAGATTAAAGTTCAAGTCAGTCTACGTCCTATATTATATATCAGCTACCTCTAATCATTATGTTTTTGGCAAGCATTGCAACAACAATAGGCATATCATATCATACAGGGAAGGATGTGAGGAACCATACAAGTGAAACCAATAAGTAATGGTGATGGACAAAACCCTATTTCACCTCTTGCCTTTAAGAAGCAATATATCTACATTGGTTTTTTCTTCCTAAAGTTGGTGGTACACAAGAACCATTGGAAGACACCATTTCAACCATTTGGTTCAACAAATATATTGTTGAAGATATACTTAAAAGTGGCTCACTGTTGGACCACATATGTCAATATATACTTTAGTTTTTCATAAACGTCGGGTAAGTGAGGGAATTTATTTAAGAGGAAAAAGAACCAAGATAAAGGACATAAAATTCCTCAACCCGAGTGTCATTTTTCTCCAAATACTAGATAGACAAGAGATGCTTTATTTTCTATTTATCACGATCCTCAAAACATTTGAACCATAAATACTACAGTTTGATACCCTTGTGGTGTCAGTGCTACTCTTCGCGACCAACTCAAAAGAAACAAGTGTAATGCAAATCATGGAATTGAGAAAAGCAATGGGTCAGCAGTGATTTGATGCTAGCATATTTTCTGATAGAAAGGATGAATCAAATAGGGAAGGCTTGTTCATTTCAATTCATAGGTCGGCCAAGCAAAAGAAAAAAGAAAGATTTGTCTTGCAACCACACACTAAGAATCTATAGGAACTAAACCACCAATATGATATTAACAAACTCGCTATGCCTACCACATATTTGACATTTATACAAGCTCTACAAACTAAAAGCATTTGACGAATCAGTATATATTTCTACCTCAATCTTTTACTTCAAAATAAACATCACAAGTCAAAGGAGTCGAATAGAACAAACCAACAAAATTACATACTGCCATAAAAATATAGCAAAAATCACCTAACAATAACTTCATTAAATTTTTTTAGAGAGAAAAAAATATTTGTTATCATCAAATATCAATTCAAAATAAAAACACATTGAAATCAATCCAACAAATGATGAAGAGTAGCGAGGAGAGAGTGCAAATGCAAATAGGTAGTAATCAATCCGTATTAAAACAGAGGAAAAGAATCTCATAATTAAGTAAACCTTACCAAAAATCATTTGGAGACCAAAAGAATCTCAGGTTTCTTTGCCTTGGTAGGGGTGTTGCTGTTAGAGTTGGAAGGCATTACAGCAGCAGCATTGGCATCACGATCTCTCTTATCAAGCTGAATGAGACTACGAGTTGCTATAATCGCCTGGGGAGCCAAATCATGAGAAGCCCTCGCGAACAATCTCCTAACCGCAACGGCAGCCGCATCCTTTACATCTTGTGAATTCAATGGCCCCAACAAACAGTGCCCCAAAATTCTCAAAACAGGCTGCAAGAACTCCCAAGGCAAAGGAATTCTCACTCCCTTTAGTTCCTCCTCCTCGTTTGTCTCAAAGCCGCCGCCTAGCTTTAGCTTGTCCATTTTCTCCACAAAATTATCATTGAAATTTTCACCATCAAAATTTTTCTGACAATCACAGTCCCGACCAGCCCATGCGGCAGCAAATTTGCAAAATTCAAGCTTAGACCAAATGGGCATCTGAGAGATGTGTTTATAATAACAATCAAAAGCAGTTCCAAGAATGCAGGCTCGCTTGGTTGACTTGACATCAAGGTGCGGCTCCAGTGGGGCCGACAAGATTCCAAGCGACGGCCTAGATTTTTTGTTGCTATTACCCTTAATTGGGCTTGGGGTACGAGGAGAATGGTAAAGTGAAGGCTGAGACAGATCTGGGATTTGAACGAGAAGAGGTTTGCCGGCCCGGGATTTGGCTTCGGAGCTGTATATGGAAAGAATAACGGCTTCAAATCCAGAAAGTGATGGAATTGAAGTAGTTTCGTTGGAATGGAGTCGAGAGAGATAAATAGCGGAGAGTAAGGGAAGGAAAGAGAGAACGACGAGGCAGAGATTGGAATCGGAGGAGATGTAAGTGTCGTAAAGCCATTGGCAGAGAGGATCTGAGCCAGAGCCGGAGGAAGGAGAGCAGAGAGCGGAGGAGATGAGGGAGTAGGCTTCTGGGGAAGAGAGAAGAGAGAGTGCAGGGCGATCGGAATCAGCGAGTGAAGGGAGGAAAAAAGTTGAAGATGAAGATGAAGATGAAGATGAAGAAGAGAGAATTGAGGACAAAGATAGAATACGAGACCTGGCTTTGGAGACTGATTCCCACCATGAATGCATAGGATTAGGATCGGTGGCGGCGTTGATTGGGTTTGGGTGGGGAGTAGAGGATGATGATGATGATAATGATAATGATAATGGAGAATTTGTTGAATGGTTACCGTTGATGATGGTCAAGTCCATGGACATGGAGATGGAGATGCAGCGACGTCTTTTGCCTCTCCTCTCCACTCTGGTTTTTTTTCTCAGTGTTTTGGTCGTCCAGTTAAAACTGAAAATCTTGGTGGGCTGGCCTTTCCCTTCAGTGGAGGAGATAGAGTTGGTGCCTTCCACAATTACAATTACGTATATGTCCTTGTTTGGAGATGAATAAGATGATGTTGGTCGGGGACTATCTTGTCTTTTCTTTTATTTTCGTTATCCTTTTTTTTCCGCCACCATCCAGCAACAACATATTAAGGATTTGGATTTTCTCTCTCTTTGTTAAAGATTAGGAATGGCATTGGGAATGGCCATGGGCTCCAAAACAACGGAGACGGGTAATTGTGAGCTGACGTCATCCAACTTTGAATTTCTTTTGGTGCTTTAAAAAAACAAATTAATATTTGATTATAAATTATAAAAATAAATTTTGAAGTGTTTTTAATATTATGTTGTGTATTTGGATATATAATTATAAAAGCGTAAATTATTAAAATGGACATTATTTTTTTAAAAAAAAATTAATAAAAAAATAAACCATAAATAGATAGAAGTATTAGTTATTTTTAAAACTAATTCTAAAAAAATTACAATAATAATTCAATAATTTTATTTATAAAAATTTGAAAAATAATATATCTTATTATCTCAATATTATAAAAAAAATATTAATATTATAAAAATAAAAACTTCTATAATTTTATTGATAAATATTAAGAAGAAGAAAAAAACACCAAAAAGTCCATTTTTTTCTACGTTAATTTACTCCATGAATCCTCAAACCTACACCTCACTTAAGAAATATAAACTCATACTTGCAAATAGGATGGCATACGCACTAAATGAAATGCAATAATTTGTGAATAATATAATACTTTTCAAATAAAGTGTTAAATAATTATTGAATAAAAAAATTATATAATAAATAATTATAAAAATTATAAAAAATTAATTATTTAATAATTATTTGATATTTTATTTAAAATTTAAAATTTAATATCTAAATTTGAGATGCATAATATTATTGACAACTTATAATTTCAATTTACTGACTTTTTACAATTAGAGAATGTCTAATTGGACAACTGAACAAAGACAACACAATTATTAATAAATTATTTTATCACACGAGAATTAACAAGCATTACTTTTTCTTCTTCTAACTATATTATTCATTAAATGGGAAATAATAATATTATATCCTTGTTGATATTAACAAAGACAATGCACTTGTATTTTAATCCTTTTTCATTTACATTTTATTACCCAAAAATTCCTTGTATTCATACCATATTCAAAATCAAGAAACTGATTCTCAAAGAAACAAAATAACTCCACATTAAACTCAATTATCAGAATTAAATTTTGGGATTTTCACCATCCAAACTTTCCTCTCATTCTTCTCAGCAATTCCCACATAATACTAAACAAGCAAACAAACAAACCACATCCACAACATAAAATCACATTCAAAACAAAAAATACAAATACACACGACCATAATGAACATTATGCAAACAAATAAATAAAATTTAGTAATCCAACAAACTTTCATTATAATAACTACAACCAAAAGATCCTAGAATCCAACAAGAACAAAATTAGGTGTGATTAAAAAGAATTTGAGGTGTTGCTTTGAGATTGAACGACGATTGAATGGCAACCGATATTGATTGAACAATGACCAAATGAAGATTGAAAAGATGGTCGAATGATGATTGAAAGGTGATCGAATGGCGACCAAACACCGATTGAACAGTGACTAAACATCAATTAATTTTGGTGACAAATGAAGCAACTAAGAAAAGAGAAGACAGGATTTTAGGTTAAAGAGTATTAAATGGGTCTTAGAATTTTTAAAAATTTAAAAGAATATTTTAGGAATTACAAAAATTTATTAAATTCTTCAAGTGCTACCCATGAAAGCATATAAGACGCTAATTAAGAAAAGCACCTATTAGGTGCTTCATTTATAAAAGCACTTTTAAAATTTTTTTCCAAACAATCCATAAAGTACTTTTATTATTATAAAAGGTATTACCAAACTTACCCTTAATTATTTACACAACCTATAGATATGGAGATTGAAGAGTTGTTGTATTATAGCACTTGAGTATCTATTTGTACATCAACTTATATCTCAACCATGTTTGGTCATCAATAAAGAACACTTATTTGAAATATTTCAAGAGATGCCAATGATGTAGTTTCCTTTTAACTTTTACTCGTGTTTTACTCTAGTTCTCATACAACTTATGGGATATATCACTTGATTAATGCCTTAGAAAATGGATTAGATGGGTGCCAAGGTTACATTTGATTTACTTCTCCATGCTTGCAATGACTTCGAAAAATATATCAGATGGATGTGATTGCATCTACATTTCCCTTACATTATTCGCCACACTAGATTATTATAAACTATATTAGTCAAAAAGTAATTAAGAAAGATTTAAGGGGCCAAACAAAAAATACCAGGGAAAAGACCTATCTGTACTGTTTCACTAGTGGAAAAAATTATAAATTTCAAGAAATAGCTAAACGACACCGTTTTTGGCCCAGTTTAAGTTTCTGACACAATCTTCTTCTCTTTCTTCGGTTCAGATTGCAACCCATCTCTCTCTACAAATCTTCATCTTTGATTTGATTTTCTTCATGATTTGAGATTTTCTAAATAAAAACCAAGAATTTCTCTTATTTTATATAAGAAACAAATTGAAATATCTCATTTATGAGCTAAATCCAAATCTAATATGAAGAAGGCAAACCCAAAAAAAGGCTTTAAATTGCTCTATATAAAAGGCTCAAACTTAGGGTTGTTAATAATCAATTCTCTCCTCTTCTTCAAGTGTAGGCAGAGAGTGACAAAGAGAATTATAGAGAGAGAAAAAGTAGGATTTTTTTATAAAGAAAAACTATTTAGAGATAAAATAGTCTAGAAATAAAAAGTGAGTGAATGTGTAGAAAAACTATATACAATTAATCCCTGTAACATTTTGAGATATAGAGCAAGTTCTGAGCTCGATTGTTTTAGTTCAGGAAAGTGGACGTAAGTTTATGAGAACCGAACTATTATAAATTTTGGTATTCTTTCTTGTTTTTATTTTTTTGCTTGTTAGTTTTAAATTCTTGATTATTTGAGTTTTGGATTGAACTGTATTTTTTCAATAATAGTATCAGAGCCGAAGGTTCAAAGGATTAAAAGAAGACTCAAAGGCAAATTATCAAGAAGTACTACCACCAAGTTTGAGGTAGAGAAGTGTAACAGGTAAAAAGACTTTAGTCTATAGGAAAAAAAGAAGAAAAGTTTTACTAGTGTAGTAGAAGGTTGCTAAAGCATTACTAAAGCTAAAAATGAAAGCAAGAACTTCAATAAGTGTGATAAGATAGCAGAGATGGATGAAACTACTTTCAGCACCATCATCCTATAATTATTCGACAATGTACCATGATAAATTAATGAAAAGACTACAATAAAAAGACTTTAGGGTAAGCTTGAAAACTTGTATATTTTTAAATCTTTATCTAGTAAGATCTTTTTGAAAACAAAGTTATTTAGCTTTCAAATGGATCTCTCAAAATGTTTACAAGAGAATCTTAATGAATTCAAAAGGATCTATATAGACTTAAAAAATACCAGTGAAATAATCAACAATGAGAATCAAGTAATTATTCTCCTAAATGTTTTACCAAGTTCTTACAATAAAGTAAAATCGACAATTAAATACAGTAGAAAAAGTCTTATCCTAGAGGATTATTTGACTTCTTTAAGACTAAAGGAGTATGAAATAAAAACTAAGAAGAAAGATAATAGGAAAACTCTATTTGTCAGAGTAAGACAAGAGAAAAAAAAGGCACAATACAGAGGAAAGTCCAGGTCAAAGTCGATGACCAATGGAAGAAAGTGCTTTTTTTATTGAAAAGAATAGCACGTGAAGAAGAACTGCTATGAGAGAGTTATAAAGATGAAAGAAAAGGGTTTAGACCATGAAGAAGTAGTAATGGCAAGTAAAGGTTATGAGAGTTCAGAAGCACTTACAGTAACAACTAACGATACTAAAAACTAGGTTCTAAACTCAAGTTGAACTTATTATATAAGTCTAAATAGGGAGTTATTTGACACTTATAAATCAAATGAAGGTAGGAAAGTACTAATGAGTAATAACCATACATGTAAAATGATTGGAATTGAGACTATACCAATTAATATGAATGATGGAACAATCAGCATCTTAAAGAATGTAAAGCATGTTCCAGAACTCAAAAGAAACCTAATTTCACTAGGAGTTCTAGATGAATCGAAATTTATTTGCCAAGTTGAAAATGGGCAGATAAAAACTTAGAGGGGTACCATGTCAATGATGAAAGGAACTAAGCAAAAGGGCCTTTACATTTTAGAAAGAGAAATTGTCATTTGAAGTATTATGGAGTATAAGGAAGCTAAGTTGTAACATAAAAGACTAGGAAACATAAGTGATATTAGATTGTTGAAATTAGGCAATCAATAATTAATTAATACTGGTAAAATCACAGGATTGGATTTCTGTGAACAACATATATTAGAGGGAAAACACAAGTTAAGTTTCAAGCAAAGCACAAACAGAGTAACTACAGTCCTAGAATATGTACATGCTGATATATAAGGACCTACCAACTCAACAAATTATGGAAGCAACAAGTATTTCCTTTCCTTACTGGATGACTACTCAAGAAACGTATGAATTTTCTTACTTGAATTAAAGGATGAAACTTTTATATTCAAAGGTTGGAAAACATTTATTAAGACACAATCAGGCAAAAGATTGAAGACATTGAGGACTGACAATGGTCTAGAATTTTGAAACAAACAATTTGATAACTATTGCAAAGAATATATAATAGTGAGACACAAGATAATTACGTTTACTTCTTAGAAAAATAGAGTTGCTGAAAGAATGAACAAAATTATCCTAAATAAAATCAAGTGCATGCTTTTGAGCTTGAGTCTGTATAAATAATTTTGAGGAGAAACAACAAGTACAACCTACTATTTGATCAATAAAAGTCTATAAAGTGTTTTGAATTTCAAGGCACCTAAGGAACTATAAACAGAGAAAATTTCGAGTTACAACTATTTGAGAGTATTTAGGTGCACTGCCTATGCAAACCAAAAGCTTGGTAAATTAAAGCCCAGGTCCCAAAAGTATGTATTCCCTAGGTACCCAGAAAGGATTAAGGGATATAGACTCTGATTAAAAGAATCAAATAGGATAAAAATCATTGTTAGCATAGATATTGTGTTCAATGAAACCAATATATCATGCTTGTAAAAGAAACAAGACAATAACTCAAAAGAAGAAATGGAGTTTCGAATTAAGGTAGAGTGCCAACATCCAAAAACATCAGATTATCACTCATCTAGTCATACACCATCTGAAGCAGATCCTGAAACTAGTACACAATAATAACCTAAAGATCTTTCAGACTACTTGGCTACCAAAGATAGAGAGAAAAGGCAAGTAAAACTCCTATAAATTTGCTTCTTATAATCTAATTGATTTTTCCTTATGGACAGCTTAAGAGATTATTGAAACTGAACCAAAAACATACAAAAAAACTCTTAATAGCAGCTACAAAGAAAAGAATTTTCTATTATGCATGAAGAAATGAACTCTCCCATCAGCAACAAAACTTGGTTATTAGTTAAAAAGCCTCTAAAGTAGAAATTGGTAGATTGTAAATGGATCTACAAAGTTAAGAAAGGAAGCACACCAGAAAAGCCAATAAGATTTAAAGTAAGACTTGTTGCTAAAAGCTTCTTATAAAGAAATGATTGACTATACGAAGGTTTTCTCATTAGTGGTTAAAGACAACACCATAAGGGTCATGCTATCTCTAGTAGCATATTGTGACTAGAAACTACATGAAGTAACCAAAATGATTCAAAGACTTAAGAAAACTTGACAAAGTATGCTTGCTGAAAAAGTGTCTCTATGGGTTAAAATAATCACCCAAGTGATGGAATAAAAGGTTTAACTCTTTTGATACCACAATAGGGTTCAAAGGAGAAACTATGATACATGTCTCTACTTTAGAGGCAAAAGAGAGTCAGATGAAGTATATCTACTTCTATATATAAATGACATATTACTAGCAAGTCAGAGTTAAGAAGAAATATAAAAAGTAAAAGGGATATTAAAATCTAAATTGTAGATGAAAAACCTTAGGAATGCTAAGAAGATACTAGGTATTGAAATCTTAAGAGATGAAGAAAGAAGAAAACTAGTACTATCTCAACACGATTACTTAAAGAAGGTGATTGACAGATTTAGGATGAGAAAACTAATCAACTTACCTCAAGTAGCATATTTCAAAATTTCTACAGCACTGTGTCCTTCATCTAACAGTGAAAATGAATACATGTCTTAGGTACTACACTTAAGTGTTTTGGGTACAATCATGTATGCCATAATCTATACAAGACCAAACTTAACTTATTCAACCAGTGTCTTGAGTAGATATATAGAAAAACCCAATAAAACATCATGGACTAGGGATCTAGATCTTAAGATATCTAGTAGGCACAGTAGAATATGGACTAAACTTTGAGCATGACTAAAGTTCATCTAGTTAATTGGGTATGTTGATTTAGACTTTGTATAGGACAGAGATGAAAGAGGTTCACTTATCATATATTATTTCACATTATGCGAGAATTATATAAGCTGGAAAGCACAATTATAACCTATAGTAATTCTATCCAATACAGAAGTAGAGTATATAATTGCTGCAAAAGCTTGCAAATAGGCAGCATGGCTTCAAAGATTGGTTAAGAAAATTAGTTTTTTTTTTCAAAAAAATATGAGGTCTACTCAAACAACCAATTAACTATCTACTTAAGTAAGAATCGTGCATTTCATGACAGAACTAAACATATTGACATCAAGTATCACTTTAGTAGAGATTTGATTTCTGACAGGGATATGAAAATTGAGAAGATTAATACTAATGAAAATCCAATAGATTTGGGAACTAATATTTTGTTAGTAAATAAGTTCAGATTATACCTAAGGCAGCAATATATTAATAAAGGGTGAACAGCAAAAATAAAATCTAAGTTGAAGAAGAAATAATTGCACAAGATATGGGGACTAAATTACTTTTATGACTAAAGGTGGATATGTAAAGTATATTGATAAAAAAGAAATTAAAAAAGACTCTAGGGGCCAAACAAAAATGACCAGGGAAAAAACCAACCCACACCATTTCACTAATGGAAAAAATTATAAATTCTAGCAAATAGTGAAACAATACTCTTTTTGGCAAGGTTTGAGTTTCCCATACAAACTGCTTTCCTTTCCTTGGTTCGGATTGCAACTTGTTTCTCTCTTTAAAAATCTTCATCTTTGATTTAGTTTTCTTCATGATTTGAGATTTCTCAAATAAAAACCAAGGAGTTCTCATATTCATATAGGAACAAATGAAATCTCTTATTTATAAGCCAAATCCAAATCTAACAAGAAGAAGGAAAAATTTAAAATAGGCTTGAAAATTGATCTATATAAAGAGCTCAAACATGGGGTTGTTAATCATCAATTCTCTCCTCTTCTTCAGGCATAGCCAGATAGTGAAAAGACAAAGGCATAGAGAGAGAAAAAAGTAGGGTTTTATAACGAGAGATAAACCCTAAAGAAATAAACTATCTAAAGAGTGAACATCGTCTAAAGAAAGAAAGTGAGTGAATATGCTGAAAAACTTTGTATAATTAATCCTTGTAATATTTTGAGATATAGTGCTAGTTCTAGGCTCAATTGTTTCAACTTAGGAAAGTGAACTTAGGTTCATGAGAATCGAACCACTATAAATTCTAGTGTTTTTTCTCATTTTTGCTTTTTTTGCTTATTAGTTTTAAATTCTTGATTATTTGAGCCTTGGGTTTGACTGTGAATTTTCAACAACCACATTTGTTTTTTTTTTATTTTCCTGTAGTTCTCCACATTTACATTTTGGTTTTGATATGTACCGAGTTAAATTCCTTTAGAGATCTGTCTTTCCTTCTTAACACGAATGCAGATAATTTTAGTGATAATGATGATGTAATGACAAGCTTTGACTTCTTTTAGTTGAAGCTTAACAAAGTATGGCAGTCCTCATAAAATGTTACTTGAATTTACCATCAAAAAGTTTGGTTAGTAACTTAGATTATTTTAACCATTTCAAAATTGACATGACTCAAAATGGTAAAGGGTTAAAAAACTAATGTGTTCCCAATGATGAGTTCTTATAATTTGTAAAGTTTCACCATTGCAGCAAGATTTAATAACATCAAGATGCATCTGTCTTGGGCTACTTCTATATTGAAAGCCTTGTCATCAAGTGAACGGGTGTTTAGACTAACACTGATATTTCTTTAATTTATTTTTGAATCTGTAAGTACAAACATTAAGTTTCTTTATAAAGTAACAAGTAATACTTCTTTTTATTTTGATTTATTTTGGAAGTTAAGTGATTCTTCTTGTTCTTAGAGACAATTTTGAATAATGTTTTCTTTTTTGAAGAGTGGTTGATAGTTTTTCTTTTAAGGTTCCTAGATGATGTTTTCTTGAAATGGTGGTTTTGGAGCACACAACCCTCTCAGCGAAGGTTTTTTCGTATTATGTTGTGAGTGTTAATAAACCTAGGGTGTATTCATGTGGGTATTATATCTATCATTCAAAACATGCATCACATACACATCACATACATTATAGTGCACAGCGGAAGAGTCGAAAATCTAATTTTCTAATGATAAACACAATAAGTTTTATATGTATCTCATAAATGTAAATTACATAGGGATTGAGAATTTTATTACCTTAGCAAGTCTTTAGTCTTTTGTTGAACCAAAGAACCACGATGAAGCAACTTATTACAATTCTAGTTTTCCAACACGGTAGGCTTAGAAAAGCTAGAATACCAACTTTTTCAACAAAGGATTCAACACTTGAATCCTTGTTTCTACTTTGCAATATGGTTCGCCAAGATGAAAAAGATTAGATGAAGTGTTGTATGTTCTCAACCCTTGAGAGTGTTTCCTAACCCTTAGCAAAACTAAAATCCCATCTTTTATTCTCACATTTTTCTTCTTAACTTGGCCGAGTGATCACCCTCACAAATGAGCAAAATAGCTATTCTTATTTGTACCCATTTTTTCTTTAATAATTCAAGCATGAGGCCCCTACAAGGCATGACAACAATTGCCACACCATTTGCCTTTGTTTATCATTGTTTACAATAAATAAATCAAAACAAGAAATAAATAAATGCACTTGGCCAAACATTGTGGCCAAATTGATAAAATAATTTTACTTCTTTTACTAGCTATAAGGTCCCACCATGCATGGTCACTTATGTTTGTCTTTTTGAAATAATTATTTACATTAAACAATTGATGAACACAAGCAATATTAGTGTATTGGCCAAATAGCATAAAGAGAAGAGGAAACAATTTTCTTTTTCTTGTATTTCACTCTTTGGCCTCACCACTTACATTAGCCATACTCTAATGTTTCTTTTATTTATTTAATCACATTAAAATAAATAATTAGATCATTGTAGAAACACATACCAATAATAATAATTATTATTTTATTCAATAAATAACTTAATAAATAAAATAATAATCTTGCTTCAGTTTTCCTTGACCAATAGAATATTGACACGTGGCGCATTGTAAGCCTATTATTGTTTGACTTAAAAATTATCAAAATGAAACTTAATAAATAAAATAATAATCTTACTTATCCAACAAGTAAGGTCATTTTGATAATTTTTAAGTCAAACAATAATAGGCTTACAATGCGCCACGTGTCAATATTCTATTGGTCAAGAGAAACTGAAGCAAATGTCCGGTTTGCTAAAATTTATTAGATTGAACTATTCAATCTGGTATGTGTTGGAGCTGGTGCTCACGTGCCATTTCAATATTGTATGAATATTAATTGTTAATATTTATACAATAAACATTTCGAATAAAGATTGTTAATATCATATTAATATGGTATAATGCTTGTAACATTACAGACATTGTTTGATCTGAAAGAGTTCAGATCTGATCTAAAAGAGTTTAGATCAGAACTAATAGTTATCAAAGCTGAGAGTTATAAATGCTACGAGTTAGTACTGTTAAGAGTTAGCAGGTTATAACAGTCAGCGAGGTCTAAAGAGTTAGAACCTTGTTTATAATGGGACAAAGACCTGAGAGTATACTTGTAATGATATAGTTGCAAAGAGTTGCAATAGGTGTTAAGAAATATCATTATGTAAGTATGTCTCAAAGATAATGTTCCTGATCTATAATCACCAATGTGGGTCTATCGGTGATTCACTTTATATAGATTAGTGTATGTTTATATCTGACTGGTTCAGATGGTTGTTCTTAGCTGACCATGAGCTTAGAGCTTGTATAGGCATGCGGGTATCCAGTCAAGACTGGATACTGAACAGACTTATGAGGACCCCAATAGATATCCTATGACACCGTCAAAGGAAGGTCCTCTCGAGTTGAGTAGTATTCGTGGTCCTTTGACCTGAGCGCCACGGTGGTCTTATGAGTGATCCATCATGCTTTGGTTCCACATATGTCAGAGACCTTTCATGGTCTGACCGCTATGTGTCGCTGGGTATGGTCCGATGCTCATGGAGTTCGGTGTGCGTAGATATGGGATCCGTCAGCTTACGTAGGTAAGTTGTATATCCGATGCTCCGAGATTGTATTTCATAAAGTCTTGTGGCCACAAGCATAAACCCGGGAAAAGAGTTTCCCATAGGGTTAAACAATATAGCAAAAGTGTTTGCGTATATTGTTTATCGAGATACGAATCTGGAGATAAGTTTATGGATGAGCAAATGGGGATTTGACGGTGCTGATCTATATCCCCGCACATCTAGGATATAAATGATGGAAGGATTATACGTATACGTTATGACCTCAACTTGTATGGTCTGACACGCTGATTTGTAATATTCGTAACGTGTGCGTGGGGCATCGATTACGGATTAATGGAACAGTTCCATTTGACAAATCGGGTGTAGACCTAGAGAGTCCCAATATGAAATGTACTCTTTGAGCACTTGGGCAGTGTACCGTATTGAATTGTTCAATACAGTATAATTTAGCAATTACTAAGGTTACGTTAACTAAAGTATGTGGTTAAATTGGTGGGACCCACTTTAGGTTAACTTGGTAACCGAGTAAGGATATAATAGTAATTTCACTTTATGATTATTTAATTGTTAAATAATAAGAATAAATATTTATTTATTTAATTGTTAAATAAATGATTTAATTAACTATGATTAAAGGTTAATCATATAGTTAATTAAGTTAACCTTACTTAAAGGTTAAGTAAAGGTTAACCTAACCATGGTTAAGTTAGTTAACTATGATTAAATTAATTAAATATTTATTAACTTAAAGGTTAAGTTAAAATAATCTAACTAAGGTTAAATGTTAACTAAGGTTAGGTTAAGCCAAATGAAATGCAAATGAAATTCAAATTAGTTTGGAATTAATGCATTTGTATATAAAGTGAAATGAAATTGAAAATAATTAATGTTTTAGATTTTAGGTTTTGCATTTTGGGAGCCAATTCAATTTGAGAAATTGAAATTGTTTGTTTTGTGTTTTAAGTGTTAGAACAACAAAACAAATTGAATTAATGGTTACTAAATGTAATAACTAAAAACAAGATTTGTTTTATTTATTCAAGAGTTGAATAAAAGGAAAAACAAATTTAATTAAGTTAAATGGTTTAACTTTGAAAAATGTTTAAGAGTTAAACACATATGCTGGATTAAGATGCTGTCATTCTAGACAATCAAACCCACCCTTGTTGATTGCTAGAATTGATCAAAGATTCATTTCATGGTGGACTTCAAAGAAAATTAATCCAAAGGCTTCATAGGTGATATTTCTCAATCTCGAATTTCAGATTAATCAAATGTTATTTTCTGTGTTCATTGTATTCAATCTTCCGCTGTGCACATGTATGTATGAGATATGTATATTGTTTGTATGATGAACACAAACCCACATGCAAGAACCCTAAGTAAATTCGCCCAACACACCCAACAGTATGTTGCCCTAGTGCACAACGAGTACACTTCATATTACGGAACTCCCTAGGTCTACGTCTGATTTGTCAAACGAAACTATTCTGTGAGTCCAAGATCGATGCCCCACACATAGATTATGGATATTACAAATCAGAGCAGTAGACCATACAAGTTGAGGCATCGCGCATACGTATAATCCTTCCGCCATTTATATCCTGGAGGAGCGGGGATATAGATCATCATCGTCAAATTCCCATGCGCTCATCCATGAACTTATCTCCAGACACATATCTCGATAAACGATATACGCAAACACTTTCGTAATATTGTTTGACCCTGTTAGAAACTCTTTTTTCGGATTTATTGCTTATGGCCATAAGTCTTTCTGAGATACAGTCTTGAAGCATTTGGATATACAACTCACCTATGTGAGTTGACGAATTTTATATTTGCGCTCACTAGACTCCATAAGCATCAGACCATACCCAGCGACATATAGCGGTCAGACCATGAAAGGTCTCATACATATGTGAAACCAAAGTATGGTGGATCACTTATAAGTCCACCATGCTGTTTAAGTTAAAAGACCACGTATACTACTTAACTCAAGAAGACCTATCGTTAAAGACTTCATGGGATGTCTATTGGGGTCCTCGTTGAGCCTATTTAGTATTCAATCCTTACTGAATACATATATGCTACACGAACTTTTTGTAAGCCCATGATTAGTTAAGAATAATCATCTAGACTATCTAGGTATAATATACAATGGTCTATGAGAAATGGTTCCACCAATAGACTTGCATCGGTGAATAAGACCAGGAACATCGAATTTGAGAATAGACTTGCATAATAAGATTTCTTAGCACCATTATAACTCCTTGCAACTATGTTATTACTGATGTACTCTCGGGTCTATGTCCTGTTACAGACAATGTCCTAACTCTTAGATTTTGCTGACTTTTATAACCTATTAACTCTTAGTAGTGATAACTGTTAGCAATTATAATTCTCAGTGTAGCTAACCTTTAGCGCTAGTCTAAACTACTTTAGGTCAAATCTAAACTCCTTCGGATCATACAATGTCTATAATGTAACAAGCACAATACCATTTAATTAATAAAATTAACGATTTAATAAAATGAACTGTATAAATATTATAGAATAAAATATTCATACAACAATGAGATGACAGATAAGTACAAATCTCAACGTGTATTTTATGAAGCATGGCCATTGTTCAAGTACAAAGGAAGCATGAACTACAATAGGTTAACAATCAAGCTGCTTTAGGTGATAACCTATTGAAGACCGTAGAAGCTCAAGCATCTGAGCTAGATGTGGTAACAAATGAACTGAATTCAGCTTTAGAAGTTTCCCAACAAGCTATTGTCACTAGCAAGTCTAAAGTTGAGGCTTCTAACAACCAGTGGATGTTGCAAGAGGTTTATACTAGTGCCAAGGTTTTTTTTGCATCAGCATAAAGCTTCAAGCGTGAATTTTGGTTTGGGAAGAATCATGCCTCCTATCGAGAACTACCTAAAAGGATTTATGCTCAGTGTATTAGGTATCGTGGTTGGTCTATAAGGCATTTTAATGATGAGTCTCAACAAATCAATTATGATTCTACTAGTGAAGGAGCCTCATAAGCTAATCCAAACGTCGTTGATCTTCAAAACGAGTCCTCTGATAAAGAATAGTTTTCTTAATCTCCCTTAAAATTATAATTCTATTATAATCAAAAGTGATTATGAAAATTTTGGAATATCAACGAAATACCATTTCTTTCATATTTCTCCAAGTTGCTTCTAAAAATTGATGTGTTTGAATTATTTTCTAAGATAATAATGTATATATTATAACAAGTATTGCTTCCGTATGTATGGTATTTTATTTTTTTGCTTTCATCAAGTTCTTTGGACTAAACATAGAGTTCCTTTATAAAATAACAAGTAACACTTCCCTTTATTATAGTTTGCTAGAAGTTGAGTGATTCTTCTAATTCTTAGAGGTAGTTTTAAATGTTGCTTTCTTCTTGGAAGCTGATTGATGGTTCTGCATTTAAGGTTCCTAAATGATGTTTTCAAGAAAAATGGATTTGGAGCACACGACCCTTTTAAGGAAGGTTTTTTCTACTATTATGTTTCCATAGAGCATGTCCAATGTTCAGTTACAGATGAAGGACGAGCTTTGAGATGTCAACAACAGAGCTACTTTAGATGCTGACCTCTTGAAGGTCATAAAAGCTTGGGCATCTAAGTTGGATGTGGTAACAGGGGAATTAAAGCTGACTTTGGAAGGTTCCCAACAAGGTGTTGCCACCGCCAAGTTTGAGGTTGAGGCTTTTAACAACCAATGAAAATGGATGGTAGATGTTGTAAGAGGTTTATACAAGCGCTAAGCTTGATTTAGGTCTGGGCAACATCTTGCCTCTTACCGAGAACTGCCCAAAGATTTTTTTTGCTGAGTTTAGGTGGTACTGTGAATGGTCTACGAGATATTTTGACGATGAGCCTCGATAAATCAATTATGATTCTACCAGTTAAAAAGCCTCTGAAGCCAATCTAGACATTAATGATCAATGAAGAATAGTTCTCTTGATCTCCCTGAAATTATAGTTCTTTGGTAACATAAGATAATTATGCAAATTTTAGAATATCGATGAAATACCATTTTATTCATATTTCTCCAAATATTGCTTGTAGAAATGAATGTGTTTGAATTATTTTCCAAGATAACAATGTATATATTATAGCAAGTATTGCTTTTATATGTATGGTATTTTGTTTTGTTGTTTTCGTCAAGTTTCTTAGACTAAAAATTAAGTTCCTTCATAAAATAACATGTAATACTTCCCTTTATTCTGATTTGTTGGAAGTTGAATGATTCTTTTGATTCCTAGAGGCATTTTTGAATGTTGCTTTCTACTTCGAAGCATGATTGATGGTTCTACGCTTAAGGTTCCTAGATGATGTTTTCAGGGAAGTTGATTTGGAGCATACAATCCTTCCAGGAAAGGTTTTCTTTTCTGGTATTGTGTTTTTATAAAGTGTGACAAATGTTTAGTTATAAAGGAAGGACGAGCTTCGAGATGTCAGCAACCAAGCTGCTTTAGGTACTGATCTCTTGAAGGCCATAAAAGCTCGGGCGTTTGAGCTAGAGGTGGTAACAAAAGATTTGATGTTAGCTTTGGAAGCTTCACAGCAAGCTTTGTCGTTGCAAAGTCTAAGGTTGAGGCTTCTAACCACCAGTCGAAGCAGAGGATGGATACTGCAAAAGGTCTATGAGCACCAAGCTTTTGTTGCATTGGCATAGAGCTTCAAGTGTGGACTCAGGTCTGGGCAAGATCTTGCCTCTTACCAAGAACTGCCCAAAGATTTTTATGCCGAGTGTAGGTGGTACCGTGGCTAGTCTACAAGGCATTTTGATGATGAGCCCCAATAAATCAATTATGATTCTGCTGGTTATGGAGCCGTAGAAGCCAATTTAGACATCGTTGATCTTCCAAAAGAGTCCATTAATAAAGAATAGTTCTCTTTATCTTCCTTTAAATTATAATTCTTTTGTATTAAAGATAATTATACAAATTTTAGAATTTCAATGAAATACCATTTTGTTCATATTTCTCTAAGTATTGCTTCCAGAAATGGATGTGTTTGAATTGTTCTAAGATAACAATGTATATATTATAACAAGTATTGCTTCTGTATGCATGGTATTTTGTTTTATTGCTTTCGTCAAGTTTTTTAGACTAAACTTTGGGTTCCTTTATAAAATAACATGTAATACTTCCCTTTATTTTGATTTGTTGGAAGTTGAATGATTCTTCTAGTTCCTAGAGGCATTTTTGGATGTTGCTTTCTTCTTTGGAGCTTGACTGATGGTTCTACGTTTAAGGTTCCTAGATGATGTTTTTAGAGAATGGTGGATTTAGAGCACACGACCATTTCAGAGAAGATTGTTTTTGGTATTGTATTTCCATGAAGCATGGCCAATGTTCAGTTATAAAGGAAGCACAAACTATGGGAGGTCAATAACTGAGTTTCCTTATGTGTTGACCTTTTAAAGGCTGTAAAAGCTCGAGCGTTTGAGCTGGAGGTGGTAATAGATGAACTGAAGTCAACTTTAGCTTCCTGGCAAGCTTTGCCACTGCTAAGTCTAAGGTTGATGCTTCTAACAACCAGTAGAAGCAAAAGGTGGATGTTACAAGAGGTTTATACGAGTGCCAAGCATTTGTTGCGTCAACACAGAGCTTCAAGCATTAATATAGGTATGGATTTGATCTTACCTTCTATCTAGAGCTACCCAAAGATTTTGATGCTAAGTGCAGGTGGTATCATGGTTGGTCTACGAGCCATTTTTATTATGAGCCTCAATAAATAAATTATGATTCTGCTAGTGAGAGAGCCTCAAAATCCGATCCAAACATCATTTATCTTGCAGAGGAGTTCTATGAAGAATAGTTCTCCTAATCTCCTCTAAAATTGTAATTCTTTTGTAATAGAAGATAATTATATACATTTTGGAATCAACGAAATGCTAATTCGTTCATATATCTCCTAAGTGTTACTTCTAAAATTGGATGTGTTTGAATTGTTTTTTAAGATAACAATGTATATATTATAATTGTTAGACATATAATGTTATTTATATTCTTAAAACATGTAAAATAATATTTTATTTGATTAATAAAAGTTTATTCATATATATAATTGAGCATACATTTATGAGCCCATATTTATAAAGTATGTAATCTATGTATTAGGCATATGATGCTAATACATACGATATAGATTACAGGTTATTTATAAATTAAATATAGTTCACAACTATTAATGAAAAATGGCCTTTCATTATGTAAGGCAGTAGTTTTTCTACTTCTTATAGTGGATGATTTACCTTGATCATCGAAGTGGAGACTTCGAGTAAAAAAATTAGTGTATATGTTACATTGTACGGAACTACTGTAAATTTCAATCTGGGTAACTAAATGTCGTAGATCTTATTTCACAAAAGTTTTAATAAGCTCGTTTGATCTTAATCCTGAACAGGTAATGAACTTACATTCATGTATTGTATCTTTTGAGCTATTACAGAGTGAGATCCATATAAACGATCAAAATCTCGATAGTTTGGAGATATTATTTCATGAGCCGTAGGAACATATATTTGTAAGATGGAATCTAATAATTAATGTCCACTTAATTGATCCTTCATACCCTTTAATTTTAATAAATTTTGATAAAATTAAGATATTCTTCGTATGCTACAAATTGATCCTTAAAAATTTATAAATTATGAAAATAGATCATAACAGAATTATTTTATTTCATTCAATCCCCTCAGATGTTGGATAATTAAATTTTGACCAGATAACTTTTAGATATTTATAGATAGGTCCTAAATTTAACCCAAATTTATATTTGGATTAATTTTGGATATTTGTAAATTTAAAATTGGTTAAAACTTCTTTTAATCTTGGTACAATTTTATAAAATTTTATTTGAACTATTTTATTAAAATTATTGGGTCTAAAAATATTTTTTATTTAAATTTTTTTTGAAGGCCCAAAAATATTTTCAAGCCTAAAATAAGTTGACAAAAAAAATTAAAAAGCCCAAAATTCAAACCCATAAAATGAGACAAGTAAGAAGATATAACATTATGGAAGAGCTCAAGTTTACTTCAAGGAAGACTTTGAAGAATTTAAGCTTAGTTTTATTATTTTTCTTCCTAGGAAAGCCATGAATTATGGGTTATTTATTTATTTAGTTAATTGATTGGATGAATAATATGTCATATAGATTAAGGGTGCCACATTCACATATCCATGCATAAAATATATCATATTGTATGACATTAATGTTCTAATGAGATTAGGATAAGATTATTGTCATAATTTTAATATTATATTAATTTATTATATGACGTGGCCTTATAAATTATTTTATGAAAATAAAATAGATATTAATGAGTAGAACGTCATTTTATAAATTAATTAAAAACTCTAAAAATTAAAATATTGAGTGAGAGATGACTTTAGGCATAAAGCCCATGGCTTTCTTTATTAGTCCTATAGTAAGGTAGATTAATGTCTTGCCTTATATCTTGTGAGCTCCATACGGAGGGTATTAATCAGAATTGGTTACTAGATAGGACTTCCCTAAAGGATAAGATCCAATATAGGACTCATGCGAAACTTACTACCTTACGGTGGATTTTTAATTGGGAAATATAAATGATTGAAATAATGGTTGTACACTCAACTTAGGTTGATTGATATCCTCCTTACAGAGTTCTTGTTAATTAAATCTAAGGGTCAAAGAATCGGTAATTTATTATTATTTGATATGAGATATCTAGATAATAATAATAAATTAGTATGGTACTAGTTTGATTTATGACGGATACGACCACCTTACGGAGGCGTATTCTGAATGAAAATTAGATTACCGATGTATAATGTAGTTAAAGAGTTCTACATAAATGCATTTCATGTATTCATGCAAAAGTAACACATGCTTTCAGATAATTTATGCTCATGTATGAATTTATTTTTCAAAATTATGTCTTCATTTAGCCTACTAGCATCCATCCTTAACCAAAACAAGTTAACCAGAAATAATTATGTGGATTAGAAAAGGAACTTAGATATTGAACTCACAGTTGAAAAACATAAATATGTACTGACTGATAAATGCACTCAAATACCTAATGAAAATGCACCACAATATGGAATAGATGTTTATAATAGTCAAATGACTAAGGGTCCATCTTCATCTTTTTGTCTCAATCTTAAATGAAAGAGTAGTAAGAAGAAGAATAAGCCAAAAGAAGCATCTAATTCAGAATTTGTACAAATTCATAAAAATGTAGTAAGGCCCAAAGAAAATTTTTTCTAATGTGATATTAAAGGGCATTGAAAGAGAAACTGTCCTTTACTTAAGTTTTCAATAACTAAAAGGGCAACTTCACCTTCAGGTAAAAAAATTTTCATTGAGACATGCTTAGTGGTTTCCTAGACAGTAGATTTTGGAGTCACTAATCAT
The DNA here is from genome assembly GCA_946807835.1 of Ailanthus altissimus. Taxonomy (NCBI): domain Eukaryota; kingdom Viridiplantae; phylum Streptophyta; class Magnoliopsida; order Sapindales; family Simaroubaceae; genus Ailanthus; species Ailanthus altissimus. The sequence goes on along the minus strand of OX327696.1, from coordinate 19,218,315 downwards.
ATTTGCAATTCATTGCAAGGGTTCCAGAAAACCAGACAACTCAATGAATGAGAGATCAGTCTAAGGCTAGAAAATGACGTAACTGTTACAGCCAAGGTAGTGGGAGTTATTCAACTTTATTTTAATGATTTTAAGACATTAGTATTTGATGATTGTTTGTTAGTACTGGAACTTAAACGTAATTTGATTTCAGTTAGTTATTTGAATAAATTTTGCTATTTTGTTATATTTGACTCAACTATGGTGATCAAAAGAAATAAGTCATTTATATATTCTGGTACACTAGTTAACAATCTATACTGCATATATCCTAAAATCAACTCACTTCATGACACAGAATTGAATAATAAATCTAATCACCATATGAGGATTAAAGTGACTCCCACTAATCAAATGTGTCTATAGCATCTACGTCTTGGTCATAGTAGTCTAGATAGGATCCAAATACTAGTCAAAGATGGACCTTTGAGTTCATTGGATATTGAACCAATACTAGTTTGTGAATCCTGTATAGAAGGTAAAATAACCAAAAGACCCTTTAATACTAAAGGTAATAAAGTATTGAAATGTTAGAATTAGTGCACTCTGATGTGTGTAGGCCCATGAGCACAGAAGTTAGAGGAGGTTATGAATATTTCATCATTTTCATTGATGATTATTCTAGATTCGGTTATGTGTACCTAACACGCCACAAGTTTGAGGTGTTTGATAAATTCAAGGAGTTTCAGGCAAAAGTGAAAAGGCAATTAGGAAAACACATAAAGGCACTTTGATCTGATCGAGGTGACGAATACCTCTATAGTGAGCTCATGACCTATTTATTAGACAATAGGATATTATCCCAGTTGACTGCACCAGGGTCACCTCAGCAAAATGGTGTAGCAGAAAAAAGAAATAGAACTCTTATTGAAATGGTGAGGTTAATGATGAGTTATTCAGCTTTACCCACCTCGTTCTAGGGTTATGCCTTAGAAACAACCATGTATCTTCTTACCTTCATTCCATCTAAGTCAGTCCCTAAAACACCTCTGGAAATGTGGATAGGACGTAAACCAAGTTTATGTCATATACATATATGGGGTTGTCCAGCACATGTGCTAAAAGGGAAGACAGATAAGTTGAAATCTCAGTGAGAAGTTTGTCTGTTTGTTGGTTATCCTAAAGGAACAAGAGGAAATCTTTTCTATAGTTCTCAAGATAAAAGTGTATTAGTTAGCACTAATTCAATCTTTCTTGAAGAAGACTATATGAAAGACTTCAAGCTTAGGAGTAAGATACTTCTTGATGAGTTATCTAGGAACTCTAATATTATGCTTGATAGAGTCAATGATTTAATTCTCAATTCAGATCATAATAACTAACTAGAGCCAGTAGCAGACCAACAACTACCGGTACTTTGTCATAGTGGGAGAATTATTAGACATCCAACTAGGTACATGTTAATTGGAGAGTCATTTCAGCCAGTCTCTAATGAGCATGAACTAGATCCCACTAGTTATGATAAAGCAGTGGTTGATAAAGATGCAAACCATTGGCATAAAACTATGAAATCAGAAATGGATTCCATGTATTTCAATAAAGTCTTAGAACTTGTAGAGAAACCTGAACGGATAAAACCCATAGGGTGTAAATGGATCTACAAGAGAAAGAGAGATGGTAGATGGAAAGGTGAAAACCTTCAAAGCTAAGCTTATTGCTAAAGGATATACTCAAAAAGAAGGCATCGATTATGAGGAGACCTTTTCGCCAGTAGCCATACTTAAGTCTATTAGAATTCTCTTATCCATTGCAGCAAATCTTGATTATGAGTTTGGCCAATGGATGTCAAGACTTCCTTTCTTAATAGCAATCTTGAAGAAAGTATTTATATGATACAACTAGATGGATTTATAGCTATAGACCAAGAGCACATAGTTTGTAAACTATACAAATCTATCTATGGGCTTAAACAAGTATCTAGATCATGGAGCATAAGATTTGATCAGAAAATCTAATCATTTGGTTTTGATCAAAACCCTGATAAACCTTGTGTTTATAAGAAGATAGATAGGCAGTTGGTGGTTTTTTCTAGTCCTGTATTTTAGATGATATCCTACTCATTGTAAATGATGTATGAGCATTATCATCAGATAAAATATAGTTATCTAACTATTTTGATATGAATGATCTAGAAGAAGCCAATAATATTCTTGGGATCAAAGTATTAAGGGATCTCTAGTTAAAGATATTAGCTTTATCCTAAACTGAGTATATTAACAAAATTCTGATCAAGTTTGCCATGCATAATTCCAAAAGGGATTGTTTCCTTTAGATATGAAATTGATCTATCCAAGTATCAGTTTCCTAAGACAACTGAAGAGATAGATTGCATGAGAAGTATTCTTTATGCATTAACAGTAGAAAGTCGCATATATACAATGTCATGTACTAGACCAGATGTTTGTTATGCAATTTGAATGATCGGTGGATATCAATTTAATACAAGACTAGAACACTGGACTGCAGTAAAGCATATATTCAAGTACCTTCATAGAACGAAAGATTATATGCTTGTATATTTTTGTGAGAATCTTATACCTATTAGGTATACAGATTCAGAATTCTAATAACATAGGATACCCGAATATTTCTTAGGATATGTGTTCACTTTAAGTGGTGGAGCTATAAGTTGAAGGAGTACAAAATAATCATGTATTGCAGACTTTACCAAGAACGCTGAATATGTAGTTGCATCTGAAGCTACAAAATAGGCTATATAGCTCTAGAAGTTCTTTATGGAGCTTAAAATGGTATTTAGTGCTTAGATGCTTATTGTTCTTTATTAAAATAATAGCAAGGGCAGTAGCACAGTCTAAAAAATCGAATACCACAAGAGAAGAAAATATATTGAGAGAAAATCATGTTTAGTAATAGAGTTTTGTGCAAAATGGTGAGGTCATGGTATCTAAGATTACGTAAAGAGATAATCTAGTGGATCCATTCACCTAGGTCATTGTCAGCAAAGTGTTTTGAAACTCATATGAGTAATATTGGGGTTCAATAGTTACTTGACATGCTTTAGGGCAAGTGGGAGATTGTTAGACATATAATGTTATTTATGCCCTTAAAGCATGTGAAATAACATTTTATTTGATCAATAAAAATTTATTCATACATATAATTGAGCATACATTGATGTGCCCATATTTATAAAGTATGTAAACTATGTATTAGGCATATGATGCTAATACATACGGTATAGATCACAGGTTATTTATAAATTAAATATAGTTCACAACTATTAATGAAAAATGGCATTTCATTATGTAAGGCTATAGTTTTTCTACTTCTTATAGTGGATGATTTACCTTGATCATCGAAGTAGAGACTTCGAGTAGAAAAATTAGTGTATATGTTACATTGTACGGAACTACTGTGAATTTCAATCTGGTTAACTAAATGTCGTAGATCTTATTTCACAAAAGCTTTAATAAGCTCGTTTGATCTTAATGCTAAGCAGGTAATGAACTTACATTCATGCATTATATCTTTTAAGCTATCACGGAGTAAGATCCATATAAACGGTCAAAACCTCGATAGCTTGGATATATAATTTCATGGGTCATAGGAACATATATTTGCAAAATGGAATCTAATAATTAATGTTCACCTAAAATGTTTACAGTACTTGATCATTAGAATCTATTGCCATAGTTTATTCAATAAATTATTTATTAAATAATAATATTTATTTGTAAATTTATTTATAAATATAGATATATTAAAAATGATCATTAGAGCATTCAATGACTTAGGGGTAAATAAGTAATTAAAGAGACAAGACATTTTTTCATAGCCTAGCTTTAATTATGGACATCAATTATATGGTCAATTAAGTGGTTATTGTTGGTCTAAATACTAAGCCCAATTTAATTAAAATGAGTTTTAAGTAACTGGGCTTTTATTTTATAACATATGTTACTAGAGTACAGCCATTGGCTTTTAGTAGAATAGGTTGGGGTTAAGTTAGAAGAATTGGTGTATTATGAGATAATAAGCACTAGACCTTTTAAGTTGGAGTTAGGAAGTCCATGGGTCTTGCAGTCCCTCTACTAGCTCATATTCTAATCAAACTTCAATTTTCTAATCCTAATCAAATTCTAAATACCCAAGGGAGATCTCTATGTATATAGAAGGTATGTAATAAGAAAAAAAATAAATACCACAACCATATAGAGAAAATTCTTTACGTATTCTTACGTGAAAAAAGAATTTAATTAATAAATACAATTCTCTCAGATTTGGGTATTAGTGATTTTAGAGATTAAGAAATATCCACGCACCCACATGTGTTGAGTTTGAAGATTGATGATAGTAGAGAAGATTGCAGCCAGCCAATTCAAGATTGTCATAGTGAGGAATTGAGGTAATCTTCTATCCCTATTGAGATAATTATGAACAAGGCGATCTGACTTCCGCTGCGTTTATTTTTTATAAACAAAAAATTTTTATTTAACATACCAACAACAACAACTATTGATTTCATATGTATGGTATTTTATTTTGTTGCCCTTGTCAAGTTCATTAGACTAAACATTGGATTTCTTTATAAAATAACATGTAATTTTTCCCTTTTATTTTGCTTTACTGGAAATTGAATTATTCTTCTGATTCCTTGAGGCATTTTTGAATGTTGCTTTCTTCTTCAAGTGTGATTGATGGTTTTACGTTTAAGGTTCTTAGATGATTTTTAGGGAATGGTGGATTTAGAGCACACGACCCTTTTGGGAAAGGTTTTCTGGTATTATATTTTTATAGAGCATGGCAAATATTCAGTTATAGAAGAAGCACGAACTGGAAGACGTAAAAAAATTGAGCTGCTTTAGGTGTTGAACTTTTGAAGGTAATGTAGAAGCTCAGGCATCTGAGTTGGAGGTGGTAATAGAGGAACGAAAGTTAGCTTTTGAAGCTTCCCAGCAAGCTTTGTCACTACCAAGTATGAGGTTTCGGTTTTTAAAAACCTATGTAAGTAGAAGGTGGATGTTACAAGAGGTCTATACAAGCGCTAAGTTTTTGTTGTGTCAACACGAAGCTTTAAGCGTGGATTTAGGTGTGGATTCAATCTTGCCTCTTATTTGAAACTGCCCAAAGATTTTAGTGTTGAGTGGAAGTAGTATTGTGGTTAGTCTGTGAGCCATTTTGATGATGAGCCTTAACAAATAAATTATGATTTTATTAGTAAATGAGACACGAAACCCAATCCAAATGTCATTGATCTTCTAAAGACTTCTCCGATTAAGAACAATTCTCCTAATCTCCCCTAAAATTGTAATTCTTTTGTAATAGAAGATAATTTGGTATATTTTGGAATATCAATGAAATACCATTTCTTTTATATTTCTCCAAATGTTGCTACTAAAAATGTTATGTATGAATTGTTTCTTAAGATAATAATGTATATATTATAATACATATTGCTTCCATATGTATGGTATTTTGTTTTGGTTTTTCCATCAGGTTCTTTAGACTAAACATTAGATTCATTTCTAATTTAACAAGTTATACTTCCCTTTATTTTGGTTTGCTGGAAGTTAAATGATTCTTCTAGTTTTTAAAAGAGATTTTAGATTTTACTTTCTTTTAAGTGTGATTGATGGTTCTGCATTTAATGTTCCTAGATGATATTTTTAAGGGTGGCTTAGGTATATAACCCTTTCAATGATGATTTTTTCTTGTATTATTTTTTCATAAAGAGAAGATTTATGACCACATGACCCTTTAAAGGAAATTTCTTTGATATTGTGCTTCTAAGAAAGGGTGACTTGATGGTATATGAGCCTTACAATGTTCTTTTTTATACTTGTACTTTCTAAGAAATGGTAATTTATGGGCACACAACCTTTTCAAGGAATTGTTTCTTCGATGCTACTAGGAAATGTGGCTTATGAGCGAACAACCCTTTCAAAGTAGTCTTTTTTATTATTATTATTATTATTATTATTATTATTATGATCATTATTATTATTATTATTATTATTATTATTATGATCATTATTATTATTATTATTATTATTATTATTATTATTATTATTATTATTATTATTATTATTATTATTATTATTATTATTATGATCATCATCATCATCATCATCATCATCATCATCATCTTTATCTTACACATAAAATTTCTTAAATTTTGGATATGTTCTATAATGTGGAGATCGATTCCCCGTCCATGGTCTATAATAGAAAGACCCATCAATTGATTACTTTATACAACTCCTCTCGTGTTTTAGCTACCTTTCCAGCTATATACTCTTTGTTAATGTCAAGAGCTTTTCTCAGGACTTGGTCTCTATCTTTGATTTCTCTTTTACGGACTCTATTGTCATATTATTTCCTTATTTTCTTTTGTTATTCAACTCTAATATGACTAGTTTGCGTGGATGAGGACTTTCTTAGGAAGTACTGCTTCGGTCTCGTAGATCTTGAATAAGGTGAGCTTCATATAGATATGTTATTAGTTGTTTTGTATGTCTAAAGGACCTTTAAAAGTTCTTCTAACGACTTTCTTTTCTTATGCTCTTTTCTGTAGGATGGTGAAGATGGTTTTGTTGGTAACCTTTGCCCGTTTCCCTATTGATAGATACAAGAAGAGAATCTTTGTTATATCTTGTACTTAGCACAAAAAAGGTGACAATTGAACTAACAAATTGCTTCCTGTTATCTAAGACTAGTACTTGTGGCATTCCATATCTGGTGACAATGTTAGTCTATATAAATTTCTTCACCTTTAATCTAGTTATGTTATTGTAATCTTTAGTTTCTACCCATTTTGTAAAGTAATATATTGCTAAGAGTACAAACTGCTTCCCTCCAGTTGCCAAAGGTAATAGACCAACAATGTCCATTCCTTATTAGATGAAAGGTCATGGGCTGGTTATCAAATTAAGATTCTCAGTTGGAAGATGGATAAGTATGATCTATTTCTTGCATTTCTTCATATAGTCCAAGGCAACTTTTAAATATTGGGCTAGTAGAAGCCTTGCCTTATGACTTTGAAGCAAGGTTCTTTCCACCAGAGTGATTCTCGTACGCTCTTTCATGTACTTCCTCTATTATCTTCCTCCATTATTCTTTGAGCACACACCGAATGTATATTCCTGAGAATAATTTCTTGTATTATTCTCCATCAATTAGTGTGAACCTTGTAGCCTTGCTTCTGAGTTTAGTTGCTTCTTGGCGGTATGATGGAAAAGTTTCACATCCTAAAAAAATGGATATAAGGGGTCATCCAATTGTCAGAAGTAGTAATTTTCAATGAGTCCCTTATATCTGATTCCTGTTTCGTGGAGGTTTCTTCATCTATCATTGTTTTGTCTCTTATGAAAAGTGGAATAATTCGGATCAATGAATTATCTCTTTTAATTAACGCACTATATTCTTATATGAATTAAATTAAAAAAAGAATCTTTAAGTCTAAGTACTCTTTAATGGTTTCATATGTCACGTAAGTTTATTCCTATTTTGTATGAACTCATTACAAAGTAATTAGTGATTATTTATTATTCTATTTATGGCTAAACCCTAAATCTCTTTTTCAAGTTCATAAAGGTTACATAATCAATTTAGATAGTGATCAAACATCTAAAAAATATTAAATACAAGATAGAATAAATAATTTAATTATTAAATAATATAAATTAAAGAGGTAAATATAATTAAAATTGCATGTAAAGATCTAGTTGTAAACCTAAAAAAAACTAGTTCATAATAAAATTTAATTAAAAGTTTCAAAGCATATCAGGTTCAACATTATGAAGAAAATATATAACTAAGAACAAATAAAGAGAAAAAAAAAAGTAAAAACTAGGTTGCTTCACTCTCTAATCTTGAATCTTCTCTTCCTCTTGAATCTTCTTAATGTTCTCCCTCTCTCTAAACTCTCTAAAATATGCGCTGGACTCTTAAAAGATAGCTCTAGACTCTCAAAGATTGCTCTCCTCAAAATTGGCCTTTTACTTTTTATTTATAAGTTTTCCTCTTCAAGTAGGGTAAAATTTTGAGTTTAAGTTAACTTATGACTCAAGTTCTAGAGGCCAATGTTGTGACCTTGCTTCCCAGCACTATAGTGCTAGCTTAATACTATTCCACCACTGCGATGTCAACCAGTGATGTTGTGGCCTTGAGATTCTACCAAAATGGGCACTGCAGTCTTAAGCTTCTGGTTCTAATCTAAGTTCTTGCCCTTCCAACAGTATAACTTCACATCCTAAAGCTGTTGATAAGGGTTAATTAGATCTAATATTTATATCTTTTAAACTTAATATTTGTTTATTTATATTAAGATTTTTTTTAGGTTTTGATATATTTTATTATTATTTTATATGTTTGGAGTCAATGGAGCAATTAAAGATAAAAATTCAAAGAAAATAGGCCAAAAACATCAAAAAGACTATAGTATCATGCCAAAGTAATTTGCCACAGTACCAGCACCACGGGCTTAAGATAGTGTGTATAGCGCCGCATAAACAGTAATACATGAACAGTACCCCCAATGTGAATAATGATTCTTAATATGACTTATATTTGACGTTTTATCCTACTTTGAAGACATAAACCTATAAATAGAAGACCAAAAACCCTAATTCAAAAATAAAGAGAAAATGAGATAAAAATAGTAATTTTGGGAAGATCAAAAAGACTAAAAGATTGAAGACTGCAGAAAAATTAATTTTATCTCTTCAACTCTTTATCTTTCTAGTTTTCTATGATTTTCATGATGTTATTCTTGATAAGCTCTAGAATTTTTATTTCACCATGACTTAAGTTTTTATTTCTAGGGTTAGACTTTTGAACTTAAAATGTAGTCGGATTTTTTTTACTCTTAGCTTTTAAAGTTAATATATATAATTGATTCATTCTATCTTGTGTTTATTGCTTTCATTATAGCTGTTAGGGTCGGTGCTTACATATCATCTCTGAATGTACATATACTTTTGTATTTATATAAGTATACATTCTCATTAAATCGTTAATACCAATTAATATGGTACTATGCAATGTAACGTTACAAATATTGTACGATCTGAAGGAGTTTAGATCAGATCTAAAAGAGTTTAGATAAGGGCTCATAATAAGCCACGCTGAGAGATATAAATGTTAAATGTGTAGCACAGTTAAGTGTTAGCTGATTATAATACTCAGCGAAGATCCAAGAGTTGGAGCCTTATCTGTAATAGGACATAGACCTGGGAATATACTAACAACTACATAGTTGTAAAATTTATAATCGGGTGCCAAGAAATGCAAGTTGCGCAAGTATGTTCTCAAATAATTGTCCATGATCTATTTCTGTGAATAAGGGTCTGTTGGTGAATATTTTTATATATATATCAGCATATGTCAAACTTATAGGGTATAGATGGTTGTTCATAGCCGACCGTGAGCTTGGAGCTCGTATTGACATATAGGTTTCTAATTAGGACTGGATATGGGATAGACTCTCCGATAGACACCCTATGTAAGCTGTCAACAGAGGGTCCTCTCGAGTTGAGTAGTATACGTGGTCTTTTAACCTGAGTGTCATGGTGGGCTTGTAAGTGATCCACCATACTTTAGTTCCACGCATGTCACAAACCTATCACGGTGTGACCGCTAGGTGTCGTTGGGTATAGTTCGATGCTTATGGAGTCTGGTGTGTACAGATACGAAATTCGTAGCTCGCATAGAGAGTTAGATATCCAGATGCTTCGAGAGTGTATCTCAGAAAATCTTATGGCCATAAGTATTAATCCCGGTAAAGAGTTCCGTTAGGGTAAGAACAATATGGCAAAGAAGTTTGCACATATTGTTCTGTGAGATACGAGTCTGGAGATAAGACATGGATGAGCACTAGAGAATTTAACGGTGATAATCTATATCCCCGCACATCCAGGATATCATAACGGAAGGACTATACGTATGCGTTGTAACCTCAGCTTGAATGGTTCAATGCGCTGATTTGTAATATCCGTGACATATACGTGGGACATTACTCATACACTCATAGAATAGTTCCATTTGACGAATCGGGCGTAGGACCCAGGGTGTCCCGCGATATAAAGTGTACTTGTTGTACACTGGGGTAGTGTACCGAATTAAAATATTTAATCCAATAATATTCAACAATACCACGGGAATACGTGCATGTCTGTATTTAAGTGTTAAATATAATAATTAATTAATTATTATTATTTACTAATTGTATAATGACACGTAGCGTATTGTGGAACCTCGGTTGAGTTTACCCAAACATAAAATTTGGTGGAATCCACTATAGGGTATACTTGGTAACTATTTATGAGAGGCAAAATAGTCATGTTACACTTTGACTATTTAATTGTTAAATAATTAAAATATCTTATTATTATATAATATAATATTATATATTATTATATATAATATTATTTTATTTTGGGTGCCAAATAGTTGGCACCTATTTATGTATTATTTTATTATTATTACTATTATATAATATATTATATTATTATTATATTACAAATGAGATATATATATATATTTGTGAATTGTGTGTGTACGTGAGGTGAAGGAAAAAATGAAAAGTGTTTCATTTTCTTCTTAAGATGCCGAGAGAAAGAAATGGAGAAAAGAGAAAGAAGAGAAAATAGAGCCGAGGGAAAGAAGAAAAAGAAAAAAAAATAAAAAATAAAATTGTTTCATTTTTTTATGGTTTTAATTGGAGCGATGGTGAATAGCTTCAATTCTCTATTTCTTATTCTTTTAAAGAAAAATATGAAAACACACACTCGCCCATTGAGGTTTAAGAGTTAAACCTAATACTAGATATAGGGTTGTTGTTCTAACTCATCAAGCCCACCATGTTGGTGACTAGAACTGCCTACGAGTTGGTTTTCATGCGGACTCCGAAGAAATACGTGTATAACGTTACACGTTCAGGTGATTTCTATACCCTACTAATATATTAAAGTAATTAATATATTTATTTATTATGTATTTTACGCTTCTGTCGCGTTTATATGTATATGATACGTATTTTAAGTAATAGACATAATTGCACATGCATACATCCACGTATTTTAGATCCCCAACAATAGCTAGCCAATATTTTGAATTATTGAGAAACTATAATGAACTTGACAAAGGGATTTATGTGTTGGCCTAAGATAGTTTAATGCATGATTATAGGTAACAACTATTAGTTTCATGTATGATAGAAATATACCTAGATGGAATGTATGGTATTATTTGGACCTACTCTTAATGAATTACATTCTATTAAGATTACCGTAGATATATAGGTTATTGTTAGGGTGTCATATAGTCATTCAATCATCAACAGAGACTTATGATGAAATTAAAGTCTAACCAATCAACTTGTATTAAGGGATTAACTAAGAGGTTAATAAATTCAATACAATATTAGAGGAGAAGTCGAAACTATAGATTCCCTTTGATTAGTGAATTTAACCCTTTGCTTATTTTTGATTAATTTATGTCTAATTTGATAGAATTATGTTAATTAGATACAAATCATATTTTTATTTTTTTGGATAAAAATTAAAGTATGATTAATTTTAATACTCGGTTGAAAGAATCAAATTAAATAGTCCTTGTGGGAACAATAACTTGGACTTAAATCCTATATTACTTGATACGATAGCGTACACTTATACTTAACTATTATTGCATACATCAAATTTTTGGCGCCGTGGTTGGGGACTAATTTTTCTATTCTTAATATTAATACTAATATTAAACTACTTACTTTTAATTCATATTTTTTTATTTTACTTTATTTTATTTTTTTCTTTTTTCTTTGATTTTATTTTTGATTTGCTTTGACAGTTCATGCAAATGGCAAAAAGTGCTGACTTGACTTTTGATCCTGAGATCAAAAGAACATTGCATAGGCTTCGACGTGAACAATACCAATCTTTAAATATGGAGGAGAACAACAATCACATCAACAATCCAGTATTTGAGCCAATTATACCACAGAGAGCATTGAAAGAGTATGCAGCCCCTATTGCAGACAATGTTCAGTCTAGTATTTGGCGACCAACCATTAACGCCAACAATTTTAAGATCAAGTCGAGAACTATTTAAATGCCAAAAGAATCTATACAATTTATCAGAGCTCCCAATGATGATCTTAGTCTGCACAACAATATTCATTTCAACCCAACTATGTAAAAGTAAACCTCATCATGTGTTGATTGTTTCAAAGCTTTTTTTTAATAATGAAAGCACCCTAAAAAAATTTATTAAAATCCTAATCTAGAAATTCTATTCAAACATTGGATCACGCATCAAACATTACAACATCTTGTGCTGGGGTGACACCCGTAATATTCCAAAACTATCAAATCCACCACAAAAAAGTTAAAAAAGAAAAAGTTGGAAACCAAGTTTACAAATAAAGTAAATAAATCAGTATTTTATAGAAAAGATTGAATTAATCAACGAAAGAATACTAGAAAATTTGTAGAGCTTGACGAAGTGATTTACATATTCAGAGGCAAGCAAAATGGAGTTAGGGCTGCGGGCAGAGGGCCAAGGCGGCGACGCCTGCCCTTGTTTGATACTTTAGAGAGAAAATGGGAAATGTCATTTTGGATTTCGCCGAAGGTGAAGTACATGTGTCGTTCATTGAAAAAGAGTGAGGCCGATCGGTTTTACCACAATAGTAAGCCTAAATGAGCCGCTTATATTTCTTAATACACCCCAGGTCAATTTCATAGGTTGAGAAGCTATTGTTGGCCCATAAGCAAGCCTATTCTTTTGTAGTATACCCATTATTGAATAACCATAATTTTTTTTCTTAAAATAATGGTCGTACATTGGCTATCCTATATGACTAGATTCCAAATGAGAAAAAATAACCCCTGCTTATATCGAATAGAGAAAGGTCTAAATACGACCACTTTGAAAGATCACAATTTTTTTTAAAAAATGACTCAACTCACAAAAGACATATGGAGTTGTAGATAAAGTCAAGCTTATAAAAAAAATCCCTAAATATAAAGGATATTCTTAAAATTACAATATAAATTCTATTAAGACAAGTACGATTTAGTACAATTTTAGAAAAAAATTTATAGCAAAATTTCAAAAAGGAACGTCCATAAGACGTCCACATTAAAAAAGATTTTAAAAATTACGGTAAAACCCATATCTTCACCCTATAAATAAATGAAAAAATTAGCACAAAAAATCATCAATGTATTGTCACTTAAATGTACATTGAGAAATACCTCAAATCACATAAAGAGCTCGTAAGTAAAAGAGAAATCTTATTCTTTTGTTTATTATCTTACCTTATTTTTTTTAAAATTTTTATTGAATTAAATATTAGAGTGCTTATACTAAAAAATTTTTTGCCACAATCTCACATCTTTTTTAGTTACAAGATTCTCATCAAATATAATATTTGTAAAAAAAACTAGCAATCTAACTACTGATTCAATTTTTTTATCATATGCTTATCATCTAAGCTAAACTTTCTTAAAAAAATAAATTTAATTCATTGATTTCTAATTTTCAAATTTTAGAATAAAAAAAGAAAAAAGTTATCTCAGAAAAAACCTTTTAGAGCAAAGAAGAATGGAAGAATGAAAGAAAAAACCACCGAGTTTTGAATTGATATATAATTTTGAAGTTTGTTTAATTTGAAGTTAATGAAACAAAAGCAAGTCGGGTTAAGACTAAGTTGAACAGATTAAAAAAAATTAGGTGTTATGTTTACATCAATTGTAAATTAATATTAATAATATACTAATATTGGAGGTTGCAAGTAAGCAAAGATACATCATACATGCATCAATGACAGCTATTAATTATTTATTATGCATTGACTTAAGCTGTTAACATTAATTATATCTTAAAATTCTTATACATCTCACGTTATCACCCCATCTGACCCCATTCTATTTATTAATTTATCCTACCGAGTACTGAAACAAAATAACACACTTGTTAGCCTTTTGCCCATATAACAATTTTATTTTTATCATCCTCTTTTATTTATTTATTTATTTATTTATTTATAGTGACTTTAAAATTCCCGACTCATGAAGTGTAAATTGTTAATAGAATAATTCTTTTAAATTCAATAATCACGATAACTTAAAAAAAAAAAGAGTATGCAAATAAGTATCAATATGCATACATAATATTCTTTTTCTATCTTTTAAAATAAATATTTTTATGATTTGACTCTCTCAAAATTTTAAATTTAATATTAAGACTTTAATATAATTAAAATTTAATTTAATATTATTAACCAAAAAATTTAATTCATTTAACCAATGAATTCTAAATTTATTGGTAAGAGATTGAATTTGGGCTTGTTGATTGTAAAGTTAGTTGACTTGACTTTTTTTTGTAAAAAGACAGCAACGTTATAGTCTCAACAAATGTGGTTTTGATAAGGATCATTGGTGTTTAAATTAATAATTTTGTAAAAAAAAAAATTATTTTAAAGAGATTTTGTGAAAAATCTCTTGATAGTGGTTGAACTGCCTCTTTTATAATCTACTTTTGCCGTTCTGTCCTGAAGATCACGTGTGAAACTTTTAATTATGTTCATTATAATTAACGGCATGCTCAAAATAATTATATTAATTTTAATTATGAAAATCTCATCCTTGCCTATTCCAAATTGCAGGCAATGAATGCAAATCGGAGCTCCGAGTGCAAGGATTGTCGGCCCAAATCCAATTACACTCCCCATGAGAAAAAAAAAAAAAAAAGAAATATAATAGGATGGATGGTCCACATTTTAGTTAGGGAAAAGTAGGGTCCAATTAATTGGCTTTTTTTTAAAAAAGAAAAAGAAAAAAGAATAGTAATAATAAATAAATAAATAATAGTGTCAATTTGGTGGTTAGCTTACCGCAAGCAAGCAAGGAAGAAAAACATCTCTGACTCTGAATTTGGCCAAGGCGATGTAATTTTTTGTCCACCGACAGAGCTGGATGGCCCACCTTGCTTAGCTGTCTCTCTCTGTCTCCAGACTCTTTTGTATACCGTTGATTTTTTTTTTTATGCTGATATATTTACTGTCTACGTGGCACATTTGTTTCTCACTTTCCTAAAATATCCCTATTCCCTACACTCCCTTTTCTATTTATTATTGAGTTTACAAGTTATTTTCCTAAACACATTTATTATCAATTTATATATATATATATTTGATATAAGGAAGATTTGAACTAACCATCTATTTTAATGAAAAATAATAATGTATTGTAAGTTCTTTATTATTAAACTATTTAAATAAATGCTTCTTATATTTTTTTATTATAAATAAAAAAATATTTTCATGCACCTCATATCCCCTATTGAATGGACAATGTAATAATATTATTTACTAATTTTTTATATAAATATATGTGTGTAGGAATGTAATGGATTTTTTTGGGGTTAATTTTTTTAAATATTATTTTGTAAATTTCTATAGTACAAAGCAAATTGATAAAAAAAAATTGTCTTTTATGAAAAGATATAATGAGCTTTATAATATAAATATAGTATATAAAAAATATATATATATAATACAATATTAAAGTTGTGTTTAGTGATGTTTCAAAATATATAATTCATATATTATTATTTTTTTCAATCAATAAAATTTATTAGTAAAATTAAATTCACTTTAAAACACATATAAATATGAAGTTGAGGAAAAAAAATTTAATATTATCTTGAGTATTAGTAAATTAAAATTATTACAAATAATTTATAAAAATATATAACTAATAATGCTATTTACAAAACTTAAGTCCTAAAGTAATATACAAAAAGGCTTTTCAAGTATAAATAAACTTATTGTCCTATATATATATATATATTAAAATCTAAATATAAATTACTTCTATCATATTAAGATAAGGTAAGATATATAAATCAATACTTTTTATGTTATTATATGTTCTTAAAATAAAAAAAATATAAATTACTTAAGAGAAAATTTTAATATAGAAAAACGTTTAAGCAAAATAAAAATTTTAAAGTGACTAATAAATATACATGTTTCTTCTTCCCATGATCTGCTTCTCCTTTGCTTTTCCTCCATTTTACCATTGTTTTTTTTTTTAGTTTAATTTGTTTTCCATTCTAGCATCTTGGTTGAGCAAGCAACTAGTTGAGCTTCCAGCCAAGCTTTTCACCGACCTTTGCAGAGTTCCACCAAGTCTCAATTAGCTTATACTATGGTTCTGTCGGCCTCAACTATGTCTCTGTCAGACTCTGTCGAATATCGTTGCTTATACTTTCCTCTTATAAGTTTTTGAAACTAATCATCACTGCATTTACTGTTGGGCAAATAACCACTACCTTTCGAGCAAATAGTGATCACCGGTAGCTGCTCAGTCCTAAATCTAATGGAAAAGAAATCTTTGATGAAGTTCATACCTCCCCGTAGCCATTGAAGCTTGATTAGTAATTTTTCTTTTGATGTTGGTATTAGGCTAAGGATTTGAATGGATTTATTGTTGAAAATCATAAAAGATGTAATAAATCATGAGGTGGCGTATTTTGTGTTGCCCCTCTTATATAAGTATTTTTTTTTCTTGTGTGATTGTGATTTTTTCTCTCTTATGTAAGGATAGGATTCCCAATTATTAATAGGGACAACAATTTTTGGTTGTAGAGATGATCCTATGTTATAGAGGTTTTAGATTTGATCTCTTCTGGTAAAAGATTAGGTTCGAATATATGTCAATAGATCAATATTATAGCTCATGATGAGTTACAATGACAAACCTCTAAAGGCTTTCATTGAAATAGGGGTGAGGGTTCGAATAATTGAGGGAGCAGGTACTTTAAGAATTGTGTGTTGGAACGCCAATAGCTCTGAGGTGTTATCCAGCTAGTAGATTAAGGAGTTAGTGAGTCCCACACACTAACAAATATAATGTAGCATTCTAGTAATCTTTTGATTATTATATTAATGGTCATTTAATGTAACATTAATAGTTTTATAAATGATATTGCATTTGTTGATAAAAAAAAGTGACTAATAAATATACACTATCATTTATTTTTTTTAATTCATATTAAATTTTTGGGAGTTTGATTTGGCTGCACGATTCCATCTCTATCTTTGCATGTGAAAAAATTTCAATTAAGCTTTGTGTATACTATCTTCTAAAAAACTTTTTTATTAATAATTGTAAGTTCACACCAAAATATAATAAATGAAAATTAAGGATATTTACAAAATCAAAACATAAAATTTACCTTTACTATCCTTGTAAATAGTGTATTTATTAAAAAAAAGAAATACAAAATTTTATATTGTAATTAATATGATATCTATTTCAAAAAAAATTGATATGATACCTATTAATAATAATTATATGTAACACAATTGTTGATATGACTCTTTTTCATTTTTAAAAAAAAATTAATTATAGTACTCTTTTGGAAAATTTTATTTTATGCAAAAGTATTTAATAATATTTTTAAAAACAACTCATACACATTTGTTTCTTTTAAAACACTTTAAAATGTTTTTTTTTTCAACTGAAATAATATTTTTAATATATTTCGACACAAAATATTTCAAAGATTTTATTATTCCAAAATGCATTATGCTTTTATATGAACCAAACTGTACAAAATAGATTTTATTTTTCAATTTTAATTAAAAAATAAATTGAAATTACATCAAAATTGCAAGATTAATAATTACAGAAGAAGGGTATTATCGTAATACGGCTTAGCATGCAAGTGATTGCAGTAGCATTTTATAAGTCCACTTAACTAACAAAAGCTCTCTTTGTCATGTGAAAAGTGAAAACAGAGCCCCTCTCTTTCTTTCACACTTTGATGCAGATCTTGAGTTGAGTCATTGAATACAAACATCACATTCTTTCATTTCATTTGGGAAGCCTCTGCATCAAGCAATGGATTCTTTATTCACTGGATCCATTACCAACAAGCTCAGTGGCTTTGCCATTCTGTTTGTGTTTTTGCTTTCTTGCAACACTTTTACTTCCACAGGTCAGTCGATGCCAGTTTTATCTTTTCAGATCGTTGTTTTGTGTTTTCTGAGAGTGTTTCTCATGTTTTCTCTATCTGGGTTTTGGTAAGTTATCCCACAAGTTTAACATTTTGCATGAATTTGACCATATGATGAGAATTTAAGACCTTCTGCAAGACTCGCAACGACTTTTTGTTCGTCTTTGGTGAAGTGGAGGCGTGTCATATGTGTTTCTAATCTTAGCTTCATATTTTAGATCTGATAGTTTTCTTATATTATATGTGTGTGCGTTTAGATTTAAGTATCAGTAGCTTGTGATATGCAGGAGACTAAAAAAAGATTGAATCTTTCTTTAAGTTAGCATTTGTTCTGATCTGGTTAATAGTACAATACTCGGAGGAGTGCATTTCTCATTCAATGCAATATTTTCTTTATGAATTCTACCCTTAATTTGGATTTTAAAGGTTGTTGAGTCTGCAGGATTAGCTAAGATTATGAAGATTAAGGGCTATGTTGGTTGAAATTTCCACATTGCTCTTTTATTGGACATGAATTTGGGGTGAGAGACTATACAGTGACGGGAGGGACAGTTGATCTTGTAATTTATGCTTGTCTTTGTCAATGTAGGCCAAAATTAAATCTTGCTTATAACAAGCTTTGTCTATTGCTCTTTGCCATTTTTTCTCTCTCTTGATTTTTCATATTTGAATCTCAATTATGTTTTAAGAATAATGGGAACTAAAGTTTACAATTTTGTTGATTGGATGTTTCAGTAGAAGCCTATGATGCACTTGATCCGAATGGGAATATCACAATAAAATGGGATGTTATGAGCTGGACTCCAGATGGCTATGTTGTAAGTATCAGTTGATGATGAATTCTTTTAGCATATAAAGCTATTTGCAAAGGTTAAACTAGAATTAGGATGAACAATAGCATTAGATTATCTTTCAAGTTCTCAAAACATAGAAATATTTGATGATTTGGCCAACTTCTTTCTAGTTTTCATCATAGTGTTCATTGCATCAAATCAACAAAAAGAGAAGTCTCACTTTGAAATAAAATAGTCAGTTCTCTTTCCAAAGCGACTTTAGCAGTGGCCATTCTTCTTCAACTTTGAGTGGTCTACATCTGTTGAGATGTGGATAAGTCAATCTAGCACTCTGAATCACCGTATCTATATATCTCATGGAACCCTGAATTTTAATGTAAAATATTTCTCTTATTGGGTTTGGCAGGCTGTTGTTACTATTTACAACTTCCAACAATATCGCCATATTCAAGCACCAGGTTGGACATTGGGGTGGACATGGGCGAAAAAGGAAGTCATCTGGAGCATGATGGGAGGCCAAACCACAGAGCAAGGGGATTGCTCAAAATATAAAGGGAACATCCCACATTGCTGTAAGAAGGATCCAACGGTCGTAGATTTATTGCCAGGGACTCCTTACAATCAACAGATTGCCAATTGTTGTAAAGGGGGAGTAATAAACTCATGGGCCCAGGATCCAACCAATGCACTAAGCTCATTCCAGCTCAGTGTGGGTGCTGCAGGAACAACTAACAAAACTGTCAGAGTGCCCAAAAATTTCACACTAAAAGCCCCGGGGCCTGGATATACTTGTGGACCTGCAAAAATTGTTAGACCAACTAAATTTGTTACAGCGGATAAGAGGAGAGTCACTCAAGCCATGAGTAAGTCTCTTACTAAAATCTTTCTTGAGTAACATAGAGGTCACTGCATATATGTTTATATGGTATGTATTAACATATTCAGCACCTCAGTATTCCAAGTTTCAGCCTTGGGTGTAGATGTGGTGCCTTGTAACATGTTAACAGTACTTTCATCTGTGTAGTTTAGAAGTGTAATATCACATGGTCCTTCATGCTGTTGTTGTTCTTTTTTTTTTCTTTTCTTTTTGAGAAAATCTATGTTGTTCTTCGTAAAACTGTACTCCATTAAATGGGTCTAAAGGTTGAAGAAATGTCAATGTCTTGAAACTTTGTTTTAAGTTAACCTTGCCCATCTTATTGCAGTGACCTGGAATGTAACATGCACATATTCACAGTTCCTGGCTCAAAAGACACCCACCTGTTGTGTTTCTCTTTCATCCTTCTATAATGACACAATAGTCGGCTGCCCAATTTGCGCTTGTGGCTGTCAAAACAATGGAACTGGACCTGGGAGCTGCATAGAGTAAGTTCTCACGTTTATCTTTTGTTGCACAATTTATCTTTTCTTCCTCTCAGTTCCTCTTCAAATGCTTCACAACATTTATCTCCATTCTTTTTGGTAGTTTATCTGAAGCTGCTTCTGATTTTTTTCTCCATCGCGATGTCTTAACAGTCCAAACACTCCACAGTTGGCATCAGTTGTTAATACTCCAGGCAAACCTAGCAATGGACCTTCGATCCAGTGTACCAGCCATATGTGTCCCATCAGAGTTCATTGGCATGTCAAGCTCAATTACAAGGAGTACTGGCGTGTGAAGGTCACAATCACCAACTTCAATTATGCAATGAATTACACACAATGGAATCTAGTTGTCCAACACCCCAACTTTGACAATATCACACAACTTTTCAGCTTTAAGTACAAATCTTTAACTCCTTATGAAGGCCTAAGTAAGTTAACTCCTACCAGAAGATAATCAGAGTTCCCGTTAAAGAAATCTGCTTAACTATATTTATCGTAACACATGTTTTGTGCAATATGAATGGTTGCAGATGATACAGCCATGTTGTGGGGAGTTAAGTTTTACAATGATCAACTTTCTGAAGCCGGTCCTTCTGGTAATGTGCAGTCAGAACTGTTATTCCAAAAGGATGCGTCAACTTTTACTTTTGAGAAGGGATGGGCATTCCCCCGGAGGGTTTATTTTAATGGTGATAACTGTGTAATGCCACCTCCAGATGCCTACCCATGGTCGCCAAATTCAAGTCCCAAGAAGATTATATCTCTACTTCGTCCAGCAATCACAATCTTGGTGACTTGGGCATTCTTATTGGCTTATGCATGATGAATTTGATCTAAGGACAAACAAAGTTCTTGATATGCCATCTGGTTTGACATTCACTGAAGCTTATGTAATTCTGTTGCCGAGGTTCAATGTACTGGTACTGCAACTTCACACGATACCTTAGGGTTCAGAGGTGCATTACTGCCTGTTGTTACAGAAATAAGCTCTTCATCTAATTTATGTATTGGGAAATCAGAAGTTTTTGCCATTTTTGTTTAGAACCATCTGTTCTATTGTATGTTTATTTATAAATACACAATTGATCAAAATTGTTTGTAGAATATCCACAAGAAAAGCATTTGTAATAAGGAACTTCAGGAAGAAATTATAGTTGACATATGATCTTGTTCCTTCTTGTTAGCATTTTTTGGCGGTCATTAATTTATTTTCAGTTTTGAGTACGAAATATGTGATCACTTTTTTTAATGCAGCAAAAGGAAAATGGGTGTTTTTTTTTTCAAACTTCATGTTTAAGTTGCAGGAGGCTGATAAAAAGTGAAATAAATATTTCTCTACGGACACAACAAACTAACGGGACATTTCAAAATTACGTACATATGAATTTAGGCATGGACAACCTTTTCTTTGTTCTCATGTAAAATATTTCTAAACATGAAGGATAACACACTTACTGTAACTTCTAGTTCACAAAAAGAAGCTGTGATGGTGTGAACCTGTTCTCAAAGACAGTCCATTCTTCAAAATCACACTGCTCTTTCTGGCTTAGAGTATCTGAAATTCCAGTCTTCCTAGTAGCGCGATTGTCACCAGATGGACAGTATCACCAATAAAACTGAGGCTGCCATTGAAAAAGATGCAATGGGAGTTGCATTTGCTGAGTTTGGCAGAAATGGGTATGCATCAGGTGGAGGCAGCATGCATTCATCGCCATTGAAGTACACTTTCCGTGGAAATGCCCATCCCTGCTTAAAGGTGAATGTGTCCTTGTTCTTCCGGAGTAGCACCTCGGACTGAACATTTCCTTGTGGCCCAGCTTCCATTAATAGGTCATTGTAGTATTTCATACCATAGAACATACCAGTGTCATCTGTAGATGCAATTCCAAACTTTACAAATCAATGTCTTCTTGTCAGATAATGCAATTAAACGTGAAAAGTTGCTAAGGTTTTCGGGCACTAACTTATGGATTCATAGGGAACCATAGGCTTGTAGTCAAAGCTGAAGACTTGGGTGACATTGTTGAGATTGGGGTGCTGTGCAACAAGAGTCCATTGAGTATAGTTCATCCGGTAGTTGAAATTAGTGATGGCAATCTTCACACGCCAATAGTCCCTATAGTTCAGCTTAACATGCCAATGCACTCGTATAGGGCACATATGATGTGTGCATTGTAGCAATGGTGTATTATCCTTCTTTGGAGTGTTTACTCCTTTTCTGTGAGCTTCCTTTGAATTACTCCTGCATAATCACAAACCAACACCAGAATTGGCTACTTTCATACTTGACGAACAAGACGTAATTGAAAATTGAATCACAGTCTTACATAATGCAATTGTTTTTGTTCTGGCAGCCACAAGCACAAGATGGGCAAGGTGTGATTGTTTCATTGTAAAAACTTGAGAAGGAAACACAGCAGCTTGGGTTCTTCGAAGCCAGAAACTGAGAGTAAGTGCATGTCACATTCCATGTCACTGTGTGCAAAGACAATTGCGTTATGTATACTCGGAAAATTTATCTATAAGACCTTTAAACTATCCACATGATGAATACAATTGAATCTTTGCAACAGAGATGAACTTACTAAGTGCTTGAGTTTTTCTCCTACGATCAGGTGTGAGAAAAACTGTTGATGGAACAACTTTTGCAGGGCCACAAGTGTACCCAGGTCCTGGACCTAGCAGAGTGAAATTCTTGGGCAGTTTCACTGTCTTATTTGATGTGCCAGCGAGTCCAGCACTGACCTGGAAGGCTGAGACTGCACCTGCAGGATCCTGTCCCCATGATGCCACAACGCCGCCCTTGCAGCAATTGGCGAATTGCTGGTTGTAAGGAACTCCAGGCAGCAAGTCAACAACAGTCGGGGTCCTCTTGCAGCAGTGTGGTATGTTTCCTTTGAACTTGGAACAATCTCCTTGCTCTGTGGTTTGTGCTCCCACCATTGTCCAGATTACTTCCTTTTTAGCCCATTGCCATCCCAGAGTCCAGCCAGGAGCCCCAATATGGCGAAACGTTTGGAAGTTGTTTATTGTTACTGCAGCCTGGTAGAGTTCATTGCAGAATGATCAATGAGATGTTAACTAATATGATAGATAAAAAGGGTGCTTCATAATTGTTGTCTACAATCATTTTTCTTTTCTGTTTTAAGCTCTTCATGGAGTATTCTATCTCTTTGTTTAGAATATTTATCGTGGTTATAATCGTTTAGTTAGAATGGCTGCATATAATTGTTTAAATGAATTGGCCTGACAAAGTTCGGAAAATATGGTGAAAGTTGGAATCATCAGGCAGATTCGATTATCATTCATATCTTCATTTTACAATGTGAAAAACACACCGGTGTTTTGAGCAATCTAACTGAAATCTACTTTGCTAAGGAATGTTGTACTAAATCAGAAAACAGGCTCTTCGGTTTAGATCATAACACACTCACCTCATAACCATCTGCTGTCCAAGACATCACATCCCATTTGATTGTTACGTTGCCCGTTGGATCCAAGGGATCATATGCAGCTAAAATCATGAAAGCAGAATCCAAAATAAACGTATGAACAATAATTAAAGCTAAACGATGACTAAAAATTCAGTTTTTCACTCTCCTTATATCCTGAGCAAGAATTTACCTGCATTATGAAACATGAAAAATAGAACAGCCAACAATGTGAACTTCAGTTCCAGGAATGAACGATCCCGCCTTTGGCAAAGGACAGCGGAGACGTAGAAATTCATGGCCAGAAGTTCACCGGATCACAAACTCTCAGACTAGAAATGAAAGAAGAGACAAGCAATTCTTAGTACCACCATTGTGTTAAAAAGGAAAATAAGAGATCATATTGCCCAAAAAAAAAAATTAAATAAATAAAAAGAAAAAGAAAGAAAGAAAAAAGGCTTGAAGATGTCTCACCGACTTATTGTTAGTTCTATGAAATATTTTCATCACCCTCTTGTCACAGACACCTAATCGAGTTATATATTTATCAGTTTATTAAAGTTTCTGCATCTTGAAGCAAAGCTTTGGTGAGGAATGATGGAAAAGCTGGCGGGAGATTTTGAGAGCTTTAAACTCAACAGCTCAACTGTCATTGCATTCACGTTGGGGATCACATACTCAAATGTGCCCTTAGCTTATGTGAGCCTTAAGTTATATATCAGTATAGGAACCTGCTTAAAAAACAAGTTTCTTCTCTTCACACTTTTGAGTCAATCCAGTTGAGGCTGCTCAGCTTCATGCTTATGTTTATTCTTTTTGAGTATATCGAATCATTAATCTTCTGCAGGAGCATAAGATGACAGACTTAAGGAATTTTCATTTTAATTCCTTGTTCTTGCAATGGTAAGCAAATATACCAGACACAGTGCTTGTTGTTGTTGGTTAAAATCCAGTTTAATGATAAATGATTGTCAATATCTGCACTTAAGGGAAGCTTTTCAATTTTCATTTATGTTACATAATATTCCCCAATCCCAACTAGCTCAGTTATATAGTAACAGTAGCATCAAAAAGCAAAAATCAAAAAAGCATCTGCTACATGCTCATGCTCATGCTCATATATAGGTACATATTTTATAAGCAGGTGAGGTGATCATTTCTAATCATAGGGAAAATTTTTATTTTCTACAGCTGCTAATTAAAAAACATATCATGAAATAATGGGAAAAACGAAAATACAACTGCTATGAGGATTTTTCTGTTACAATTTTCAATCTCTCTTGTTTTTTTTTTATTAAACATCTCAAGTTTCGAAGTTCATTTTCCAAATTCCTTCAAACAATGAAGTAAGAAATGTAATATGTAGAAATTATTGATCATGGTTTATGGATTGGTTGGTGTAATAGTATGAGGATTCGAATAAAATTGTTAAGCGAGGGGTCAGAATTGTGTCTAGTTGTTTTTATCACTAATGACAGGAAGACGCTGGGCTGTGATCAGAGGTATCTCCCCAGGCCATCTGATAATGACATATCAACTGCATGTTAATTCATTGAATATGTATTTGTATATAAGTAAAATATCTGTCTCCTCACTCATTAAAATTCATAAATGAGCTCAGTATAAATTATAAGGCTTGAACTTGAAGGCTTTTGAACCATAAGGGCAAAAATTAACTCGTTTGTCCTTGTGACCTCCATAACCATAACATTAGCCAATTCTGCGAGAAACATCATTTTAACTAATTTAGGAAGCTAATGTATCAGCAAATACTGATAATAAAACCGGGAGTTCCCTGCCATGTGAAAATTCAGATTCATTGTGTGATGGCTGCTTCATTGTTGTGGCAGAGTAGTTTAACTCTGATAAATCATCCACTACTTATACTTGTGGTTATTGATATTATTTGCAAAGTTTCTGAGAGTCGTAGTATATTTGATCACGTTTGAAATGGTCTTGCTCTAACCAAGCACTGGTTCCATTTGAATAAATTATCATAACTGGGGCTAAATGTCTCAACTTTCAGCTTCATGTTTAACTGAGAGAGTGAGAGGTACCTTTAGATAAAAGACGATTTTGAAACTTAGCCAGCATGCGTTTGCATTCCCATGAACATATAGATACTGCAACTTTCAACTTTCAAATAATGGATACCTTTTATATATTCCCCAGTTGGCTTATACTCCTTGTTTAATCAACAGGTGGTTAGGTAAGAAAAAGAAACATTCATAGAATATATGTTAATAAAAAAAACTAATTTGGTGGCACACCTACTAGACACGTATGGCTTATCTACTAATTTTATATCAAGTTGTGAAAGGTTAATAGATGAGATTTCCTTATAAATAATTCTACCTATAAAGAATGATAAAGTTTATTATAATGAATAAGATGGTGCTCAATTTATGTTAAAGGAGGAAACAAAATCAATAGCTTCTTGTTATTGGTTTTGATCAATTGTCTTAATTAGTCTTTACGTACATCTTCCTTATATATATATATATATATATAATTAGCTAGTTGTAATTTTTCTTAATTAGCTTTTCTTTCTCTTACAATATTAGAACTCTTTGTATATAGTAGTGGTTTTGTATCACAATTCATACACAAAAAAATATAAACAAACTTGTATCAACATACTTTTTTCTTCTTTCTCCCAATTTTTTTATGGTATTAGAATATTAGGTTCTTTACATGATTTCTATTGACTCTGTAAAATGAGAAGAACAAATTTACTAAGGTGATGACAAAGAAAATTATTGACGACATGTATACTTTTAACATACATCACTTAATCATTTGAGTCTCATTTTAGTTTACAAAACACTTGAAGGATAAATAATAGATATGGACCTGCATGATGCAAATAGTTCAAATGCTGAAAATAAAATTGGATCATTGATGGGATGATAAAGCACCACCACAAGCCGATCCTAAGTTTTCGGTATGGCAACGGTACAATGACATAGTATTATCCTAGATTTTGAATTTAATTCACTCTAATATTGTAAGAAGTGTTATTTATGCCAAAAAAAATTGTAAATAAAGTCTGGAAGGAATTAAAGATAGGTCTTTTTAAGAGAATCATTCCCTAATCTATCAAATTCGACAAGAAATCAATGAAAAACAACAAGGGTCTCAATCGATTTCAATCTATTATACTAAGATGAAATCGCTTTAGGATGAATTAGCTTCTTATCATGATCCAATTTCTTGCACTTGTGGGGGTCTCAAAGGCCTTATTGAATGAGAGAAAAAGAAAGGGTCATGCAATTTTTGATGGGACTAAATTAGTCTTATACTAGTGCGGGTTCAATTCTTATGATGAGTCATCTTCTATAAACACACAAGGTTCATGCTTTGGTGCTTCAACAAGAGAGTCAAACTAAAGTAGCTATCTAAAGAGAGAGTGCCAATCATGCTGTGATGCAAGCTTCAAAAACTTCAAAATCTAATGAACGTACATCCAAGAAAAAGAGTAATTCTCATTGTGGAATAGACACACTATTAATTGTTGCTATTTTCTTCATGGTTTTTTTACCTGTATACAAGTTACATAATAAATGTGTGAAACCAAGAGGAAAGAAGTCCAACATTAATAACTCAATGGTTGAAGAAGTGTCCAAAAGTCAAAATTTCACCAATACTACTTTCACTCTCGAAGATTACAACTAACTCAAAGCTCTAATTTAGAAGGATAATGATAATACTTTATCTTTTGTAAACACTATAGGTATTAGCTCACTATTCTGTTGTAAAATTAACTCTTCATTATATGTTGAATGAATCATTGATAATGGTACTACCGACTATATTTCTAATATATAACCAACATTTAATAAGAAAACTTCAAGACACAATTCTATCAAGTTACCAAATAAAGAGGTTTACATAACTCATGCACTGGGTTTCCTTCGACAAAAAGAGCAACACTTGGTTTGTCAACTTCATAAATCTCTCGCAGAGTTGGTTTCATAAGTTTCTTTATGTGATTTAGAAGTTTAGTTTCCAACAATTATATGCAGACTACTCTATATTCACAAAGGCCAGTAATGGTACTTTCACTACTGTCTTTCTTTATATTGCCGTCATGATTATTACAAGTAACAATGAGAAGATAATACAAAAGGCAAAGAATGTTTTGGGCAATTTTTTTAAGATTAAAGATCTTGGTCCTTTGAAGTACTTTCTTAAATAGAAGTTGCTCGCTTTAAAGTAAAAATTTCTACAACCAACAAAAATACACACTTGATATGCTAGAAGAAGTTGAACTTCTAAATATTAAACCTACAAAGTTTCACATGGAACAAAATCTAAAACTTACTTGTAATTAAGGAAAGTTGCTTAGTGATCTGAGTTGCTATCATAGGTTGATCAAAAAATTAATTTATCTTATCATCACTAGACTAGATATTACTTACTTAGTCAACACACTTAGTTAATTCATGCAACAACTTAGGAAACCACATCTTAAAGCAGTACATCGGATGCTACACTATTAACAAATGCCTAGGGACAGGGTCTTTTACTCTCCACATGAAAAACTTCAATTGAACGATTTTTGTGATGCAGATTAGGGTGAATGTTCATATATACAATGATTTGTTACTAGTTATTATGTTTTTCTTGATAATTTACTTATTTCATAAAAAAGTAAGAAACAAGTCACATTGTCACAATCGTCAACAAAATTTAAGTATAGATTTATGACATTGATTACTTGTGAATTAACTTATCTACGATATTGTTAAGAGATTGACAAGTACCTTACTTAAAACAGTTCAAATTTTCAATAACAAATAAGCAACAATTTATATTTCAACTAACTTGTTCATAAAATGATAAAACATATTGATATAAATTATTATATAATTTATGAACGAATAAAAAGAGAAAAACTTAATACTTCTTTTAAAAAAGCAAGAAGTAAGTTGTTGATTTATTTATCAAATCATTAGGACAAGTTGCTTTCTCCTCTCTACTAAACAAGCTGAGAGTTTTTAACATCACTCTTCAATATGAGAGGGAGTGTTAAAAGGGGAAACAAAATCAACGGTTTCTTATTATTGGTTTTGGTCAATTATTTAATTAGTATTTATGTACACCTTCCTCTCTCTTATAATTAGCTAGCTATATTCTCCTTAATTAGCTTTACTTTCCCTTATATTACTAGAACTTTTTGTGTATATAATAGTAATTTTGTACCACAATTCATATACACAAAAATGCAGGAAACTTTTGCCAACATTCTTTGTTCTTTTTCTTCCAATTTTTCACCTTATTAGTTTGTATTGAACTGTTCAAAGTCGGTAGAAATTTAAATGTCTCTCAGCAGTTGGCACCCTCATTTTGACATTAATATTAATTCCATATCGTATGAACACGCCGCCCCAGGCCAGCCACCCATGTACGTATGCAAACATGTAATGTATGTAGTTATTTAAATTGCTAAATAAACAAATTAAGTTGGTATATCACGTTATACGTAACTTCCTTATTGGTTTTCACTTTTCACTATGCACAAGCTCCTAAGGAACAGCTCTGATGCATTCTTGAGTTCACCAAGTATTTCAACCCTGAGGACATACCTGTTCCTCAAGTTTTTACTTGTCTTCGAGGCAGTGGAAGACACTCTTCTTTTTCTTCCCTATTTGAATTAATCTCTTCTCTAGTCAGGAGATCACCAAAAGGCTAGCATTATCAAAAGCAAAAATGCAGCCAGCGTAGAGGACACATTTGGATTTGAATGGGCAGAGTTTGGTAGGTATGGATAGTCTTCGGGCAGAGGCATCTTGCATTCTTCTCCATTAAAGTAGACTTTCCGAGGAAACGCCCAACCCTGCTTAAATGTGAATGTATTAATATCCTTCTCAAGAATCAACTCTGACTGGACATTTCCATCTGGTCCGTTTTGCATTAGGTCATCGTTATAGAACTTTAAACCGTAAAACATGCCCGTATCATCTGCATATTTAATTTGTACAAGAGTTAGCCACAGAATTCTATCCCTCTAGGCTCTAGCATTCTGGGATTTTCAGAAACTTTTATGTGGACTTACTTGTGGACTTGTAAGGGATCAGTGGCTTGTAGGCGAAGCTGAAAACTTCAGTGACATTGTTGAGATTTGGATGTTGAACAACAAGTGTCCATTGCGTATAATTAACCAAGTAGTTGAAATTGGTGATGGAAACTTTCACACGCCAATACGCCTTATAGTTGAGCTTCACATGCCAATGCACCCGGATAGGGCACATATGTTGTGTGCATTGTAGCAATGGTGCCAATAAGCCATTACTTGTTGAAGTGTTATTTCCCACAACACTTCTAATCTCCGAACCGCTCCTGTATTGCAGCTTCAGTGAACAAGTTAGCTATTTTTGATAAGGGAGTGCTCTCTATATTGATACTTTGTATAATACCTAATGAAATCATTTTGAAGTATGAACATATTGTGTAGCTTCGAAGTGAAATTAAGGTCAGAAACGAGGCTTACGGGACACAATTTTTTCTGTTCTGGCAGCCACATGAGCAGTTTGGACAAGGGATGATCGTGGAGTTGTAGAAAGATGACATTGAGACACAACAACTTGGGTACTTAGAAGCCAGAATCTGTGAGTATGTACACGTCACATTCCATGTCACTGCAAATAGTAAATCGAAGTATTAAAGACAAGAAAATGATCGCCGTCCAGAGCAGGTATTAATCGAAAAAGATTATTGGTCCAATTTATTAGTTATCCTATTTCTCAAAGTAGTACTTGAATAATTGTTGTGTTGGAAAAAGGACCTGGAATTTCGGTGAAAAATTAAGCTTGTTCCTTGCAAGTTGTAACAATATTAGGATTCTACAGCTACTGGTGTGTTTGTGATGCTTCATATGAGTATGACATTGACAAGATTTCTACAACTACATATATGACTGAAATAAGAACTACACTTACTCCTTGCTTGAGTTCTTCGACGCCCATCAGCTGAGAGGAAAAGTGAAGGCCGAACAATTTTTGCTTGGCTGCATGTGTAGCCTCTTCCAGGGGCGAGCAAAGTAAAATTCTTCGGCAATCTCACTGTTTTATTCGAAGTGCCTGCGAATCCAACACTCAGCTGAAAGGAAGAGACTGCAGCTGAAGGGTCTTGTCCCCATGATCCCACAACACCGCCTTTGCAACAATTAGCAATTTGTTGGTTGTAAGATATTCCAGGAAGCAAGTCAACCACAGTGGGATTTTTTTTACAGCAGTGAGGGAGGTTTATTTTGAATTTGGAACAGTCCCCTTGCTCTGCAGCTTGAGCTCCCACCATTGACCAAATCACTTCTTTTTTGGCCCATGTCCATCCTAATGTCCAGCCAGGGCTCATGATGTGCCGATACATTTGGTAGTTGGCCATGGTTACCACTGCCTGAACATATATCATCTTAAGCTTGCATCTCCAATTAATATAATCTGAGAACTGATTATTCTAATTATCAATATCAAAAACATCAAATTTCATTTTCAACTGTTTTCTTCAAAAACTATCAGCGCAATTATCACGGTCATTTTCACTTAATACCTTTTCAAATTACCTGGATAAGTGCATCTCCTTATTTGTTAGAGTCTGTTAATTCAATCCTAGCTATCTCCTACTTTAGGAATAGTATGTAACACTACAAGTTCAAGTTCCTAAGCCAAGAGGTAGAAGTGATGATTTTATTTTTCAATAAAAATTATGAGATAGTGATGCAAATTCTATTTAGATTTTTCATTTATTATGTTTGGTATGTCAGAGGCGCAATACTTTGTTTCCCGAAAGAAAGATCACAGACGGTATCAAGTTGAAATGATACTTCTTACCACATAACCATCCGAAGTCCAAGACATGACATCCCATTTGATGGTTATGTTCCCAGTCGGATCCAGTGGGTCGTATGCCACTAAAACACAAAGCAGAAAAAAATATGAAAATCGACATAATAGGATAAACTTGTCAGGATGGAGTTTCATGAATTACAAGCTCACCTGCACGAGAAAATAGCATAACGAAAACAAGTGCTGAAACTATAGGGCATGCATGTTTGTTGAAACCCATGATTCAAGTGCAAAATTGTCTATCTGAACCTCTATGCTAGATAGAGATGTTACAATGCAGGCGTCCAAAAATTTATTCTATCAAAGAGATTGAAACAGAAGAATTATTTAGTGGAGGCTCAACTACCGAGTTTGTTGGTTACTTCATATCACTATCCTGTTGTCATTTTCCATCCGTTTACATATAGTTTCTATATTTTTTTTGTCTGGTCAGACTTCTTCAAGCAAATCCTAGTTGGGGTATGATATAAACATGGGGGGTATTCTAAAATGTTTGACCATAAACACCCAACAGATAAACCCTCATGATGCAGGCTTTTTCATCATGAAAAAGAGCAAAATGCAATAATACCTAATTCTTGTGATTAAAAGAGTGATCCACCAAACAAGTTAATTCACCCTTTTTTTAATAAGATATGTCATCAAGCTATTATCATATAGTTGAAAAGACAGTGATTTTGCAACAGATTATTCCACTCATCAGAATGTTTTAAGCTTTCTCCATCAGATTGGGGGGACTGGGTCAGGAATTTATATATAATTCCAAAAATTTGACTAGGTCTGTTTCATAGTCGACTCTTGCCAACTCTTGTACTTTACCCGTGCAGCTTCACCTTTGTGGTTAATGAGATTATAATCAGATGAAAGATTTCAGAATCTTTCTTAACAGACAGCTCAAATAATAAGCAATTGGTGCAAGGGGTGGACTTTGGCACAAGTGGAACTTTTCTAGAGCTGAAAAAATATTCAACCCCAGTTGGATGACTACGACTTATGAACTGTTCCAGGCATCACGGAAAAAATCATCAATCAACATGGATCAATTTGCCCAACATACTATTTGAGTTACAACCATTTGATTGATGAAGCAGGAGAGATATCAAAAAGTTTTTTACCCTTGTAAATTATTCATTTTTTTTTTTTTACCTCCAGCGGCTCATAATCATGCTGCGGTCCAAGTATTTGAAAGCACAACAATCTTCTCAAATCAAGTATCAGAACTCAAAACCATTGTTTATTATCAATTAAGTACCTTTTAACGGACGATAATTAACATCACTTTATGTTTTAGCATATTTCCCCAACTAAACATCTCAAATCACCCTTCATGTACAGACTGTTGGTGCAAACTTGTTAAAACTCTGAACGACTAACTCTGTTTTAGTGTTTCATGTATATACACATAACAAGAGGAGATGCAATTATACATTTATTAGATGCCTTCACCTTAGAACAAGTAGTAGAAGATGAGTAAGTAGCGACAAAAAAACAGAGTAGGTTTGCGGAATAAGTCAAACGGTGATTATCTATTCCACCGTAGCTATACATATTCTTCCAAGGGATTCTATAAGAAAATCCTGCTCTTACAAGTTAGCGAGTGTTGATGCACAAAAATTATTTATAGGCCTAAGCTCATTCATGTACATGATTAAGTTTGTCAAATAGAAATAGGTATGCATGAGATTCAAATCATTTTTTAGAACATAATTTATGGGTTGTGTCTTGATAGGCATAAGGTTGCATTGAATAAAATTCAAAACATAAAAATCCTTAGGTTAAGATCCACTTAAGAGGAAATTTAGTTCAATCAAAAGGCAAGTCCATGTGACCAAGCTAATGGAGAAACACGAGCTCATAAAATATCTCTCCGCCTTTGTGATTCTTTTTAAAACTAAAATACTTAATTACTTATGTGTTTATATAAGTAATTAGTTTATTAGAATTGTATTTAAAATAAATTCATTTTTAATTTTTTATTTTATATTCGTTTTTATATTTTAATTAAGGTATAACTCATCAAATGAAGAGAATTTGAGGATTAAAGATTAAAAAGAATGTTTAAATCAAATGCAAAACTCATCCTATAAAAACTCATTATCAAGTAAGTTCATATGATTAGGCTAATAGAGACACAAACTAGTAATAGAGTCAAGCGGGTAAACTTAATCCAATAAAAGGATTAGCTGTAAGTCCTTAGGTACTATTTGGTTGGATGGAAATGAGGGTGAAATAGAAAGGAATTTCATATTCTCATTTCTAATTCTTTGTTGGTTGGCAACTTTGATAAGGAATAGGAATTTTTAAAGAATCCACATTCCTTAAAAATAAGAAATTAGGAATCTTATCCGTGGGATAAGAACCCTTATTTCAATCTTATCCGTGGGATAAGAACCCTTATTTCAACCGAGTCAATTTTATAAAATTTTCATATTTACTTTCTTTGTAAAAAATTTTAAAAAATAAATTAAAATTTTTAAGCAAATAACTAAATTATTTTAATTAAATAAGTAAATTAATTTTTTAAAATAATAAATAAATTGCACTTATTTAAATGACCTAATGATAAAAGGCTTACAGTGTATTATTCCTCCAATGAAATGGAGATCTTGAATTCGAATCCTCTCTCCCTACATTAAAATAAAAACATTAATATTTCATAAGTATAAATAATAATTAATTTAATAATATCATTTGATTAATATAATTTATTGCCAATGAATGAAGACATTCTAGTACCTCAAGTTTAGCTTAATTTATTTCTTTTTGTTTTATCAAGATAAAAAAAAATACTCAATTTTATCTCAATTTATTAGGTTTTTTATTAATTTAAACGAAATATACTCTTTTATAGTTCAAATAATTTATTTTTTATTCACTCAATATATTTAAACGCGTAGACCAATTTCGTCTATTCATTTAATATAATCTAATAAAAAATAAATTTAATATAATTATTATATTTACATTAATATTATGCTAAAACAATTATTAGTATAATATTTAATATTTGTATTTTATTATAATTCCTTTTCAAATAAATAAAATAATTATTACTTAATTAAAAAATAAATAACATGAGTCATGATGCAATTAAATTACTATGTTTTATTAATTATATTTTTAAAAATAAATTAAATTAAATGAAACATAAAAATAAAAAAGGGGCAATTGGCTACTGGTCTACTACGATCGTTGGTGACTAGTGGAAAATTCATTCAAAATCAATATCATTAAACTCAAAATTTCGTAATCTAGGTGATGATATGATTTTTTCGGTCAATGGAGTAATTGAGAGATGCCAAAAGTAAAGAGAAAAGTGGCGGCCACTGTAAAGTTGTCGTCGGACGGCAATGAGTGAGGATGCATCACTATACCATTAGATAGATCGATGACTTTCGGTGGTGATTGCAATGAACCTCCACTCATTGGAATTTGTTAGTGGCTTTTATGATGGCCGTAACATTCTTTCTATTTTTAGCACATATTCGATGCTCTATTAATGAAAAAAAAATCTCACTATCAAAATTTTAAATTTAATGATATCAATTTTGAGTTAATTTATAACCAATCACTGGTGATTGGTTAGTTGTTAGCAATAGTGACGACTACTAGCATGGGTGATTGATTGTTTATTTTTTATACATTGTATGTGTAATTAAAATAAAATGCTCTTATTCCACTTAAAATAATTAAAAAAAAGTAACAATTTAGCATAAAATTAGGCTTTTTTTTTATAATCTAAATAGAATAACGTTGCCAATGAAACTAAATTCTAAAGAATCCTAATCCAATTTCTAAAAGTGCTAATAGCCAAAGCATTATAAGGTAATATTGGACGATAAAACCGTAATATTTAATGCTTTACATAAATTAGATTTGAGAATCAAGTAATAAAGAAAGGAAACAATCAGTAACACAGAGCAATTTATATGGGTAAATTTATTAATATACAGAGGGTTGGAAAACTGGAATTTGAATGCAGGAACAGTGACTTGACAACAATAATAAGATTATTAAAACAACAACAAATGAGACAACAAGGTAGAACATAAAGTAACATAACCAATGAACAATAGACAACAAGGAAAATTGCACTGTCAAGATTTTGTGCAATAAATATAACTATTTCAACAATAAAATTTGAACAAAACATGTGGTAGGGGGTACGCAAGTGTAATATAATTCTTTCAACAGTAAAACTTTTTGTTACAGAATTTATATTACATTAAAATTAACTGTTTGCGTCCTCCCTGCAGGGCCGGGGTACATGGGCCTGTGCATGATCTGGGCCAGTTTATCCACTTACTCTCATTTGTATGGGTTCGTTGGGCCTAATTTGTTACTTAAGAAAGTGTAAATGGTTTTGATGATGAATTGTGGTAACATATTTGATTAAGATTGCAACATATATTTAAAGGATTTGTATTAAATTATAAAGATTTAGTTAAGTTAGCAAATGTAATGTTACAATTTACTAGATTCATACTGTTACATTATATTCACACATTATGTGGGTTTTATAAAATGTATATTTAATTTTGTTAACAAAAGAGAGTTTTAAAAATAACAATGACTAAGGTAAATATCTATAATATCATAACTATTTTTAAAATTTTTTTTTAAATACTATTCATTTAACCAATTTTTTAGCAGGTTAATAAATTTTTTAAGATAATTAAAATAACGATCTATATTAATTAAGGTATTGATGCCGTAATATCACGGCATCATAGAAGGTATCACAATTGAGGTAAATTACTCAATTTTTTAGAAATTTCCAAATGTCGTTTAGTTGGTCAATTTTTTTAAAAGCAGTCAAGTTAAAAAGCATGAGGTTGAACAAGTTTCCTCATTTGGATTCAGACAGATGTATTTTTTTTAAAGAGTATCTTTTTGGACGTAAAATTGATTTTAAATTTGATTCATCAATTTAAGTGTATATCTAGCCATTTCCATTTTCCAATTCAATCTTAGCACCAGAAGACAATCTTGTTATTCTAAGTTTTAATCTCTCAGACTAGGCAAAGATACAAAATGGACATGTTAAGACTGAGATTGATATCTAAGTAATATCAGATTTAAGAGTCAAGAATGAATTTCTAACAGCTTTCATAAAAAGAGTAGAAATAGAGATCCATCAAAGCTAATTTACAACTTATGCATGGATGGGAATAACAATGTATGAGTGCTTACCAGATCAAGTGAAGCATGTTCTTGCAGTATGTTATTCAAAGTTAAGTTTCATAGTTCATTAGACATCTCTATTACACTATTTCCTTCAATTTTCTGTGAGAAATCACAAAATTAAGAATGCTAGAAAAATCATAAGCATAAAAGTAGGCAGTGTTGAAGATACAAAAGGGCTGGCAAGAGCAGAGTTGGGAAGAGATGGATAAGAATCAGGAGCGGGCATAATGCATTCATCTCCATTAAAGTAAACTGTCAAAGGAAATGCCCATCCTTTCTCCAATGTGAATGTGTTCAAGTCCTTTTCAAGTATCAACTCCGATTGAACATTGCCACTCGGCCCAGCTTCAAATAGTTGGTCATTATAATATTTTATGCCGTAAAGCATTCCTGTGTCGTCTGCATAATGTAGGAAACCAATTAGATAAGGCATGGTAAATTGTAATTCTGATAAAACTAGTACACGATTTCTGAGAGGCCTTATGTGGACTTACTTATGGGTTGGTACAGGGTGAGTGGCTTGTACAGAAAGCGATAAACTTTGGTGACATTGTTGAGATTTGGATGTTGGATAACAAGAGTCCAATGTGTGTAATTCAACTGGTAGTTGAAGTTGGTAATGGTAATCTTCACACGCCAATGCTTTTTGTAGTTGGTCTTCACATGCCAATGCACCCAGATGGGGCCATTTGTTGTGTGCATTGCATAAGTGGTAAATTATAATTTATTGTTGAGTCTGATTTTGCCATACTTGAAATTTTAGGATCATTCCTTCATTATACCCCCACTTTCATGATTCGATTACTTTTATGCAGACAGAGAATTTAGAGTTCAAACTTTGAAAACAGTCGAGCAGAAATTGTCAAAATGAGGGTCTTTGCTATTGGAAATCAAATAGGCTACTTACATGATGCAGTTATTTTCATTCTGACAACCACAAGAACAAGATGGACACGGAGTGATCTTAGGATTGTAAAAGGATGACAAGGAAACACAACATTTTGGGTTCTTGGATGCGAGTGTATGTGAGTAAGTGCATGTCACTGTCCATGTCACTGCAGATTAAAACAAATAATCAAATATCAGAGAAACATTAGCTTGAACAGTCAGAATTAAAACACACGTTCGAATCCATCTAGTATAGATCCGGTATCATGTATGACTCTAGCATTTGGCAATGATATGCATTTGAGACACAACATATGGTAAATGGTCACTATGAAGCACTTTGTAACACGTAGGATTTAAATGCCAAGTAGTATACTGTGGACATGCACACAGAATAGTAACTCACTCAAAGCATAAGATTTTCTCCGACCATCAGATGAAAAGAATACAGAGGGTGCCACAATGGTTGCGGCACTGCATGTGTAGCCTGGTCCTGGACCAAGGATATAAAAATCCTTGGGAAGCCTTAGTGTTTTATTTGAAGTACCAGAAAGTCCAACACTGAGCTGAAAGGAAGAAACAGAAGAGGCAGGGTCCTGTCCCCAAGAGGCCAGTTCACCACTTTTGCAACAATGGATGAATTGTTGTTTCAAATGGACTCCAGGGAGCAAGTCCACAATTGCAGGGTTTCTTCTACAACAATGAGGAATGTTCCCTTTGAACTTGGAACAATCTCCTTGATCGGTGGCCTGAGCTCCCACCACTGACCAAATCACTTCTTTCTTAGCCCATGTCCAACCTATGGTCCAACCAGGGCTCATGATTTGCCGATACATTTGGAAGTCACTTATCGTCACCGCTGCCTGAAAATTATCATGGTAAGCATGCAGTTTAATATACTTTGCAGGCTGTATTGTATCTTACTCCTAGATCTTATTATTTACGCGTAGATGCAAACTCTCATACATCGCGTGATTGTAAAGTCTTTAGAATGCAATTGAAGTAGATAAACCTCAGCAATCACTGATCAATCACTCTGCTTACTACGCCTTGCTAACCTTACTGTATCGTGACATTCATTGGCTATACTTTTTATCTCAAAATCACATAAGAATGAAGTGTGCTTGAGCAATTAATGGGGAAGATAAGCTTTGGTTAGGTTGTTTAAGTGCTAAAAAATTCTACTAGTGTTACTCAGAAAAATACTAAATAGATAAGACAAGGCTCACCACATAGCCATCTGGGGTCCAAGATATGACATCCCATTTGATGTTTATGCTCCCATACGGATCCAGCAAGTCGTAAGCTGCTACAAAAGTTAAGGGAGAAAAAATGCAAGAAATAACAAGAACTGTGCATTCAAATCTTTTAAATTCCATGCTTCAAAAATTCACAAATGTTGGGGCTTTTTTACTTGTCAAGTTGCATAACAGAGTTGAGTATTTATGGGTATGAAATCCAATGAAAAAGCATTACCTGGAGTAGGCTGAGTTACTAATTTTGTTGGGTACTTGCATCTGAGATTCTCCTGTCATAATCTCAGCATATATATGCTGAT
The DNA here is from genome assembly GCA_946807835.1 of Ailanthus altissimus. Taxonomy (NCBI): domain Eukaryota; kingdom Viridiplantae; phylum Streptophyta; class Magnoliopsida; order Sapindales; family Simaroubaceae; genus Ailanthus; species Ailanthus altissimus. The sequence goes on along the minus strand of OX327696.1, from coordinate 19,179,218 downwards.
ATCTTCACATAATTAATAATGTCGACAAGATGATTTTCTCACCAATCAAACCAAGAGGCATGATGAAACTTTACATAAACATGGACCTAGGACTAAGTATTGACTTTTCGCTAATAAACTGTGAAAGAATTTTTCCAAGCCATAAAAAGGAGAGGGAGGGGTGGTGGTTGGCAAATAAATAATCCAACCATTCAAGTCCCTCTGATTCTGAAGGAAATCGATCTACTCGGTAATGAATTTTTAGCTTTTTGTCAAAGGAATCATAATGTAAAATTGTACAACATACGATCATTTATCTTATAAGCTCTGATTCATTGCTATCTAAGAATAAAACTGTGGCCATAAATCATGGTTGATTTACGGAATGGTTTGGCCTTTTTGGTTTCTGTTCATTTATTTGGAAACTCCGGTTCATGTTTTGTTAATAAACCCATTGTTCTAGCCATTAGAAACTAGATTCTCAAGTGGTGAGAAGTAGCATCTCTCTTTAACTTTTGAGCAGAATCTGATTTTAGATCACTTATGTAACAAGAAGCAATTAACCAACTAGTTTAGGTAGCACATTACAACTCCTTCAGCTTTGAAACCATTTAAGTCAAAACAGAAATTCATTTATTTTAATCGAAATCATAAAAGCCATATTAAGACAAAACATGAGATTACAGTACTCTCTTTATAGTTCTATCACATATTCCTTTTCGGTATTTCTTTCCCTAATGGCATATCACAGTCATGGCTACTTGTGTTTGTCTCTTTAGGTTCTTAGCTCCCTGTTTTAGCAACAGAACTTGTCATGTTTCCACGTGTCTTAACCATCTGCATTCTTTTAGCAACAAGGAGTCCAAGACTATAAAGTATTAATCAATTATTACTAAGTCAATATTGTTTATTATCTATTAAGTACCTTTTAGATGATGATTAAGTAGCATCATTCTATGCTTTGTCATAGATTGTTTCAAAATTATTTTTAAATCACTATTCCTGACAGTGAAGTCTTTCCTTGGTGGGTATCAAATTCATCAAAGCTCTAGCACAAGCAATAAAATTTTGTTGGACTGTTTTATGCAAAGAGTTAGAAAATATTTTGTCTTCAATCAACTACATGGACAAAGAGGTACACATCTGAATCTAATGAAAAGTACAGACGTTCGCAATTAGAAAATTTTCACAAAATTAATTATTATATTTGTCTAGAAGTGCTCAAAATAATTTCGAATCTAAGTCATATAACTAACCAAAATAAGTAGATACTGGCAAACTTAATATGGACATTGGAGAATGAAATGTGCTGGCACTATAACAAAAGGGGTAAGTAAACAGTCAGAAGTGGCTACTTTGTGGCCATGCAAAGAAAACTTGCAAAATGGCTAGAGTCATCTGTGAAAATCAACAACTATTGGAAGAAGTTATGACTGAGCCTAATCTTACCCAAAATAATAAAAAATTTCATGTGAAAAGCCTTGAAGAACCTGTTACCAACAGCTAAAGCCCCGGAGTCAAGAAGCAAACTCAATATGCAGCGGGTGTAATAGTAGGATTGAAAGTACCCTTTATGCTCTTGTTACTTGTAAACTAGCCAGAAAGGTCTGAAGAGCAACAGAATATGCTGGTTTAGTCAAGAGAATGTAGGAAAAGAGCTAGTGACTTCTTGAGCTTAGTAATATCTAACACAACAGGAGGGAAACTAGCAAAGGTGGTGGTTTTGATGTGGGCTATTTGGAAGGACAGAAACAGCTTTGTAATAAAAAATAAGAAAGAAGATCCGATGAGAATCATTGCTAGAGCAGAAGCAAGTATGGAAACAAATGTCTCAAAAACTCAATTATCACTGAAGAAGCTCCAAAGCTGAAATCAGAACAATCTCAGAGTGGAAGCACCTTCTTTGGAATAGATTAAGCAAAACATAGATGCATTCATTAGAAAATAGTAGCACAAGACAGTGTCACGTCCCACGTCGAATAAAAATTAAATAAATTTTGAGTATATAAAGGTGGGTATGCATCATTATTTAATATGCTAATTTTTTGGGTCAATGACAAGCGTCCGACTCTTGACAAGTGGTATCAAAATAGACCCGAATTCTCATTCGTATGTGGGCTCCCAAAATCACCCCAATAAAGATTGTCACATGAGATGTGAATTCCTCATACCATAAAAGGAATAGGCCAAGCAATACCGGCCAAATGGCCCTAAAAATCTTGTATCTTGAACTTTAATAGAAATTGCTACGTAGGTAGTAAATTCTTTATCTCCGAGGAGATGAGCAATATGGGTCAGGTTGGTCCTTGAGTTGGATTATACCGTGACGAGGGTGTCACGTGATTTGGTAGAAAAAATGTCACGTCTCACATCGAATAAAAACTGAATGAATCTTGGGTATATAAAGGTGGGCATGTAGTATTATCTAACAGGTTAGTCTTTTGAGTCAATAACAAATATTCGGACCGTAACAACTTTAAGGGATAGTATTCAAGAATACCAAGAAGTTGTTTTGGAAATGATAACCTTCAACAGAGCTAATGATGGGGATGTGGAATATGCAGAGTTGAGGCAATTCTTTTTGGTCTAAAAGCTACAATGACACTGGATATAAGCCTTTGATGATCGAATTTGATGTCAAAAATGTAGTTGATTTAGTTAAAGCCGAGCTTCCATCATTGAAGAAGATCAATTTGATAGTCTAAAAAAAGTTAAGGGAATCATGAGGGAGAAGAATCATATTATAATCAATCATATAATCGGGTCTAGAAATAGTCTGGCTCATAAATTAGTCAAAGATGCCTATAACCATCCAAATGTTGAGATTTGGCAAGAAAATTTCTCGTTTATTTAAGTAATGATATCCGGTTTTAAAAAAAAGTAGATAGTTGTATTTGTTTTTGTTGGTTTGTTTTAAAATTATTGTGATTTAGTAGGATTGGGCATAAATTTGATTTAATCAAAAATTGAATTGAATTGAATAAAAAAATTTAGTTCGATTCAATTTAATTTATTTTATTTAAAATTAATCTGTTCAATTTTAATTTAGTTTAAATTAAAATATATATATTAAAAAAATTTAAAGATCAAAAATTAAACCAAATAAATTTAATTTAATTCTAAAAAATAGAAATGATCGATTTTAATTTATTAGAATAGATTTTTTTTATTTTAATTTGATTTAATTCAATTTTAAAAAATAGAAGCAATGAATTCTAATTTTATTTACCGACTTGAAAAGACACATTGTGTGGTAATAATATATTATAACATGCAATTTAATCCTGCAGTCTGCAGCCCACCACCAATCTTAATTGACATGACATAATATTATTTAATAATTATTTTATTTTTATTTACTGCATTAACTTGTTTATTTTTTATTGTTTAATAATACAATGATACATTTGTTTGCATAAATATATATATAGGTTTATTGTTTTTTAAATACCAAAATTTAATTTTCGGCCTCCTTTTATTCAAAATGTTAAGGACATGATTCTGCGGTGTTGAGTTGTAATTGACTAATTGTTTGTGTCAAAATTGCATTTTTGCTTTGTTTTTCAGTGCTTTTTTTTTTTTTTTTTTCAAAAGTGCTTTTTTTTTTATTCAATTGCTAAAGATGGAATTCAAATCGTAATTATTAAACGTCAAATTTTTTAATCAAAATGTTAAAATTGCAATTTAGCTGTGTTTTAGTCCAAATGTTAGGGACCCGATTCCAACTTGGAGTTCTAAAACACTCTAATTGTTAAGGACATTATTAGGAATTTATTTTCGATTGAGTTCAAAAAAATTAATATTATTTTATAAATTTTTATTAATAAAAAATATATATTCTAAGAAAATGAAAAGTACACCTCACATATTAAACTTGATTATTAATAAATAAAATATAAGTAAAATAATATTTTATTGAAGTTGTGTCGTACTGATTTTAAATTAAAAAAACTTCACATTTAATTTTACTTTTGTAAATATCATTTAATTCAACGAGAAAAGCCTCTTAAATAGTACAAGAAGTTTAAGTTCAAACTATGCTCACAATGTATTGATGTAGGGTTTGGTTTATATTTCTTATGATAATAATAATATACCAAAAAAGAAAATGTACTGTAATAATTTCAATATGGAGAGTTGTGAAAAAGTTGAAAAGAGTTATAAATTATTTAAAATAAAAAAAAATTAAGAAAAATTAAATATAAACTAATTCTTTTCCTATCAAAAAAAATATAAATTAGAATTTATTATTATAACTTAACGGTAAAAGTCGCTTTCTCTTTTCTATACTGAATTGAAAATCTTGAGTTTGAATACTTTCTTCTTTAATTTAAAATAATATATATAGAGAGAGTAGTGTTGTATTTACATATTTAGAATATAAATTTTATCATCAATTAATAATTATTATTTATCAGATAATTATTAATTTTTTATTAATAAAATAATTATATAATATTAATTAATAATAAACACATCATATATCACATTAATTAGGATACAAATTTTGTATCCTAACTATATAGCATAACATTATGCATATATATATATATTAACTTTTTTGTTACTAATTTAAGAATTAAAAATCTTTTAAGTAAATTAATTTTAAAATTAGAAAAAAATTTGAGTCAAATACAAAATTTAAGAGAGGTGACATAAATTAAGAATTTATAGTATTTTATCTTTTATTTATATTAACTTTTTTTTTTGCCAGCCTGGACCCTACCTAAGTTTGTTTTTGCGTTTACCAAATTGCTAATTCTCTTTTAGGCTATTTGCTTTAATTTTTGTGAAAGTTTTATATATAGCTATTTTTTTGGGGGTAAATTTCTAATTTAGCCAATTATGAGATTTTGTAATTTTTATAGTTAAAGACTTAATAAATTGACAAAAAAATACCCTTATCTTATGTATGAGTCTCACCATTTCAAAATCTAAGTATAAACTTTGTAATATTTTTCAAAATAAAATACACAAACTTAAAATTTTAAGCATTTAAATTCAATCATTCATCAAGAATATATCACATTATTACAAGATATGTAAGGTTAATATATTTTTTGTTATATTATTATTTATTTTATATCATTTTGTTTAAATATATTGATATATATTTACTTTGAAATTTATTTTTACAGTTAAATATACTGTCTAAATAGAATGCATTATGTAATTTAATTAGTATTTATTATTTATGAAACTAAGAGAACCATAAAATCAAAAAACCAAAAGAAATTGCACCCAGAAATACCTTTTATCGCACCGTAGAAGCGTCTCTTATCACACCAATTATTGACATGATAAGATTGTCGTGCTAATAAATTGAATAATTGTTTTTGATTTTTTTTAGTATGTTATTTATATATTTTTTCTTTATATAGGTATTATAGAACTGAACCACTTTTAGTATATTTCGAGAAAGATAGGAGAGTTCTAATAACAATTAAGAGAGATATGTTAAATATTAAAGCGTCGTTATGTTAGTTCCTACAAATGTGATTTATCAATAACTTTGTAATACTATGTGTTGTAGAATTTTAATTCTGATCAATGTAGTGTTAGTTTGAGAATTTCAGTGCCCAAAATGGGAATGAATGATATACTGTTGGGTAACCAAAATGATCAAGATATGTAATTGTTATTAGAGATTAATAGAAGGGGTTTGGTACTGTTATATGTTAATGTAGATCTTGGATACATTAAAGTGATGAGATTACACAAGCTCCTATAGAAAACCAACCAACTTTTCATAATTACATAATATTCACAAGTAGTAGTAATAATGTTAGTATTATATCCCCGACAATGCAAAATGTTGTGTTTCTAACCAACACTAATAATTATGTTAGTACTATATCCTCAACAATACTAAATATTGTGTTTCTAATCAACACTACATACAACTATGAATTTTTCTCAGTAAGATACAATGATGATATAACTCATACTTGTTATGACAGTCAAGTAGATAAGGATCCTTATGATGGCGACAATGTCAATGATGATGGAGAAGCATATGGGTTAAAAGATATATAAGAGGATGGTGAAGGCTATTTTTCAAATGCCGATAGAGAATAAGTTCGTGATTTATGTCCAACACCATCGGATGAACAAGATAGCACTGCTGAACCATAAAACTCATTTTAATTTATCTCTTTGATACCACTTTCTAACTTCAATCCTTCAAATAGAGTATCATGCTCAAGAATAGAAAAAGTTGTTATTGGAAAGTTGTTTTCTAGAAAAAAATGTAATATACGATACTTTGAGCCAACTTGCATTGAAGGATAATTGGAGCTTCAAAATTAATAGGTCCACTAAAGATTGGTTTGAGGCAAAATATGACAATGAAAAATATAAGTGGTGAGTTTGTGCTTTGTCCACAGATGCTTGTAAATATTTTATTGTGCTAAGAATCGACAAGGAGCATACATGTTAGTTGAACTGATTGTGTGATAGTCATTGACAAGCTAATAGTCGAATTATTATTGACCAAATGAGATCTAAGCTGATTTACAAGAGGAATATGGTGTGAATTATAAATACATGGTAGCTTATCGGGCTAAAAAACATGTACAACCTCTAGATGACCCATTCTAAGAACTTCATCAGTATAATTGTTGTGGGGGATCTTATACGTGTGGGTATATGTTTGTGCAATTGTGTCTATTGTCTAATATATGTATCATATACATATAATACACGACGGAAGCGTGAAACTAAATAATAAACACAATAAATAAAATATACTAATCGCATTAATATATTAGAAAGGTTAGAGAACTCACTACAACGTGTAATGTTATACGCGTATTTCCTCGGAGTCCGTATGGAAACCAACTCGTGTGCAATTCTAATCACCAATTCGGTGGGCTTGGTAAGCTAGATTAGCAACCCGATATCCAGCACAGGATTAACTCTTAATCCCCAAAATAGTCGAGTGTGTGTTTATATCATTTTCTCTAAAAGAATAAGAAAGGGAAAAGTTCACAAATAGCCTTTTAATTATTTTATTATTTTATTTTAATCAAATATAAAATGGTTATACTTTATTAGCCAAATAATTTAATTTTGGACAAATTTATCCTTATATCAATTTTATAACTTCATGTTTTTCTTAAGAAACTTTAAAGAAATAGCTGACCGAATATTTTTGAAGTTGTTATTGTAAAAATCAAAGGGTTGCTGAGGATCGCTTCGAATCAAATCAAAGAAATAGCTCGGGTAAAATTTCTAAACTTGTTAGAAATTAGATAAATTTACATTTGAAGTTAAAAGTAGTTGTTATTAACCAACTAAATGAGTTAGAATGGTATAAACGGCGTTGAAATCCGGCCAAAAAAAATTTTGGAGTGTGTTTGGCGAAAACCAGACGGCGGTCGCTGCGGCGGCCGTCAATTTAGTCATCGCGGGCACATCTCAGGCCCGAGATGGCCCCGCGGAGCCCACATTGTGTGCATCTCGGGTTCGAGATGCCCCGCGATGCGCACATAGTACGAGCCGCGGGGCCGTCTCGGGCCCGAGATGTGCCCCCGCGATGCGCATTTTTTTTATTTTTAAATATTTTATCGTTTTAAAAAATTTTACTAAATTTTTCATTTAGGAACTTTTCCTAATTTTATTTTTTATTTTTTCAGGTCATATGGAGTGTGATGCGATAGTTATTTGTTTTGGAGGAAAGTGTGAGAGTTCTAGTGACGGGGAAGAAAGTTATGTTGATTATAATAATTTTGAAATTTCGGTTCCGAAAGATATTAATTTTGAAGATTTTTTTAAATACAGTATGTTATACCTTGGGAGTCGACAATGTGAAGTGTAAGGTGACTTTGAAAATCAAAATTGATGCAACGAGGTATAACCTAAAGCCTATTGAGATTAGAAATGACAATGATGTTCGATTTTTTTTAAGCGCCAATAGAAGATTGTACTGTCCTTTATGTGTAACAGTGGATTCTAGAGCTTCTGTTTATGAAGATAATGTACAGCCCCCCAATCAAAATCCACCATCAATTCATGGTCATTTTATGTCAGCTAGCGGTAGCAACCAAGTGAGCCATACATTTCTATCAGTTCCAGCAGTGGTTCCTGCAAACACAACGAACGAGTATCACAATGTTTCTCCTATACCCTTTAATGAAGACCCAGCCTATACACATTACGCTTGTGATGACATTGAAAATGTTGGGGATGTGGAAGGGGACTATGATGATGTTAGAAATGTTGATAATTTAGAAGGGGATGATTTAGCAGAAGGCGAACGTTGTTATGTTTCGACAAGCTCCCTAAATGTTGAAGCTAGAAGAATAGATTTTTGTGAAACGGAAAATCCCTTTGCGTTTATGCCTCCAATACCACCATCAGACTTGGTCATTTCAGATAAGATATCGAGTAGTGGAATTGACGATGTGTTTGTAGGAAAATTGTTTGATAGCAAAGACGAACTTTACCAGGCTATTAGTATGGTAGCACTTAAAGGTAATTGGAGCTTTAAAGTGTCAAGGTCGACAAAAGATCGTTTTGAGATCAAATGTGATGATGATAGATGTCGATGGCGATTACGTGCAGTGTCGATAGATGCAAGGAAATATTTTATTGTGCGCAGAATTGATTCAAGTCACGTGTGCCAATTAGATCGATTGCGCGATGGTCATCGACAAGCAAAGTCTCGGATTATTGGCAAATTTATAAAAAATAAGTTTGCATCTGCGAGTCGACTTTATAGACCGAAGGAAATCCAAGCAGACATACGTGAGGAGTTTGGTGTGGACTTAACTTACCCTACTGCTTGGCGGTCTAAGGAGCATGCATTGGTGTTGATACGTAGTACTCCAGAGGGTTCATATAAATTACTTCCTGCATACTGTCATATATTGGAACAACAGAACCCTGGTACAGTCACACATTTGGAGATTGACGATTGCAAGCACTTTAAATATTTCTTCATGGGTCTTGGACCATGTATTAGAGGGTTCCAGTCTTCCATCCGACCGGTTATTGCAGTTGATGGTACATTTTTAAAAAATGCATACTTGGGAACAATGTTTGTGGCTGTTTGCAAGGATGGAAACAACCAGATTTTTCCACTTGCATGGGGAATTGCTGACTCTGAAAATGATGCTTCATGGAAGTGGTTTATGGAAAAACTCCGAGGAGTTATTGGCGATCTTGCGAACCTTGTATTTATATCTGATCGACATGCTAGTATCGAGAAGGCCATTAAAGAGGTATTTCCTAATGTATATCATGGTGTATGCATCCATCACTTGAAGGGTAATTTGGTAGCACGATATAAGATACCATCGCATACAACAAAAGGAGGGGGATACTTGGCCTCCTACTTTGTTGCTGCTAAGGCGTATCGCATAGCTGACTTTCAAAGGGAAATATATAAGATGCGAGAAATGAAACCGAAGGCAACGAGATACTTGGAGGAAGAGGTTGGTTTTTCAAAATAGAATCGATCAATGGGAGCATTCAGAAGATATGACATTATGACCACCAACATTGCAGAGAGCATTAACGCTGTTGCGAAGGATGCACGTGCCATGACGGTGACTGCCTTAATTGAGTGGATCCGAGAGTTAATGCAAAAATGGTTTGTTGAGAGACGTGAGGCTGCAGAAAATATGTCAAACTTCTTGACCATTTGAGCCCATAACAAGATTTGGAAGCACAATGATGATTCCGCTCGCATGACGGTGCATGCAATAGATCGATCTCGTTTTGTTGTTAAGGACGGAAAAAGAAATGGAATAGTGGACATCCCGGGAAAGTCATGTAGTTGTCAAAAGTTTGATATGCGGCAACTACCGTGTCCTCATGCACTTGCAGTATGCAGGCAGGTCAGATTCCAGTACCAGACTCTTTGTTCGCGATATTACACGACTGAGTGTTTGTTGCGTGCATACAGTGAACCAGTAAATCCGGTTGGTCATCCATTAGATTGGATTGTTCCAGAGGAGTTGAGAGCTGCTGACATCCAGTCTCTTATAGTACGTCGGCAATCAGGAAGACGTCAGAAGAATAGAATTTTATCGCAAGGTGAGGCTCCCACGAAGAATGTATGCAGTCGCTGTAAGCAGCATGGACATAATCGACAAACTTGTCGAAACCCAATTCCATTACATGGTAGTTGATGTGTTCTTTATGAGTTATATTTGTATTTGTATTTTAAAGTTATGTAGTTATGGACTTTATTTGTACTCTTATAAACATAGAAAATTTATTTTATTTTCTAAAATTTCTGGATTAAAACGGACAGAGTTTCCCCTATTTTTTCTCAAAATCTATATTTCATAAACCTGCAGAAAATACACTTCAAATATTTCTCACATCTCTTAGCTGTAAAGGGAACCTCCCGTCCCTACCCAAATCAATCAACATCATTTTACAATCTTTATAAACATACATAAAAAAAACTTTATAAACATATAAATCAATCAATATCATTTCACTACTTTTTTGCACATTTCCATAAGTCAGTCGCCATTTTAGTCCTAAAAAATGACCCATGCTCAGGACCAAAATCTAGGGGATGACAACACATCAAAAACTCTATAAACATACAAACATAAACCCCACAATCTTCATTATTCACTGTCTGTTGTAGCACTCCATCCTTTAATCTAATTACATGAAAAAGGGTTAAGTCAGGTGTAATTTGTCGTTGCTCATATAATCTACAAGCATCTAAGTAACGGGGTAACAACATAGCTAATGGCAGGACATGATTCTCAATCACGCCATCGGCAAATCCCTTGATGCTAGAATCGTAGATCAATATTTTTCGATGCAAGATGTCCACCTCAGTCGTTACCCAATGCTGTTGATTGTAGTTGACAAGAATATAAACCTACATAAAATTCAAATAAGTCTTAGAAATAGTACTACAAGTTATAAACAAAAATAACAACATTCACACAAAATAGTACTACAAGTTATAAACAAAAATAACAACATTTACCTTATCAACCTCAATCCACATACGTGCACCGAGTAAATCTTCTTTAGCGCCTTGAGCATATGCCATCACTTCATCACTCTATACAATGCCAGTAATGTCATTTTTGTGCTGCTCATAAAGGAGTCTAAAAGACTCCTACAAATGCAGGGCCATCGAATAATCAATAAAATTGAAATAACAAAATATAAATAATTTAATTCATCACTCACAAAGAAGTACGAATCCACAGAAATGGACAATTGAGGCTATGCATTAGTGCAACCGTATTGCCTAAGCCGAATCACCTTCAAATACTCATTAATATGCTGCATTTAGAAACAATAACCGTCAAGTGATTCTATAAATTTATAAAAAAAATAAAATGAGATAATTATTCAATAATTTACTTACAAAGTCATCCAGCCAACTGTGTAGCAATTCCCGAAACCATGTCGGGTTAGCTTTTAGCCCAGGTAAGCTGACTACACCCTCATCCTTGTCCATCCAAGCCTAAAACTGAACCATGATAGTCAAGTCTATCGGCTGCAACAGATTCATGTCTGCTTGAGGTTGCACTTCAATTTCAAATTTCTTCTTTTCGTGTATCCTTTGTAGAAATGGATTTGTATATGGGGTGTACAAATACCATGCAGGCCTATACTGTCTCCCAAATTGACTTACTCCCTTATGCGGGGCAGGCAAGATCTCAACACTTGCAGGACTGTCAATCAGTGGCTGGGGCAATATATCATGACCAGTAGCTGGGGCCTGAAAATCATATTGACAGCCTGCCGGTGTGTTCTCTCCATACTACAATATATGTATATATTAAAATAAATAAAACTGCAATTAAGGTAACGAAAAAATAATTGTGTTTAAAATTTATTTTGCTTACCATATTATGGCTTTCGTTCTGTTGGAATGAGCATGACTGCCTAAACCACATCATCATTTGCTGCATCTGCTGTGTAAGATCAGTCCGAAGTTGATTAACACTTGTTAAAATTTCATCTTTATCCTTATCCATTCTTTGTAGAAGTGCAGCTTGCGCAGCTTCAGTATGCTCAAATCTCTCAATCATCTCCTCCCGCAGCTGTTCAATTTGATGTGTTACGCCATGGTCTGCAGATGCACTGTGTTCAGACTACAAGAAACATAATCATTGTTAATGACTTATTTAGAAATATTAGAAATATATTAAAATTTCTCTTTAGTTAATCACGTAAATAAGTAATATACCATTGCTCCTGCCACAGGTGCTGACATTTGTGGGTTTGTCCATTCATATCCACCCCCTTCCACATCCATAACATCATCGTTAGGGTTGCTAAAATGGACATAGGTCCTGGGGCGCTTGCTCTCGCTAAAATCAGACATATTTGGTAAGTCCCTAGCATAACTTCCGCTTGGAATGCCTACACGTCTAGCCAGGCACACAATTGCCTCTCTTTTCTCATGGTCTTTTGGTACTAATTTACGATGTACCGAAAGAACTTATAAATCAACCAACCATATTAAGTTACGCTTAAAACAAAATAAAAGTTATAAACCAATATATATATTTTTCATTCATATCAACACATACCAAATCCTTTGCTAACATTGTATCCTGAACCTCATCGAACAATGGAGTCCCTCGAGTCGTCCAATTCAAAATACGAGGGAAGCGATCACTATTATGATAACCAAAAATCTCTCCGCACACTAGAATTGCCTCAAAAATCCATACCTAATATAATTATATTTAAAATATAAGTTTGACGTATACAAATAAAATATATAATTAAGATCAAAAAGTTAAGTACAAGAAAATTATGGCGTACCAGAAATACGTGCGAAAAGTCATATACGTTGTAACTCTCAAACTTCTTCTGTGCAAACCCTTTCCTTTTTATTTTCTCAAGTTTTTGGAATGTAGCCTTCTTAAGTGAGTTATGAAGCACGGTTCATGCAATATTGCCCCATGGATACTTATTAAACTCATCAAGGTCATCCACTAAACATAGAACAAAATTTTGAATTCCACTACGCTCGTCACGTGGAATCAAAATACGATGCACAAAATAAAATAAACTCAACTTTACTGCATCTGCATCGTCCATTTTCTCCAAATTTAGACGTGCGTACCATTGATCAAGAAATATGTAAGATAATTTCTTTACTCCAGAAAAATATGTATCCCATAATCGAGTGCCCAATTTTCTATGCAGCCAGTGATTAGTACAAACTCCTGCCAGCTAAAACGGATGCGTTTTCTCCCTATGTAAAACCACATCTCATCATCTACATTAGAGGTATGCACCTCACGCAACAATAACTCGTGCACCAAAATACCAGAGAATGTTAACTCTGACATATCTAAGAAATGCCCCATACACGTCTGCCTAAATAATGTTTTGACTTGTTTTCAATTTATTTTTAATGCAATTTAGACCCCACATCTTAGCATAAGCCGTCACTGATGCACGAAAAAACATATGCTCTGGAATTCTATATTCTTTCGATACGTTCTCTTTCCTGTAACAATAAAAAAAAAAACAAAATATATTAATATTAAGAAAAATAATAATCAGAGAAAGATTATTTACAGAAACAATTAATTTAACATACATAAAAATCATAATACATTAAAATAATTAATTACTAACATATTAATCAACATATTATAATAAAATCAAACCAAACTTAATAATTAATTTACTAACATATTAATATTAATCAACATTAATTATATATTAAAATCAAAATAATCATATATAATTATAATTACATAAGGTACTCACAATAATAATAAAAAATGTTACAAACCAAAATTAATGAGTCATTTAAGTAAATTTTCCCATCTATTAGATCAATTCCTTCTAAATAGAATTTATGAAATCTTTTATTTAATTTAAATAAAATTACATTTATCTAAATTCTATTAATGTAATTTTATAAATATATTTAATTAATTTAAATATAATTAAATTTAATTTTAAAAAAACCTAATTCAAAAAAATTCGCGCCACGTGGCATCTTATATAGGCGCCACGTGGCGTGAATTTTGCGGCATCGCGGGCCCGAGATGGCCCCGCGATGCGCCTGTTAAACGCGCATCGCGGGGTCGTCTCGGGTCCACGTTGTGAGCCTGCGATGCGCCCTTAAGGCGCATCGCGAACCCGAGATGGCCCCGCGATGCGCCTGTTAAACACGCATCGCGGGGCCGTCTCGGGTCCTCGCATCGCGGGGCCATCTCGGGCCTGAGATGGCCTCGAGATTGGCAACGGTGACCGCCGCCGCTCCGGCCGCCGTCTGCATCGCGAATATGACCCAAAAATTACGATTTTTTTCCCATTTTCAACGTTTCTTACACCATTCAAACCCATTTTTCACATAGAATTCAATAATTTCATCTATTGCTAACTTTAAATATAAATTCTAATAATTTTATAAACAAATTTAAAATTTTCAAAACTTAAACAAAACTCACCAAAAATCGACCATTTTCTTTGTTTGAAGTGAGAAATCTGTTGTAAAAGCTCCGATCTATGCAGTGATAACTTCAAATTTTTTGATCTAACAAATTTTGATAATTTTTTGTTTTTTTGATTGATTTTCGGGTGAGGAAAAAGTTAATAGGGAAAATGGGCAAATGTGTCCAAAATGTTTATGTTTGGTTAATAAAGTATATTTGATTTTAAGTTGGTTAAAATATTATAATAAAAAAATAATGAGGTTATTTATAAAATTTTCCCAATAAAAAATGAAGAATTTGAAGCAATCTACTATTGCTTCAAATGGAACCATAGAGAAAAATGAAACAATTTCATTTTTTCCTTTTTTTTTTCTTCTTCTCCATTTCTCTTTTCTTTCTCTCGACCAAGTGCCAAAAACCACACACGCTTCTCTTCTCTCTCTTTATATATATATATATAAAATAAAATAAAATAAAAAATATATATATTATAATATAAATAATAATATAATGGGTGCTAACTATTTGGCACCTAAATATAATAATAATATATATAATATTATATAATATAATAATGAGAGAGAATGATTATTTAACAATTAAATAATTATAATATAAAATGATCATTTTACCCCTCATAAATAGTTACCAAGTCTACCCCTAGTGGGTCCCACCGTATCCCATACTTGGGTGAACTCAATCAAAGGTCCACAATGCACCATGTATTATAATACAATTAGTTAATAATAATTATTAATTAATTATTGTATTTAACAATTGAATACAGATACGCACGCATTCTCGTGGTAGTGGTGAATATTACTGAATTAAACACTTTAATCTGGCACGTTGCCCCAGGATACAATAAGTACACTCTATATCGCAGGACTCCCTAGGTCCTACGCCCGATTTGTCACATGAAACTATTCTATAAGTCCGTGAGCAATGCCCCACGCATACGTCACGGATATACAAATCAGTGCATTGAACTATGCAAGTTGAGGTTACAACGCATATATATAGTCCTTCATCATGATATCTTGGATGTACGAGAATATAGATTATCACCATTAAATCCCTCAGTGCTCATCCATGTCTTATATCCAGACTTGTATCTCACTGAACAATATGTGCAAACTCTTTTGTCATATTGTTCCACCCTGGCGGAACTCTTTCCCGGGATTGATGCTTATGGCCACAAGACTTTTCGAGATATAGTCTCGAAGCATCTAGATATCTAACTCTTTATGCGAGCTAACATATCTCATATCTGTACGCACCAGACTCTATAAGTATCGGACTATACCCAACGATACCCAGTGTTCACACCATGAAAGGTCTGTGACATGCGTAGAACCAAAGTATAGTGGATCACTTACAAGCCCACCGTGGCACTCAGGTCAAAGGATCACGTATACTACTCAACTCGAGAGGACCCTCTGTTGATGGCTTACATCGGATGTCTATCGAAGGCCCTCGTGAGTCTGTTCTATATCCAGTCCTAACTGGATACCCATATGTCAATACGAGCTCCAAGCTCATGGTCGGTTAGGAACAACCATCTATACTCTATAGATACAACATATGCATTTGTATATAAAGGTATCTACCGATAGACCCACATCGATAGAAATAAATCAGGGACATTTATTCGAGAACATACTTGCGCAACTAGTATTTCCTGACATCCGAGTGCAACTCTTGCAACTATGCAGTTACTAGTATATTCCCAAGTCTATGTTCCATTACAGACAAGACTCTAACTCTTGGATATTCGCTGAGTATTTTAACTAGCTAACACTTAACTATGCTAACATTTAGCATTTATATCTCTTAGCATGGCTAACTATGAGCCATTATCTAAATTTTTTTAGATTTGATCTAAACTCCTTCAGATCGTACAATGTCTGTAACATTACATTGCATATTACCATATAAATAAATATTAGCGATTTAATGAGAATGTACACTTATATAAATATACAAGTATATGTATATTCAGAGATGAGACGTAAGCACCGACCCCAAGAATAACCACTTATGCTAGAGTCATATATAATGATTTATCGACTTATAAAATCAATCTCAACTGCAACTTAATGCTCACTCTAGTAATAGACAAAAAGATACATCTGAATATCAATATAAATACACATATATTAAAAATATGCAAAGTTTTAAAACCAAGTGTAAATGTGTCTAAAACACACGAATCTTTTCAACATTGATCCACCACTTACCATTATAGATGTACTCGTTTCCTTACTTGTATATTGTAGTAGATAGAGATCTTAAATGATGGACGATAAATCATGGAGGTACTTTATGTAGAAATCTAAGAAGGTCTTTTAAAAACAACCAAATTCCAATAAAATATATTATACAAAAGTCAATAATATTATAAAATTTAAGTTGTTTAGTTGAGGTTATAACTAATGCTTACAAAAAAAAAATATGAATTTGTTGTTGTATATCTTGGAGGCAATATCTAAAAAAAATTGCATTGACAAAGGTGAATTAATCTTAAATACTTATTGATGTATTGTATTACGAGAACATGCTGCTAAATTATCTTTGTTCTATTATATATATTAAAAAAAATAGACAATTAACTTTTAATTAAAAATACTTAAAATGTTGTCTAACCAATGTTGTAAGAGTGTTTGAAGCTATATGTAGTTAACATTTGGCATCAATACTAAGTAGATTCACTTGTCCACTTCCCTCGCGAAACCACTCCATAAACCTTAACTCGTGAAAGTGGTCTTTAACTGTAACAAAAATTGTCTGCACCACGTGGCTTCACCAAGTGCTCATGTCTTTGGATAACATAAATTATTACAAGAAAGTGGTTTTTAACTGTAATTTTTAATCTTTTTAAAACTACATCTTTTTTGTAAAAGAGAGGGAAGGGAAGTGATAAGGATAATTCTACTCTAAAAATTTGGCCTAATTAACAAGTTTGCTCTAATTAGATTTAAAATACTTAATTTTACTCTAATTTATTAATTTTTTACATCAATTTAGATAGTGAAAGAGTAAAAAAATTATCTAACTATATAAACACATGTCAAACATTAATTTATTGAAGAATCAAACTCACATCATTTTTTACGCTTCCACTTATCACCAGTGGTTGCCATCGATTGGTTGGCCACTAGTGATCGATGATGATTCAATTTAAAATTAACATTATCAAATTCAAAATTTTGTGATACGCGATTATAAATTATTTTTATCAACGAAACACTATAAAAATATTAAAAATGAAGAGAATATAATAAGAGGAACAACGATCATCGTTGTTTGCAGTTAAATGATAGGAGTGATATCGATTTATAAAAAAGTAGAAGTTGAAGCTATCAAAATGACTATGCAATTGGCAAAAAACCTAGCATTGAAATTGTATCTATTGAGTCAGATGCCAAAAAAAAAAAGTGATAAAAAAAGTGAAAGAAAATATTTTCTCACTAAGGGAGATCAAATAGATTATTAAGAATATTCAAGAAAGTCATGTAGGTGATGGTTAATTTCATTTCAAACATATGTATAGAACCTACAATGGTGTGGCTCAAAACTTAGCTAAAAAGGCTCTCCTGTTAAGATGTAACCAATTTTGGGAGGATAGCTTTCTAGTTATTCCTTGAGTAACGGAAATCTTTAATTTTCTTTTAAAAAATATTATATATTTGATAGAAATGGAGTGAATGTTTTCTTAAATCTTGCTGAAGTGCAGTTACTACATCAATGTCTTTGATAATAGTTAATTTAGTTAATAGAAAGAGAAGAGAAAGGAAAAGACTAAAGAGCCTACAGTTTGTCGGTGAGGGTACTTTTTCCAGTTCAACAAAACAAATAGAACAAGATGCGGTAGCAGACACAGCCAGCCAGGTGAGACTGACTGTGAGAGGTCACCCCATCTATACGCTTACAGCTCCTGCATGTAGATGTAGTACGTGACCAGAAACCCATCAAATTTCCGCTACAATCAATCTTACTATTTACTACCGCGCATACCAGCTCGGTAACCAATAGCAAATCAGATTTTGAATTCACATTTAACATTGTCTGTCTTCAGCTGCTCGGTTGACTGCACGTGTACCAAATTATAGCGTCTGTTTGTGTCGGCTAATCTGTTTCGGGCGGCACACAAGTTTTCCTTCCTTCCTTCCTTCGAAATGACTTGCCAATCTGAAATACAAGTGAATTTTGTTCGATTGTAATGTCCGGTTGGCATTTGAGTTGAATGACGATGGCCTACATATATAAAGCATTGAGTGCAAACTGAACGTTTGCGCCAAGGTTTAAAATATCCTTTATTGCTGCAATCATCAATCATTTTCTCTTTTTAAAACAATATTCTCTTTTCGAAAACGGCCTATTTGTCTCGTCCGATTGTACTAAATTAATTCTCATATTTTTAGTTCATTTTTTTTAGGGGGACCAATATTCTTTAATGGTTTTAAGGAATTTTTTTAAAAATGACCTTACTTTTTTAAGATATTCTCTCTTTAACTACATATGAAATTTCAAATCATTTATAACTAAATTTTTTTTTTAATAATTTTGTCCCCAACTTCAAATATTTTTAATTTTCTCCTCTTTCGTCCAAGTGCGTAAATTTATAAATAAATAAATAAATTTAGCAAAACAAAAAAATGTGTAAATTTTATAAAAATAAATGAAAAGATTTTATAAAAATAAATGGATAAAAAAATAACCACAAAAAGATAAACAAGTGAAAACATCGTTTTTTAGTGCCACAGGTGAGGGAGGCGTCTTGGTGACACCACGTGGTGCAGACGATTTTTGTTAATTAAAATCTCTACACTCTTAAATAGTTAAATAATTTATTTATTATTTCAAATAAAATTTACTCTCATTAACAAAACATGAAACATTTTTATTCACTTAAAAAATTAGACCATCTAACTAATAGTTTCACCAATTAGCTCTATCAATGTTATTCGACCAATAAGCTTACCAACTATCATGACAAGTAGCAAATCAACTCATAGTTTAAACCATCATACAAAATTTTGCAATCCACACAATAGTAGAGTTATTTTAATCAATAGGACATTGAAGAAGTGCCAAACATAAAGAGAAAAATAGCAACTACCATAACGTCATTGTCTTACAATAAAACTTGAAAGTGCACTATCACCATTATTAGAGTCACCCACTAGCGATATAACTTAGGAAGGTGGCGATGCACCTCTATTCACTATTGTTGAATGGTAGTGTTAAAATGGTTGTCGCTTTTCTCTTTATATTTAGCACTATTTTAGTTTTTTGTTGACAAAATTAACTATATAATAATATTGATCATGAAATTTTAAATCTAATAATTTTAACATTGAGTTAATCTTGTCAGTAGTAAATAATAATTTGTTGATGATATAGGTGGCAGGCACTAGTTGTAGTGTCCAATTGCTTTCTTTTTAAATTTTTGAAAAATTTATTTAATGATTTTTTTAAAAAAGAAAATTTTAAAAAATAAAAAGGTAGTTACATTTATATGATGATACATGTTAGTTATAAAATTATTATATTATGACATGTATTATTTTATTTTTATTATATATTTTATTAACAATAAAATTAATTTATTATATATTATGTGTAATTTATGATTTAATTAAAAATTAAAATAATAAAATATAAAATATTTATATACATATGCCACGTGCTCTTTTTGATCATACAATTTTTTTTATTTAAATTAGCAAAAATTGTTATTTGATTAAATGGAAATATTCTTTTTGCAAATTTGAGTATATCAATCCTTTTCTTAAAATTGGAGGAGTTGTGAAGATCATTTTGTCAAAGAAAATTAAAAAAAAGATGGTTGCATATGATCTTTTGTTAGAATTTGTATTAATGTGACATTTTAATTTACTATAAATATTATAATTTTATACTTATGTAATAAATAAATTTTTTATTAATTGTTAATTAATTAATTTTAATAAAGTAAGATGCTTGTAACATTTCAGATATTATATTGATCTGAAGGAGTTGAGATCGGGTCTAAAGAGTTAGAACCTTGTCTGAAATAAAACAAAAACTTGAAAATATACTAATAATGACATAGTTGCAAAGAGTTGTAAACGCTGTTAGGAAATGTCATTCTGTAAGTATGTTTTTGAATTATAAGTTTCTGCTCTATTTCCACCAATGCAAGGTATATCGAGTGGAACTAATTATTGAGATTTGTGTTTACGTGCCATCCCATAATATATAAATATATAGTGATAATATTTATACAATTATTATTTCTAATAAAATCGTTAATATTATTTATTATTAAATGGTAAGATGTTTGTAACGTTTTAGACATTGTATGATCTGAAGGAGTTCAGATCTGGTCTAAAGGAGTTTAGACTAGGGCTAAGAGTTAGCAACGCTAATAGTTATAAACACTAAGAGTTAGTGGTACTAAGAGTTAGTAAGTTTATAAGAGTTAGTGAAATTTAAAGAGTTAGAGCCTTATCTGAAATGAGACAATGACCTGAAAATATATTAATAATGACATAGCTGTAAGGAGTTGTAGATGGTGCTAGGAAATGTCATTATGCAAGTATGTTCTCAAACACAATGTTCTTGATCTAATTTCATCGATGCGGGTCTATCAGTGGAACCCATTAATATAAATTAGTGTATGTCTATATCTAGATGATCCAGATGGTTAGTCTTAGCAAAACATGAGCTTAGTAGGAAGCTCGTATAGAGATACATGTATTTAGTAAGGACTGGATATTGAATAGACTCACGAAGACATCCAATAGACATCTCATAAAGCCGTCAATGGAAGGTCTTCTGAGTTGAGTAGTATTTGTAGTCTTTTGACCTGAGTGCCACGGCGGGCTTGTGAGTGATCCACCATACTTTGGTTCCACATATGTCAGAAACCTTTCATGGTCTGACCGCTGGGTGTCGTTGGGTATGGTTCGATGCTCATGGAGTCCGGTGTGCGTAGATATGGGATCCATAAGCTCATATGAGTGGGTTGTATATCCTGATGCTTCGAGATTATATTTCAGAAAGTCTTGTGGCCGCAAGAATAAACCTCAAAAAATATATTTCGGAGGAATAAACAATATCACAAAAGTATTTGTGGATATTGTTTAATGAAATATAAATATGGAGATAAGTTCATGGTTGAACAAATAAGAGATTTGACGGTGATGATTTATATCTCTGCTCTTCAAGGATATAAATGATGGAAGGATTATACGAATATGCAATAACCTCAACTTGCATGGTCTAACACGCTAATTTGTAATATCCGTAATGTGTGTGTGGGGTATTGTCCACGGATGTATGAAAGAGCTCTATATGACAAATTAGGTGTGGACTTAGAGAGTCTCACAATATGGAGTGTACTCGTTGCGCACTGGGATAGCGGATTGGATAGAATAGTTCGATCCAATAAATTTCAGCAAAATAGAACGATTGTTTCAGGATCCCTCAGATTGTACATTTGTCAAGACTTAATTGTTAAGTACATCATTGAATTAATTAACAAGGGTTGTTAATTAATAGGATGTTGACAAATGATAAAATTTATTTCATGATTTGATTTTACCTTTTTATCATTTAACTTTGATAGTAAAAATTAGTAAGGTAAAAAATAATTATTTAAACTTATTTTGAATAATTAAATTTTATATTATTAGATAATATTAAAATAAATTTATCATGACATTGTATTTTAATACAATGAGGGATCTAGATGTTGGCCATTTATTTATCTATTATAATTAAAGTAATTATATTTGGTAGGTAAAGATTAATTTAGGTGGTTATTATTCTAGTGCTTGGTTTAATTAATCCTAAGTGGGAGACCAACAATAAAATTGGTGGAGCACTTCCTTTTGTTTAATCAAAGTGTTGAATAAACAAAATAGATTTTGGCAAAACAATTGAACTGATTCATTCAATTCTTGGAGAAGAATTCGGCAATGGGAGGAAGAGAGGCAAGAGAGAGTTTTTGAGTTTTGTTCTTTCAAGTGTTGGAAAAATAAACAAACTTCTCTTCATCTTCTTCTCTAATGGATGGCAAAAAATGAATGAAATGAAAATGGAGAAAAGATAATTATTCTTAAAAAGAGTTCAAAATAATTATCATGTAAAAATTATTTCTAAGAAATATACAAGAGTTGTATGTTAAATATTTCTAATTAATATAAGAGTTGTATAGAAAATATTTACCATCTCTATTTAAGAAACAAAATTGTATTCAAAAGAGTTTAAATACAAGTGCTGAAAATTCTAAACACTAAGCTACCATTCTAACTCCTTAATCCCACCAAAAGTTATGGACTAGAATTGTTCAACAATACACTTCAAGGTGAGCTCTTCACATGGATTGTTGAAGGACTTGAAGATTTTGTAAAGCTACCTTCATTAGGTGAGTATTTTACATTATGCTATTAGTACAATATTATTCATTATATATATTTTGTATAATAGTTATACTTGTTCATATATGTGATATATGTTGCTCATCATGTTTATAAATGTATAATTGTTATATTTATATATATATATGTTGAATTTGTTAAAATAGGTGTATTTGTAACATGCTTCCACTGCGCATAAGTAATTTTTGAAATTACGTATACACTGGTATATCACACACTCCATGCACCAACACTAATTTATATAGATTAATGTATATCTATATCTGGATGGTCCAGATAGTTAATCTTAGCGAACTAAGAGCTTAGTGAAAGTTCATATAAATATACAGGTATTCGATGAGGACTGGATACTGAACAAGACTCAATGAAGACCTCCAATAGATTTTTCATAAAACTGTCAATGCATGGTCTTCTTGAGTTGAGTAGTATTCGTGGTCCTTTAACCTAAGCACCATGGTGGACTTGTGAGTAATTTACCATACTTAGGTTTCACACATGTCAAAGATATTTCATAGTTTGATCGCTGAGTGTCGCTGGGTATAGTCCGATACTTATGACCATAAACATTAAACCCAAAAAAAGAGTTTTTTGTGGTATAAACAACATCACGAAAGAGTTTGTGAATATTGTTTATCAGAAAATAAATCAAGGACATAAGTTTATGGTTGAGCAATAGGAGACTTGACGGTGTTGATTTATATCTCCGCTTTTCTAAGATATTAATGACAGGAGAATTGTACGAATATGAATTAACTTCAACTTGTATGGTTCAACTTGTCATTTTGTATTATCTATAACATGTGGGTATAGGGCATCGGTTATGGATTTAAAAAAATATTTTGTAAGACAAAATAGGTATGAATATATGGAGTCTCACTATATGAAGTGTACTCGTTGAACATATAGATAGCGCACTGGATTAAATTATTTTATCCGAAAATTTTTTGAAAAATATAAATTTGCAATTAGTGACAGGACCCGACCTAAACCCTCTTCGAGAATCGAGCTAGATCCTGCGATGACATGTGACTAACATACTCTTTACTCATATATATGATACAATCAGGCTACCTGCCTCAACAAAATGTGTATACGTGTACTCCAATATATAAAAAAAAATATACAAATACACAGACTAAGACACTTATGCAGCTATGTGTGTCATGGGCCAATCTCAAAATGTGATTACTGTATCACACTGCACGAATTCCTGTGACAACCTGAGAAAAAAAAGGAAAAATAGGAAAAATGGTGAGCTTGTGGCTCAGTGAGTGGATATAATCTGAAAATATTATATACTTTATATGTATTGTACACGTATAAATCTGTAAGATAAAATAATCATAAAACTGTATACGGAGTAATCAATAAACATATACTAAAAGTATAAGCTGTCATAAAATCTGTGCTAAAACTAAAATCATGACATAATACTGGGGATGTAAAAATCTGAAAGTGCAAACTATCATAACATCTATTATTAAGCTGAATATATGTAACATAACTCTGAAAATATGTACTACATATATACTGAAAATCACACCAAACTTGTACCCGAAAAAAATCTGGTCTAATCTGGCGGAGTAACTCACGCACAAACAGAGCGGGGGATCTGAGCTGGTCTAACCCGGTGGAATATTATATCGCTCGGGCAGAGCAAACTAAATTGGTCTAACGCATGCGCAAAGCAACTACACTAAAGAGGAGGGTACGCATATGGTAGTTCAAAAACTACTACTATATAATATCATGAAAGTATAATTGTTCTAAAATTAATATTTATGTAATGAACAAAATCATAAATTATACTATAATACATTTTAAAAATATTTCTGAATATATTAAATAGTATAAATATTTATCTGTTTAAAATAAATCATAACTAAATCTGATAACGCGTAATTTAATAATAACTGCTGTATTAAAAACATATAAAATATATATAGTTATCCACTCATAAAAGTGCGCTAATCCTGAGATGCGTCTAGATTCTGAAATCTACCCGCTATCGGCACACCTCCTATATCATAGGGTGTAAAAATACATCATTAGTACTGATATGAATTATAAATATTAAAATATAAATATTCTAATATCGTAAAACTATTACCCGCTGAAATACTGGGTATAAATCTAACTACCCAACCAATTTTCTCTTTCTTTTTTCTTCTCTTTCTCCTCGGTTTCTTTTCTTCCTTTCTCTTTTTCCTTTCTTTTCTTCTTCTTTTCTTTTCTCTTTTTCTTCCTTTCTTTCTTTTCTCCTTTTCTCGGCTTCCTCTTCTTCTTTTTCTATTTCAGTTTTGCTTCCTTTTCTCAATGAAGCAAAAATAAAAAAATAAAATATTTATATAAGGCAGCCACCGCTTCAATTTCTTATCTCTTTTCTTCTTTTTTTTTTTAAATTTGCCGCCAAGCAATATATAAATTAAACACGTGTATTACAATTAGTTAACTGTTAACAAAAGCAAAAGCATTTAGAAGAATAACTTCGACCCGAGAGACAAATTTCTAATTGAAATAAGAGTTACTTCGTACATTTAAAAACAAAAAAGTTATTATTCTAATTTAAAGAAGCTCACCACGTTCCGTAACTAAAATTGTTAAAGTACACTTTAAGGGTGAAAAAGCTATTATTTCAACTTGAGAAAAACCATCGCGTTCCACAACTAGAATTGTTAAAGCACGGCACACATGCACTATAACTAACATTTTTTTTATCTTATCGAGTAGCCAACTTATTTTTAAGGCTCATTTGGTTGAGCTTTTCAAATAAAACTTTTATAAGTAGAATTTTTAAAATAGAACATTTAAAAGTAGAGTTTTTTAAAATAGAGCTTTTAGAAGTAGAGTTTTTAAGAAAAAATCATTTATCGTTTAGTTGTCAATTAAAAAAATTTTCTTATAGTATTAGATCGTTTGGTTATACAATGTTAAAAGTGTTTATTTGTTATTAAATTTCCAAAAAGGACAGTTAATATAATTATATTCAAATTTTAAACAATTCAATATTTTTTATATATAAGTTTAAATTTATTATGTAGTTTTTCAAATTCACAATAATCAAATAAAATTCATACATAGTAATCAATGAATATATATAAATTATTGTATTTGGTTTTAAAATGAAAAAAAATATAAAAATATTTTAATAAATTCTTAAAAAAAATATAATAGTTGTAGAGATAAAGAGAATTAGAGATATGATGACTTTTAAGAAAATATTTAAAATATGTTAGTTGAATATATTTTTATTAAGGGTACACTATGAAAATTAAGGGTAGGCAGAACTGGTTTTGGTTCGGCTCTGACCCGAACCAAAATCGGAACCAATCGGTTCCAAAAAAATTAGAACTAATTGGTTCAAGCCCATCCAAACCGAATCGGCAGTTTAATTTCAATTTTTTTGGTTATTTTTAGTGCATTTTTTTGGTTTGAACTGAAATAAAATAAAACCAAAATTGAACCGATCAAGTCTAAGAAAATTAAACCGAAATTAAAACTGAACCGAACTGGCGCCGACTTCAAATAAAAATAATAAAATATTATTAAAATATATGTGACATTATACATATATTAAAAAAGTTCAGAAAGCTCTCCTCTTAAAAGTTTAAAATTTAAACTTTTTATAAGTAGAAATAAAATAATTTTTTTAATCTCTAAAAATTCTTTTTAAATTATAATTAAGCTTGAATTTTTTTTTAAAAAAAATTATCATTAAAAAACTCTTTTAACCAATCAAACATGCACTTAAACTCTCTCTCTCTTTTTTTTTTTTTTTAAATGAGTTACATTACCACCCACGCCACTAGAGGAATATAACACAAGTAAATAACATTATAGTTGTCAAGTTAAATCTTAAATTTTAACCATTTCAAGTGATGCTTGTTTCATGTAATTATTGAATAATAAATTTTTATTTATGTTATTATTTTACCAATATCTTTTCGTTACTGGGCATCGATCGTTCTGAAGCTCATTCATTGCGATTCCCATGGGCCTCCAAACGTGTCCTCGTCTCTTTCGTGAAATCTCATCATCATCATCAATATTCAAAGATCCCCCCAACTACCAAAAAAGTGGAACAAAGTTTCTGTCCAATCAAAGCCGTTCGACCCATTCTTATTATCAGAGTACAGAGAATGTCGAACAGAAGCACCGAAGTAATACAGTATGATCCACGTAAGAGATTGACTTTCGTACACCATCTTGCCACGTGTAGTTCCATAGCTGCGGGTCCCATCTTAAATGATGTGGCTTACGTGCATGGGATATATGCTATTTATATATATATATATATTTTTTTTTTATGCTCTGTTTATACCGAAGTCCAATTAGAGAAAAGCCGCCGTCGACTTTGAAGCAGTCGCCTAAACTTGGAAGTTGGAGTTGGAAGCATCCACTTTCACACGCCGCGCGTTCCTTTTAGACGCCCGGCTAGTAAAATGGAAGTCCTTTACTATTTATATGCCATGCAATCAACTAATATGTTTAAAGAATTTTCTTTAAAAAAAAAAAAAAAACTAGGTTCACTGTAATTTCTACCTTTCATTCCTCTTGCCCTTCTCCTACCCCTTCCTTTTGCATTATTGCCCTTTGCACTAGTTGATGTTTGGGATGATTCCTCCACTCTGAGACTTGGCTTACCTTTAATGTTCTAAGAAAACATAAAATTTGTTTGCATTTAGAAATAAAAATTTTATTAGGAAACCTGCCAACTTAAATATATCAAGGGTAGTCTGCCACCTTACACTTAGTTATGAATCTTGTTCTTTGTCATTGTAAATTCTCTCAATGTCAAATCTCGTATGCACTATCACATTGTTAATATTGATCTGACATGAGCTACGTTAAGAAACACAACCCCAAGCTCTAGCCTATCCTTTCAATCAAGTGGTGTTTTGTATTCGTGTATCTTTCTATGCCTCAAAAGCTCTGCAGTCCCAGTATTATCCTCTTCATCATAATTGAAACATTGGTTTTCATCATCTTCTGCCTCAGAGAGACGTTCATGTCTCTCACTATCCCCTTCATTAGCAACACCAATCCTATCCCTCTCACTATTAGACCTAACTTTAACACCATTTTGTCCCATTTGCTTCACGTTCATCATCATTTGAGAACCCCACATCCAAGCATCCATAAAACCAGTCATCATCATCAAAATTAATTTCATCAATAGGCTTTTTTCAGATTGTTGATTAGATACTTTTGATGGTTTTGGTATTGGTATTATGTTTGTTTGATTCTCCTCAGGTGTAAGTTAGGTGAGACAAGGTGTTTGTTGGGTATTTTTCCCTGTTTAAAACAAACTGTTAAACACTATAGTATTAGGAAAGGCATTTTGGATCATTATGATAAAGACCATATGGTCGAACTATTCAACATTATGGCTTTATGAGTGCACTTCAACTTCAAATGTTTGTAAACCCCTCTTCTTATGTTAAAAAAACAACAATATTAGAGCTGTATCAAAGCTAACAATCCTCTCATCCCTTTGTATTGGACTTGTAATAATGAACTTAAGTGATTTAGACTTTTTTTTTTTTAATTTGGCAGGAAGTTAAATATTTTTAATTAATCAAACTTTGCTCTTTCATATTACTCGAACTCGAGTAAGCACGACTGTTATGCAACTTAATGACTATCCGAGTGTCATCTTGGAGGCTTTAGTGACTCGGACTTATTTAACCCATTTATTGATTTTAACTTTAATACTCAACTCTCTTATCGCAAATGAATAATTCAAATGAGTTTATTCTAATGCATAAATTATAACTTAAAATTAAAACCTCTAACAATTTATAGCTGACATCATTAATATACACACTAAATTCAATCATGTTCATTACATTCAACTTCAAAATAAAACCTTAGTAACATCCAATTTAGTCAAAACAAACTCTTTTCAACTTTTGTAGTTTCTTTTTAAAATTATGAACAAAATAACCTTGCTTATTGAATATAATCTAAGTTATATGATCATTTTTCTTGATTGAATTTTTACTTTATAGAAAAAAAAAGTAAGACAAAAAACAACCTGTTTAATTACATGACCAACTTTCGAACTTTCAATCAAACAAAGAAATGCTATTTAGCTTTTATTATTGTTTTATATGTTCAAACAGTGAAAATATTACAAACAACGTTAACAAAATCTCCAAAACCTAGGGTTTTTATCATAACTTCCCTCTTTTTTTAAAAATGAGACTCAAATAAACGACATGCTAAACAATTTACTATCATCCATGGCCAAAAACTCAATTGCGACCAAGATTCAAATCTAGATAACTCTTTTAACAGAAACAACCTAGAGTTGTCTTCGTTCAAACAACTCCCCTTCATTTTTATGAAAATAACTTCAACAAACTTGAAACGAACTCAAATTTTGTGTTTCATGCAGTGTGTTTTAAGATTTAAACTTGAAATGATAGGTAATGGCCAAGAATTTTGTATGGAGTTTGAACAATGCATAACATAATATGTATCAATTTTATATGACTTTCATTAGCTAAGATAATTATTGTTATTGTTGTTGTTGTTGTTATTCTTGTCTTTATTATTATTATTATTATTATTATTATTATTATTATTATGTGTACGTAATTAGAAAAATGGTGGGACTATTTGAACCTGCCAAAATACTCAATAAACTCATTTTCTTAGCACACCCACTATTAAAATTTAAAAGCTTCAATTTTAATTTAAAAATCAGCCTTAATTACTAATATAATCTTACTAATTTAAATTATTATAAATACCAGTATAATCATTCTTAATGACAAATAAGTTCTACAACTGGTTCACCATTTAAGAATAATCATAAATTATTGACTATTAAATAGAAACGTAGTAAGGATCAAATATCATTTTATGGATTATTTATAATAAAGAACAATCAATTAAATAAAAAAATTAAAGAAAAAATAAAAAGTCCAAGGAACTCATTCAAGTCTAAAAGCAAATTTAAAATCACAATCTCGGTGAAATCTAATTAATAAGTGTTTAAAAATTTAATAAAATAAACACTTTTTTACTTTTTTTTTTTGGTAAGAACAAACCCTTTTGCTTAATCATATAGAAAACTATTTTTTTTTTTATGATTAATAATTTCTTTTGTTGATCAATCAATGTTATTAGGTTTTAATTTTAGATAAGCAAATTTTGATGGAGAAAGAATCATAATTATTTATTTAGCATTAAGAATTTATGAGTTGTGAGAAAAGATAAAAAAAAAAGATAATAGAAATAATAAAGAGGAATTAAAAATTTTTAAAGACTCCATTGTTACTGTAATTTTGTGTATTACAATGTTACAGAAATAGTCTTTATATAAGTTTTAGGTTAACATAAATAAAGAAATATAAATACATAAAAAGAAATCACATATAACCTATTAATTATAGAATATATATAGTAGGAGATTAATATATTGATTTCCTATATCTTTAATATCCCCATTCAAACTTAAGTAGAGGCTTGAGTTTGAAAAAGAATATATTTTTTATTGTAATTGTGGGTATTGAGAAAATCAATCACTTGCGAATACAGACGTGTTGAATGAAATTTGAAACTAACCGTTACTAGTGCAAGTGTATTGCCAATTATTGCGAGTGTAAATGCGTTGATAAAAAAATAGAAAATTAACCGTTGCGAGTGCAAGTGCGTTGTCAACCACTGCGAGTGCAAACGAGTTGATAGAAAAAAAATCAACTGTTGTGAGTGTAAGTGTGTTGAGAGATTATTCCACCAATTTATTTGAAAATTGTAAAAAAAAAAAACCATAAAAATAAGAATTACAAAATAGCCTAAAATTTAGGTAAACTGCAAACTGTCTATATAACTTTAAAAAGTTTGCAAAAAGACCCCTATTGCAAATTGAATCACCGAAATTTCAAAAGAAGACCTGAGATTGATAGATCTAGCGGAGGGGAGTTGAATGGAGTCGGTGGTGAGAAACCACTCGCTGAAAAATGGCGGAGATCCAAGGTGGACGGTGGCGGACGACAGCTCTGTTCAGAGGCGCGTGGGGACACGTGTGACTTCGAATTGACAAGATTCCGGTGCTTTTGGAATCTTCGGTTGATTCTGAGTGCAGCCGTTTGGGCGGTGCAGACTAACGCGCCGAAAATCAGTCGAAATCCAAGGCAAACAGTAACAGCGACAGAAAGTTTGGTCGACGCGTGAAGGAGCGTGCAGCGACGAAGAAGCTTGATTCCAGTGGGATTCAACCGGCCGACAGCGTCTGAACTTTTTGGGTAAGGCGGTGTTGATTACGGTGAAATTTGGCGAACTTTCGATGGCATTCCGGTGAAACTTCGGTGAGCTTTTAAGAGTTTTCAAAAAAATTCCGACAAATTTCACTGAACAACAAAACAGTGAAATAATAGAACCTTAAATTTTGATACCACGTGAGAAAAGATAAAAAATAAAAAAAAAACAACAAAAATAATAAAGAGAAACTAAAAATCTTTAAAGACTAAATTGTTACTATAATTCTGTATATTACAATGTTACAGAGATAACTTTTATATAAGTTTTAAGTTAACGTAAATAAAGAAATATAAATACATAAAAAAAAATCACATATAACTTATTAATTTTAGAATATATATGGTAGGAGATTAATATATTGATTTCTTATATCTTTAATATGAGTAGTTAATAAAATTTAATTTTATTATAATAACTTAATTTAGTACAATTATATTAAAAATTAAGATAAATTTATAAAATAAAATTTAATTTTTTATATTTTAATGGTGAATTTATTGAGTATTTTAATGAGTTCAAATAACCCCACTTTCTAAAAGAAAAAGATGTATTTTTTATTTTTAAAAAAGAGGTATATGAAAATATTTTTCTAAAAGTATTTTACCTTCTCCAAATAGTTTTGTCTCAAATACCTTATTTAGTTACAAATTTGTCTTTATTACTCGCATAAACGTAATCTTATCTTTGAATTAATTTTAAATTATTTACATAACTTTCTATTCATAATTAAACAATCACCATTTTTTTCTTTTTATGAAAACTTTGCTTTTTATATGAGTAGATATTCTACTTAAATAAGACTGACCTAAAATTGAAGGAAAATAGATCGAAATGATATGGTAATGTTGTTATTTAAAAACTTGAGAGCACTTTTAAATTTAAAAATAATATTATATTTTTTTAAATAATAATTCAAATTAAATGATAAAATAAACGAATATTTTTAAAAGTTATATATTTTATTATTTAATAATTAAAAAAAATTTGAGATATTATTTATAAAACCTTGATTTACCTTAAATTCTAATTAACTTTTTATTTATTTTTTTTTGAAAGTTTTTGACTTTTCCAAGTAATAAAAAAATAAAAAGAGCAGGACACTTGGCAAACTCAAACTTGACAAAACAAGACCACAACAACATCTTCAATAGAACAAATCAACAAAGAGCAAAGGTGAGCTGTTTCTTACCAAATCCACGAGTGAAAATATTTTAACTCTGGCACGTGCAAAGCACGTTCTCTCACGCCTTGCATTCACAATTCCAAAATTTAACTATAAATCTCCTAACACAACACCCTCTTCTTCCTCCGGTCTCCAAGTTCAAATCCTACTCTTGTCTTTGTGTTCTCTCTCTCTCTCTCTCT
The DNA here is from genome assembly GCA_946807835.1 of Ailanthus altissimus. Lineage (NCBI taxonomy): Eukaryota > Viridiplantae > Streptophyta > Magnoliopsida > Sapindales > Simaroubaceae > Ailanthus > Ailanthus altissimus. The sequence continues at coordinate 19,146,775 of OX327696.1, read as the reverse complement.
CTCTCTCTCTCTCTCTCTCTCTCTCTCTCTCTCTCTCTCTCTCTCTCTCTCAGGTCAATGGCAGCAACACCAGCGGTTCCGCTTCTGAAAGACGAGCTGGACATCGTGATCCCAACGATCCGGAACTTGGACTTCCTGGAGCAGTGGAGGCCGTTCTTTCAGCCCTACCATTTGATCATCGTCCAAGATGGTGACCCTTCAAAGACCATCAAGGTCCCCGAGGGCTTCGACTACGAGCTCTACAACCGCAACGACATCAACAGGATTCTCGGTCCCAAGGCCAATTGCATATCCTTCAAGGACTCTGCTTGCCGGTGCTTTGGCTACATGGTCTCCAAGAAGAAGTATATTTACACCATTGACGATGATTGCTTCGTAAGTGCTTTCTTTCCTTTTTCTTCATGTTTGTTTCGAGTTTTAGGTGACAAAGTTTAGATCTTTGTGTGAATCGGGTGGTAGTGGACTTTTTGCTTTGTGGATTTTGGTGGAATTTGGAATGCTTTTGATTTTATCACGTTATTTTGGATCTGGGTTTTCGATTTCGGGGTCTGAAGTTTGGATCTGGTGTTAACTTGGTTCAAATTTCTAATTCTGCGTCGGAAGTGGATTTTTCGGAGCTTTTTGCTGTTGGTTATGGGACACAAGCAAGCTAACAAAACGAATAAAGAATTTAAAAAAAAAAAGATTTTGATTGGATGTGATCGGTGGAACACATACTTAATTCATATTGTTAATTGGATCCGGAATTGTTATTTGATTATAGTTTCAGCTTAAATTCTGTTTTCAAATTCTATCCACTGGTTCTGCATTATTTCTTGTATGTATGCTTTGTTCTGTATTGCGTTGCACACTGCAACCTTTATTTATTTATTTCTTTCAAAAGTTTTGATGCTTATAAAAGTGTTCTGAGTTTCACTAGAGGAAAATTGTTTCTGATCTCCTGTTGCACCATTGTTTCTGAAATTTGGTTTCATCCAAGGGCGGATCTGGTTTTGCACTTTGGATTAAACTAAAATTGGCCCGGTTTAATTGTCTATATCATGAATTTGGAAACTTTATTGACTCTTATATACGCATTAAGTATGTGTAAATCCTTATTGATTTACAGGTTGCTAAAGACCCATCTGGCAAAGACATTAATGCATTGGAGCAGCACATAAGGAACCTTCTGAGTCCATCCACCCCATTTTTCTTCAATACTCTGTATGATCCATTCCGAGATGGTGCAGACTATGTCCGTGGGTACCCATTCAGTCTTCGTGAGGGTGTCCCCACTGCTGTTTCTCATGGTCTCTGGCTCAACATCCCAGATTATGATGCTCCCACCCAGCTTGTCAAGCCACTTGAGAGGAACTCTAGGTATAACGTTTAGAATCTGGTTATGCATTTATGCTGAAGATAGTAGATGTTCTAATCCTTTTCTTATGTCTCTCAGGTATGTGGATGCAGTTATGACAATACCAAAAGGAACCCTCTTCCCCATGTGCGGTATGAATCTGGGATTCAACCGTGAATTGATTGGTCCTGCAATGTACTTTGGACTCATGGGTGATGGTCAGCCAATTGGTCGCTATGATGATATGTGGGCTGGCTGGTGCACCAAGGTATCCCCTGCATTATCATTACTAATGTGGATGTTTAGAGTATATATCTTCTGCTACAATTATAGTTTCTAGATTGGTATGTGGTCTTGCTGATGAAAATGTAGTGCGTTAACAGCCTATCTTGTTGATGTGTAGGTTATCTGTGATCACTTGGGATTGGGAATGAAGACAGGATTGCCTTATATCTGGCACAGCAAAGCTAGCAACCCATTTGTGAATCTTAAGAAGGAATACAAAGGAATCTACTGGCAAGAAGAGCTGATCCCATTTTTCCAATCTGTTGTACTTCCAAAGGACTGCACCAGTGTGCAAAAGTGCTACATTGAACTGTCAAAGCAAGTTAAGGCAAAGCTTGGTAAGCTTGACGAGTACTTTATCAAGCTGGCTGATGCCATGGTCACATGGATTGAGGCATGGGATGAGCTGAACCCAGCTGGAGGAAAATCGGCTGATTTGGCAAATGCTGCTGCAAAATAAACTACTTTTGATCAACGGTTATCATCTCTTTTGATATGATAGTCGTAGACTGAGGTCATCAGCATTTTGTCCAAGCTTCTCCTTTGAGGCGTGGATTATTTATTTTGCAAGTGCAACGGGTATAATTCTATTTATTATAGCGTTACGAGTTTAGAACAATAAGAAAGCAGTCGGTTCTGTACTGAATAGGTTGAGTTTTAGCTGTTTCTTGACAATGATTGAGATTATTATGGTTTTTGGAGATTTTGGCAACAAATTTATTTACGTGTAGTGTTCTTCATTATCTTTTGTTGAGTTTTCAACGTCTTACGAGTGAAATGGCCAGAAACAAAAAGCGCGTCTAATGAGTGAATGGAAATAGAGAAATTTCATATAAACGAAAAATTGAGGAGTCTTAAATATGATCTTAAGATTAAAAGGCATGTAAAGTTTTCAGGGCGATTGATGAGAAGCTCTTCATACATAACGGAAAACGAAGAGACATGCATAACAGCGACTCTATGTTGCAAAGCTATTCTACTAGCATAACAGAAGTGTCCGAATGACCAGAAACATAAACGGCGTCTAATAAGTGAATGGAAATGGAGAAATTTAACGGCATCTAGCGAGTGAATGGAAATAGAGAAATTCCATATAAACGAAAAATTGATGAGTCTTAAATATGATCTTAAAATTAAATGGCATGTAAAGTTTTCAGGGCGACTGATGAGAAGCTCTTCACGAGAAAACGAAAAGACATGCATAACAGCAAACTCTACGTTGCAAAGCTATTCTGCCATCATAACAGAGTGTCCATGCATATTAATCTTTTAATAGTGTCAATCAAATCTAAATATAATACATAGGTATTGCAATGCTTCCTTCCCCAGCTGTTAAATCTAGTAAGTGTTTTCATGTGCGTATCCCAAGTGCTCCAGAAACATGGAGCCATGTTTCCTTGAACCCAAGCCTGGACAAGCCAATGTAATTTCCAGCAAAGCATGATCCCATCCCACATAAGAACAATGACTCCATTGTTTCCTTTCTACTTGTTTAATGTCCCACAATTTTTCAGAACAATTATCAATGTTAGTTATGATGATGGCTTTGGCATATTACATTTACATAACAAAATGAGGAAGAAAAACCAGCACAGGACAATGTGGTTGGAGACTTGTAAAAGAGGACATTTTAATTTTATACAACAGATGAAACAAGACTTTTTGGATCTAGCCCAGCCGGCAAAATAAGAAAATAACGTTTACTAATCGGCTGCTTCTTGACTCTTGTGATCATCCTCATGAACTTGAACAACACGAGGATTTCATTTGTTTCCGTTTTCCGTTTTCGGGAAAGTAAGTTGATTTGCATGAGAAACATGAATGTAACGCATAAAAGAGGCACTAAAAACGACCTTTATCCTCATTTTTCTTGCCACTAATTCCCTTTCTTTGAGAAAGCTCCAATTGCAAAGCCATTTTATATATATATTCCCCTACTCACTGGTTTTCTACTTGTTTAATGAAGCTACTGCAACAATAGCCGTATTTGGTCACAAATCGTTGTAACATGTTACCGGAGGAACTCAATCTGGGTGCTGGCCTACTGGCCTAGTGGGTACCTCCTTTCCCACAACACATTTGCAATTGCTAACAGAGACGTGGGCAAAATAGTGCATCGGGCGGATCTCAAACAAATATAAAACACAGTGAACACATATAAATCGATGGATTTTGATACATAGAATAAAAAACACCACATAATATTTGAGATGTAGGCCATGCCCATTGAATTTTGAAATTGAAATGTCTCCCATCTGACAAACATGTCATGTCTGTGCCTTTGTCACGTAAACTTGTACAGTATCATAAGTTCAGTCGAAATTTACCCAAATCTAGAAATGTTTCTTACTTGCATTATTTGATTATTTCCTATATAACGATAAGATTATGCAACTCCAGCTTTGTTGCATTGCAGCAAGCAGTTAAACTAATTGCTTTCCTGGCTAAATTTGTGACAATACTTGTATCATCATTTATTAGAAAATTGGAAGACATTGATGGTTTTGATGGCCAGATCATTATATTTTACACCAAGTGAAGGTTCAGATAAATAATAATCTAATTATATATGGTTATTATATGAACGTAGAAAGAAAACAAAAGCAAAATGGTGAACTGGGTACATTTAAACACAGCATCCATTCGTATTTCTAAAAATAGCAAAATGGGGGGAACAGAATTAAAAAAAAAGCGCCGTTGCCGGGGATCGAACCCGGGTCACCCGCGTGACAGGCGGGAATACTCACCACTATACTACAACGACTTTGTTGCTACGTTCTGCCACATAGAATTTATATCCTAAATAGTTTTATCATTCTTTCTACTAGGAACCCTTGTGAACTCTTATTCAAATAATAATCTTGGCACAAAGTAAGAATCAGCATTGATGTATTTGTAGTAGTGATTAGTAGTATAGGGTTTGCAGTCTCAAGTTCAAATCACCCTTCCTTATATCAAAGCAGATAAATAGTCTCCTTAGATAGCATTGTTCATTGATCATGCATTAAACCAAATGTGGGTTTCCTTCTAAAAATAAATATATAGATAGATCCTATGGCATGGCGTAGCCTTTGTGGTACCTACGGGCAAATAACCTTATCGTTTGGTTCAATCTACAATGTCTCATGTCTCAATCAAAATGGCAGACTTGAGATAGTAAAAAACCATCATTCAGTCCATTAACTTTGAGTTTTGGCTACCCTGTAAACTGGAACAAATGCAGCAAGGTAATAGTATATGCAAGTTAAAATTCTTGAAGATCTATACACTGAAATGTTTAATTTTGTCAATGTGTTTGTTTTAAAACATTATGGAGTACCGAAAGAGCTAAGCAGATCAAGAGACAAATCACAACAGTGAAGATGAGTAGTCTCTTCAAAGGACCCACAATTAAAATGGAACATCAAGAATTAACTTGGAGTCGGTATTTTATTAACTCTTAAGAAAAAGGAACGACTTCTTGATTGCATGGAATTTGTAAAGCAAAGTCGAAGTTAGCGGGAGGATGATAAGGACTATAGAAATCCAAACTTTATATGTGCTGGCTTCCTAGTGCTCCGAGATAAGTTCCTCTATAAGATGGTGGAGATGTCTTCCAAACTGTCTCAAACTTGCTTTGATCCCTGTTTCAGTGCTAGCAAAATCAGTCCTTGTTACCACGAAAAGGGTGCAAGGCATACAATGTCATATATTCTGACAAGTTTTATTGACAATGCTATTAGTTTGGATCATATAGAAGCAACTTCCTAATAAAGATCTGTATGTATCATATACATTAAGATAGATTTTGTTATACACCATCTTCAAACCTTATTTCTCAGGTGTAATGATTGAGATGTTGCGTACCCCAGGTCTGGATGAATGTAGAAGAAAACAGATCAGCTTATAGATTATTTGCTGGCAAGTAGACTTTTAGGTGTTCAAAGCACCTTGGTGATTTTTGTACGGTGGTCAGATTGGCATAGTGTTGGTTCTGATGTAACCAGTGACTAATGAACGGCAGTGGAGGTGCAGCTAGATATGGTGGCAGTTTAATTTTGTAGTAATCATGTTGAAAACTTTAAAAGATGGTGGAGATGGCAGTGCTTTAGTGGGCAAGCAGTTGTGTCTAAGTTTCAGTAAAAAATGTTTTGATTAAAGGTGAATGCAACTAGAGTGGTGCTGGACTTTCTCACTATTGCTTACACCCTGGAATTCTCGTAACTCTCATTCAACACTCAACTTTTTCATAGATAAGCTTATTCATTCTTTCTATCGCCTACAAATTTTACAGTGGTTTTATTTCAAGATTGATATTTCATAGATTTATTGGTCACATGATTTTAGATAAACACAGTAAGTCAGATCCAATTTCCTCCATGTAACAGCATATAAATTCAAGAGGACAATGAAAATGCATTTCCCATAAACTATTTGTTCATTTACCACTTTAATAACAATGTACTTGTAGCTTACCTTGTTGTAGAACTTTTAAGTGATTCGGAGGCAGCAGAAAGAATCATTTTCGTCCTCAACCTGAACAGATTGCCTCTGATGGTCCACTCGTTGAAACTGTGACGAGAGTTGAAGCAAGTCAATTGTGGCCTCATCTTCACATGAAAGGCGATCCTTGGAATTCATGAAGTCTGACCCTTGGTAAATTTCACTGCTGACATCAAATTGGGCAGCATCACTACTGTCAGACATCAGCAAGGAACCCAAGTTACTCCCCTCAACAGAATTGTTCCCTGATGAAGAGAACTTATTTGACAACCTACTTGTCAAAGCCTGTGAGCTGACTCCAATAAGCTTTTCAGAGACTTGACTCATAATGTAATGGGTATTGCTTCCTGGAATGACAAGAGGACGAGCCACTGGAATTCCTGACAAAGGACTTGACAAATTCTGTGATTTGGACGACAGAAGAGAGAGAGCACAACTCGATTCTGAAATCCCTGATAATCCTTGTATGGTTGATGCTGTATCAAAAATGGTGAGGGCCGTGTTTCCTACTGAGGTGTCCTGGAACAAAGGGCTTGAACCAAAATTTGGTCCTCCTAGGTCATGCGGATATTTAGTGCTGTTTACACTGAAAATGCTTTCTATTACTGTGTTAGCTTCATTGTCATCAAAAGAAGGAACCACTTTCTCAAAATCATTATGAGGGAAAAATGATTTTGAACGCAGGTTTCCGTTTGTAATGGGAGTGGAAGACAAAGGATTATAGTCAGTCCCATCTTCAATTTTTATACACTTGCACCAATCATTTGTTCCACATTTCTCTGGATGAAATATGCCACTGGTGGGTATACTATCGCAAATGAGGGATGACTTTGTTAAAGTAGTCCCCTGAAATCTGTAACCTGCAAAGGCTGCATAACGTGGAAAAGCTGTATACAGACAATCTAAGAATTCATGAATTGAGTAGTGACTTGGTAATCAGCCATAACAACATTTTGGTTAAAAATTGTTTGAATTTCACTCGATTGTCACTGGCTATATTCTGAGATTAGATCACAATTTCAAAAGTTTCAGTGAGTTTGGTGTTCTGCAGACTAGGTGGCTTGATCCCATCGTCAATACTGTGTATCAGTCATCAAATACCAAGTTATCAGACAAAGAAGTCAGCAATTTAATCTGTAGAAACAGCTAGATGTGTCTCTATGGAATTATTTACGGAAAAAGTTACATCTGTTAACGCTTCTGGCTTTAATGTAAATTTAGAACTGTGCAGGGTAAATTGATGAAGAACATAGCATTCCAGCAGTAGATTTCATAACAAATAAGATAGGCATATTACTGTTATTTTCTGGCACAATGAACGATCCAATACAGGGTGGATAACTCTTTGCATGTTTAGACTTAATGTAGTCATGTGCAAGGACATTTTTTGAGTAAATTTGAGAAGGGAATTGCCAATAACAAAAGTTTAGCATATTTTACTGAGAAATTTCTCATGACGCATATGGCCCCAGGTATGAAATCAATGAGAAGGTATGGACTTTAAAGTAGTTCATATTGAAGCCTTCTCAGAAGAAATTAGGAAGTTCAAAGATTTCAAATATGTGCGATAGCATCTTTGCATATGTCAGATATTGTGAAAGTAAATAATTGATTTCTGATAAAGTTGTCCAAATCAGAAATCACAAGGCTCCTGTATCATCCAAAGAGAAAACTATACAGTCGGTAATTTCTCAGGGTACAGTTATTTATTTAAACAAAGTACCTCCTCAGAAGTCTAACAAATGAATGAAATTGATACTGTAATACTTCTGTGCTAGTATGTTACTATAGATGTTGTAAGATAATACTTCAACAGAACAAAATGCATGAAGTTTACATGATGCTTGATATTATCCACATAAGGCACAAGAAAGATCAATTATTCAAATTATTTAATGCTTACAGATAAGTCATGTCTCAGAGGTAAAAATGGGAATCAGAGACAAATTTGAAGTCCAAAACAACATCTCGGATAAAATTCTACACTCTGAAGTAAGAAAGTTCAAAGGAAGCTCTGAGGTATACAAGTAAGACAAGTTTCAAGTCCAAAATGTCATATTAGATAAAATTCTACACTTCGTAAGTAATAAAGTTAAAAGAAAGCTCTGAAGGATAAGAGAATTCATCAAAAAGGTATTTTCTTTCCTAAGATCTAGCTTGGATATTGGTCTCCAAGAAGCAAGTAACCAAAAAAATAGTACAGATAGTAGATAAATTCTTTGTTTCCATATACTTAGGCACACACATGGAATTAGAGGGTGCAAAATCCAGTATAGAAAAAAATCAATACCATCATGTAACTGAAGTAGTTTTGCAGTCCTTCCAGAGTGAACACCCACTTGAGGCTTTCTTCGACGCTCGTTGTGGCCTGCAAGGCGTTTACGACAGCTGCGCTTACCATCATCAAATTCAGCCAGCAAATGAAACCTGAATGGTCAAAGGCTAGTACATATTATAGCAGAAAGAAGACTCATGTACAAGAACTAAGCCAAGGTCCAAACCTAAAAAAGGTTCAGATTTTAACCACAAGTCTTAGGAATCCAAATTAAGCTATGTTTCTAAGATGTTAAAATTCCCCCAAGTGAGAGACTGTTTATGTAACAAAATGGTCTACAATGATCTATCACTCAATACTTAAAGAAATGTAAAACTTCTCAAAAAAGTAAAGAATAAATATAAAAAGAAAACTATTAGAGAAAAAAAATCTATTTCAGCAAAACTTTTAAGGAAACAAAACATGACACATGCGTGAACAATTTCAAGTTCCTTAATACTCCATTGAATTGACAAGAAGACCAAAAAAAAAAAGAAATGGAACCTTAAAAACATTATTATAGCACAGAGAACTTCATAAAATAGAAGTTAACCTGCTACATTGTTGACAAAATCTCTGCTCAATGCCATTCACAATAACTTTAGCTGCCTTTGAGTGAACCTCACAAACTTTATGCCTCTTGTGGTAGTCCTTTGAGGAGCTCAGATGCTTGTTACAACCATAAACTTGGCAATAGGCAGTATGCATACTTATTCCAGCCAATCTTGCTCTCTTTGGAGGGGTCGAAGACTCGGAGGATGAAAAAATGGGGGCCCCATGAAAGAACTTAGAACTATGAACATCTCTTTGATCAACAAACCTTCCTAGATTCAGATCAATTAGAGATGAATCACGGCTGCTGTTTGAGTCTACTGCAGAGCTTGAAAGCTTCAAAGTCGACTCATCTTCCCCGAAAGATGAATTTGCGGTAGGCATAATTTGATTCGTGAGACCATTTTTACTTCTTGAAACATCAGTGACTGAATTGTTAGTTAAACGTTTTCTTAGCAATTCGTGAATACCAAATTCCCCAAATCTCAGGTTCTCAACAGTTTCTTGATCTGGGACTAGCATGTTATCGCCAAAACTACATGAACTGTTCAATTCCCAACCATTCAAGGAATTTTTACTTCTCGAAGAAGAATCAAAAGGTGAGATTGTATCATTTGCTACGGACCCCTTTCCTCCAGAAACATAGCTCCAAGACTCCATTACATGCAAGAATCAAACTTTATTAAATTGCAAACGAACCCACTTCAGTTCAAGCCAAAAACAAACTCTCTTTCTTAACACTTCCACCCGAAAAACAAGCAAAATGAAATCTTCAAATCCTCAAATGAGCAAAACAATTTAAACGTGACTATCTTAGAATCTTTGTAAGCACCACACATTGTACCAAAAGTCCACCTCAAAGCAAAAAGAGAAGACACATAAAGTTTCTTCTTTGAAGCCTCAAACTCATGAGAGTCTCAGTTCTGACATATCAAACTCATTAGCAGAAAACCCAAAACCCAGTTATAAATTAGAAAAAAGAAATGCTTCAAAATAGCAGAGCATACTTCAATTCAATGAACAAACAAGTAGAAATGTTCATGCAAAGGAGCACATAATACATTGGAAACAAATGGATAAACAATTGAAGCACTGATCTCAGACTATGAAGAAAAAGAAGAAGTAATGATTGAGTTTGCTCAAATGATTAGGTGTGATTGAGTGAGAGAAAGGGAGTTACATTTACCAGTAATACAGATAGGGTGAAGCGGTAGTACAATGATAGTGGAGAGGCGGGTGGTGGGCAGTGGGCACAGGGCACAGCTCACTTTAAAAGAAACTTGGGTGTCCCAAACCCAAACTCCATGGAAGAGTAAGTATCTTTGCAACTTGTAGAGTGAAATAGCAGAGAGAAAAACAAGAGTAGAATACAAGAGAAAGAGAGCAAAAGAATCTTTAGAATTAAACAGAGTTATAGAATTTACTATTTGACTCTACTGAGTGATTTACAAGTCCAAAGTAGAAGACTAGAAGTAGTAGTATGGAATGGATGACGCACAGGAAAGAGAAAACAAATTACAAATGTCAAAATGTCAACACTCAATAATGTTGGGATCTAGAAGACAGGCCCCACTTTATTGTAATTTTTCACGCTTTGCTAATTGCTACGAAGATGCTTCGTGCTTCACCCTACCATCACTTGGCTTGGCGCGTCTACCCCGCGCTTTTTATCCATGGCCCAGGGAAGTAGCAAGTGGGAACTAGGAACTCCGAACTAGCAAGTTCCTTCTTCTACACGACTTTTGTCTTCAAATAAATACAGCACAGCACATGACATGATTATTATAAAATGCACCATGCATGCATGCATGGACATGAATATGATCATTGGGTCAATAGGGCATCTAACTTGGGAATGGGATTTGCATTTGCCGGATTGGTATTGACTATTGATAGCAAAAACACGGTGTTATCAGTTATCAGCCTTTTATATCAAAACCAGATTGACAGGTGGAGACTTATAAATTACAATCTAACTAGTATTAAATTAATTCATAACACTTTGATCATCAAACTATCTTCTGTCTTATTACAAAATATGTCATTTCTAGTGTATTTTATCAATTAATTCTGTACCTTAGAAGTTACAATAATACTCAACCATCTAATATAAAGTAAGTATATTTAGATGTATAAAATTTCTATCTTTTAATGTTAATGTGAAGAAATAAAAAAATAGTTTTTTTTTTTTCAAAGAAATACATATGACAATCATAATGAAATAATGTTTTTCTTAAAAAAAAGTCATTTATTTATTTAACCACCCTAAACTATGTATTTTGTTCATAATTCTTCCTACTTTTTATATTTTTGTCTCTTAAAGAATTTATATTTATATTTTAACAACATATATAAGTGTTGATTTATATTTTTCATCTTAATTTGATATAATTAATTTATATTTTAAAAAATTAACTTATATTTATATTTTCATCATATGCTTTTCTTGGACAATGAGTTTTCTTAAATTTTTAGGACTTAACCTACTATTTTTTTTTATAAAAAAAATGAGAATATTGAACTATTTATTGATGAACAAATAACAGAAGTCGTTGTAAATAAATCATGAAAGATAAATGGAATAAAATCATCCCAAACTTGAGACACAAACGATCCAGCTACCCATTTACTAAGCAATGAGCCACCATATTCCTTTCGTGCCTCGTAAAAACACAAGATGCATCCTCAAAATCATCTAACAATATTGATATAGATTCCAGCAAATTGCCTTCAATTCCCGAGAACAACTGTGAATTAAGGGAGGAAACTATTTGTTTACAATCTATCTCGAATATAAAGCCATACTGAGATTGAACAATCCCATGTACCACGTCCAAATTTTCCCCAAGCAATCCATGAACATCTTGATGAGAGATCTTTAACGTAGAACATTAGCAGAAAATGGCGAAATGGAGGCTGTAAAAATCTTTGCTGAAGCTAGCAATACAACTTCTATAGGATCCCTTGAAACCCAACCAATGCCGATCACATTTCTGATAGTGTTGATGGTGGTATCAACATTGACCTTGTTGAAGCAGAAGCACATAAACAAGCAATATCACCTAAATAAATAGTGCAAAACAAATAATTAAAGAATAAAAAGAGAAAGCGTAGAAGAAGAACACACAAAAATTTATGTGGTTCAGCAACTTGCTTACATCTACAACAAATTAAGATCACTCTTTTATTTTATTGAATTTCAAGATATTCACAAAATAGGCCTCTTTACAAGAAAGACTCACAAATAAAAACTCTCTTATAACCTAAGAATTTTCTCTTACAAAGTATGTTGAATCACAAAAATTTCTTCAATGATCACTAAGTTATGTTTACAAGTCAATTGAGAGCTTTTATATAGCATTTAGGATGTTCTAGGTTTATCTCATACGTGTGGGAGTCGTATTAAGGAGTCTTAAAGCAAGTGGGAGATGAAATAAGGAAGTTTTCTATTTTAGAAAACTGTTCACGCATCCCACGCCACGGCATTCAGCGTTCATTGCCGCGGCGTTCAGTGTCCATTGCCACGGCTTTGGCGCGTGCCCGTTTGGGCGCCGTGGCGTTGATGCCTGGCACTCCCTTTTTCGTTTTTCACCTTCTTTTGCGTCCGTCTTCGATTCTCGCGCACCATACGCGTTTAGCTTACTCTCCAAATCATATCTCGATGATTTTCAATCAATATTTTTACAAACCTTAATAGCCCCATCTCTCGGAGGAGTTCAGCCTCAATGAGCTTCCAATTGCACCTCAATCAAAACCTTATTGTAATCCTTATTAGCTACCTATTGTGATTGCTGTTCGGCTGCTACACGACTTCCTGTTCGAATAACCTTCAGATGAGAACTTTTACTTCCTTGAATACTCCTTTTCCTGAGTCAGAAACCTGTCCAACCATACATCTCGTGCACTCTTTGAACGCTTGATTATGGCGTCTCCCAACCTAGTGTTCGATCACTGGAACATATATATTCATGCTTCCCCATCGCACAAAATTGATCAGCAGACGTCATCATATTACAGAAGAATCCCTCCCTAACCTGATACTGTCTCAAAATTTAATCTTATTGATCATAGATAATAGTACCCGAGCTGATACATAACTTGAGTCTGACCAGATCCCCCCTAAACATGAACCTGACGCAAAGTAAAAGCCTGTTGATCATAGACTGCAGCAACCTGATTCTGAAATGGAACTTGAGTCTGATTCAAGACCCCTGGATTTAGAGCCTCTTTACAAGCACCATGACCACACTGATTCTCACTAGCCATATAAATTCCTACTCCAAACCATACCGACCAGCATCCCATTTCCCTCATTTACTGACCTCTTGAAGCCGTTGAAACTCACTTAAAAGTAGCATGACATTAGACAATAATTCTGCAATCCCTTTCACTAACTTCCCGTGATATTTTGTATTGCAATAATTTTAACAGCTCCATAATATCACCGAAAAAATTTCCAATTCCATAACCTTAAAAGTCTAAAAAATGTCCATTAACAAGCCCCTCAAGTCAACCCAAGATAATTCTCAACAACCCTTCTAAATCTAATCAAATGCTAAACCTCGTGCCATCATCGAAGAACATTGCATCAAAGCATAAAAATGTCTTTGTTAAAAATAGTGTTAACGTGTCATTCTATTATGTATGAATATTTATTTATTTAATACTTATACAATGAACATTTCAATTAAATTGTTAATATGTATTATATAGTACTAAGTTTGTTACTTTTTAGATATTGTAGATTTAAATAAGTTTAAATATGATCTAAAGATATTTAGGTTAGCGTTAAGAGTTAGAACCTTATCCGAAATAAAACAAAAACTTAAGAATATATTAGTAATGATATAGTTGTAAGAGGTTGCAAATAGTGCTAATAAATGTCATTATGTAGTATGTTATTGAAAACATCATTCTTGATCTATGGTTGTCGACATGGGTTATTGATATACCTTCCAGATCAATAATTAATAAATTCTACATGTTGAGACATTTTCGAGCACCACCTCAATGATGTATTATTTTATTTGTATTTTAACTTTTGTTTTATTATTGTTCTTTTTTCTATATTTTTTTTCTCAAGTAATATTCATTATATATCCACATATAATATAGGTAAAAATAAAAAATTGATTCTCTTATTTATATAGACATTGCGAACGGCTTAACTTATACATAAAATGGAAAGATAAAAAAAATACATCACCAATATTATTTAAGATTAAATCAAAAAATTATATCTAAAATGGCAAATTTAAATTTTAATTATTCTTATTATACTTATTGTGTAACAGTAGTTCAATCTATAATCTTGAGGATCTTTATTGTGATTCTTATCATCCCCCAAGTTAATTTTTCTTTTATAAAAATCATAGCTGATTTTGGAGATATATACTTGTTGTGCATTATGAAGGTTCTAAATCAACTTAAGAAGGCGAGCTGAGCGTAAAGGAGATTTCAAATGGTTCAATAACAAGGGCTAAGGCTAAACAGCTTCAAAAGGCCATAAGTAGTCAAATTGGAGCTATTGAAGCTTCTATGGGATTAGAAGCTTGTGATCTGAATGAAAACGAGCTAAATGTGTTTATTTATCTTCAATTAGAGATTGGGACGTGATTTAGAGATGTTTGGTGACGTTGGGCTTAAAGAAGCAGTTAAGGGCTTTCTTTCCATGCTATTGGGCTTTATTTACTCCTTATGTTACTATTTTTATGTATTTGGGCCATTTTGAACTTGTTTAGTTTTGTTTTAAAATTGTTAAGTCATATTGGGCTTATTTTAGGCTTTTTAAGTTTATTGGGTAACATTAGGGTTTCCCCTTATTTTGTAAGCCTATATAAGGCATGTTAAAGTCTTATAGAGGCAATTGCCTCATTTTGGAATTGGATGCACGAAAATAGAACTTTTCTATCTCAAAATTGTCTTCTCAAGTTTTTCAACTCTTGAAGATAGTTGCTGACTTATCACTCTTTGATCACCAAGAGTATGGCGTCAAAACCCTAAATTGATCCTTGTGGCGTCCATACGACTTATCAAGGTATCTATTTAGTTCTATCCTCCATCAACTTTACCATTTAATTTTGTTATAAATCAAGGCATATCACCTGGTATCAGAGCATAGGATTTCAGTGTGCAAACTGAAGTTTCAACTATTGAAGGTGTTTTGCTATTTTTTGTGTTATATAATTTCGTGGGGTTATTATCAGGTTGGGTCTCTAATATTTGAGGTTAGTAGTTGAATTGCAACTCTGAAGCATTAAAATTAATTCTTAGTAGTTTGTGAATTGGAGATGAGTTGGCTGAATTAAATTGTTCCTGAACCTGGAAATTTTGAATTTGAGTAAATTGTTGCTATCTGATTTTATTTACCGAATTGGTGAAAAATGCAGTTTGAGAAGAGTGTTTTAGCTACTGGTTGTGTTGTTCGTTGTTCATTGTTCATACTTGTTTAGGATTTTTGTTAATAATGGCTGACGATGATGCAAGTAGAGTACCAAAGGGACTGAGTTTAGAACAAGCTCAACTCATGGGCTTACAACGAGCTCATGATGAATTTCGAGGTAAAATAACTGAAATTCGTGGACAACTCGCTGCAATTATAAAAATGATGCAAAGAAATACTTTGCAACCCCAACAAAGGCAGGTAGGGCGTAGGGTACCTCGAAATGACCTAAGGGATACTGGAGATGAGCCAAATAGGGATGATGAGGCTGAAGATAGGGGTAGGATAAGGAGGCAGCAAAATGACCTACTAGTGGTATCAAACTTAATATACCACCATTTAGAGGTACTAGTTCTCATGAGGAGTATCTTGAATGGGTTCAGAAGGTAGAAAGGGTGTTTGATTGGCATGAGTACCCTAAGGCAAAGAAGTGTAAGGTAGCAACACTTGAGTTTACCGATTACGCATTTTTGTGGTGGGAAAACTTAAAAGCTCAACGAAGAAGGGATGACGAAGAAGAAGTTACAAGCTGGCCACTTATGAAAAGATTAATAAAGAAGAGATTTGTTTCGGATTACTATAAATAAGAATTATACATTAAACTCCAGACTTTGCGACAAGGTTCCTTGAGTGTGGAGGAGTATGTGAAAGAATTTGAGCTGTTGCTAATTCACTGTGATTTGAATGAACCTCAAGAGCAAACAATAGCTAGATTCCTTGATGGATTGAAGAGGGCCATAGCTAATTTGTTGAGTACAGCCCTTCATATTTCTTGAGGATGTCATAAAGTTTGCAACTAAAGTAGAAAGACAGCAAAAAAGAGGGGGTATCCATATGAGGTCAACTATAACAAGTAATACAAAGGCTGTTTCTTCACCTTCGCGAACATGGAACACACCTAAACGTGATGAGAAAGTGGAGTTCAGTAAAGGAAGTGCTAGTTCAGGTTTGTTGAAAGGAAAGGAGAAGGTATTTGAACCTCAATTTTTCAGGAGGTCGCGAGACATCAAGTGTTTCAAATGCTTGAGAAATGGGCATATTGCTTCTGAATGTCCGAATAAAAAGGTGATGGGTTTACAAGGGAAGTATGAAGAGCTTGTAAGTGAAGATGAGGCTGAGATGGAAGAGGAATCTAAAGTTGAAGTGACTGAACAAGAAGAGAATCTTGAGCCAATGGAGGAAAATTTATTAGTTATTCAAAAGATTTTGAGTGCTGAAGTTGATATTGGTTTGGAACAGCGCGAAAACATCTTTCATACAAGATGTCAAATTCAAGATAAGGTTTGTGCAATGATCATTGATAATGGTAGTTGTACCAATGTTGCATCCACTACTTTAGTGGAGAAACTGGGATTAACTACTGTTCCACATCTAAAACCATACAAATTACATTGGCTTAATGACAAGGGAGAGATTCAGGTTACAAGACAGGTTCGAGTGCCATTCTCCATTAAAACCTTCCATGATGAGGTTTTATGTGATGTGGTTCCTATGACAGCTAGTCACGTGTTATGAGGATGTCCATGGCAATTTGATAATGATGTGACTTATAATGGGCGAAGGAACATTTATTCATTTGTGTTGAATGGGAAGAGAGTGAATTTGATACCGTTAAATTCTCAACAAGTTAGAGAAGATCAGTTGCGAAATCAAAGGAAGATGATGGAATCTGGTAAAAGGTTAATGTTAGCGAAAAAGGGAGATGTTGAGCAAGCACTAACTTCTGTAGAGGTTGTTTTCATGACTTAGGCAAAGCCTTTATTGCAAGTGGAGGGTTTGAATTTGCCAAGACAAGTTGTGGAGTTGCTTGAAGAGTTCAAAGATGTATTTTCGGAGGAGCTACCATTGGGATTACCACCTATTCGAGGGATAGAGCATCAAATTGATTTGGTGCCTGGAGCTTCACTTCCAAATAGACTAGCATATAGATGTAATCCAGAGGAAGCAAAAGAGATCAAAAGGCAGATTGGTGAGCTTTTAGAAAGGGGCTATATGCGTGAGTCACTTAGTCCTTGTTCAGTGCCTACTTTGCTTGTTCTAAAGAAGGATGGTACCATGAGAATGTGTATGGACAATCGAGCTATCAACAAGATAACAGTTAAGTATCGATTCCCTATTCCTAGACTTGATGATATGCTTGATGAATTGCATGGTGCTGTTTGTTTTTCGAAAGTTGATTTGATAAGTGGATATCACCAAATTAGGATGAAAGAAGGTGATGAATGGAAAACAGCCTTTAAAACTAAGCATGGGTTGTATGAGTGGATGGTGATGCCGTTTGGGTTTTCTAATGCACTTAGTACATTTATGAGACTTATAAACCATGTTTTGAGGAAGTTTATTGGGATGTTTGTTGTGGTCTATTTTGATGATATCTTGATATATAGTAAAACTTTAGATAATCATGTGAAGGATCTTATGGCTGTATTTGAGACCTTGCGTGATGCTAAGTTGTATAGAAACCTCAAAAAGTGCTATTTCTGCCAAGATAGTGTTATGTTTTTGGGGTATGTTGTTTCTGATAGTGAAATTAAGGTTGATGAGGAGAAGGTTAAGACAATTCGTGATTGGCCTAAACCTACTGGTGTTGCGGATGTGAGAAGTTTTCATGGTTTAGCCTCTTTCTATAGGCGATTTATTAAAGACTTTAGTTCTATTGTTGCGCCTATGACAGAGTGTTTGAAAAAAGGGAATGAATTTAGGTGGAATGAGAATGCACAGAAGTCATTTGAACTGATTAAAGAACAATTATGTTCTGCTCCAGTTTTAGCACTTCCCAATTTCGCTAAAATATTTGGAATAGAGTGTGATGCTTCAGGGGTTGGTATTGGGGCTGTTTTGATGCAAGAAAAGAGGCCAATTGTTTTCTTTAGTGAGAAGCTGAATGAGGCACGTTTAAACTACTCTATTTATGACAAGGAGTTTTATGCATTGATTCGGGCTCTCGAGGTATGGCAACATTATCTATTACCTAAAGAGTTCGTTATTCATACTGACCATGAATCTTTAAAGTATCTTAAAGGGCAGAACAAGCTGAATAGAAGACATGCCAAATGGGTAGAGTTCATGGAGCCATTTCCATATGTCATAAAATACAAGAAGGGGCAAACTAATGTCATTGCTGATGCTCTTTCCAGGAGGTATGCATTGATTTCTATGTTAAATGCAAGGCTTTTGGGTTTTGAACAGGTGAAAGAACAATATACCAGTGATTCATACTTTGCTAATATGATGTCTAAATGTGCTAAAGGAGCTTATGATGGGTTCTTTGTGCATGATGGTTACTTGTTCAAGTTGGGCAGAATGTGTATACCTTCAGGATCCTTACGTTAGTTGCTTATGCGTGAGGCTCATGAGGGTGGTCTTAGTGGTCATTTTAGGGAGAAGAAAACTTATGAGCTACTGAAAGAGCACTTCTTTTGGCCTAATATGCTGCAAGATGTTCATAAAGTTGTTGAAAGATGTGTAAATTGCAAGAAAGCTAAGGGTAAAGAGAATGCATATAGACTATATATGCCTTTACCTATCCCAGAGCAACCATGGATAGATATTAGTATGGATTTTGTGCTTGGATTACCTAGAACACAGCGTGGGAAGGATTCAGTGATGGTTGTGGTTGATCGGTTCTCCAAAATGTCACACTTTATTCCTTGTAACAAAACTGATGATGCTATTTATATTGCTGATTTGTTTTTTTAGGGAAATTGTATGTTTGCATGGAATCCCTAAAAGCATTATCTCTGATCGTGATACAAAGTTCTTAAGCTATTTTTAGAAGACTCTTTGGAAGAAGCTTGGAACAAAGTTGCTTTTCAGTACTGCTTGTCATCCACAAACTGATGGGAAAACTGAGGTAGTGAACCGTACTCTATCTTCTTTATTACGGGCTGTTATAAATAAAAACTTAAAGAGTTGGGATACTTGTTTGCCTATTGTAGAGTTTGCATACAACTATAGTGTGCATGGGGCTACAAAATTTTCACCATTTGAGATTGTGTATGGATTTAATCCATTTGTTCCTATTGACCTTGTTCCTATTCCAATTGATGAGAGGACATCTATGGATGGTGTTAAGAATGCAGAATTGATGAAGAAGCTTCATGAACAGGTTCGAATTCATATTGAGGAGAAAACAGCTAAGTATGTTAAGTATATTAATAAAGGACGAAAAATGATTAGCTTTGAACCTGGTGATCTTGTTTGGATTCATCTTAGCAAGGGAAGATTTTCTAGCAAGCGAAAGTCCAAGCTGATCTAAGAGTTGATGGACCTTTTCGTATTATAGAGAAGGTAAATAGTAATGCTTACAAAGTTGACCTTCCTGGTGATTATAATGTTTCAGCCACTTTTAATGTCAAGGACTTATCTCCTTATTTAAAAGATTTAGAAGATTCTGATTTGAAGGCAAATCATTCTCTGCCCAGGGGTGATGATGTGCATCATGAAGGTTCTAAATCAACTCAAGAAGGCGAGTTGAGCGTAAATGAGATTTCAGATGGTCCAATAACAAGGGCTAAGGCTAAACAACTTCAAAAGGCCATAAGTAGTCAAATTGGAGCTATTGAAGCTTCTATGGGATTAGAAGCTTGCGATCTGAATGAAAACGAGCTAAATGTGTTTATTTGTCTTCAATTAGAGATTGGGACGTAATTTAGAGACGTTTGGTGACGTTGGGCTTAAAGAAATAGCTAAGGGCTTTCTTTTCATGCTATTGGGCTTTATTTACTCCTTAAGTTACTATTTTTATGTATTTGGGCCATTTTGAACTTGTTTAGTTTTGTTTTAAAATTGTTAAGTCATATTGGACTTATTTTGGGCTTTTTAAGTTTATTAAGTAACATTAGGGTTTCCCCTCATTTTGTAAACCTATATAAGGCATGTTAAAGTCTTATAGAGGCAGTTGCCTCATTTTGGAATTGGATGCACGAAAATAGAACTTTTCTCTCTCAAAATTGTCTTCTCAAGTTTTTCAACTCTTGAAGATAGTTGTTGACTTATCACTCTTTAATCACCAAGAGTGTGGCGTTAAAACCCTAAATTGATCCTTGTGGCGTTTATACGACTTATCAAGGTATCTATTTAGTTCTATCCTCCATCAACTTTACCATTTAATTTTGTTATAAATCAAGGCACATCAATACTTATCCAATGTTCTTTGAGTAGTCTCTTTCAAGTAAACACCTTTATCATTGTTGTTGTTCTTTTTTTAAATTAAGAAAATTATTTGTTTATTTTCACATTTGGACTAATAAATGAAATGCAAAAATCACTCCTTTAATCTTGTCAAGAATATCATTGCTTTGACATTGTTAAGGAAATCATTCTTAATCTTATCAAGAAAACTTTTTTAGCTTTAGAATTTTAATAGCAAAGTTTTTCTTTGTTTAATGTTTTTTAATCATCTGCTTCTTAATCTATGACTTTTTTTTTATAAAAGAAATGAGCTCACCATATCTTTTTCTCTTTCCTCTAAACCTAAAATATATATGTCTAAACCAAAGCTATTGGCCAACACTCTTTTCCCCTTTTACTCCTTTTTCTTTGGGTACAAAATGAAAACAAGCTACTTTTATATTGTTATATAAATATTTACATAATTTTAAAGACAAAATAATAATTAACTAATTTATAAGAAGAAAAAAAATCATAATTAAACACTTAAATAAGATTTTAAGGAGTGGTGAATGGAAAATAAATGTGTTGGCATGAGGTTACTTATTTAAGAAATATTGTCCTATTTATGTCGTACTTCTTATATAGGATATACTACTTATATAAGATATATTACTTGCATAGGACATATGTCTTGTATAAGATATATTTCTTATGTGAAGTAGTTTTTTTTTTTCAGTAACACTAAGTCTATATAAAGGTTACCTCTTGTAGATATTCATTCATTGTAAAAAAAAAAGTTCATATTTTTTCATAATTCTGACACGGTATCAGAGCAGGTTTGAATCTTCTTCGTTCTTTATCTTTTAAACTCTCATTGTTGATTTCACGATGAATGAATGGTGGGATTTTTCAAAAGAAATCTCAAAAGAGTATTGCAGAAAAAGTTATGATAACATCCACGAAGGAGGAACAGGTACAACTTACGACCAATGATGTCCACCCAAGTACACTTGGTAAAGTCTATTTTTGTTTCTATTATTTCTAAGAATAGTACGTGGATTATTGATACATGTGCATTTGATTACTTGATTAGAGACCCTAGTCAGTTAAAATTTTTTTCCCTTCCTCTCAATCAATTATTTCCATAACCAATGATAGTACATCTCTTATTATTGGAAAAAGTTGTATTATCTTATTGAATATTCTTATCTTAGATACTGTATTTGTGGTTCCATCTCTTAAATATAATATTCTTTCTATTAGATGAATCACCTCTACCCTTACCTCCACTGTAACATTTTGGCTTTCCTTTTGTATTTTTTAGGATATTCTAACTAGGTTAAAACTTGGTATTTCTCTCTCATAAAAGAAATATGTATATTAGATCTCTTAATTGAAACTAGGATACTAGCTTATAAACTAGTTAAGACACCTATAAAGATAAATCACTAACTTGCAGAATTTGTAAGTCAAATTTCAGTTGACCAAGAGCACTATCAAATGTTGGTTGGAAGACTAATCTATTTGCCTCAAACTAGGCTAGATATAGCTTATGCAGTGAGTGTCATAAGTCAATTTATACATGCAAATAGTGAAGAATATAAATATAGTATATCAGATATTAAGGCACTTGAGTGTATTAAAAGAGGTTTTCTATTCTTGAAAAATAGGTAAGAGTATATAGATTCTGATTGAAAAGGAGATAAAATCGATAGAAGGTCTACGTCTTGTTACTTCATTTTTATGAAAGATAATTTAGTTACTTGGAGAAAAATGAAGAAAAAGATTATAGTGAGATCAAATGTGGAAGTTAAATTTTGAGGTATGGCTCATGGTGTATACGAGTTTTTGGGATTCAAATTATATTACGAGATTTGAAGATTGAATTGAGTAACCGATGAGTCTACATATGATAGTTATTGAAATTGCACACAACCCAGTTCAACATAATCGTATTAAACATATAGAAGTTGATAGTCACTTTATTAAAGAGAGACTTGTTCGGAAGATCATACAGCTTTCGTTGCTAAATCCGAAGATCAACTAATTGATAATCTCATAAAAACGGTCGCAAAAAAAATGTTCTATGATGTGGTCAAAACTTATATATATATATATATATATATATAGAGAGAGAGAGAGAGAGAGAGAGAGAGAGAGAGAGAGAGAGAGAGAGAGAGAGAGAGAGAGAGAAGACTGACATTGAGTATAAAAAGGCATACTAAAAAGTATTATTCTAATGCCAAATAGCCCTTCATTTGTGTGAGTAGTGATGGATCTATATAGCTCTAAGATTTAACCTTATGCTGCAATCACTCTCCTCGAATAGCACGATTATTGAAAGATTATAATATGAAAACATATTATTAAAAAGTACAAACATAGAATAATTCTATATTTTTCTTTTCTCTTCTTCACTCTTGCACCCCGTTTCTAATAAAGATTAACACTCTTTATCTAGTGGTAGATAAAACTTCAAATATTAAAAACAATATTAATTTAGTATTATTATAATTTCAAATATTTTGTAACTCTAGTATTAATGTGTAATTTATGTTTGGAATATGTAACTTTTAGAATTAATTTCTTAATTAATGCGAATTTAAATTTTGAAATTGTAACTCCAAGAGTTTTATTATTTGTATTAAGTTTTGTAACTCCTCAACTAATTTAACCTAGGTTTAATGACTAATTTGAAATATTATAACTATTTTGTAATAATAATAATTATTATAATAACTTACAAATAAAAGCTATATTTAAATTATATAATTTATAAAATATTTTAAAAGGTTTCAAAACTTTTCTCTAACAATAACGACTTATTTAACAAATTGTTTTTAGTTCATTTCATTACAAAGTTATTAATTAATTTTTTTATAAATACATTGCAAGCAAGCAAATAAAAATTTTCTTTTTCACAAATAATAACACTAGACACCAAGAATAATTTTCAAATTATATGAAAAAAAAAGTAAGAGAAAAAATTAATAAAAAGCTATACAAGTAATTTTGATTGTTGTATCTTTAAGTTTTTCAAAGAAAAATCATGTAAAATAAATTTTTTAATTATGCAAAATTTGATATTTACTCCCAAAAGAAGATGAGGTTTTATTTTAGTGAAAAAAAAAATTAAAAAAACAACATCAAATCAAATTTTCTTTTAATTTATTGGAAAATAACTATATAAGATAGGTTTTGGTTTTTAAATTTGTTAAGGATTTGATTTTCCAAAGTTAAAAATCATTAACTTTAATGAATTTAATTGAAATAAAGCCTTTAATGATGTTATGAAATAAGAAAATAATAAAAATTTAAAAATAACATAATTACTAATAATTTAATTTTTTAAAAATAAGTATATAATATATATATATTTTTTTACTTAAAAGGGGGGAGAATCAAACTTAAAATCTCCTATTTAGTAAAAAAATGCATAACAAGTCCTTAACTACTAAGCTATTTAAGCAAATGCTTTATAAGACCTTTTTCTTAAGCAGGGCTCTAGGCAATTTAAGCGGTTGAGCTACCTATGTTGTTGATGAAAAATAGGTTGGTTTGATATCTGAGAAGTCTTCTAGTGGTATAAAAGATTATTGATTAGGCAACAGTAACAATTATAACACTTTTGATTCAAAAAATTACTTTTGAGCATTATTTGAAAATTAGAAAAAATAAAAAAAAAGAATAAACACATTCAACCTCTTATTCATACAAGTCTCTCAAATGGCTGGCTTTAAACATAAAATAAAAATATAGAAAAGTAAAATACTTCAATGATTTGATTGAGATTAAATAAGAAGATTACCTCTAAGTCAACATATATAAACGAATTCACCACCATTAAATTAAACATGTGGCATTTAAACAACATGGATAACAAACAAATTAACTCTGTCTCTCTCTCTTTCTTTTTTTCTTTCTCGTAAAAGAATGTATAAAATGTAAATGGAAACAGAGATTTATGAGTGTTTATAAACATAAGAATTAAGGATGTGTACAGTTTAATTCAGTTTGATTTATTCTGTTTTTGTTAGAATCAAACTGAATTTGTCTGGTTTAATTTTTTTAAAAACTAAAATCAAAAAAATTGATTTAGGAGAAGAAAATTAAATTGAACAAAATCGATTTTTTTTGGTTTGTTTTTTTAGTTTTTTTATTTTAAATTTTGAGCTTTTTTAATTTATTTGTCTAAAAAATATATTAAATCGTTTTTTAACCTAAGTTTTAGGCCTATTTCATATTAGCATAATTAGAATTTGTTTAATTTAAGATAAATTTAAATTTTTTATTTATTAATAATATACTAATTTATAATAATATCCATAAAATAAAGGGATTATACGTGAGTTTATATATCATAAATTTTATTTTATTTTTTAGTTTTATATTTTTAATTTAGTGAGGGATTATACGTTGGTAAGTTTATATTTATATTTTAATTCTTTATTTAATGTCACTTATAATTTAAATTAATTTTATTAAAATATTTAATTTTTTCGATTCAGTTCTTATTTGGAGAAAATTGATTGATTCGGCTTAATTTTTTTAAAATAAAAATTGATCAATTTTTTTATTATAAAAATAATTAAATTGAATTGGTTACTTCGAATCAATTTGGTTCAATTTTTTGATTTTCTATTTAAATTGCCCACCGTTAATAGATATGAATTGAAAGAGATTTATGAGTATTAAAATGAGTGATGAGTGATGAATGATGTGCATATGTGAATGTGGATGTAGTAATGAAAGAGATGGGGAGCAGAACAAAGCTAATGTATTGCAGTCTGCAAGACTGCACCCACCAACTTGTTCAAGTGATGGGGAGATGAGATGAAATGAAATTCATGGACAGTTGGACAGACACCAACTCAAACTCAAAAGTAAGTCAGCTATTTCTCCACTTACTATCTTACTTTGTCCCAACCCAACCACTCATCCTTCCAATTAATGGTCCCATCCCACCTCTTTACTTGTGAATTTTTTGCATTACTTATCATCAATTGCTTTTTTACTTCTGTGTCAGTAAATTTTGTTCAACAAAAGTGATACCATTACCATATCAAGTGAACCGAAATGGAAGTCAGGAAAGTCTCTTTTTCCTATAACCCAATTGCAACCACACAGGGCTTACCCCAATACTTCAGTTAATATTTCATTTAGGATATTACAATACATTTATTATCACCTTATATTATAGAACTTTATTTCCTATTAATTAAACAAGTATATTAGAATGGAGAATAAACTCAAATACCCATCAACAAACAACTGCTTTCATTTTTTTGAAAATATTTTTCTATCAATAAAAATCTATATATAATAACTTAACTATTTTAAACAATTAATTAGAATCAAGGCTATATTTGTTAAAGGTTTTGTGCACCAACTATATAATATATATCAAGCAAATGGAAGTGGTTAACCAAACAAATTACAACTTTAAGTGCTACCATCTTTTCCACATATTTCTTAACAAATGAAGTTAGGGTGGAGGAATTGAATTAAGTTAAATAACAATTTTTTAATAAACAAAAAACATGTCAAAATTTTTGTATGTAAAATTATAAAATGTTATATAATTTTTATAATGGTGTTGTACTGAACTATATAATGTTGTATAAAATTTAAATTTTATTAATTTGAATTTAAAGTTCTATAACGTCATATAATAACTTTGTATTGAATTATATAAAATTATGTCATTATATTAAGTTTTAGAGAAAATAGTATTTAAATTCTTAAATTTTTATGAAAGGGATTAATACACCTTTATTTTTTTTTGAAAAGAACAAAAAGATCCTCATTAAGTACCAAATTTTGTTTGTTTAAATGATAAAAAAGATAATAATTATTTGACAAGTGATAGTCATCGATTAGTACATATCAATTGGGATACATGTTAAACATAATTATAAATCAGGACTGATACTTACATAATACAATTCTCTTGATTTATCAAGTCAAATTATCAAGGTACATGTTACTAAAACTTTACTTGAAAAATTTATAGCGATTAGAATGCAAGGATCAATAGCTTTTAATAAGAACTATGGGTATAGCAGAATTTTATAATCAAATTTGTATAATGCTCATTGGGGTTATTTCTTTATAATAAAAATAGAAGAAAAACTCTATGAATAATAATTTGACTTCAAAGACCACAACCAGATCTTAGTCTACTAGGTTAACTATCATCTCATTAATCAATATTGAGTCTCTATATATAATAAGTTCATACATAATAGATGTTTCTCGAGTATAATAAAAATTAGTATAAATAGATCAATTAAATTGACCTTTATTTTAAAATAGCCCATAAATAAATAATTATTTTTATATACAAGCCCACAAGGGAAATAAGACATATGTGAGCCACATATGTTGTTTGAAAATAATTATACATTATAAATTTTAATGTGCATAATAAATGTTATCTTATTTTAAAACATTTCTTTAAAAACAATATGGTCCATTAACCATACCAATATGGAATTAAAACGACATTTGTTGCACATATTTACAATTAGACCCATCAATAGTCATCATACCAATATAATTAATGACATAAATCAGATATGGATGTGAAACACAAAAATGATAAGAAATGTAATCTTAAATATGCTTTATTTTTAACTGGTCGTACTTTATAACTCTAATATGTTAAACCAAATACTTTATAAATTTCATACAAAAACGGAATAGAAAGTGCAACTTTATAACTCCAATGAGTTAAACCAAATAATTTTTAAACTTTATGAAAAATCACAGTAGAAAGTGTAACTTTATTTTAGAGTTTCAATAAATAATCCATCAAATTTTGTTCTATAGAATATAAAAACCATAAGTGTGTCTTAATTAAATGATCATATAATAGGAAACTCTTACTATTTATGTATATCATAAAATAATACAAGACCTAAATAAGTAATATGTTCGTGAAATACCTTGGGTGGTAACCTTTTGATGAGCAGATATGCAATCATAGAGTTTATTTTAATATATTCTATTGATAATTATTTAAAATAATTTTTAAACTTTATGAAAAATCATAGTAAAAAGTGTAACTTTATTTTAGAGTTTCAATAAATAATCCATCAAATTTTATTCTATAGATTATAAAAGCACAAGTGTGTCTTAATCAAATGAACATCAAATAAGAAACTCCTATTATTCATACATATCATGAAATAATACAAGACCTATATGAGCAATGTGCTCATGAAACACCTTTGGTGGTCACCATTTGATGAGCGAATCTAGAATCATTGAGTTTGTTTTAATATATTTTATCGACAATTGTTGGCTTTGAACTATCTCTTTAACAACTAAAAACTTAATTTCTATATGTTTAGACTTTGAAGAGTTTCAATTGTTATGGTAATACAACGTAAAGGCTTTATTATCACAATAAATTTTAATGGTCCTTCAATACTATTGACAATTTCTAGTCCTGTGATAAAGTTTTACAATTATATCTCATGATTCAATGCCTTTAAACAAGCTATAAACTCAGCCTTTATAGTAGAAGAAACTATGAGTATTTTCTTTGCACTATTCCAAAAAATAGCTCCCTTAACTAGAGTGTATATATAGCCTAATGTGGATATCTTACTATCTAAACATCTAACTAAATTGAAGTCGGAATACCCCACAATTTCTAATTTATCAAATATCTTATATATGAGCATTTAGTCTTTTCTTCTCTATAAATATCATATAACTTGTTTGGCTGCTTTCCAGTTATCCATCCCAGAGTTAGTTAAATATCTGTTTAGCATTCCAACAATATATGCAATATCAAAATGCATGCACAATTGAGCATATATAAGACTCTCCATTGTTAATGCATAAGAAAATTCTTGCATCTCTTTCTATTCAGTCTCATTCTTGAGGCATTGATTAAGAATGAACTTATCACCCTTAGCAATGGACGTATCTTCTATAGCACAATCCTAGAGTAAAAAAGATGTATCTCTAAGATCTTTCATTTTAAAATTTCTTGATAGAAATTTTAAAATTTCATGCAATAAGCCTATATCATTGTTTGCCAGTATTATGTCATCGACATACAAAACCAAGATGATAAACTTACTCTCACAAAACTTGTGATATATACATTCATCAACTACATTGTTCTTAAAGCCAAATGAGGTAATTACTTGATGAAACTTGTGATATATTTAATAAGATGCTTACTTAAGACTATACATAGACTTCTTTAATTTGTAGATCATATTCTTTGGATCTTCAAACACAAAATTTTTCATCTGTACCATATATATATTTTTCTCAATATCACCATTAAGAAATGTAGTCTTTACGATGTAGCTCTAAATTAATATGAGTTATAAGTGCCATGATGATTTTAAAAGAGGCTACCATTGATATTGGAGAGAACTTTTTTTGTAATCAATTCCTTTCATCTGAATGAAACCCTTAGAACTAGATGCGCTTTATATCTTTTAGTATTACCTTTTGAATCCCTATTGGTCTTAAATTTTTATTTGTAACCAATGGGTTTCGTACCTTTAGGCAACTTGATAAGATCCCAAACATCATTATCTTTCATAGATCCCATCATTTATGGCCGTAATCTACTTATGAGAATTGAAATTTTGTTTTGCTTGACAAAAATTGATTGGATCATTTTCCAGTCTTACATCAAACTTATGTTATTAGCGATCAATGACATAATCATTCAAAATTTTACTTCTCCCTTCTCTAGTGGATTTTCTCAATAACACTTGTTCTTGAAGTTACTTGACACGTCCAGAATATAGGAGTTATTCCCAAGTGCAGGATTGTTAAAGTAATAAATAACCCGATGAGAACGGGGTCGATCCACAGGGAAGTAGAATTAAAATTACAAATTATAAACACTTTAAAGATAATTAATGCAGTATAAGATATTTGCAAATATTATTTCAATTAACCAATTCAAATAAAAAGTTAAGGTTACGGGGATTCACTCTTAGCATAAGAAGTAAGAATATATTTAACTTTTTTTTTTATAACTCAATTGGAATCCTCACACAAAGGAGGTTCCAATCGGAAAATATAGCAATTAAAGTTCATCATCATTTATATATTGATTAGTATTTATTTCTTTCAATTATTATACATAAAATCTTATAAATGAGTTCAAGTATTTATTATGCCAATCTTTATATTTGTCTACAATAAATCAAGACTCCCACTTTACAAGAAATGTTATACACACCAAATCTTGTAAATGGTTTCAAGAATTTATTGTGTCAAGTATTAAGTTTGTTAATAATAAATCAAGAATCACCACTTTAGAAGAAAGGGTATTAATTCTACAAACAAAATAAATACATCATATATAAATTTGTATAACTTAAAAATGAAGCATTAAATTCATGAATAAATATTAAACATATTTTATTACCTTGCCAAGAGCTTCACCCTTTCACCTTAGCTTAAAAAAAATTATTTGGACATAATAAAACCAAAGAAAAAGAAAAGAAATGGAAGAAGAAATAACATAATTTAATAGTAAACAAGAGAAATAAATTTACAAAGAAATGGATACAAAGGACAAGTATTTTGAACTAATTCTAACTTTCTAATTATATTCTTTAGGCATAAAAAAGCCACCTATTTATAAAAAAACATGGATAAATCGAGACAAATTTGGAGGGAACCACTTGGTTGATGAAAGTCAAGAATGGTGGCAAAATAATTTGCATTCATTATCACTTGGGCACCCACTTGATTATCCAATTTGAAATTGATGTGATCCGAATTAGCTGTCACTCAAAATATCAAAGTTGTAGATAAGTATCTTATCTTTCCAAATTAAGTGATCTCATACATATTAGATACGTATTTCTATAGTTATAGGCCAAATACTGATGACTGTTCAAACTGGACCTGTACTGCAGATCAGTTCTGTTCTAGGCCATCACCCTCTAAACACTCTAATTTCCAATCCTTTGTGAAATACAATATGTTAGCCCATTGAGTTAGATCTCCACAGGATCAAGAATCACCTCAATTGGATCTTTAGGTAAAAAGTTATATCCATTTTACCGAACCTACCACAAAACAGTTAAAAGATAATTAAGTACAATATTGTAAACATACTTAAGTTAAGAAAATTAAATACACTAGTAATACAAAATAATCATGTAAAAATCTTATTAAATGTGTAATTTCAAGTGTTCATCACACCCCCCAACTGGCTTATTGCTAGTTCCTAGCAATTCGAGCATAAATAAAATTTGAATACTACCTAAGTATTTCAAACAAAACGTCAGTTTAAGATCACAATCGCTATAAAGGTTATTTCAATCATAGTTTCCAAAAATATTTTTGTGTGTGTGTGAATTAAGCCAAAGCCTTCTTACCACAAACCACAACATATATAGCCTTAAAAAATTT
The DNA here is from genome assembly GCA_946807835.1 of Ailanthus altissimus. Taxonomy (NCBI): domain Eukaryota; kingdom Viridiplantae; phylum Streptophyta; class Magnoliopsida; order Sapindales; family Simaroubaceae; genus Ailanthus; species Ailanthus altissimus. The sequence continues at coordinate 19,115,842 of OX327696.1, read as the reverse complement.
TCAAGTAAAAGCCTCAACTCCATATCCTTACAGGTGGATAACTTGTTTAATGGCTTAAGATTTCACTCATGGAGTTGGAAAATAGATAATTGCTCAAGAAAAAGTTATATTTAATGATAGACAGACAAACTAACATTGATCCAAAGATAGAAAATTCAAATATTTAGAGTCAAACCATTATTGCCAAATACTAGCTTCAAGACTTTAATTATTTAATGAGAATCTTATGAATATAGAATTCGGTGATAAGATTGCTTCCTAATGACTTTAGTCTTCTAAAATTGAATGAAGACTTTATTGAACTGAATTGACTTCTTTTCTTTATTTTTTTTTTTTACTCATTTTTGAAAGACATAAGGAATCATTACAAAATAAGAGCAATTTATCACCATAATACTTTTCCAAATTTTTTTTTATCCTTCAGCTAAGCAACCAAATCATTCCTCATCCCAAATAATGTCATTTCAAATAAAAATTAATCATTTCAAAAGATCAATGAAAGTTCGTAAGCCGTTATCTCAAACTTTTCCACTCACTCACAAAAGATATGTGAGTTTAGAAAATAATATGTATACTTAAACATGAAAAATCTTTTGGCTATATATATTGAATCATCCATCTTACCACAAGGCTTAGTGTTGTTCTCAAGAAATAATTTCAGAAGTTATTCTTTAGTGACCTAGATAGAAAAAGTGATTTAAACTAAACAATTTTGAAATCATATATCAATAGCAAAGCAAATTTATTTACACAAGAGTTACTAAGAACTTAAGTAAGTTCAAGTATTCATCACAAAGCAACAAACATAAAATACATTAAAAATAAACCAATTAGAATGTGTTTCAAAAGTTTATAATGTACTCTTTACTCTACCATTCTAGAGCTAAAATGCGTCTCAAGAATACATAAATGAACATTTTACTCACGCCATTCATGATAATAATAAATTATTTTTTTTTTAGTAAACAAGGTGATAACAATAATATCAACTATCTTCTCCCCCAACCAAATTGAGACATTGTCCTCAATGTCAAAATATAGAAAGAGTAAAGTATAAAAGATATCACCTGAAAAATCTTTTATTGAAAATTAAACCTGCAACAAAATAAAACAAGCCACACAAAAAGCTTAAAAATACATAGAAATAGATAGGCTACAGATGAAGCGTCAAATCTATCTTGCGTTTCTTTTTACTGTTATCAGTATACCAATCTATCTGACTCATTGTTGGATTAGATAGAGGTGTAAAAGTTTGTAGTTCATCGAGTAACTGATCAACAGTTGAAGCAGAAATGAGGATCTGTCGTGTTGCAGATGAGACGAATTATTTTTCCACCACATAGTCAAGAAAAGATAACAACCCATTATAAAAACCATCAACGTTTAACAAACCAATTGGTTTTTTTATGGATTTACAATTGTGCCCATGAGACAATTTGAAAAATTTCCTCCAATGTTCCGAAACCTCCAGGTAGAGATATGAAGGCATCAGCATTACGAAGCATAAAAGAAATTCGTTCATGCATTGATGATACCTGTAACTCATCCCCAATTATTTTTCCTACAATGTCTCCAACAGCTAGAGCTTTTGGTATGATACCCAAAACTCGACTGCCATTATTTTGTGCAGCGGTTGCCACACGTCCTATTAATTCAAGACTACCTCCTCCATATACTAAATGAATATTTCGCTCAGCTAACATCTTACCAAGGGTTTTTGCTGCTTTTATAAACTCACTAGTTTTTCCAAGGCTGGATCCACAAAAGACACAAATTTTTGTGAATTTACGAGTTCATGATCCTTCCATGATTATACTCACCCTCTCTCTTGAATAATTTTGAGTTTGTACAAAGATGCAGAAATAATGCAATGTATTTATAGAGCCAAAAGGTATTGCAAAGTTAAATCACATGACTATTGGCTTGAAATACAAGATTCAACACCTTTTACCAATTTTCAATTTGTTAGCTGGAAAAGTCACATGGGTTGTCGGCTTAAAATGCAAAATTTTCAAAAAGGATTATAGGTGGTTGATTATTGAAAAGACGTTTGACTTTGAAATAAAATATTTAAAAATAACATCTATAGTAAATATATACAAGTAGTTATGATTGTGGCTCACATCTTCCTCTGGTTTTACGTCTAGTAACGGCTTAAACGCCCTCTATGGGTCGGGGATAGGCTTCCCATCTAATTTTTTTATAAATTGGCAAACAGGGTCTTTTAAAGTCAGATTCTCAAGACTGTACCGCTCATGTTCTTTTAGGAATATGTCCCATAATTCATGAATTGCAATATGCACATATCCACTAGGATGCGTCTCAAGAGTCGATAAGATATTATCTAAAGACTCCTTACTCAGGCCATCCTTAATGAACCTAATTTTATCTTCGCGATTTACAGACACCATTCCTAAAGTGCGGCAACGTGTGTTGCAAGTCGTGCGTGCACACTTGTAACAAACATTTAATCGTTTTGCTTTTCGTTTTTTTTAAAAAAAGCTTTTACCTAAGCCAGGCATGTAGGAAATTAATGAGTCTGAAAATTCACCTGTCAATTTAACTTTGGCTTCAATTAACCAACATAAATCAATAGGTATATTCATAATCATTAATAACCTTAATCTTTCACATCTTGCTTGGTAAATTTTCTTCAAGAAATTTTGAGACAATGAGGGAAAACATTTTTTTAAATTTTTTAGAATGTCATCCATTTTTTTTTTTTAAGAAAAGGGGGAAGAAGAGAAGATATCAGTAATTATGAGAAACTGACAAAACTGATTTGAAATATCACAGAGTACCGTTATCCGCCACTTAACCGGGGTGCAAAACAAAACTTTAACAAAACTACTAAATTAACCTGCAAGTAAAAAAAAAAGTTAGAAGAATAATAAATATATATAAATATATAAATATATAAATATATAAAACAAAGATTAATTGGTCTCGTAACAAGGATCCGACAGGAACGTAAATTCTTCATGAAAAGCTTGGTTTTTTAGAAACGGCTTGAGTCTTTGCCCATTTACCTTAAACACATTCTCATTTCTAGGATTTTCAATGTCAATTGTTCCATAAGGGTACACATGTTTCACAATAAAAGGGCCACTCCATCTTGATCTTAATTTTCCAGGGAATATGTGAAGTCTAGAATTATAAAAGCAAAACCTTCTGACTAGTGTCAAATGTTTTTCTCTGAATTTTTTTAATCATGAAAGGCTTTAATTTTAGCTTTATGAATTTTTGAATTCTCATATGCATCATTTCTCAATTCTTCAAATTCATTTATTTGTAATTTATGTATATGTCCAGCAGAATCAAGATTTTCATTGAAAGTTTTAATAGCCCAGTAGGCTTTATGCTCAAGTTCCACAGGTAAGTGACAAGATTTTCCATAAACTATCTTATAGGGAGACATACCCAATGAAGTTTTAAAAGCAGTTCTATAAGCCCACAGTGCATCATTTAGTCTTAAAGATCAATCTTTGCGATTTGGGTTTACAGTTTTTTCTAAAATTTGTTTTATCTCTCTATTTGCTAATTCAACTTGTCCATTTGTCTGAGGATGATAAAGGGTGGCAACTTTATGAGTAATACCATATTTCTTTACTAATGTTTCAAATGGTCTATTACAAAAATGCTTACCCCCATCACTTATAATGGCTCGAGGGATTCCAAATCGACTTAAGATATTTTCTTTCAAAAATTTCATGACTGTTTTATGGTCATTATTTCGACATGGAATAGCCTCAATCCATTTTGAGACATAATCTACTGCAACTAAGATATACGTAAATCCAAATGGTAACGAAAATAGTCCCATAAAATCTATCCCCCCAACAATCAAAGATTTCAATAACAAGAATGGGGTTCAAAGGCATCATGTTTCATTTTAAAATTGATCCAAACTTTTGACAATTTTTACAAGTTATACAAAGTGCATATGTATCTTTAAATAAAGTGGGCCAATAAAATCCACACTGCAAGATTTTTACAACTGTTTTCTTTGATGAGAAATGTCCCCCACATGCTTCAGAATGACAAAATTCAATAACTTTATTTACCTCATTGTCGGGTATGCATCTTCGAAATATTTGATCATGACAATATTTGAAGAGATAAGGATCATCCCAATAAAACTTTCTCACCTCAGTTAAAATTTTTCTTTTGTTTTGAGCATTCCATTGAGGTGGCGTTTCTCCTGTTACAAGAAAATGAACAATATTAGCATACCAAGGCATTGTAACAGTAGAAAATAAAAATTCATCTGGAAAAGAATCATTAATAGGTGCTATTTCTGTTGATGAATTTGGTGTGAGTCTTGATAAGTGATCTGCAACAACATTCTCAGCTCCCTTTTTATCCTTTATAGTGATAATAAATTCTTGAAGCAATAGAATCCATCGAATCAGCCTTGGTTTTGCATCCTGTTTTGACATTAAGTACCTTACAGCAGCATGGTCAGTAAATACAACCATTGAAGAACCAATTAAGTAAGAACGAAATTTATCTAATGCAAATATTACAGCAAGTAGTTCTTTTTCAGTTGTTGTGTAATTCATTTGTGCACTGTTTAAAGTTCTACTTGCACAATAAATTACATAGGATTTACCTTCCTTTCTTTGTCCCAATACAGCACCAACAGTGTAGTCACTAGTATTACACATGAGCTCAAAAGGTAAAGACCAATCAGGAGATTGTATGATAGGAGCAAATGTTAAGAGGTCAATTAATTTTTCAAACGAATATTGACACTCTTGAGTCCACTTAAATGATACATCTTTTGCTAAGAGGTTACAAAGAGGTTTAGATATAGCACTAAAGTTTTTTATGAACCTCCTATAAAATCCAGCATGTCCTAAAAAGGATTGAACTTCTCTGACTGTTTTTGGTAGAGGCAAATGTGTAATGAGTTCGAATTTTGCCTTATCTACTTCAATTCCTTTAGAAGATACTATATGTCCTAAAACAATTCCAGAAGTAACCATGTAATGACATTTTTCCCAATTCAATACAAGACTTTTTTCTTTACATCTTTTTAAAACATTTTCTAAGTTTTCAAGACAATTATCAAAAGAATTTGGAAACACAGTTAAATCATCCATGAAAACTTCTAAATTATGCTCAATCATGTCACTAAAAATGCTTAACATACATCTCTAAAATGTTGCTGGGGCACTACAAAGTCCAAAGGGCATTCTTCTAAAAGCAAAGGTTCCAAAAAGGCATGTGAATGTAGTCTTTTCTTGGTCCTCTAGTGCTATGGGAATTTGATAATAGCCAGAGTAACCATATAGAAAGCAATAGTAGGGATGTCCTGCTACTCTTTCTATAATTTGATCAAGGAATAGTAAAGAAAAATGGTCTTTTCTAGTGGCTGAGTTCAACTTTCTATAATTTATGCACATCCTCTAACTAGATGAGACTCGAGTTGGTATTAACTCACATTTTTCATTTTCAATGACTGTGATTCCAGATTGTTTTGGTACTACCTGAGTAGGACTTACCCACTTACTATCTGAGATAGGATAGATGATTCCTACTTCAAGTAATTTGAGAACTTCAGCTCTCACTACCTCTTTCATATGTGGATTTAATCTCCTTTGAGATTATTGGGAAGTTTTGGCATTATCCTCTAGGTGTATTCTATGTGTGCAAATTAGAGGATTAATACCATTTATGTCTTTTAAAGTCCACCCAATTGCATTTTTATGCATTTTTAATAATTCAATCAACTTACCTTCTTGTTCATTTATGAGTGTAGAAGAGATTACCACCGGGTGAGTTTGTTTCTCTCCAAGAAATGCATATTTCAATCCTTCAGGCAAAGGTTTTAACTCAAACTTTGAAATTTCGTTCTGTTTATCCTCATTTTCTCCTAATTCTTCAAACTTTAGTTTCCATCCTTTATTTTCAATCACCTGTGCACAATCAAGTAAATAACATATATCAGAGATTTCAGGATCTAATTGTATATTTGACTCAAATGAATTTATTAAACACATTTCTAAGGGATCGGTAGAACTCCCTTTTTGAATATGATCCTCCACAATCGTTTCAATCATGTCACCTTCTTCACTTTCATCATCCTCTTTATATGGTTGCTTACACATATTGAAAACATTGACTTTAAGTGTCATGTTTCCAAATGAAAGCTTCATTACTCCATTTCTGCAATTAATCAAAGCGTTAGAAGTTGCTAAAAATGGACGACCTAAAATAACAGGTATCGGATTACATCCTTTGACAGGTTCTGTGTCCAAAATAATAAAATCCACAGGATATATGAATTTATCAACTTAAACTAAAATATCTTCCACTGTCCCTCTTAGTACTTTTATTGATCTATCGGCAAGTAAAAGAGTTACGGATGTTGATTTTAACTCCCCGAGATTGAGTTGCTGATAAACTGAATACGGTAATAAATTCACACTAGCACCAAGATCAAGTAAGGCTTGTTCAATTTTATGACTTCCAATAATACATGTAATTGTAGGACAACCAGGGTCTTTATATTTCAAAGAATTATTGTTTTGAAGAATGGCACTTACTTGTTCAGCTAAAAATGCTTTCTTTTTCACATTCAGTTTTTGCTTTACTGTGCATAAATCTTTCAAAAATTTTGCATAAGAGGGAACCTGTTTAATAGCATCCAGTAAAGGAATATTAACTTTTACTTGTTTGAAGATTTCAAAAATTTCAGGATTGTAATTCATCTTCTTAGTATTACGTAATGCATGAGGAAATGGAGGTGGAGGTAAGGGTTTGGTGTTTTCTTCATTAGATGTAGGTTCAACACTTTTCTTACCCTTAGAGATTGATTCATCACTCTTATGAGATTCAGAAATTTATTTTTCAACAATTTTACCATTCCGAAGAGTGATAACTGCTTTAACTTGATCGATGTGTTAGCTTCCTGAACTACATGCATTTGAGTTATGTTGTCCTTTGAGGTTTGGCTGTGGTTGAGAAGAAAATTTTCCTTTCTCATGAATGTTCAGTGCAGATGCAAATTTAGCAAAAGTATCTTTCAAATTAGCAAATGTTTGAGCATTTTGAGAATTAACAGACTCTTATTTTTCAATAAATGTATGCAAGGTTTCTTCAAGATTTTTCCTAGGAGGTGGGACATATGGTGCATAACCTTGATGATTTTGAAAGTTTTGGTGTGGTTGGAAAGGTGGTTGTGAAGCCTATGCTTGAGTGTCATTCCTCCAACTAAAATTCGGGTGATTTCGCCATCTAGAATTATAGTTTTGTGAATATGGGTTATTGTTTGACCGCTTGAACGTGTTTAGAACATTGGCTTGTTCATGGAGACATTCCCTAAATGCAGGCAAAGTTGGACAATCATTGGTAGAGTGATTATGGGTTTCACAAATGTGACGCATAATTTCTTGAACAGATTTTATTTGACCACTCTTTTTCATTTCTAAGGTTTCGACTTTTCTAGCAAGGGATGTTAATTTGGCTTGAAGGTCATGGTCTTCCTTAAGATGATAAATACCCCCACTAGATGTAGTGGTTTGATTTTTGCTAGGTGCCTCACAGGTACCAGCAGTGTCCCAATTTTGAGCATTTTCTGCTAGTAAGTCAAGATAGTTCATTGCCTCTTCTGGGTCTTTTTCCTCAAATGTTCTATTACACATCATTTCTACCATTTGCCTAACTTGGGGTGTTAAGCCCTCATAGAAATTTGAGACTACTCTCTATGTTTCAAAACCATGATGGGGACAGGTATTAAGTAATTCTTTATACCTTTCCCAACATTGGTAAAGGGTCTCTCCTAGTTTTTGGGCAAAAGTGGTGATTTGTCTTTTGAAAGAATTTGTTCTATGGGAGGGAAAAAACATTTTCAGGAATTGTTGTTGTATCTCATCCCATAAAGAAATGGATCATGGCCTAAGATTTTGTAGCCATGTTTTAGCTTTATCTTTTAAAGACAAAGGGAAAAGCTTAAGTCGAATTGTGTTCATGCTACAATTTTGATCATTATACGTGTTACACACTTCTTCAAATTCTCTTAGATGTAGATAAGGGTTCTCTGCATCTAAGCCATGACAAGTGGGTAAAAGTTGGATAATGCCTGGCTTAAAATTAAAATGCGTTGTATTCGGAGAAAAAATTAAGCAAGATGGTGCACCGGTTCGTGTAGGGTTCATGTAGTCTCTAAGTGTCATAAGTCGGTTATGCTCATTATGTTGAGATTGATTGTCCCCTGGGTCTATGAGTCCCTCAATTTGATTTTTGCTCATGATGTTAATTAGTAAAGAATGAGAAGCTGAAGGAGAATCTAACAAATTATCAAAGGAAGTTTTGAAATTACCTTTCACCAAACGATGAGAATTAGGATCTCGAAACTCACCGCTCATAAAAGAAATAAAATACAGTACAATAACAATAAATAATACAAATAAGAGAAAACAAAATATTAAATACAAGTAAATAAATTAGGAAAAATGAAAAGCAAAATAAAGATAAATAATTAGAAGTTAGATTAGTAATGTTAGATTAAATAATAAACAAAATAATAAATAAAGCACGTTAGGAGGCTCGGCCTTCCATGAAAATAAAGAGAGAAAATAAAAAGTGAAAATAATAAAAAAATAGAATAATAAATAAAGTAAAGCACGTTAGGAGGCTCGGCCTTCCGTGAAAATAAAAAACGAAAATAAAAAGCGAATAATAAATAAAGAGTAGGAGGCTCAGCCTTTCATGAAAATAAAAAATGAAAATAAAAAGTAAATAATAAATAAAGTAAAGCACGTTAGGAGGCTTATCCTTCCATGAAAATAAAATAAACAAACAAACAACAACAAAACAAAATATTAATTTTACCTGCCCGGCAACGGCGCCAAAAACTTGACACGTCCAGAATATAGGAGTTATTCCCAAGTGCAGGATTATCGAAGTAATAAATAACCCGATGAGAAGTAAGAATATATTTAACTTTTTTTTTTATAACTCAATTGGAATCCTCACACAAAGGAGGTTCCAACCGAAAAATATAACAATTAAAGTTCATCATCATTTATATATTGATTAGTATTTATTTCTTTCAATTATTATACACCAAATCTTATAAATGGGTTCAAGTATTTATTATGCCAATATTTATATTTGTCTACAATAAATCAAGACTCCCACTTTACAAGAAATGTTATATACACCAAATCTTGTAAATGGTTTCAAGAATTTATTGTGCCAAGTATTAAGTTTGTCAATAATAAATCAAGAATCACCACTTTAGAAGAAAGGGTATTAATTCTACAAATAAAATAAATACATCATATATAAATTTGCATAACTTAAAAATGAAGCATTAAATTCATGAATAAATATTAAACATATCTTATTACCTTGTCAAGAGCTTCACCCTTTCACCTTAGTTTAAAAAAAATTATTTGGACATAATAAAACCAAAGAAAAAGAAAAGAAATAGAAGAAGAAATAACATAATTTAATAGTAAACAAGAGAAATAAATTTACAAAGAAATGGATACAAAGGACAAGTATTTTGAACTAATTCTAACTTTCTAATTATATTCTTTAGGCATAAAAAAACCACATATTTACAGAAAAATATGGATAAATCGAGACAAATTTGGAGGGAACCACTTGGTTGATGAAAGTCAAGAATGGTGATAAAAATAATTTGCATTCATTATCACTTGGGCACCCACTTGATTATCCAATTTGAAATTGATGTGTTCCGAATTATCTATCACTCAAAACATCAAAGTTGTAGATAAGTCTCTTATCTTTCTAAATTGAGTAATCCCATACATATTAGATACGTATTTCTATAGTTATGGGCCAAATACTGATGACTGTTCAAACTGGACCTGTACTGCAGATCAGTTCTGTTCTAGGCCATCATCCTCTAAACACTCTAATTTCCAATCCTTTGTAAAATACAATATGTTAGCCCATTGAGTTAGATCTCCACAGGATCAAGAATCACATCAATTGGATCTTTAAGTAGAAAGTTATATCTATTTTACCAAACCTACCACAAAACAGTTAAAAGATAATTAAGTACAATATTATAAACATACTTAAGTTAAGAAAATTAAATACACTAGTAATACAAAACAATCATGTAAAACTATTATTAAATCTGTAATTGCAAGTGTTCATCATTACTCTTCATAAATATAAACAAATTCTTCATTTTAGAATGGGGGCTCTTATATATTGTCTTGTATTTCTTGATTTGCATCTTGAATAATATCAGAAAATAAAGTTTGATCATTTTTACTAGTTGTTGCAGGAAGAGAAATAAATTCCTCTCTAAGACAATATCCTAACTTTATCACCCCCCCAAACTCAAATCACAAAAAAACATAGCAATTCCTGTCTTAAAAAGGGATCTATTTGAGAATCATAAAACTTGAAATCCCTTGATCTTTCAGAGTATCTAACAAAATAACAGCTAACTGTTCTTATGTTTGGTTTCTTTTCATAAGGCCTATAGCTTAACCTCGACTAGAAAACTTGATGTTGACGTATTTTAGGGTGTATGTATGTGATTGTGTACATATTAAAAAAATATACGTATCATATACACAAATTTGGCAGCGGAATTTATCGTGTAATCAACATATACACATGTACTTCAATTCTTAACAACTTAAGAATATAGAAAACATACATTTGAAGACCTCCGATGAAGATTTCAAATCCGAATTTCTTTGCTCCAACTTTGAGCTCACCTTGAAGGGCACTTTTGTTCAATTCTAGTTCACAACAATCTGCTGGGATTGTGAAACTAGAATAATAGCAGTATAATCTCCAACAATAAGGTTTATATTGCTTGAAATAAAAATAAGAAGGATTTATTTTCCTTTCTACTTTGGTTTTTCTCACGAGTCTTCTTTCAAAGAAAAACTCTCTCAAAACCAACTCTTCTTTTTCCTCTTAATACTTGCACGAATTTTGATTCACACACTTGTTAACACACATAAAACTCAACCATTTTTAGTGTTCTCAACACTTCACAAGTGCTCCACCAAAATTAGATTAAGGGGCCAACTACCAAAATAATTTTTTGTGGCCATTTTAATGGTCTAATAAAATTAACCATTAATCACAAAATGGTGCTCCACTTAATTTAATTTATATTTCTAAAATTAGGTATGTCTTCCATTTAGGAATAAAATAACAAATAAATAAAATCATATTTTATTTATTTAAATAATATTTATTTAATTATTCAAAAACTATTTGAATAATTATTATTTACCTTATTTGATTTTACTAATATAGTTAATGGGTGAATTTATGGTAAAATAATTCATGGAATAAAATTGTGTCACTTGTTAACATCTAATTGTTGGATATCGAATGTGTAATATATGAGTATATACGTAATTTTAAAAATTACTATATGCAGGGAAAGCATGTTACAAATACACTCAATTTAACAATTAACCACATATATCACATATATGAACAAGCATAACTATTATATAAAATATATATGATGAACAATATTGTACTAAAAACATAATGTAAAATACTCACCTAATGAAGGTAACTTTACAAAATCTTCAAGTCTTTCACCAATCCATGTGAAGAGCTTACCTTGAAGTGTATTGTTGAACAATTCTAATCCATAACTTTGGGTGAGAATATGGAGTTAGAATGGTAGCTTAGTTTTAGAATTTTTAGCAACTTATATTCAAACTCTTTTGAATACAAGTTTGTTTCGTAAATGGAGATGGTAAATATTTTTTATACAACTCTTGTATTAATTAGAAATATTTAACATACAACTCTTGTATAATTCTTGAAAATAATTTTCATAAGATTAATTATAGTAAACAACTCTTGTTATAATTATTAATCTCTTTCTCCATTTACTTTTGTTCATTATAATCCATCCATAAGAGAAAAAGATGAAGAGAAGTTCTACATTTTTCAACACTTGAAAATGAACAAAAACCAAAATTCTCTTTTACCTCTTTTTCTCTTCCTTTGCCGAATTCTTCCCTCACAATTGAATGAATGAATTCAATTGTTAGCGAAAATCAATTTTGTTTATTCTAACACTATGATTAAATAAAAGAAAGTGTTCCATTAATTTTATTGTTGGTCTCCCACTTAGGATTAATTAAACCAAACACTAGAATAATGGCCACCTAAATTAATCTTTACTTAGTAAATATAATTACTTTAATTATAATGGGTAATTAAATGGCTAACATCTAGGTCCCTCATTGTATTAAAATACAATGCCATGATAAACTTATTTTAATATTATATAATAATATAAAATTTAATTATTCAAAATAATTTTGAATAATTACTTTTTACCTTACTAATTTTTACTACCATGGTTAAATGGTAAAAAAAGTAAAATAAAATCATGGAACAAAATTTTACCATTTGTCAATATTCTATTAATTAACAACCCTTGTTAATTAATTGAGTAATTTACTTAACAATTAAGTCTTGATAAATGTACATCCCGAGGGATCCCGAAACAATTATTCTATTTTGCTGAAATTTATTGGATCGAATTAATTCAATCCAATTCGCTACTCCAGTGCGCAACGAGTACACTTTATATTGTGAGACTCTGTAGGTCCACACCTAATTTGTCATATGGAGCTCCTCTATACGTCTGTGAACGATGCCCTGCACACACGTTACGAAAATTTACAAATTAGCGTATTAGACCATACAAGTTGAGGTTATTACATATTCGTATAATCCTTCCATCATTTATATCCTTGAAGAGCAGAGATATAGATCATCACGGTTAAATCTCTATTTGCTAAACTATGAACTTATCTCCAGATTTATATTTCATTAAACAATATCCACAAACACTTTTGTGATATTGTTTATTACTCCGAAATATATTTTTTGAGGTTTATTCTTGCGGCCACAAGACTTTCTAAAATACAATCTCGGAGCATCAGGATATACTACCCACTCATATGAGCTGATGGATCCCATATCTACACACACCGGACTCCATGAGCATCAAACCATACCCAGTGACACCCAGCGGTCAGACCATGAAAGGTTTCTGACATGTGTGGAACCAAAGCATGGTGGATCACTCACAAGTCCACCGTAGCACTCAGGTCAAAGGACCACAAATACTACTCAACTCGGAAGACCTTCCATTGACGGCTTTATAAGATGTCTATTGGATGTCTTCGTGAGTCTGTTCAATATCCAGTCCTTACTGAATACCTGCATCTCTATACGAGCTTCCTACTAAGCTTATAGTTTGCTAAGACTAACCATCTGGACCATCCAGATATAGACATACACTAATCTATATTAATAGGTTTACGATAGACCCGTATCGATGAAATTAGATTAGGAACATTGTGTTTGAGAATATACTTGCATAATGACATTTCCTAACACCATCTACAACTCCTTGCAGCTATGTCATTACTAATATATTCTCAAGTCATTGTCCCATTTCAGATAAGGCTCTAACTCTTTAGATTTTGCTAACTCTTATAAACTTACTAACTCTTAGTACCACTAACTCTTAGTGCTTATAACTATTAGCGTTGCTAACTCTTAGCACTGATTTAAACTGCTTTAGACCAGATCAGAATTCCTTCAGATCATACAATGTCTGAAACATTATAAGCATCTTACCATTTAATAATAAATAATATTAACAATTTTATTAGAAATGATAATTGTATAAATACTATCATTATATATTTATACAAAATGGGATGGCACGTAAGCACAAATTCCAACAACTCCTACTTGCTCTAGTGCAATTCATAATGGTAGTAATATCCATTGACTCTACGTGTTTCTCAAACACTTTTAAGAGTTAAGGCTTTAGAAAGCAGGTCCACTATAATCTGCATGGATGTTTTCCTAGATGGTCTTATATATCTCCATTAGCCAAGATATATTTAATTATGTGGTTTCTCGGCTTGAGCAATTTAAGAGTTAAGGCTTTAGAAAACGGGTCTGCTATAATCTACAAGGATGTTTTCCTAGATGGTCTTATACATCTCCATTAGCCAAGATATATTTAATTATGTGGTTTCTCGGCTTGAGCAATTACCCCGTTGACGTTGCATTATAATGTGATAAGATTCATTGAGCTTAGAACTTATTTTGAGCTCTGCAACTAACTTGAATATCCACAGAAATTCCTTTGTAGGCTTCTCAAGCTGCAACAAGTTTTATCTTTATAGTAGAATTAAATATAGACATTTAAATTGCACTTATGCTATAAGTTTTGGTACTGTTGAGAAGAATACATAATCAGATGTAGATTTTCTATCATCCGGATCAGATTTGAAGTCTGATTTTACGTATCCTCTCATTTGTAAGAAACTTTCTCCATAAATTAGAAACTTATCTTTCATACCTCTTAGGTATAACTTAGATCTGTTTCACAACCATTCAATGGTCGTTACCTAGATTAAACTGATGCCAGCTCATAACACTTGCAACCATCATAATATAGGTCTCGTAAATAACATGGTATACATCAAGATACCTTTAGTTGATGTATATTATACATTAGACACTCTAACTTTTTCATTTTTCTACTTGAGGACACTTCTTCTTAGAAATATGAACGTCATGTTTGAAAGATACATTAACTATTTTATAGTTATTAAAATTGTACCTCTTCAGGACTTAGTCTATGTATGGAGATTTGGAGAGTCTTATCCACTTTCTTACTCTATCTGTATAATGCCTTATACATAGTATCCAGAAAGCGTCTACCAAATATTTTATGAAGATTTTCTTACTCAGTTAACTCTTAACTGACTGACTTGCAACAAACCATTGTCGTTGTGATTGACGATGAGTATATATTTTATATAGAGAGAATTAGAAAGATAATTTATACTCTCACTACCTTTTCTGAACACACATGATTTCTCTTTATTCTTAAAGAAATCAGCTTATCTGATTACCTCATCAAAATGAAGAGTTTAGCATACTACAATATCCAATAAAATTTGAATTAACTTTAGCATGTTTATTTGTGAAAGGTTTCCTCATAATCGATCTCAGACCGTTGAGGGTAACCTTTTACGTCAATAGAGCTTTTAAAGATTCTTACCTACTTTTGGGCCCACACTTCAGTGCGTAAACTCTTTTACAACCAATAAGAACAATTCCTATAGGAATCACAACCAAGTCATAGACTTGATTGTCATGCTTAAAGTTAATTTTGAATTTCTTGGCATATTGTTAATTTCCTTAAATGATGTCTAATATCATTTAACTATAAGTCATAGGATCCTTTTTCTTCAACTAAGAAAAATAAAAAACATCTTTTAGGTATGTAATATACCTGACAGGTAGTCTTCATATCCTTATCTGACCTACGGGAAAGTGTGTTAAAGGTATTTAACTCAATTGATCTTTAGGTTCTATTTTCGGTTCATAGAACTGATATCCCATGGAACATTTGGGATATCCTTTGAATCGATACTTGTATCCCTTGGGTCCAAGTATATACTATTGCGCAACTCTTATGCGAATAGAATAACCCTAAATCTTAACATACTTAAGATTCTTTTTCCTTTTAGTCCATATCTCATATATAGTAGAAGAAACAATTTACGATAAAACTTTATTCAATAGATGAGTAACAGTTTCTAGAGCATAACCCTTTAGATATTTTAGAAGATGGTAAAGCTTAATATCGATCGAACTATATCTAATAAAGTTTGATTTCTTTATACTTCAAAACATATTTATGTTAAGGAGTATCTAGAGAACTATATTGAGCTAAAATCTTATTCTCTCTTTTAAATAATTCGTGAATTTACTACTTATGTATAAACAGTCTCGATCTAATCAAAGATGTTTAATATACATATAGGTTTATTTCATTTACTTCCAGTCTAAATTCTTTGAACACTTCAAAATTGTGGATCTATGTTTTTTTAGAAACACATGTCTGTACCGTGACAAATCACGATAAAGACATGAAGTATTGAAACCTCCTAATGGCAATATGATTCATTAGATCATATACATCACTATGTATTAATTCTAATAAATCAGTGGCTTGATGTCTAACACCAACAAAAGGATTTAATCAACTTCCTTTGAATACAGGATTCATAAACTGGACAAGGTATTATAGTCAGATTAAGTATTTGACCATCCTTAATCCAAACGGGATAGTCATCTTATGGCTACTTGATCTAATCACTTATGCCACAATTCGTCATTATTCAAAGTTTTCAAACTATTATTTGTTCTGTTCACCTAGACATTTAATGCATTATTTGTTGTATGTCATATATAAAGGCCATTGAATTGACTGACATTCAGTTAACAAAATATTATCGTTATCATATAAACATAAAAAACTATTCTTAATGTATGTATGATAACCTTATCTGTCTAACACAGAGAGCGATATATTTTGCCTAATTATTCATGGTACAAAATAACAACAATACAACATAAGGCTTTTACTAGAATGGAGAATTGACTTAAAAGTCCTAATAGCTACCACGTACAAGTAATCTCTATTTTCTACGTGCAGCTGTACTTCTCATTTCATCATTTTCTAGTATTGCTTAAATTATGCAACATCTTTGTGAGTCTTTTTAATATTCAGTCCTTACTGAATACCTGTATCTCTATACGAGCTTCCACTAAACTCAAGGTTTGCTAAGACTAATCATCTGGACCATCCAGATATAGACATATACCAATCTATATATTTATTGAGGCATTCACTGATAGATCAGCATCAATAAAGATAGATCAGGAACATAATATTTGAGAACATATTTGCATAATGACATTTTCTAGCACTATTTGCAACTCTTTGCAATTACATCATTACTAATATATTCTTAGGTCTTTGTCCCTTTTCAGACAAGGCTCCAACTCTTTAGATATCGTTGACTCTTATAACCTGATAACTCTTATCAGTGCCAACTCTTAGCATTTATAACTCTCAACGTTGCTAATTCTTAGCATTTATCTAAACTCATTTAGACCAGATCTGAACTCTTTCAGATCGTACAATGTCTGAAACATACAAGCATCTTACTATATATAAAATATAATTAACAATTTAATGAAATGATAGTACTAGTATAAATATTAAACAAATAATCATACATAAAGGGATGGCACGTAAGCACAAATCCCAACACTTAAAATATAGAAGTGCCTAATATTAGGCTTCTTTTTAGTCCATAACTCATATGAGGTTTATATACTACTTTATTTATAACTCTATTGAGGCTATAAACTCCAATCTTTAGTGCTTCTCCCTATAGTGATTCAAGTAGAGAAGAATGATTAATCATACTTCTTACTATGTCTTAAGTGTTCCATTTTGTCTCTTAGCAACATCATTCATGTTTGGTTTCCCAAGCATTGTGTATTATGGGACAATGCTATATTCTCTTATCAACTTCGCAAAAACTCCTAGACATTGTTCACTTGATCCATGATATCTACCATAGTATTCACTACTATAGTTAGATTTGATAGTTTTAATTTTCTTATAAAGGTGATTTTCAACTTTAACTTTGAAAACCTTAAAGACATCCAGAGATTGAGACTTTTCATGAATCAAGTAAAGGTTCCCCTAACGAAAATAATTATAAATAAACATAATAAAATACTATTAGTTATTCCAAGAAGTCATAGAAGATGGTCTACAAATTTCAATATGTATTAGTTCTAAGATGTTAGTGCTTAAGTTGCTACCTAATTTTCATTTTTAGTCTGTTTTATTAATGCACTCAACACAAACGTTAAAATCTATCAAGTTAAGAGAATTAAGAATCTCATCTAATATAAGTATTTTAATTCTCTATTTAGAGATATGTCACAAATGTTTATGTCATAACATAGTGAATTCTCTTCAGCTAACTTTCTCTTTGTACCATATTTATTAACTTGCAAGGATTCATTAAAAGAGGCATGATTATCCAATTTGTAAAGATTATTAATCAAAGAACCAATAACCATAAGATTTGAATTTTCATAAAGACTAAATTTATTGTTTCTAAATGAACAAGAATATCCAGATTTATCTAAACTAGAAATAGAAACTATAATATATCTAAATGACGGTACATAATAAGTCTTATCTAAATCCAATAACGACCAGTCTCTAATTGTAATCTAAAAAAATCTTATGGCCTTTACAAGAGTTATGTTGTCATTTCTCACATAAATGAATCTTTTAGCACCAATTATTTTAGCATCAATTGGTAACTAGCTCTTTAGACAACCTGTATAGACATACTTACATAATTAAGTGCATATGTATCTATCCACTAAGTGTGTTTTTGTGCAAAAGATAATTTGAATTTAGAATAAACAAAGTTGAAAAGTGTACTTTTCTTGACATGCATTTTGGCATACTAGGAACAATCTTTCTTCATATGACCAACTTTCTTGCAAAAGAAATAAATGATGATTGCATCTTATTTCTTTTGTGCCTTATTATATGTAGTCTCTATTGTAGTTTCCTTTCCTTTATCCCTTTTTTATTAGTAGCATTTTCCTAAGAAGTACTTGTTAGATGAGCACGTTTAGTTTTTTCTCACTTTAATCTTGTTTTTTCTTGCACACAATTTGAAATGAACTCATTAAGAGTCAATTTACCCTTTTAGGTATTATTATTCACTTTAAATAAACTGTATTGTGCGGTAAGAGAAATCAGAACTAGAAACACGATCAAGTCATCAGACAACTCTAACTTTAATGCATTTAGTTTAGAGGCGAGATTAGACATTTTCATAATGTAATTCCTTACATTCCCTTTTTCTTTATACCTCAATGAAACAAGGTTAACTAGTAGCGTACTTGTTTTAGCTTTTTCAGTTTTAGTAAAATATTTTTCAATTTTCTCAATGAATGTCTTAGCATTTTTCTCCTCAGAAATAGTACCCCTAAAGGTTTCTGGAATAGCATGTTTCATGATTATAAAACAATATGCGATTAGAACAATCATGCCTTTCTAAATCTATTTTATCCTCAGTGAAACTTAGATTAGTGGTAGCAGAATGTCATTTTGTTCGAAGTACAAGGTCAAAATCATGCTATCTAGAAGAAGCATAATGTCTTTTTTCTAATTCTTAAAGTTTTTTCCATTAAGCACAAGAATGAAATTTATATTTATAGATATAGAAGAAGTAGAAGTAGAAACTTAACAAAGAACATACAATAAGACAACAAGCTCAAAATTAATAATCATGTCACGACATCTGTTGGTGCTGTATGCGTGTGTACCGTGCTATGAGTAAATATATGTATTTTAAATAATTTAAAATATCACATATTACGTAGCAGAATTAATATATATTAAAATAATTTCATTACACTAATGAGATTAAAGAACACACCCTCGAAGCGTGCTTTGAAAAAATTTAGTTGGAACGTGGTAGGCTTCCTCAAACTAAACAAATAACCTTTTTTTTTGAAACTAATTGAAACAATTTTTGCTTTATTTATTTCTTTCTCTCGAACACTTTTCCTAAAGGTTAACACTTAACCTTTTTTTTAAAATAGAAGCAATTCAATTCATTCTTCTTTTCAATCTAAAACTCTCGACTAAATTAATATTTATAGGCAACTATTGTTTATTGTTCAACCGATAGAAATAAATTGATTAACATTTGTTTAAAAGTGACTATTGCTTAGTCATTTACAAAATTTGGTATGCTTGGTTAATATCATTTGCTTTCGGTTGCTATTTTAAATGACCAATTAAAAATCATCACGAATTTATTTTATTTGCATTTGAATGAAGACACTTCCATGGCCAAATAGAACAAAGATTGTTGGCTTTTTATTTTTTCAAATCTTTAAAAGTAAGCCACCTAGATTGAATCAATTTATATTTTGTTTTGTTTTGGTCAATTAGATTTTAACAACGTATAAATTATTTAACAAATGAATGTGATTCATTTGTATATAGATAAGTCGAATGAATTTTATTTTTATTTTATTTTTTAATAAAAATTTTATTTATTAATGCTCAAATTAGTATCTATACAAATTATTGGTACAATTTAAGATATATATTAGGTAGATAAAAGTGTCAAGTCTAACTTGATATAATTTTAAGTTTAACACTTAAATCTTAATCACTCTCCGAAAGACCTTAAATGAATAAGTGAATAATTAATTTAATTTTAAAAAAATAACAATTATTTTATTTAAATGGTATCTATATCTACCAATGCCCAATTTAGTACTTATACAAATTATTGGCACAATTTGAGATATACACTAAGTAGATAATAGTGTCAAGTCTCACTTGACACAATTTTAGATTTAACACTTAAACCTTTGATACTCCCTAAGAGACCCTAAAATAAATTTATATTTTCTGAAAACTTCTCAGATCGAATAATTTGATCCGGTGTGCTAGCCACGTGCTTAACGCGTACACTTTATATAGTGAGACTCCCTAGATTCACACTTATTTTGTCTCACGAAATATTTCCGTAAGTCCATAACCGATACCCCACACATACACGTTATGGATAATACAAAATGGCGAGTTAAACTATACAAGTTGAGGTTAATCCATATTCATATAATCCCTCCATCATTAATATCTTAGAAGAGTGGAGATATAGATCAATAGCGTCAAGTCCCCTATTACTCAACTATAAACTTATCTCTTTTGATTCGTATTCCAATAAATAATATATGCAAATTCATTTGCAAAATTATTTACTCCACAGGAAACTCTTTCATGAGTTAAATGCTTATGGCCATAAGACATCTTAAAATACAATCTTAGAGCATCTGGATATTTAACTCACTCATATGAATTGATGGATCCTATATCTACACACACTGGACTCCGTAAGTATTGGACCATACCCAGCGACACCCTGCGGTCAGATCATGAAAGGTCTCTGACATGTGTGGAACTTAAGTATGGTAGATCATTTATAAGCCCACCGTGGAGCTCAGGTTTAGGGACCACGAATACTACTCAACTCGAGAAGACCCTCTACTGACGGATTTATGGGAAATATATTGAAGGTTTTCATTGAGTCTAGTTCAGTATCCAGTCCTTACTAAATACATGTATATCTATATGAGCTTCCACTAAACTCATGGTTTGCTAAGATTAACTATCTGGACTATCCAGATATATACATACACTGATCTATATAAATCGGTTCCATTCGATAAACCCTGTATCAGTAGAAATAGACTAGGAATATTTAATTTGAGAACATATTTACACAATGATATTTCTTAGCAACACTTGTAACTATTTACAATTATGTCATTGTTAGTATATTCTCGGGTCTTTGTCCCATTTCAGACAAGGTTCTAACTCTTTAAACCTAATTTGAACTCCTTCAGATCAATATAATATCTGAAATGTTATAAGCATCTTATCTAATAAAATTAATTAGTAATTTAATGAAATATTTATTTATTACATAAGTATAAAAATATAATATTCATACAAAATTAGGATGGCACATGAGCACAAATCCCAACAACTCTCACTTGCTCTAGTGCCATTTATAGTGGTATCTAATACCTAACGACTCCACGTATTTCTCAAATACTTTTGGAGTTAAGGCTTTAGTGAGTGGGTCTGCTACATTATTTACAGAATTAACTCTATAAAATACAACATCTCCTCGAGCTAAGATCTCTCTACAAATGTGATATTTTCTCTCCACATGTTTAGATCTCTAGTGTGCTCTTAGCTCTTTTGCCTGTGCTATGGCCCCGTTGTTGTCGCAATATAATGAGATAAGATCCACGGAACTTGGGATTATACTAAGTTATGCGACAAACTTCTTTATCTACACTACTTCTTTTGCTACTTCTAAAGCTACAATATATTCTGTCTCTGAGGTAGAATCAGCTGTGGATCCCTGTTTAACACTCTTCCAACTTATGGTGACACCATTGAGAATAAACACATATTCGGATATAGACTTTCTATCATCCGGATCAGACTGAAAGTTTGAGTCAGTATACCCTCTTACCTGTAAGTCATTTTCTCCATATATGAGAAATTTGTCCTTTGTACCCTTAAGGTATTTAAGGACATGTTTGACTACCATCCAATGGTTATCACCTAGATCAAACTGTTATTGGCTCGTAACACTTATAGCCATACTGATATCAGGTCTCGTACATATCATTGCATACATCAAACTTCCAACAGCTGATACATAAGGAATGCTAGACATTCTAACCCTCTCATCTTCCTTCTGATGACACATTTTTCTCGAAAGATGAATGTCATGTTTAAAAGGTATATTAACTGTCTTACAGTTACTAAAACTGTACCTTTCCAAGACACTATCAATGTACGAAGATTAGGAGAGTCCTATGAGCCTCCTAACTCTATCTCTATAAAGCTTTATACCCAGTATATAGGAAGCTTCTCTCAAATCTTTCATGAAGAAATTCTTACTAAGGTAACTTTTTACTAACTGTAACATACCGATATCATTTCCAATGATCAGTATGTCATCTATATAAAGAATTAAGAAGACAACCATGCTCCCACTAACCTTTTTATACACACATGCCTCATCTTCATTTTGATGAAACTAGACCCTCTGATTACCTCATCAAAATGAAGATTCCAGCTTCGGGAAGCTTGCTTAAGCCATAAATAGACTTCTTCAGTTTGCATACAAAACCAGAAGAAAGGCTGGATGCAAAACCTTCAGGGTGTTCCATGAATATCTCTTTATCGAGATATCCATTCAGGAATGCTGTCTTTACACCTATTTTTCAAATTTCAAAGTCATAGTATGCAACAATTGCTAATAAAATCCTTATTGACTTAAGTATCGCAACTGGTGCAAAGGTTTTTTCAAAATCGATCCCAGATCGTTAAGTATAACCTTTTGCTACCAGACGAGTTTTGAAGGTCTCTACCTTTCCATCGGGCCCATGCTTTCACTTGTAAACTCATTTACAACTGATAAGAACTATTTATTCGGGAAGCTCAACCAAGTTCCAGACTTGGTTTTGATGCATAGAGTCAATTTTGAATTTTATGACATCCTGCCATTTTCTAGAATCAATATCCAATATTGCCTCTCTGTAGGTTAAATGATCATTTTCTTCCACTAAGAAAATCTCAGAGGTACCTTCAGGTATTATACCATACTTTTCAGGTTGCCTCGATATTCTTTGTGACCTACGTAGAGGGTGTGTAAAATGTAATTTGCTCAATTGAGCCTGTGGTTCCATCTGTGGTTTATTTTGATTGAATTCATCAAGATCAATCTTTCTACAATCCCTACGATCCATGAGAAACTATTTTTCTAAAAAAGTGGCATTCCGAGCAACGAATACATTTTGTTCCTCAGGATCACAGAACGGGTATCCCATTGAGTTAATGAAAAAACCAATGAACCGATACTTGTACCCATTGGGTGTAAGTTTATCATATTGTGTAACTTTTACATAAGCAGGACAACTGCAAATCTTAAAATATTTAAGACTTGAATTCTTTCCAGTCCATATCTCATAGGGAGTAGAAGGAACGGCTTTAGACAAGAACTCTATTTAATACATGAGCAACAGTATGTAGCGCATAGCCCCAAAGATATTTAGGGAGATCGGTGAAACTCATCATCGATCGGACCATATCTAACAAAGTTCGATTCCTCCTCTCCGAAACACCGTTGTGCTGCAGAATAGCTGGAGGACTATACTAAGCGAGAATTCCATTCTCCTTTAAATAATTTAGAAATTCACTGCTTATGTATTCACCGCCTCGATCTAATCGAAGGCATTTCACATACATACCGGTTTGTTTCTCTACTTCAAGTCTATATTCCTTGAACTTTTCAAATGTTTCAGACTTGTGTCTTATATGAAACACATAACTATATCGTGATAAATCATCAGTAAAAGTTACAAAGTACTGAAATTCACCCATAGCAGCGGATTCATTGAACCACATACATCACTATGTGTAAGTTTCAATAAACTAGTGGCTCGGTGTCCAACACCAATGAAAGGAGATTTGGTCATCTTTCCTTGAATACATGATTCATAAACCGGATAAGGTTCTATGGTTACATCAAGTATTCGACCATCCTTAACTAAACAGGATAGACATCTGATGCCTATATGACATAATCTCATATGCCACAATTCAGTTTCATTCAAAGTTCCTGAACTACTTGTTGTATTTACCTGTACATTCATGACATTTTATGTTGTATTCAAAACATAATGACCATTAATTAACTGATAATCAGCTATCAAAACATTATGCATATCATATAAACATAAGGAAGGATTTCGTATATACATATGATAACCCTCACTATTAGGTACATGAAGGGATACTATTTATCTTAAAATACAGGGTATAAAAAGACAGTTATACAACACTATAGTTCTATTACAAGAGAGATGTAAATCCAAATGTCCCACAGCCTCGACTTGAAGGAAATCTTCATTTCCAACACGAAGCTGAATCTCTTTCGGCTACAACAGTCTAACTCCCCTCAGACCCTGCAACATATTACAGATGTGAGAAGGAGAAGCAGTATCCAATACCCAATCAGAATTAGTATCATATGCTAAAGAAATGTCAATAATAGGTAAACATATACCTGGGGGATTCTTCTTTATTAAGGCAATGTATCTTTGGCAATTTCTCTTCCAGTGTCCTTTTTCACCACAGTGGAAACATTTTTCTTTTATTTTTATTCTGTGGTTTGGATATGGTTCGCCTTTGAGGACCAATCCTGGATGCCTGTCTCACCTTCTTTTTTTTCTTTCCTTTAGGCTTCCCAGAAGCCCTAGGAACAGAAGATGAAGCACCATGAACAAAGAAGGACGATCTCACTTTGTTCATGTCCTTTTCTGCTGTCTTCAACATATTATAAAGTTCAGCATAAGACGGGGTCATTCCCTGTATATTAAAATTCATTATGAACTGTCTGAAAAATCCCATAAGCAACTGGAGAATTAAACTATTCCCCAGATTTTTTTCAGTGTAATGTCCATCATCTTCAACCTCTCGATTATAAAAATCATATTGAGGACATGGGAACTGACTGGACTACCTTCACAGATTTAGCAACCCTATATGCCTCAATCTGAGGACGGTCGCCAAACAGCTCATTCAGATTGAGTATAATGCTAAAATAATCACCCATATGAGCATGCTCTCTCTATAAAACTGTAGATATAGAGGCAAGGATGTAAGATTTAACTTTTAAATCATCATTTAACTCTTTCTGATAAGTCACCTTCTCCTCTGGGGTGGCTTTATTAGAAATTCATGTGGAAATACACTAATCTATCACATATCCAAGTTTTTAAAAAATTGAGAATAATTCTCAGATTCATTAACTAGTCTCTATAGTTTTCAGTGCCTTTAAGTTAGTTCGCATCTAATATACGTGCCAACGGATTAGATGAAGTAATTTAATCTTCATAAGAGAAAATTAATATTTCAATCGCTAATTTTCATTTTAGATTAAGGATATAATCAAAATATACAATTTTAAATCTAAAATACCCTCCCACTGCATTACATAATCCCTTAAATCTCTTAAAAGGGAAAATAACAAATTTAAACTCTTTAAATTGTATAGCAAAAAGTAGATCCATTTGGCATTTTACTCAAGCCTCACTCTTCAGCAATATTGGTCATTGTAAAATTCAAAAGGTAGACAACTCTTATTAATTACATTTTATGCAACTCTTATCACTGATCCTAAATACAACTTATCCTCACGCTTTAGTAATATTGGATAAGTGTATTTCAAATTAACTTGTTAATAATCAAATATATATTATTAATACTACCCTCATGCTTTAGCAATATTGGGCAATACGTTCGCATATATTTGCCTCATCTTATGTTTAACCGGCATAGTCAAAATCACAACGACCTAAACTCTCGTGCTTTACCAAAAGTGGGAAACACCGATATGACCTGACTAATACCGTATTGACAAAACGGATCAATGTGTAACATTATCTCATAATGGTACACAATTAAATCTGATTAAGAGAGATTACTTAATTCTATCCCCATCTCATGGGGTCTTGATACTTAATCACACATTTATTTTGCACAAACACAATTATCCCCCACCAGTAGGGCTCCCATTGTGATTACCAACACAAACAAATGGCCCACAAAATTTATCACATTTATAACAATTATAAATTATAAAAAATAAACTATTTATTTTTAAACTCTAAAAAATAAATAGTTAAAGTAATCAGTGTAATTAAATTATACCATGTACACTCTAAATATAAGCACACAACACGGTGCTCTAATACCAATTTTATTGGTGCTGTGTGCATGTGCACCATGTTACAAGTAAATATATGTATTTTAAGCAATTTAAAATGTAACATATTACGCAACAGAATTAATATACATTAAAATAATTTTATTACACTAATGAGATTAGAAAACTCACCCTCGAAGCGTACTTTTGAACAAATCTAGTTGGAACGTAGTAGACTTTCTCAAACTAAACTAATAGCTTTCTTTTTTGAAACTATTTAAAACAATTTTTTCTTTATTTATTTATTTCTCTCAGACACGTTTTCTTAAGGTTAGCACTTAACCTTTTTTTTTTAAAACAGAAGCAATTCAATTCATTCTTCTTTTCAATCTAAAACTCTCAACTAACTTAATATTTATAGGCAACTATTGCCTATTGTTCAACCAATAGAAATAAATTGATTGACATTTGTTTAAAAGTGACTAAGCAAATAATTTGGTTAGTATTTACAAAATTCGGTTGGCATATTGATAAAGCAATTTGTGACAATCAAATCGGCACCTAATGCTTGGTTAATATCATTTGCTTTCGGTTGCTATTTTAAATGACCAATTAAAAATCAATATGAATTTATTTTATTTGCATTTGAATGAAGACACTTGCATGGCGAATGGAGCAAAGATTGTTAGTTTTTTACTTTTTCAAATCTTTAAAAGTAAGCCACCTAGATTAAATTAATTTATGTTTTGTTTTGTTTTGGTCAATTTGATTTTAATAACATATAAATTATTTAATAAATGAAAACGATTATACAGATATGTCGAATAAATTTTATTTTATTTAATAAAAATTTTATTTATTAATGTTTAAATTAGTATTTATACAAATTATTGACATAATTTGAGATATATACTAAGTAGATAAAAGTGTTAAGTCTCACTTGACACAATTTTAAGTTTAACACTTAAACCTTAGCTACTCTCCGAAAGACCCTAAAATAAATAAGTGAATAATTAATTTAATTTAAAAAAAACAATAATTATTTTATTTCAATGATAGCTATATCCACTAATACCCAATTTAGTACCCATATAAATTATTGGCACAATTTGAGACATACACTAAGTAGATAATAGTGTCAAGTCTTAATTGGCACAATTTTAGATTTAGCAATTAAACTTTAGCTACTCCCCGAGAGACCCTGAAATAAATTCATATTTTTCGAAAACTTCTTAGATCGAACAATTTGATCCGGTGTGCTACCCACGTGCTCAACGCGTACACTTCATATAGTGAGACTCCCTAAGTTCACACCTATTTTATCTCATGAAACATTTTCGTAAGTCCATAATCGATGCCCCATACACACACGTTATGGATAATACAAAATAGCAAGTTACACCATACAAGTTGAGGTTAATCTATATTCGTATAATACCTCCATCATTAATATCCTGGAAGAGTGGAGACATAGATCAATAGCGTAAAGTCTCATATTACTCAACCATAAACTTATCTCTTTTGATTCGTATTTCAATAAATAATATATGCAAATTCATTTGCAATATTATTTACTCCACAGGAAACTCTTTCTTGGGTTAAATGCTTATGGCCATAAGACGTCCTAGAATACAATCTTAGAGCATCTGGATATTTAACTCACTTATATGAGCTGACGGATCCTATATCTACACACATTGGACTCCATAAGTATCGGATCATACCCAGCGACACCCAGCGGTCAGACTATGAAAGGTCTCTGACATGTGTGGAACCTAAGTATGGTAGATCACTTATAAGCCCACCGTGGTGCTCAGGTCTAGGGACCACGAATACTACTCAACTCGAGAAAATCCTCTACTGACGAATTTATAGGAAATCTATTGGAGGTTTTCATTGAGTCTAGTTCAGTATCCAGTCCTTACTAAATATATGTATATCTATACGAGCTTCTATTAAACTCATGGTTTGCTAAGATTAACTATCTGGACTATCCAGATATATACATACACTGATCTATATAAATCAGTTCCATTCGATAAACCATGCATTGGTGGAAATAGATTAGAAATATTTAATTTGAGAACATATTTACACAATGATATTTCTTAGCAACGCTTGTAACTATTTACAATTATGTCATTGTTATTATATTCTCGCGTCTTTGTCCCATTTCAGACAAGGTTCTAACTCTTTAAACCTAATCTGAACTCTTTCAGATCAATATAATATCCGAAATGTTACAAGCATCTTACCTAATAAAATTAATTAGTGATTTAATAAAATATTTATTTATTACATAAGTATAAAAATACAATATTCATATAAAATTGGAATAGCACATGAGCACAAATCCCAACAACGTCAAACATATATGCATGATTTAACTAAGCATATAATTGTAGCCATTACAAGATACCCAGTACAACATTGATATTTAGTCTTTGAATAAATTTATCAACTGTAAGTGGTACTCTCAATATAGTAGTCAAATATTATTAATAAATCTTGTCAACAATATGTCTTTCTTTGGACCAACCTATTGCATGCATGAAAAACTTAATAATTATCACACTCACATATTTATTATCATAAATATGCCTATTATTTGGCAAAAACAAAATCTTTCTTTAGGCCGATTATTTTTCGCATACAAGTATTAATCTTAATATCCCAAATAAATAAATCTACACAACAGATGTTACTTTGGCAACATATTATTTTAATCAATTTATTTCAAAATATAAGACAATTAGTTAGGCCAAATCTTCATGAACTAGGTCGAATCGGCACAATTTTCCTAAAAAGTAAAACCTTAAAATCAGATCAAAATTTTACCTATCATCCCAATGTTGCAACATTGCTCATGCAGTGCTATGGTGCTGGCTAGTATTTAACTGGCGCTACGATGCCAAGCCATGGCCTAGGGCACTGTAGCACCATTAAGTGGCCCGCGACACTTAGCTGCTGCTTGAAAGGCATCATGATGCTACGCACAAATCTAGAAATTCTAGATTGTCAAAGAATGAAAAAAAAAATTATTAAATTGAAGCTTAATTTTAATGTTTTCATCCGTAGTTCTTTAAATCAATGACCTTTAATCACAATGAAAAATATAAACTCAATGTTTTCCTCAACAAAATTATGAAAAATTCACAAAATTCATACATATAATATGTCTTGCCTAACAAGCCATGTGAAAAAAAAGACATTCAAACATGAATATATATATATATATATGAACAATCATAATAATTTAACATAATTTTTACTTTGATACCACTTATTAGACATAATTATACATTTGGATTGATACCCATTGAATACAACCTTCTTGATCTATCATGTTAAATTATTATGATACATGTTGAGAAAACTTTACTTATGAAATCCACAGTTATTAGAATGCGAGGATCAGCAATTTTCTAAAAAGAACTAAGAGTATAGTGACATTCTATAATCAAATTTTGTGTGCTTAATGGGATTCTCTCTCTATGATAGAAAGATGAGAAGAACTTTACAAATAATGATTTTACATCAGGATCACAACCCTATAAGAGGTCTTTATATGTTAAATTAACTATTATTTCATCAATCATAATTTAACTAGTATTAAGTGTTTACACATGACAATTTTACATTGAATTAGATATCTTTAAACCTCAAAAAGATATAGTCCAAATAAATTACTTAAATTATTCTCTATTTATGATAGCCCATACTTTATAATTATTATTAATATGTGAGTATATATAGGAAATAATAAAATTTAACAACGCAAACTTAATATTCTAACAATATAAATGTAGCATTACTCAATTTTATAATAGGGGAATGTCTATATTAAAAACAAAGGAAATTTTTTTAAGATAACCATTAAAAAAAGAATTTGAGTGGCTTACATAGACATGATTTATTTTCATTTTGTCCTATCTAAGTTTCGCAACTATTAAGGGAAATCTTCCTTTCCATAAATAAAGATAAAAGGTAGAGAAAAAAAGGAAAAAGAAAAAAGTAGCAGCCCTCAATGCCACTTGGAGAAAACTCAAAAGTCTAAATATCCAAAGGCAACAATAACAAAGAAATACCATTTAAAATGTTCACTTCGAGAATGGAAAATTGTCGGTAGAAATGTATGTCTTGAAAATGAGAATAAGTAGAATAAAAAAATTAAAAAGAAGTACAATTGTCAGTGGCGGACTTGCCATAGGGTTCAAGGGCATAATATAAAGAAACTTCTTTTCTTATAAGGAATACATTTTTTTATAATACAGATGAATTTTATATTTGTGATTATGGAATACTATATATTAGTAATTTTATTTATTTTTTAATTTATGTCAAATTTTATTTTTTAATTCAAAAGTAAAAAAAAATTTCTTCAAAAAATAAGTTGGGATATTTTAAATATTTTATAATTTTATTTATATATTAGCTAGCCTTTTAATATATTATTATTATAATTTTATATGTATTTTTTACTATAGATCTTAGTCTTTTGATGTCTACTGTAATTGGTGAATATTTATTTGTGGTTATGTGTATTATCAAAATAAGACTTCGTAACAAAATATAAAATTACTTTTCTCACACTCATTGATTACATATATTAGAAGAAAAATTTAGCATAGATTTGATTATAAATAATTTTGAGATATAAAAGAATGTCGAGCTGCTTTTTAATATAGGGTTATATTAAAGTACCCAATAACATAATTTTTTTTTTATTATTAACATAGAATAAAAATAATTTTTTATAATTTAGTTTAAATATTAAGTTATTTTATTTTATTATATTTAAAGATTTATGTTACGATTTAATCCCCAAAGCTCAAATCCAAGTTCTACCTTTAACAATTGTAATTCCAATAACAATGTTCTTTAATTACAGGCAGAGGTTAATGTTGGCAGTATGCCTTAAAAATATAATTATTTGCATTTAGATACTGCTAAAAATAATTAATAAAGGTTATTTATTTAATATTATATTTACAATTATAATTATTTTATTCAAATATCATGAAATTCCTTGATTATTATATGTAATCTTAAAATTAGCATATAATAGTCATATACAAGAGGATTAAGTTTAAGCGTAATAATCTAAATTTATTCTTCTTCTGAATAAAGATGAAAATTTTATTTTGATAGACTATAAGTGCGGTCCATTTGTATACTGTATACAATAGTCTTATCCAGATCATTTTATATGTTGACATAGAAAATAGATGCACTTTGTATAATATTGATTATATAAGACTGGACCATGATAAAATTAATTCTCTATTAATTTTCATTATTAAAGAGAATTTATTTTATCACAATATAATCAAATATAGATTAATCTTAATCCTGAGTGATTAATGAACTCCTATTCATTGAGTTATGTTTATTAATTTATAAAGGAAAGACTGTAAAATATTTCATTCAATTACTAAGTATTTTATAAATGTAACAAAATGGATGTCTGGGAACATTTCTCAAAGATATGAAATTCACCCCTTCTGAGAAGAAGTAATTAGAGAGGACACTCGACCTAACTCTAATTTATGAACACTTGTGGAGGATTGATATATATGGAATAATTATTAAATGAACGAAGACAGTTTTCTATTTATAATTCATCTGCAAAATTAAGAGTTCAGTTTTATATTTTTAGTGGAGTAATATAAAGTTAATAAATAAAAATATTTTGATTAAAGAGTTTAATCAAATGATTTAATTTATTAAAGCTTAATTTTGTACGTCCATCAAGTCCCCATACTGGCTCCATAAACATTGAAATAGACTATTGAATTAATTATTAGATCTAAAATATTAATTGACCCAAGTTCAATTTGATTAAACTTATTATGACCAATAAATAATTTTATTGGCCTATATTTAATTTGTTTAAACTTGTTGGACTCAATCAATTACTGACCCAATCCATAATAGTTATGAAATTAAATAATTAGATAATTATGAATTATCTAAATTATTTAATTAAAGATAATATTAGATATTATATTTATTCTTTTAATTATTTAATTAAAATAATATAAAGATAATATTTTATCATAATCCTATTAGGATTACGAATTTAGATAACATAAAGATTCTTGTACTATAAAAATGAGTTTTAGAACTACTTTTACATATTCTTCATTAGTATTTCTTTTGGGCTAAATTTTTTTAGAGAGAAAAATTAAGAACACAATTAAATCTTATGTAGTTTATCAACTCGCCCACGCGAGTAATCTATTGGTGAGAGATACAATGTAGAAGATTTGCAAGTGTTAACAAAAAATATTCGTAAAAAATTTTGATTGAGGAATTTTTCTTATACCATCTCGTTGCTAAATTAAAATAGACATAAAATTTTTTTAAAATCGTTCCTGCAACTAAATTTTTAGTGTAAAAACTAGTAATTTACTTTAAGTGTTAATAATAGTTATTCATATTAAATTAATTATTCATATTATAATAAATAGTTTATTAAAATTATAAGTCTTAGTTATTCATAATTAATTAGATTTTTAGTGTAAAAACTAGTAATTTATTCTAGAAACACTTAAAATGAAACCTTGTGATCAATAATTGACTAGCAGCGATAATTTTTTCTCTAGTATTATAAAATATGAGATATTTTATAAAATAAAACCCTGCAACATAAAATAGTAAGTGAGAGAGGGTTAAATAACAATTTGACTTATGGTCTGCATCGTTAGTTTAACAACATGAGATTTAAGCGGCGTCTCGTAACGGCTTTATTTTCGTTCTCTCTACAGAGGGTGTCCGTTTGAATCAATATCAAGGTTGACTTCCAAGAGAAAAGATTTGTGGATGTATTTCTAGATTTACCTACCATACGGCGGTAACTTTGGAGTTAAGTTTAAAGAATTTGAAACGATGTGTCACACTTACATAGATAATTATATTTAAACCAAAATAAACGGTAGTTAATTCATGTAGAAGTTATGAGATAACTTGAAAATATTAATCAATTGAGATTATTTCAGTCTAATTTGAAATTGATTTGACTTACCCTATGGCGGCATATCAATTTTGGTAAATTAGATTATCGTGGTATAAAATTTTTTCTAAAATTTTTACCTTTATTTCTTTGCATCATACATCATGTTTAAAATGTTATACCATAATTGTGATAATATTTGAGTATGAATGATTTAGTTCTTTTGTTTATTATTTTCAGCAAAATGACAAATCCCTTTATCATAATATTATCCAATGACAAATTAACCAGTGAAAACATTGTGAAATAAAAAAAGTACAATGAACATCATACTCGTCTGTGAGAACCAAAAGTTTGTCCTCACTGAACATTGCTCTCTAAGGCCTACTCTTAATGCTTCATAAGAAACTAAGGAGCAATATGATTGTTGGCTTGATGCTGACGAAAAAGCCCGCTGCTACCTATTAGCAGACATGTCTGAAGTGCTTAGGAGTAAGCATGAGAATATAAAAACTGTAAAAGAAATGTGGGATTCACTTCAAGCAATGTTTAGGCATCTTTTTGAGAAATCCCGACATGATGCGGTGAAAGCCGTTATTAATGCTAGGATGAAGAGTGAAACCTCAGTTTGTGAGCATGTACTTAAAATGATTGCTCATTTTAATGAAGTTAAGATTCACAGGGCAAAGATAGATGAGCGTACGTAGGTATGGATGTTCTTGAAAACCCTATCTTTGAGTTTCCTTCCATTTATGAGCAACTATTTTATAAATAAACTTACGTTTAACATAACTCTATTGCTCAATGAGCTCTAAACATTTGAATCCATTAATATTGAAAACAATGAGAGGTAAATTTGTCGATAAAGAGCCTTCCTCTTCCAAGAACAAAAGGAGGAATAATAGAGAAAATGACTCATCAAAAGGCAAACTTAAAAAGAAGAACAATAATAAAAAGAAAAATAGCAACAAGACCAAAGTAAAAGAAAAATGTTTCCATTGTAAAAAAAAGGCCACTAGAAGAGAAATTGCACCATCTATCTAAAAGAGCTCAAGAAGAAAAAGAAAGGTAAATATGATTTACTTGTTTTTGAAGCTTGTTTAGTGAAAGATAATGAATACCCTTAGGTTATTGACTCCAGGGACACTAATCATGTTTGTTCTTTTTTACAGATGATTAATTCTTCTCAAACATTAGCAGATGGCAAGTTTACAATGTGAGTGGGTACCGGTGCCGTTGTTTCAGCTAAAGCAGTGAAAGTAATTAAGCTTAGGTTTAGGGATCGTTATTTAATTTTGAAAGACATTTATTATATTCCTGATTTTAGATGAACTTTGATTTCTGTCTTTAAATGTTTAGAACATTGGTATTCTGTTTCTTTTAATAATAATTCAAAATTTATTTTTAGAATAGTTTGAATAAATATGTTGGTAATTTAGAAAATAATTTTTATACCCTACGCCCAGAAACTCAAGCACTACTTAATACTGAAATGTTCAGGCTGGAATAACTAAAACTTAAGAAACAAAAGATTTCTCCTGATGATGAAACATTCTTTTAGCACATTAGATTAGGTTATATTAACCTAAATAGAATACAACGATTAGTAAAGGACAGACCCTTAAATAGTTTAAAGGTTGGTACTTTACTAGTTTGCGAATTTTGTCTAGAAGGTAAAATAACTAAGAGACCTTTTACTGAAAAATGCAATAGGGCCAAAGAACTTTTGGAATTAGTACATTCGGATGTATGTGGTTTGATTAATGTATAAGCTAGAGGAGGATACAAATATTTCATCACTTTTATTAATGATTGTTCTGGTTATGGCTATGTATATTTGATACATAGAAAATCAAAAATGTTTGAAAAGTTCAAAGAATTCCAAGCTAAATCCGAGAAATAACTTAATAAACCATTAAAAGCACTTTGATCTAATTAAGGAAGAGAATACTTCGATGCTGAATTTAGAGATCACCTAAAAGAGTATAGGATCATATCCTAACTTACAGCTCCAAGAACACCACAAAAAAATGGTGTTGCCAAAAGGAGAAATAGAACGCTACTAGACATGGTGAGATCCATGCTTAGTTTCTCATCGTTACCCACTTCTTTTTAGGGATATACATTACAAACAACAATGTATATTCATAACGTAGTACCATCTAATACAATCTCTAAAACACCCTTAAAGTTATGGAATCGTCGCAAGTCTTCTTTATGACACTTTCATATATAGGGTTGTCTAACACACGTACTAAAGGGAAAGACCGGGAAGTTAGAACCACATTTCAAATTATGCCTATTTGTAGGTTACCCAAAACAGATAAGAGGTGGTTTCTTTATAACCCTCAATATAATAAAGTATTTGTATTGACAAATGCTACTTTTCTTGAGGATAATTATATAAGAGATCATATATCTCGAAGTAAAGTTGTTATCGATGAAATATTTTTCGATGAGGTTAGACCTCAACAACCAACAATTGTTATTGGATCACAAAGTCAACAAACCATGCCTACTCGTCAGAATACACCACCGCCACTTAGGTGCAGTGAGAGGGTAATAAGACCACCTATACACTACACTTTAATTGAAGAAGCATAAGTTGTAATCATTGATGACAGTGTAGATGATCCATTGACATATAAAAAGCAATGAAAGATTCTGACAAGAAGAAATGGCTTGAGGCCATGAATTTCAAGATAGAGTCAATGTACTCTAACTCGGTCTAGGAGTTTGTAGATCTACCCAAAAGATTTAAACTCATTGGGTGCAAATGGGTTTACAAAAGAAAAAGAGGAGCATATGGAAAAGTGAAAACTTTCAAAGCAAGGCTAGTGGCAAAGGGTTATACCCAAAAAGAAGAAGTTGACTATGATGAGACTTTCTCGCAAGTAACCATGTTAAAATCCATTCGTATTCTTTTATCCATTGCCGTTTATTTAGATTACGAAATTTGGCAAATGAAACCATTTACATGGTTCAACTAGAGGGATTCATGGTACAAGATCAAAAGTGAAAGGTTTGTATGCTGCAGAGGTCTATTTATGGCAATCTACTTTTCTGAATGGCAATCTTAATGAAATCATTTACATGGTTCAACTATAGGGATTTATATTACAAGATCAAGAGTGAATGGTTTGTAAGCTGCAGAGGTCTATTTATGGGCTTAAGCAAGCATCTAGATCTTGGAATATAAGATATGATCAAGTTATCAAGTCTTATGGCTTTGAGTAAAATATTGATGAAGCTTATGTATATAAGCGCATCAATGAGAGCAAAGTGGTTTTCTTCTTAATTCTTTACATTGATGATATTCTTTTTATTGGGAATGATAAAGAAGTATTATTAGATGTAAAGAAATGGCTAGCTAAGTAATTCTAAATGAAATATTTGAGAGAAGCAAGTTATGTTCTTGGGATCCAACTCATACGAGATCGTAAGAACAAATTCTTAGCTCTGTCTCAAGCATTATACATGATAAGATCATTATAAGATTTTCGATGCAGAATTTCAAAAAAGGTAATTTACCTTATCGCCGTGGAATTCACTTGTCTAAGGCACAATGTCCTAAGACACCTCAAGAAGAAGAGGATATGAGACAGATACCTTATACCTTTGTAGTAGGCAACCTAATATATGCCATGTTATGTACTAGGCTCGATATTTACTATTCAGTTGGTATAGTTAGCCAGTATCAATCCAATCCAAGATATGATCACTGGGTTATGGTAAAGCATATTCTCAAGTACCTACGGAGAACGAGAAACTATATGCTTATCTATTCTGGTAAGGATTTGATCCCAATCAGATACACTGATTTTGATTTTCAATCTGACTTAGATTCTCGAAATTCAACGTTTGGATCAGTGTTTACTCTTGGTGGTGGAGCCATTGTGTGGAGAAGCATAAAGCAATTATGTATTACCGATTCAACAATGGAAGCTGAATATGTAGCGGCTTATAAAGTAGCTAAAAAAGCGGTATAGCTTCGCAAATTCTTATAAGATCTAGATGTTGTTTTAGATATGGATAAACCCCTCACGCTTTATTGTGATAATAGCGGTGTAGTGGCAAATTCTAAATAGCCAAGAAGTCATAAAAGAAGCAAGCACATAGAAAGGAAATACCATCTGATCAGAGAGATTGTTCACCAAAAAGATGTCACGGTGAAGAAAATCGAGTCACAAAATAACCAAGTTGATCATTTTATGAAAACTCTTCCTACTGCTAGTTTTGAGAGTCACTTAGAAGGTCTGGGGATACGAGACATGTCTCATATACTTTAGAGCAAGTGAGAGATTGTTGGAAGTATACCCTAAAAGTATAATTATTTGTATTTAGATACTACTAAAAATAATTAATGGATGTCATTTATTCAATATTATATTTGCAATTATGATTGTCTTATTCAAATATCATGAGATTCCTTTATTATTATATATAACCTTACACTTATTATATAATATTATATTCAAGAAGATTAAGTTTAAGTGTAATAATCTAAACTTGTTCTTAGTTTGAATGAAGACAAAAAATTCATTTTAATAGATTATAAGTATGGTCCATTTGTATATTGTATACAATAGTCTTCTTTGGGCCATTCTATGTGTTGACATAGAAAATAGAGGTACTTTGTATAATGTTGATTATATAGGACTTGACTACAATAAAATTAATTATCTATTAATTTTCGTTAGTAAAGAGAATTTATTTTATCACAATATAATCATATATGAATTAATCTTAATCTTGAGTGATTAATGAACTCCTGTTCATTGAGTTATGTTTATTAATTTATAAAGGAAAGACTGTAAAAGATTTCAGTCAATTACTAAGTATTTTGTAAATGTAACAAAATATATAGTTGAGAACATTTTTCATAGATATGAAATCCACTCATATTGAAAACAATTTAGATAAATTGTTCCCTTGATAATTGGTTATGATCTTAAATATAATGAGTGCTCAGTTTTCTTTAAGAGTTAAAAATAATAATAAATTTGTGAATTTTATAAGTTAAATGTTTAAAAGAGAATTAATGTGGATCAAGACAAAAGATGTAATTAGATAGGTTAACGGACACTCAATCTAACTCTAATTATGAACACTTGTGGATGATTGATCTATATGAAATGATTATTAAATGGACGAAAATAATTTTTTGTTTTATAATTCATCTGCAAAATAAAGAGTTCAGTTTTTTTTTAATGGAGTAATATAAAGTTAATAAATAAAATTATATTAATTAAAGAGTTTAATCAAATAATTTAATTTTTTGAAGCTTAATTTTATAGGTCCATTAGGTCCCCATGTTGGCTCTATAAAAATTAAAATGGACTATTGAATTAATTATTAAATTTAAAATATTATTGGCCCAAGTTTAATTCGATTAAACTTATTAAGATCAATTAATTAATTTTATTGACTTCTATTTAATTTGATTAAACTTGTTGGGCTCAATCAATGGCCCAATCCATAATAGTTATGGAATTAAATAAATAATTAGATTATTTATTTAAATTAAATAATTAGATAATTTTAAATTATTTAAATTATTTAATTAAAGATAATATTAGATATTATATTTATTCTTTATGTTATTTAAATTAAAATAATATAAAGATATTATTTTATCTTAATTTTATTATGATTAATAGTTTAGATAATATAAAAATTCTTATAATATAAAAATTCTTATAATATAAAAAAAGGTTTTAGAACCACTTTTACGTATTTTTTATTAGTACTTCTTTTAAGCTAATTTTTTTTAAAAAAAAAAATTAATAACACAAAATTAAATCTTCTGTAATTTATCAACTCGTTCACACGAATAATCTATTTATAAAAGATACAACGTTAAAAATTTATTGGTGTTAATAAAAAATATTCGTAAAAATTTAAAATTAAAATAATTTTTTGATATCATCTTATTACTAAATTAAAATAGACATAAATTTTTTTTAAATCGTTGTTACAAATAATTACTGCAATTTTCGCAAGGGAGAGTTAAAGCGCTGATAAATGGTAATAGAGGTTATGAAAATGGTTTTATATTATCTGGTGAAAGTCGTAAGCATGTAATAATATGAATGCATTCCATTACATATATATATATATATATAATATGCATATGATATAGGCGTTTCATTTTTTATTATGCAAAGGATCGTTAAATGACTGCAATTTTCAACCATTCACATAGATGATTGCATGCAAGTAGGAGACAAAGATAATAAATTCTGTGCTGTTCACTTATCGCTACTACCCACCAGAGTCCACAGAGATGTTTAATTTCTAAGCGTTTGTAATTGTAAAGTAGGTGATGAGGTGAGTGTTTTGTGTGTTGGCAGCATAATATACAAGCTTTAGAGAGGCAGGTAGGGTAAATTATATTTAATGGCAACCCCACCAGGTAGATGGAAGGGGCCGAATGCCAACTAAATCTGACGGCAAAAAAAATACTTTGTTGGCCTTCATTTTTATAAACAACATGTTAATGTTCTTGGCCGCATGCAGAACAAAATACAACATACGCTTGAAACTTGTTCACATACACATCCATATTTTATTAAAAAATAATTTAATAAATTATGTAATTTATTATATAATAAATAATATTATTATTAAATAAATTTATAATTTTTACATAATTTATAATATACTATAAAATATAATAACGTATTTAAAAATTTATTATATAATAAATTAGGTAATTCATTGCATTAATTTGAATATTTTAATATCACCGGCAGCATGCAACGTTATCTAAACGAAATTTCACAGAAAGTCGTGTAAATGTCATCTTAATCTTCTTCAGCAACAGCAAAAGACAATACAAGCAGTGTTTTGGGCAAAATTTTGATTAATGTGCATAAATAGATCCATTTGTTTTCAATAACCTGATAATCACTTAAATTCTTTTTTTTTTTTATTAGAAAAAAAAACACATGCTCCTCTTTAATTTCTTTCTTGACAAGTTTCAACTTTGAAGTTAAACCAACTATAACTAGCTTTTACTTTATTAGACAATATTAAAAACAAGAAGTAGCCAAACTTAGGTTGGATAACTTAATTTTGATGGGAACAAAGGAGGCAACAAATTAATGTGGATGCCAGCAGACACCAGTTATATATAATGCTTGAGGCAGACGAACAAGAAATTGAAGATGGGAAAATGACAACTCCCACTAACTTAGCTTTATTGTGTGAAAAAAATGAGATTACACAAATGCACAAAATTAATTATCTGCTTCATATACTACTAAGTAATAGATTAAAAGACTAACATCCATCTTTATAAACTTGATATTTACTTAATATAAGACCGTATTATTAGGAAAGAAACTAATTCAAATATGAAATTACAGTAATATAAGAGAAATATTATGAATTAAAAAAAAAAAACTGAAGATGAATAGGTAAGGATTTTTCTCATCAAAATTCTCTTTGGTGATCTCGATAAGAGATTTAGTTTTTGTCATATGACCCAGCTGTATTTGTTTTTTCCAAGCATGTGTTTCATTTTCCAGGACTAAAAGATTATTAGTTCGGTTAAATGGCTTTTATGTTGAGTGAGAGGACCAACGTCTCATTTATTCTGCATTAATTAACACATTTTATGTGTCGAATGATTCATTTTATATACTAGACAGTTTAAATAACTGAGATTACATTGAATATTAAAGGTTAATATAAATAACAATAAAGCATATATACCAAATCCAATCTCAATTATGAATTGAAATGTATTCGTCAGATGGCTTTCGAAATAAAGAGTGTTGATGAACTCTCTCTCTTTCTATCTTGTAAACTTGTTACCTAAGTTGCATATGATGGAAAATTAATGGCAAATCAAATCAAAGCAACTGCAGCAAACCAATAACCATATTGGTTGTCAAATTCCTAGAGCATCTAGTTACAGGTTCACATCAAAATGACTAAGACTTGTGAGTCAAGAAAAAAACTTTGGATGGTCTTGTGGGAAAATGGGAGAAGATCAAAATAATTCAAAGTGTTATTCCCAACAAACCTAATCTTATTGATTAAGACTTTTATGTATTAGAAGATTTAATTATTTTTAAGAAGATGATTTTGAGCAAGATGGGAAGATGTAAATAGATAAAAGCCCAAAAGAAAATGTTAATCAGATACACGAAAACGAAAACGTTAGGGCCAAACCCAGTAAGGATGTTGGTCCAACTTCATTTACAAATGGAATTATGTAACAATAAATCACAGAGAACAAATTTCTTAAAATATACAACTGGCATCTGGAAAAGCCATATAAAAATTATTTTAATTTAAAAAAAAAAAACTCAAATTTGTGTAACAACAATACTCGCAAACACATGGACAGGATCCTAATTTTGTCTTAGTAGCATGGTATTAATTTCCTTGACTATTTTGGTTTGGATCATAAGAAGATATTGCAACGGTCCATATACAATGAAGAGAAGGCCCGAATCCTCATTGTAAAATTTAAGGATGGGCAAAAAAAAAAACAAAATTCAATTGGCGCTGCGCACGCACATAGCATACCATGACATGTAAAAATTTTATAAAAAATTATTTTTTAAATTAAAATAATTAAGTAATTTGTTTATTTTATTTTATTTGTTAAAAATAATGTATTTCTATTTAATTCTATTTAACTTATTGTTTAATTATGTTATTAATATATTTTAATTAATTTATCGAATAATTATTAATTTTTAACAATATATTTTGTTTTAACTCATTATTTCCTTAAATACATACTTGACATTTTTAAGTGTAACATTTTATCGTACACTGCCGAATTTTTTTCATGATAATATTTTTTATTGTAACTCATTGTTTTCTTACAAACTATTAATTTATCACTCAATTTAAAAGTTTAAGTTGATAGATGAAGGCTCAATAATAGTATTAAAGACAAATATTTAACAATCTCTTTCACGTGAAACGTGAATCCGAATAGGCTTCACCTTAACCATAGTGAATCCCCCATCTCATAAAAACTAAGAAATTAATTGAAAATAAAAATATAGGGGGCTTGAATACAAGAACTTAACTCTAATACCATATTAGTTTACCACTCAACTCAAAAGATTAAACTGATAGGTGAAAGCCAAATAATAATATTAAAGACAAGTTTTTAACACGAACATACTTAACATTTTTAAGTGTAACATTTTATCATATCGAAATTGTACTGTCAAATTTTTTTTTATGATTATATTTCTTATTGTAACTCATTGTTTTCTTGCAAACATACATGATATTTTTAAGTAATAAATGAAATAAAGTGACAAAATACAATAGTAACAAAATACAAAATTTATTACAAACAAGGTATAATTTATAATAAAGTATCAAAATAATAAAATCAATGAGAAGTCATGTTAAATTTAAATTTGAATATATAAATACAACATCAAATAGTACAAAAATTCATACTAACATGCCATATCAAATGCTATATAAAGCAATAGGATTTCAACATGTCAGGCGGTTATATCCATGTTGCTTACATCAGTTGAATGGCATACTATGAAATCCGCTTCTTCTAATACTTTCCTAACTGATGGCATGTTATAGGAGGCTGGATATTAGTGTCTCTCAATTTGTTTAGAACTATCTAATTTAACGGGTGATCAACTAGATTGACTAGCTTGCTATATGTAGGAAATAATAACTTAGACGTGTAATAGGGCAAACAAAGACCCTGATATTGTATGACTTTCGACAACTGCATGACTTCGTCGAGATCTCCAACGTTCTATTTCTAACTTCCATCCTTCATTATAAAGCGAGAATAATCTACCGAGTAAACAGTTATACAGGAAGATTTATCATTATACTTTCAAACTATACAATAGTCCCAACTCATCAAAAAGTTTATAATAACTTTTACAGCCTCTAATCTCTGGAAATACTAATTTTGCATTAACTCTTGTATCCACTCAATTAAGGTCATCAAAGGAAGCCTATGTGCATCCTTTGCAATAACATTAATACTCTCTATAATGTTAGTGGTAATTATATCATATCTTTTGAATATTCCTATTAATCTGGCTCATTTGGAAAAACTAACCTCCTTCTTGAAGTATCTTGTTAACATAGGTTTCATCTCTCGCATCTTCTTCATTTACGTTTGAAAGTTAGTAAGGCGATATGCCTTCACAACAACAAAATAGAAAGTTAGAAATCCTTATTTCTTCTTCTTCTTCTCTGATGGTATCTTGTATCTTGTGATCAAATTTCTTTTCAGATGATAGATGCATACCCTGTGATATGCATTAGAAAACACTTCTTTTCTAAATGAGTAATTGTATCTGAGTTCTGTTGTTCTAAAGTATAGCAATATGTAGGAAGTAAGTTAAACAAAGCCTCTAGAGTACTTTGTATAAACCTGCATACATGCTTCTTAACTCGCCAAGCAGTGGAATACGTTATCTCTATATTAAAATTTTTACGTTTGTCTTCTTGGATC
Source organism: Ailanthus altissimus (assembly GCA_946807835.1). NCBI lineage: Eukaryota > Viridiplantae > Streptophyta > Magnoliopsida > Sapindales > Simaroubaceae > Ailanthus > Ailanthus altissimus. The sequence goes on along the minus strand of OX327696.1, from coordinate 19,072,188 downwards.
TTCTTTGATCTATAAAGTCGACTGACTAATGCAAATTTATTCTTTATAAGTTTTTTAATAATATGACTCTTAACTTGCCGGTGACCATTGTGAAAATCGGTTCAACTGATATGTGTAATCTCTCAACACTACATTTTGCCTCACAATAATCTTTTGTAGATCTTGAGACTTTGAAGATTCTAATTACCTTTAAGTGCTAACATGCTAATGGCCATATGAAGTTCATCTTTGTTATCATACAACTTCCCCACAAATGCATCACCAATTTTCATATATGAAACCTTACAGGATATTACCAAGTCCAGTGATGGTATTGAAAGAATAAACGCAAAAAGGTTTTCAACTTAGCAATCATCAAAATTTTTATCTTTAACATTAAGAGAGTTATTTAAACATAACAATGTCCACCTTTTTGGTTAATCATCTAAACCGCCACATTCTTCCTCATTATTAACATTTTCAAGATCATTGACATCCTTATCTATTCCACTATCTTAATGCGTATAAGTTGGATTTGTTAAATATTATATGAAATAATGATAGTGATATGTTCTATTTGTGAGAACTACAATAATTGGTATTGCTGGGTCTATGTAGCTCATTTAGTTGCTACAGCTTGTCGGCATGAAGTGATTATGATAAAGTGGTCAATTCTGAATGGGTGCCTGTGTATCTTATTCACACAAGAGCTCTATAATCTATTATTACACATAGAGAACAAAATGATCTTCTATTAGCCCCCAAAAGAAACTAGTATCATTATTATTTCTAATCTCAACTACTCTCATCTTAAAATATATTGCATTAATAGAAATTTTTAGAGTCACCTTATACTCCTCATTATCAACTATAATTACATAACATACGGTATTTAATAGATATTTATAATTCACATCCTTCAGAACCAACACACTGAAGTTCCTTTACCCAACATCTCTCTCATCCCATTAATTTGAACTCTCTCTCATCTTTCCCCGAAATAAATAATGATTGACTCATACTTTATGGGACATTAAATAAAAAATTTATTATAAAAACTTATTTAAAGTAGAAAAAAAATACAAATAAAAAAAAAGCGCGAAATTCCCAAGTATCGAGAGAAGCGCAACAAATGGATGCATCGCACATGCCCTTCCGTGCACAAGGAAAGGCGCGTCACAAGTCTCCTTCCACACACACGAAAGGGCAAGCTCAACACACTCACTTGTTTTCCTCGCGCATGAGTTGCAAGCCACGCAAATTGTTTCATTAGATCTAAGTTTCCAAATCGAACCTAATTTTTTAGATTTTGTAAATTTTCTCCTATATTTACTTTATTTCTCTCTACAACTTCGTCATATTACACTAAATCTATATTTCAATACTAAAATATTTTATAAATAAGCATAACTTAAAAAAAAATTCATCTATTTTGACTTATATATATATATATTGTAAAAATATACATTATAAGATAATAAAAAATGACTTATCTTTGTAAATAATTTAAAATTTTTAATTATTTTGAATGATGTAGTGTACTTTTTAAAATTTTTTATTTATCATTATATTTAATCAATAAGGTAATTGTGTTCATTTAACATTAATTTTACTAATAAAGTTCCGAAAAATTCGTAAGACAAATTCGATCCATTTCTGACGATGGAATTGCTATATGTCAATAAAAAGTAACATAATATTCAGCTCTTTGATTGATTCGGGAAAAACTCTTATATGATTGATTAGCCAATCTTTAGCGCACACGTGTACGGTGAAGCGAGTAGTGAGTAGTGTGTGATGTGAATAAAGATAATGAATGGAACCTTGAAGAATGAATTAACCAGAGAGACGAAAATTTTATTCAAAGATTTCAGATATCAGCTTCAGTGTAGTATTAGACTTGAATACGTAGTGTGCAAGATATATTGCAAATAATAATAATAATATTCAGTGAAACTGAATCTGAATATGGAAAATATTCCATTTTCCTTTCTCGGGATAATTACTCATTAGACAGCATGCTGCATGCACTTCATTATTTATTGCTTTTTGTGGTGACCCTACTTCCCGGAATCGTAGCTGAGGAGTCTTATCCAAGTCCATTTACATTTTATCCCAAAATAAAACAATTTTGCCTTCAAATACCAAATTAGCCCTCGTATTCAAGTTTCCTCAAGAACACGTACACATAAATTAGGGGCAATGGTGATACGTATCTTAATATTATAATTTAATAGTCATTTATTATATTATCTTATTATTAATAAATTTTAAAAAATATGAGAATAGATATGAGATATGTGTTATGATGTAATTTAAACATGTATTATTATATAATTAATTAATTATTAATTAAAAAATTAGTAATAATCGTTAAAAAAATAATAATTGGTTGGATACTATTTTTTTGCGATATTAAAATAATAGTAAAATTTAAATTTTAAATTATTAAATTTTATTTTTTTGTTTATACAATAATATGATTAATTTTGACAAACAAATGCAAAAAGATAACCAAAATTGGTGGAGAGGGGAGGCCGCTATCTCTCTCCACCTATTTGATCATTTTTTGACAATTTTTTTTTGTTAAAAATGATATATCATTGTATAAAATAAAAATAAATTGAGTATAATAACATAAATTTAATCATTTTTTGTTGTCGAAGTGTCTCTTATTTTCTAGCGACATTTTGACTCTGTTTTTAATTTTTTTTAAATTTTATTAATTTAAAAAAAATTTAAAATTATTTAATAAAAATATAAATGAATTATATACTGACATGTGTCCAAAATAACTAATTACATTATGACACATATCTTTTTATTAAAATTTATCTTTTAAAATTATATTAAATTAAATTAATAAATGATATTGTACTACTTACATTGTGTTTACAAAGATAATAAATAAATAAAAATGTGTCACATATTTAAATTGTAATTTATTTTTATAATTAAATTACTCTTTTATTATTTTAATAATAAAAATTAACGTATCAAAATAAAATTAAATATTTTAAACTTTATTAAAATAAAATTATTAATTAACTCAAATTATTAGGTTAAAAATGTATTTTGACCCGTAAATTAATTTCATCAAAGAGAAGAGTGTAAACTAAAGTAGAGATGACAATGATGATAACGATGATGATGTTGACTAAGAATTAAGATAAGTATTAATTAATGGGCCTCTATTACATGCATGATATTGCTAAATGACTATGAGCGAGGCCATACATCTATTTTTTTTTATAAATATTTTTAAGTCTAATATTCAACCTCAATAATTTATTAATATAAACCAAGTCTAGAGTCAGTAAGAGTTTTAGGTCTACTTGTCAAATATTAAATGGTGACTCTTTAATATAATTAGTTAGGGCATAGTGGGGTATGTGAATGTGACAAGAAATATTTTGAAAACGATTCATTATCTAACGAAAACAATTAATTGTGATTGTATTAAAATTACAGAGTCCAGAGTCGATATATGAGAACGAACAGCCGCACATGGGCACGAAAAGGACAATTTTTGTCATGTCCCTAAGACTTCTATGACAATTACTATTCATGAATCATAGTTTGGATGGGATTATGCCTCGTTCAAATTTCGTATTGTCCTTATTTTATCATCTCTGATCCTAAAATTTGATTGTCTTTAAATTAAGAAGTTAAAGTGTTTTTTTTTTTTAAAAAAATCCAAATTAATAAAAAAAACTTATATTAAGATATTAAATTTATAATAGTTCAATTTAATTTAAATTTATGTTTATTTTATTAAATTTAATGAGTTTACTCAAATAACACTATTAAATAATAATTTTATAATAAAGATACATAAAAATAAAATTTTTACAAGATAAACAATAACACCCTAAAAGAATAATAGACATATCGCCCTCTTTCTTTTTAGTCTATGAAAAAGGTTGATCATTAATTGATGCTGATGCTTATGCCATGCCCAAAATTGTTGAAGAAATTGATAATCTTCTTTTATGGTTATATCCCTTATATAAAAGGGTAATAGATGTGTGAATGCCATAAAATCTGAGTCAAATTAATTAGAAAATCACAAGACTTTTTCAATTAGGATTTAATTATTAGAGTTTTACTAAAATAAAGATGATAATTTTTTTATTTGCTTAGGACTTTTTTAGAGTCTTACTGTAATAAAGAAACTATCTTTTTTACCCATTTAGGAGTTTTTTTTTAGTTTTTGTGGTAAATTGAGCTTTATAATGAAATTCAGGGAGGAGCATGGGTCTTTTTATTTTTAATGTTAACTTATTAATACTAAAAACTTTATAATTATAGTCCCTGGATTAAGTCTATTCGAGGTGCCTTTTGAAATTTTATGAGGATCATATCCCCATTTGATGACTTGACAAGGTGCTCTGAAAATGGTAGTCTCAATTTGAGAGTTTGTCATTAGGATTGATATCTCTTGAAGTGCTTTTCGAAGATATTCAAATGAAGTGAGTACTCAATAGTTCTTTGTGTCTTGGTCGGCCATCATGAGGTCTCTGATCAAGGTGGGAATTATCCCTCGTGACGGTCTTCAAGTATTTTCTTCATTGGGGGGAAGTCTTCTTGTAATTTTATCCCTCATAGAGGGGCTTTCAAGTAATTAAGAGTTCTTAGAGATAAGAACAATTTGAGTCTTTGGATGGTGGCTTTAATGGTCAGGTCGACCAAATCATTTATTGATAATGTTGATGCCAAGGACATTTTTTAGGGACCGATGACTGATGGGAATATTTTATACATATTATTTAGATTTTATAGACTTAATATTTGTTCATTTTAAGTATGAATATTATATTTTTTATGTGCTTTATTATTATTTTATAGGTTTAAAGTTAACAAAGTTATTTGGGATAAAAATTCAAAGAAATAAGGCAAAAATATCAAATATACTATAATAATTTACTATAATACTAATTATAGGGCCAAGATCCCAGTGCTGTAATGCTAAAGTTAGTGTTCCTAGTTCTGCAACGCCCAAAAATCAAGGTTGCAGCATGTAAACAGTACCACATGAGCAGTAACTTGTGAATAATATTTTTTAAACAATGTTGGCACTGGGTACAAAAAAAAAAGAAAAATTATGGTCTGACTTATATTTAATATTTTACTTTAATTTGAATATTAAAAAACTTATAAATAGAAGATCAAAGAGTCTATTTCAAAAACAAAGAAGGAGGAACCAAGAAAAAGAAAGAGAAAGAAGGAGCACAGGCGAAAATAACTTTTTGGAGAGAGAAAGAACAACTTTGTCGAGAATTAAGAAAATTAGAAGATTGAAGATTACAAAAAAATTAGTTTTATTTCTTCAACTTTTATCTTTCTAATTTTTATGATTTTCATAATATTTTTCTTAAGAAGCTCTAAAACTCTTTATTTCATTATGAACTAAATATTTATATATAGGATTATAACTTTGAACTCAATATATGATTAAATTCAAACCCTTTTCTTATTTTTATTAACTCAATAGTAAAATTGTTCAATTATTAGGTGCTTAATACTTTTTAATTACTTGATCATTAATTAAATTATTGTGAAAATTCTAATGAACTTAACAAAAGAATTTAGATGTTGACCTTGAACAATTTGATATATGATTATAACTTAGCAATTATGAATTTCATATGAGATAGACGTATACTTATATGGCATATAGTAGTAATAGAATTGTTCTTAATGAATCTTATTCTCATTTGATTACCATAGACATATAGGTAATTGTTAGGGTAAGATATATTCACTCAACCATCGATAGAGACTTGTGATGATTTTAGGGATCTAATCAACAATTTATATTGAGGGATTAATTTAAAAAATATTTATTGATTCAAATATAGTATCGAGAGATAGTTGTAATCTTAGATTTTATCTGTTATTAGTGATTATTTCTTGTTATCTATGATCTTATCTTGATTGTTAGTTTTCTATTTATTTAAAATAGATTACTTATCTTTTGATTTTCATTCATCTGAATAAAAGTTAGAAGATATAGTATTAGTACTTAGTATAATGTTTATGCTCAAAATGTAATACGGCTATCGCAGTATAGATTGAGGTGTCGATCGCACAAAGAAGATTTTGGCAAAATAGGTTAGTGAAATAAAAATAGTTACAAAGGAGAAAATTAACTAATTGGTTTATATGGATGAGATGGAATTGTATATGAACTAAAGGAGAAGTCTTATGATAATGTAATCAAGGATTTAAGAATCACAATTATGCTCTATAAATCTATTCTATACTTTAATTCAATGTTTATAACTCAATTATAAGTTTCACATCCCAAACAATTAATTGGAAGATATGTAAAATATGGCACATTTGATAATACATATATTTGATATGACTAAACTCTTTGCAAATATCTACACAAACTATGTTCATTTATACAAGTTATCTAAGATTGACAATATTGCAGTAAAAAATCAACTTGAATATCAAACAATTATTGTCTTTACATGTTATCTAAGATCAACAATATATCGATTGACACTATTGTAGTAAAAGATTAACATGTAAAACAATATAACCAATAATAATTATAATTCAACAAGAATCACATAAAGAAAGCATAACTGAAAATATATGAAATATAAGAATTATAACCTTTGAATTATAGAAAAATAATAGATAAGAATTTAGACATAAGCAAACTTACAAACATTTGTAGCTCTTGACAAAGAATCAAAGTATAGAAGTAAATTTATTACACATAAAAGTTTATCTCTAACATTGCCAAGAACTCTAACCTAACTTACAATGTATGGCAAAGAGAAATTATATGAGAGAATTGTAAAGTATTCAAAAAATGTCCATTAGCCTCCAAAGGGTGTTCATATATAGGCAATGAATAGAAACATGTTTAGTGTGACTTCAATCTTCAATAATTTAGGCCACCCACTCATTCACTTAATTGCTACACCTTTTTTACAATGGAAGTGATCGATGTAGCCATTTTGGTCGACATGAAAGTTGTAGTATTTTGTCTTTTCTTTTTATATCTATAAGATTCATTCAATTTGGATCAGTATCCAATGAGATATGGATAAAATACCAAAGATATTTCATATTTCGGCTAACAACCATTTTTTTAATTTGCAATACAATTTGGTCTATGATAACGACTTCTTTGAATTTTGCTATCAACATAAGAGTTATTGATAATTGAGTTAATATTTCTTAAATTTAAGAATCATACTGATTGGGTACGTATTTTATGAAATACAGTCTAAATACATGAGGTGGGTCAAACTGAGTGGAAGTTGTAATCTAATTCTGTTGTTGCCCAATTTCGGTTTATAAAATATTGGATTTAGCTTTTCAATTGTTCTTCAAATTTGTGTAAGCTTGAGTCATGTTCCTTTAGGTTCAAGAATTTCTTCATTTCTATTTTTACATTGAGAGTTACATCTATTTTACTAAACCTGTACAAATAACATTCATTAATCATCATTTAAGGATAACAATTTATTTCAAGCTTAAAAATAAAATAAAATATCTAAAATTAGTAACATTAAATGATGACTGAATCTCTGAACAAATATACATTTTATTGTGTTCATCACATAATATTAACAATAATTTCTCATAGGAACGATACTCTACTAACTTTTCATTACTTGTTTATAAGCTAAAAGAGAACCATAGGCTTGAAGTAGCATTGATCTTCAAGTGAGGACTTATATAGCTCCAAATGAAGACTTATATAGACTCGAATGAGAACATATAGTACTTTTAATAAGGATTTACATTGTCTCAAATGTCAGAAGGATTTTCGTGTTGTCCATCCTATTAGAGGGACATCTGAGTCGTTTACCTTTTTAGGTCCTCAAAGGACAAAGGATTTTTTGTGTCATTCACCTTTTTAAAGAGATATCCAAGTCATTAACCTCTTTAGGTCCTCAACAGATGGAGACAAAGGGATTTTTGTTTCATTTAACCCATTAAGAGGATATCTAGTTATTCACCTATTTAGGTCCTCAACGGACAGAGACAGAGGAATGTTTGTGTTGTTCACGTAATTAAAGGGATATTTGAGTTCGTGATTCTTAATGGTCAAGTCTGTTTTAAACTATTTGACCATGACCAGGGTAGTTGATCAGATTGAAGAGTGTACCTGATGACCTAGGACACTATTGATAAGATGAGGACTATAAGCCAACTCGATGATATCTACGTACCATTGTAGCCTTTAGGTCCATGCTCATAGGTTAAACCTTATGAGATATAATGGACGATCTGAGGATGTGTAGAGATTGAGCCTATCGAACTAAATTCAAGGAGAAATAGTACTTGACACTTTATAAATGAGAAAAAGATATCTAGACCCTTAATGTTTTAGAAAATGATATGCAAACCTCAATGGATTTAAAAATTCTATTGAAAACCTTATTAGATAATAGTTTTTGTCTTTTTTAACAAAAAAAAAGGGCATCTGAACCTTTAAAATTAAAAAAAAAAAGACATGCAAACCCCTTTTTTCATTAAAGTAGACAGAATCCGTTATCTAACAAGGGTGTCGATGGAGTTTTTGAAACTAGTTGAGTTTGCATGTCCCTTTTTTAAAATATTAGCGGTTTAGATATCCTTTTTCTCTTTATAAATATTGTCCTTTAGATTAGCCAGTCTTTGAAGAACCTTTTAATGTGATCGACCAACATCCTAAGCTTTTTTTTAAGGTGGTACTCGAGATCAGGTCTCATGTAGAAGAATGGATGTATTGGTTAGTAAGATTTCCTTTAGTTGATGTCCATGGGCCTACGTGATGTAGACATGTCGTTATAGTAGCGATGAGACATGATTATTTGAAGATGGTGCCTATAGTGTATTTGTGTATTTAATATTGACAACCTTTAAAAAAATGCACACTGTCAAGCAACTAGATAAATAGTTGACAACTTTTAAATTTGTGGTAATGCGACATCATCTTGGAGCGTTTATGTTGATGGGTTTTTAGGAAAATGAAAGTATTGAGTATTGCGATTCTCTTGTGTCAATGTAAATGAGTTTAGTTTGCCTCAACGAGGGTTTAGGCTCTCTTGAAGAAGGCTTAGACTGCCTCGATGAGAGTTTAGACAGCCTTAATGAGGGCTTAGACGACCTAGTTGAGGGTTTAGGTGGTCTCAATGAAGGCATATAGGGCCTCGATAAGGGCTTAGGTTACATTGATGAAGGCTTAGACTGCCTCAATAAGGGGTTAGGCTACCTCGAAGAGGCTTAGGCAACCTCAAATAAGACTTAAGTTGTTTCAAAGAGGCTTAAGCTACCTCGATGTGGTCTTCAAATTTAGGCTCCTCGCCCTTTAATTCTAAGACTTGTAGAAGGCTTATTTTTGTTAGGGCCTATTTGTAAAATTATATAAATTTATGAATCACATTAAAAATTCTCAAAACTAAAAGGAGGCCAAGTTAACATATATTATGTTAAGAGCTTATCTGCAATATATTAAAAGTATTATGGCTAAATTTAAATTTTTTAAAACTGAGGGAGGAATGAATGATAAAAACCAAGTGGTGCCCATCTTCTTTTTCGCCCAACACCACTTATTTTTTCTTCCCTCTTTTTTATCTTTTTCTTTTCGACTCCTTCACATTTGTTTTTGGTCTTCTTTTCTCTTTTTTGTCTTTTTCTTTTCGTCTTCTTCTCTCTCTCTTTGAATTCTAATTGCATAGTTGCTAGTTTTTAAATTGTTAATCTCTATAATTATTTTTATAACTTTTTGTATTATTTTTCATAGATGGTGTTGATTGTTGGCCTTAAAATTTAATCGTCTGAAAGTTAATGAATTAAATTTATTTTCTTTTTAGAAAACGGAGTTGATATTAACAAAAATAAAGAAAAAAGTAGCAAGACACCAAAGAAAAAAGTAGCAAGACACCAAATATATAACTCATCCATCTGAGCTGACGGATCCCATATCTGTACACACTAGACTCCATAAGCATCGGACCATACCTAGTGACACCCAGCGGTGACACTATGAAAGGTCTGTGACATACGTGAAACCAAAGTATAATGATCACTTACAAGCCCACTATAGTACTTAGGTCAAAAGATTACGTATACTACTCAACTCGAGGGGACCTTCCATTGATGGCTTCATGGGATGTCTATTGGGGTCCTCGTTAAGTCTATTCAGTATTTAGTCCTCACTGAACATCTATATACTATACAAACTTCCAGTAAGCCTATGGTCAGCTAAGTAAAACCATCTAAACTACCTAGGTATAATATACACTAGTCTATGTAAAAGGATTCTACCGTCAGACCTGCATTGGTGAATTAAAACCAAGAACATATAATTTGAGAATAGACTTGCATAATAACATTTCTTAGCACCTATTACAACTTTTGCAGCTATGTTATTACTAATGTATTCTTAGGTCTTTGTACCGTCACAAACAAGATTCTAACACTTAAACTTCACTGATTAATATAATATGCTAACCCTTTAACATTTATATTTTTCAGTGATGTTAACTCTTAGCATTGATCTAAACTTCTTTAGACCAAATCTGAACCCTTTCAGATCATATAATATCTGTAGCATCACAAGCATTGAACCATTTAATAATAGTAATTAGCGATTTAACAAATAATGAATTAGATAAATATTATAAAAAAAATATATTCATACAACAATGGGATAACATGTGAGCACAAATCCCAACAAACTTCCACTTGCTCTAGTGCCATTCATAGTGATATCTTATATCCATAGACTACACGTGTTTCTTAAACACCTTTAGAGTTAAAGCTTAGTCAATGGGTCTGCTACATTATTTACAGAGTTAACTCTACAAATTATTACATCTCCCTAGCCAAAATTCTAAGGGATCTACTGTGTCCAGGTGTATGCATGTGGTAGTGTGTTAATTAAAAATACGTATCTAATACATATTTTAACGCAGCGGAATTTAAAACATACAATTAACACAGTAATCATATATTAATCAAATTAATATATAAATAATAAAATTGAGAAATTACCAACACGTGTAACGTTTTACACGTTTAATTTTGGAGTCCGCCTGAAGGTGTACTCGTTCTCAGTTCTAGTTATCAACTTTGGTGGGCTTGATAATCTAGAATAGCAGCTTCTTTACCCATCGTAGGATTAACTTTAATCCAAATGGCCGGTTCAAAAAAACTTTCTATTGTCTCTTTCTCGGTAAAAGAGAGAAAATGAAATAGAAGCAACAATTGCTTCTTGATGTTTAGTTTAATGACCTAGCGCAAGTGCACGCTTTTTGTACTAAGTAATATAGGACTAAGTCCAGATTATCAATCCCACAGAGACTATTGTTTCTAGTTTTTTCAATCGAATACTAAAATTACTTTACTTTACCTTTATCCAGACTAGCTTTAAGGATAAAGTTTAACTAACTAAATTATTGCTATTAAATTATACCTAATTACAATATCGCAAGTACTTAGAGACAGAATTCACTAAATTGATCGGTAATTTAGGGTATCGACGTATCCCCTAGTAGTTCACTGAGCCCTTTAACCCCTTAGTTATTCTGTTTTTCATCAATTGTTGGCTAGACACTGATTTCATCATAAGCTTCTGTCAACAGTCGAATGATAATATCACACCCTAACGATTACCTATATATCTATGGTAATCTGAATAAGATGCAACTCATTAAGATTAAGTCTAATCAAACCATACATGCCACCTAGGTATATGTCTATCCTAGATGGAACTCATAGATATTACCCTATGATCATGTATCAATCTACCCTAGGCTAAACACATGATTCCTTTTGTCAAAGTCATCATGGTTCTTAAACAATCAAAATAATGAACAAGTATAATGAAAGTATTAAGCATAGATAGATTGAATCAATTAAGGGATACAAGGTCATAACTAAGAGTTTAAAAGAATCAATTACATATTAGGTTCAATAACGTCTAACTCTAGATCAAAAGTATTTAGCTCATGTTCAAAACAAGATTATCAAAGCAAAAGTATAAAAGTATCATGATTAAAATCATCTCTTAAAACTAAGGAAGAAAATAACACAAGTGATGCCCTGAGTTGTTCTTCTTCCTCTTGTCTTGATTGCTCAAGAGTTGATTCTTTAGTCTTCAATCTCCAATAAAATTCACCTTGATCTCTTAGTTTAAATGTGTATTCGTTACTTTCATTTTCTCCTAGTTAAATCTCTCTATTTTTGCCTCAAAAAAGTGTTTTTGTTGCTAAGAGAAACCCAAGGCGCGAGGAGCTTCGAATCCACACCGAATAGGCGACTTAAGAAGAGTATTTAAACATCCACATGGGGACTGCGGCACTGGGGGCTCAGCGCAATGGCGTTGGGCACGAGCACAAGTTTTCGCAAATCTTCGACGAGCACCGCGGTGTTCACTCGCTGTTCTGGGCGCTGCGGCGCTCAACCACTTGTTTCCCTTCTTTCATCTTTCGAGTGCATTTTGCTCGTTTCTAGCCCGATTCGCTTTTCGTTTATTTCTATATGTCACATTGTCCTTCACGCACCTATTTAAGATTAAAAACACAAATAAGTAGTCAAATATTAATGGATTAAAGCAAAAATACTCAAGTTAGAGTGTTAAATACTATTGTCATTATACTATTATCAAATACCCCAAAACTTAAGATATTTGCTTGTCCTCGAGCAAGATAAGAGCATACTAACAAAGAGCCAAAACAACAATATAAAAACACCCTCTTAACATTCCATGAATCATGAGTTACTTGGGTCGATCAGAAATTTGTAAGTTATCTCAACGGGTGAATTACACTTATGAAAACCTTAGACTAAAAAATTGTTCATGCTTATTCTACACTCTAATCATCATGCTTATATTTACCTTATAATTGTTCACTTGTGAGTGTATGTCGAGCTATTTAATTGCACATCAATTGCATTTTTGAACATCTTATTTTTATCAAAGAAAGATCAGGATCAAAACAATTCTCCATAAGCTTGTTTTTTATAGTAACCTCCACTAATGTAGAACAAGTATATAATAAGGGATCAAATAGGACTTTAATTAACTTGTAATGTAAGGCTAAGGTGAAGGTGAGATATAAAGATAATATATAAAGTACAAATCACACCATTAACACTTAGACTTTACTTAAAAACTTCTTGATTTCTTTTCTTCCTTAATTCTTCATCTCATCCCTCAAACTTATGCTATTTTCATCTTTCTTTTTATTCAATTTTTTTTCTTTTTTTTTTTTTGAATCCCCAAACTTAGATTGATGTGCACCTTTAAGACTTTTTTTTTTATTGCAGTACCCTTCTTTCCTACATCTACAACCCTTTTTTTTTTAATTTTCCTAAGTAAACTCAAGGTTTATGGTGCTACTGATAGGTTTTAGAATAAGTAAGCTTGAAGTCTTTAGGCTTGTAATGTGGTTGAACATATAAAATGGAAGATTAAGCTCAAACGGGGTGACTAGGGATAAATATATATATAAGGTAGGCTTGAAAAGACTCAAACGGTCCAAAGATGGCCTATAATCATATCCCTTACTATATTTGTCCTAGGATTTCGCCTTGAAAGCTAATCAAACAAGTTCTAGATAATAGACGACCTTGATTACCTTCTTTATTGTGAATAAGTATATTCTACCTAACAACTACTGAACATGCAATAGCTCTAGAGTGTACTGATGTTTAAAGTGAATCATTATAAGTTGAATATAATTAATTTGATTATAGTATAAAATGAACACAATAATAGATAAGTCTAGAGTTTATAGCTTTTCTTCAACTCCATTTATCATCATCGACTACAACTCTTTCGACCCAAACAACTGATACTGAAAGAAAGTAAACTACTTTAAAAGAAAACAGATAACATAGAAATTAAACTAACAACGCATGAAGAAAATTAAGAATTAAAAAGTGTTTCCCCTGCCCCCACACTTATAATAAGACATGTCCTTATGGCGGTAGTAAAATAACAAAATTGGAACACTTCCCTGTTTGTATGAAACATTAGGTGTCCTCTTCGTCTTCATCTTCACTCCCCTCTTTGTTTTCAGCTTCTGCATCATCTCCTAAGTCATCCGTATCTGGTGGCGCTGGATAGGCTGGAAAGTGTGGCAGGTTATATGTATCCATGCCAAAGTGTGTAAGTGTAATGCGCAAAACCTGGTCTTGATAGGCGGCATGTGAGGCGGTCTGCTGCTGGTGTATAGTGAAAGCATCCTCTAGTCTGGACAGCCGTTGAGGTATGGTCAGTTGTGCTGTGGGTTGATGTGGCAGAAGTGGTCGGGGAATGAGGTCTTGAGCTGGACCATAAATGATTATAGCAATTTTGCTGTTGTCCACTACATGCATTGGAGGCAATACTTTCTCTGATGATATCCATTCAACTCCAGTTTTAGCACAAAGGGCTGTAATCAGCGAGGGGCAATATATACTTTGCTTTGGATGATCGAGGCCGAAAATTGTATCGTTGATCACCTGACCAATGTTAATAGTTCGCCCTGTTAGAATGGCATACAGAAGGAGAGCTCTCTTCGTTGTTACTATGCTCATGTGACGAACTGGCATTAATCTTGCAGCTATGAAATAGTGCCATGCTTTGAATTCTCTGCACATGTAGCGTGTGGGAAAAGAGACCGAAAGACTTCCAGACATCGTCTATTGAGCATTTGGGGTGGCCAAGTAATGAATGACCACTTCATAATCTGGGTTCTAGTGGAGCTCCATATAGTCATTTCATTGAATATTGGGTACCCCAAAGTATCTATTGATGTCCTCATAGTGGATGCGAACAATTCTAGCCTTAATTTCTACTTTCTTATGAGAGTGCTCTTTGCCATTAGCATAACATTCTCGGACTACTGGGATAACTGCAGCATTCAGCTATGTACACAAGTATCCCCAACCTCTATCTGCAATAATTGTGCGTTTAATTATGAAAGAGTGATATAAGTCGGCGGCTTCCTTGGAAACAAACTTATTAGTGTTGTAGCCCACAAAAGAGGATGCAATGGACTTCTTTGATTTCTTGGGTGCCATTAAATACCTGAAACAACAATAATGAGCATCCCAACTATAGACAACAAATGCCACGCACACATTGCAATAAGAAATCATATATGTGTGCAATATTTCCCGCAACCCACAATCTATTTTGCACTTAAAATCACTCATTTAAACAACACTCAACTCACCAAGTTGAACATTAATCATCAATCGATATCAACATGCACAGTAAACACCAATCAATATCAATGTTAACATTAAACACCAAATAACACCATGTTAAACAATAAACACAAGTCAACACCACTTTTAAACATACGTTCATAAACATCCTAATATATAGCTAGGTAGCTAATCAAGAATTTCAAGTAGAACTCATTAAACCTCATTCAACTCATCAATTAGAACAAGCTACACAAGCATTTATGAATTTTTTTATTTTATTTTATTTTTTTAGAATTAATTGAAAACAAGTTCTAATTATCATAATCTAGCAATAAGGAAACTAATTATGCATTGTAATCATAAAATAAAGATACATAACAAGAAATAAAATAAAGAAAAATAGGCATTGTACCTTGAATGCTATTGAAGAGAAGAAGTTGGAAGTGGTGATGAATGTGAAGAATTAGGTGAAAAGTGTGCTAATGTGGTGTTACTTTGAGTGGGTAATGAATTTGAATCTAAATGTAGTGTGTGGGAGTGTTTAATTTTGATTTGAGATGAATAGGTGAAAATGTGAGATGGGGAAGATGAATTTTAGGGTTTATGTGAGTGAGAAAAAAAGAGGGAAAGATAAGAAGAATTGAGGGGGGAATGGGAGAAGTATTATACTTCTCCTGTGTGAGCGTTGCGACGCTCACACACATCTGGGCACGATTTTGCCCAGGTGCCAGCGCTGTGGCACTGGCACTCTGTTTCGAGCGTTGCGGCGCCTATGCGTGGGTGTTGCGGCACTCGTAAGCATTTTTTCAAAAAATATTTTTTTACTTATTTTTTATATCAACCTAAAGAAAAATATGCTACTCAAAAGAAAAAAAAAAGAAAAATACTAAAATAAAATAAACTAATTAAACTTAAAGGATACTAGGCTTGTGTTGCCTCCCAAAAAGCGCTTGGTTTAACGTCTTCGGCTTGACGTGTTGTTTCTGCAGTTACTTATGATCCATAAGATCGAAATTGTCCTTCTGTCGATCTATATATCCTCTATGGAAATTCTTGAGGCGCTGACCATTTACTGTAAATGAAGCTTGATTATTCGGATCTCTAATTTCAACCGCCCCACTTAGGTAAACCATTATGATTTGAAATGGGCCAGACCATCGGGACATGAGTTTTCTAGGAAATAACTTCAATCTTGAATTATAAAGCAACATTAGTTGTCCTTTTTCAAATGAACACTGAAGTATCTTCATATCATGCCACCGTTTCGTCTTTTCCTTATACATCTTGGTATTTTCATATGCTTGTAGACGAAACTTATCCATGGCGTTTAGTTGAAATAAACGTTTTTCACCTGTAGCTTGGAGATCAAAGTTGAGGGATTTAATGGCCCAATATGCTTTGTGTTCCAACTCTAAGGGTAGTTGACATGCTTTTCCAAAGATCAAATGAAAAAGAGACATACCAATCGGAGTTTTGTAAGTAGTACGCTATGCCAATAAAGCGTCATCCAAGTATAATGCCCAATCCTTTCGATTTGGGTTAACCATCTTTTCAAAGATGCTTTTTATTTGTCGCTTGGATACCTCAACTTGTTCGCTCGTTTGAGGATGATATGCAGTAGCTGTTTTGTGCTTGACCCCGTATTTCTACAGAAGGGCTGAAAAATACTTATTGCAGAAGTGTGAGCCCTCGTCACTTATAATTGCTCTCGGTGTTCCATATCTTGTGAATATATTCTTTTAAAGGAACTTAATCACTATTCTTGCCTCATTTGTTGGTAATGCTACTGCCTCTATACATTTTGAAACATAATCCACAACTACAAGTATGTATTTATTGTTGTGGGATGGTGGAAACGGTCCCATAAAGTCTATTCCCAAAAAATTAAAGATTTCAACTTTTTGAATGGTCTGCTGTGGCATTTCATGTCTTTTGGAGATGTTCCCAGTCCATTGACATCAATCACACCCTACAACAAAAGAATATGGATCTTTAAATAATGTGGGCCAATAAAAACCAGATTGTAGTACCTTAGCTGATGTTTTGTCGCCCACAAAATGTCCTCCATAACTGGATGCGTGACAATGGTGTAAAATGTCTTGAGTTTTTTCTGTAGGGATACATCTTCGAAGGATTTGGTCTGCACATGATTTGTAGAGGAATGGTTCATCCTAGAGATAGAATCTTACATCGTGAAGGAACTTCTTCTTTTGCTGAAAAGTCAAATCAGAAGGTGTTAGACCAGAAACTAAATAATTGACAATATCAGCATACTAGGGGATCTCGTGATGTTGTGTTGCAAGGAGTTGCTCATCTGAAAAGGTTTTATTGATTTGGATCTTCTCTTGGTGTTGATTTAATGCTTCCAAACGAGAGAGATGATCTGCAACTTGGTTTTCAACTCATTTTCTATCTTTGATCTCTAGATCAAATTCTTGCAGTAGAAGAATTTATCGAATGAGTCTTGGCTTAGCATATTTCTTGTTGATGAGGTACTTGATTACTGAATGATCTGTGAAGACTGTAACCTTGACTCCAATCAGGTAAACCCGGAACTTGTCGAAAGAGAAGACTACCGCTAGAAGCTCTTTTTCTGTGGTGGTGTAATTGGATTGCGCATTATTAAGAGTCTTGCCTGCATAGTATATCGTGTGAAACACTTTCTCTCGGCGTTGTCCTAGTTTAGCGTCCATAGTTAAATCGCTTGCATCACACATCACTTCAAAATGTAAGTCCTAATCTGGAGCTATAATGATCGGCACGGTGGAAAGCTTCTTCTTTAACAATTCAAAAGCTTTAAGACATATATTATCAAAATGAAACTGCACTTCTTTCTCTAGTAAGTTGCATAGGGGTTTAGAGATCTTGGAGAAATCTTTTATAAATCTTCGATAAAATCCGACATGGCCAAGAAAGCTCCGCACTCCTTTCACATTAGTTGGTGGTGGCAGCTTCTCGATGGTTTCTATCTTTGCTCTATCAACTTTAATACCATGAGCAGAAATTTTATGACCTAATACTATACATTCTTTAACCATAAAGTGGCACTTTTCCCAATTGAGCACTAAATTAGTATCTTCACACCGTTTGAGTACAAATGCTAGATTATCAAGGCATTGATCAAATGAATTGCCAAAAAAAGAAAAATCATCCATAAATACCTCCATGAAGTGCTCAATAATGTTTGAAAATATGGCTATCATACAACGCTGAAATGTGGCTGGAGCATTGTATAGTCCGAATGGCATCCTCCGAAAAAAAAATGTACCATATGGGTAAGTGAACGTGGTTTTTTATTGTCTTCAGGAGCAATTGCAATCTAATTATAGCTAGAATATCCATCTAAAAAGTAATAATATTCATGTCCTGCTAACCTATCAAGCATTTGATCGATGAAAGGTAAAGGGAAATGATCTTTGCGAGTGGCTTTATTCAGCTTTTGGTAGCCCATACATATCCTCCAACCTGTAATAGTCTTAGTTGGGATTAAATCATTATTCTCATTTACCATTACAGTGATCCCTCCTTTTTTTGGTACACATTGCACTGGACTTACCCATGAGCTGTCAGAAATGGGGTAGATAATCCCTGCATCTAGCCACTTAATAATCTCTTTCTTTATTACATCTTTTATTACTGGATTTAAACGCCTTTGCTGCTCAATTGTAGCCTTGTGCCTTTTCTCTAACAGAATTTTATACATGCAAAAAGAGGGACTGATTCCCTTGATGTTAGCAATCGTCCATCCTATAGCCCTCTTATGATCTCTTAAGATCCTTAACAAATTGTTTACCTGCGGGTCATCAAGTTATGTAGAAACTATAACTGGTAAAGTAGAAGATTCACTAAGAAATGCATACCTTAAGTGACTCGGTAGTGGTTTTAACTTTAGTTTAGGAGGTTCTTCAATATACGGCTTAATGTGAGTTTGCAAGCCTTCTGGTCTATCTAACGGTTCAGCTCTCCTCTTAAATCTGTCAAATCTCGGAGAAAGGCTTATAGATACTTTCGTACTTCACTTCTTTCTACCTTAACTCCATTTACCACTGCATCTTTTAGAGAATCTTCAATACTATTTTTGTTAAACATATCATACGCTTCCCTGTCAATGACATTAATGCTCATACATTCCTTTTTCTCACTTGGCCCTCGCATAGCTTTGAATACATTGAATGTTACTTCTTCATTTTGCACCCTCATAGTTAATTCTCCTTTTTACACATCAATAAGGGTTCTCCCAGTTGCTAAGAATGGTCTTCCTAGTATGATGGGTACCTCACGATCCTCCTCCATATCCAACACTATAAAATCTACTGAAAAGATGAACTTGTCAACCTTTACCAAAACATCTTCAATAATACCCATTGGATAGGTGAGTGAACGGTCTGCCAATTGCAAGGTGACATTAGTAGGTTTAGCTTCCCTCAAACCTAACTTCTTGTAGATGGATAATGGCATTAAATTAATGCTGGTGCCTAAATCACATAATGCTCTGCCAAAGAATTTCTCCCCGATAGTGCATGGTATGGTGAAACTGCCCGAATCCTTCAATTTTGGTGGCAATTTCTTTTGCAATATTGCACTACATTCTTTGGTAAGTGCCACGATTTCATATTCAGCTAATCTCCTTTTCTTTGATAAGATGTCCTTCATGAACTTCACATAACTGGGCATTTGTTCCAAAACATCTGCAAAAGGTATGTTAATGTGGAGTTTCTTGAAGACATCTAAAAATTTTGAAAATTGCTTGTCCAACTTCTGTTTCTGTAGCCTTTGAGGAAATGGTGGAGGTGGATGGGGAGGCTGAACTGCAAGTTTCTGCCGACCTTTATTGGTTTGTGCTGTTGCATTATCATTTTTATGCATCTCTTTATTACTTTCTGCATTTTTCTACTGTTGTTCATCATGTTCTGCAGTAAATTCTGCACTTCTACATTATTTTCTTCATTACATTCTGCATTTCTACATTATTTTCTTTATTACATTCTGCACTTTTCTTCACTTCTGCCCTGTTTGACTACAACTCCTTGCCACTTCTCAAAGAAACAGCTTTGCATTGCTCTTTATCCCCTCTAAGATTAGCTTCAGTGTTGCTTGGTAAAGTCTCTTGAGGTCGATTATTTAGTGCTGCAGCAAGTTGCCCCATTTGAGTTTCTAGAGTTTTCAAAGATGTAGAATGGTTTTGTAGAATAGCATTATTCGACTTCATGTACTGTATAAACATATCTTCCAAGGATGCTTTCTTTTCCTGTGGGGGATGAAATCCGGGTGGGTTAAGTTTAAGTTGCTGGCCTTGGTTGCCACCCCAAGAAAAATTTGGATGATTTCTCCACCTCGGATTATAATAATTTGAATATGGATTATTCTGCTGTCTATTATAGTTCCCCACATAGTTTGTTGACTTCATGCATTGCCTATTCAAATGATTGTCACCACAGAAGTCACAAGTCGTATTCTGGGTCTTGATAGTATTCATAGAATAAAACCTCTTGGTTAATATGTTGATCTGCGCAGCCAATGCATTAAATACATCAATCTCATGAACTCCAACAACCTTCCTTGGTGTAACTCTTTCAGCAGGCCATTGATAGCTATTAGATGTCATCTCTTCTAATAACTCATATGCTTCATCTGTGGACTTATTCATTAGAGCTCCTCCAGCAGTGACATCGATAATTGTCCTTAAGAGATGACATCCCACTAGCCCATATAGAACGTCTGGACTAATAACCATTTCAGAACTCCATGATGGGGACACTTCCTCAATATGTCCTTGAATTGCTCCTATGCTTCGTATAATGACTTACCTTCAATCTGCACAAATGAGGTGATGTTATTCCTTATCTTAGCTGTCTTCGCTAGTGGTAAAAACTTTGCTAAGAACTTCTGTGCTAGGTCATCCCACGTTGATATAGATCATGATGGTAATGACATCAACCAGCTTTTGGCCTTATCCCTCAATGAGAAAGGCAATAGTCGCAATTTGATGGCATCATCTGAAACCCCATTGAACTTGAATGTATCACAAATCTCCAAGAAATTCACAATATGCATGTTGGGATCATCATTGGGAGCTCCACTGAATTGCACCGACTCCTTAAGCATCTAAGTAGTACTTGGCTTGATTTCAAAGTTGTTTGCATTAACAGTAGGGCGCCGAATACTAGACTGAATTGTAGGAACAACATAATCCCTCAACGATCTCTGCGGATTCATAGGCTCAAACACTGAATTGTTGATATTGTCGTGATTCTCTGCCATGTTTCTGTTTTGATGTTGTTCTCTACGAAGTCTCTGAAATGTTCTTTCAATCTCAGGATCAAAAGATGTTGAATCTTCACTCTTGGTCTTCACATGAACTGTCAAAAAAAAAAAAAAATACAATTATTAACTAGAATAGAAAAAGACCAATAACAATAATGAAATAAAAATAAAATCTGAAGTAAAAGTAAAATAGTGTGGTATTAGTATCGATCTAAGATTAGATAAAATAGTCCCTGGCAACGGTGCCAAAAACTTGATGTCTAATTTAATGACCTAGCGTAAGTGCACGCTTTTTGTACCAAGTAATATAGGACAAAGTCCAGATTATCCATCCCACTGAGACTATTGTTTCTATTTTCTTCAATCGAATACTAAAATTACTTTACTTTACCTTAATCCAGACTAGCTTCAAGGATGGAGTTTAACTAACTAAATTATTGCTATTAAATTATACCTAATTAAAGTATCGCAAGTACTTAGAGACAAAATTCACTAAATTGATCGGTAATTTAGGGTATCGACGTATTCCCTAGTAGTTCACTGAGCCCTTTAACCCATTAGTTATTCCCTTTTTCATCAATTGATTGGCTAGATACTGATTTCATAAAAAACTTTCTCTTGTCTCTTTCTCGGTAAAAGAGAGAAAATGAAATAAAAGCAACAATTGCTTCTTGATGTCTAGTTTAATGACCTAGCGTAAGTGTACGCTTTTTGTACCAAGTAATATAGGACTAAGTCCAGATTATCAATCCCACAGAGACTATTATTTCTATTTTCTTTAATCGAATACTAAAATTACTTTACATTACCTTTATCCAGACTAGCTTCAAGGATAGAGTTTAACTAACTAAATTATTGCTATTAAATTATACCTAATTACAATATCGCAAGTACTTAGAGATAGAATTCACTAAATTGATCGGTAATTTAGGGTATCGACGTATCCCCTAGTAGTTCACTGAGCCCTTTAACCCCTTAGTTATTCTTTTTTTCATCAATTGATTGGCTAGACATTGATTTCATCATAAGCTTCTGTCAACAGTCGAATGATAATATCACACCCTAACGATTACCGATATGTCTATGGTAATCCGAATAAGATGCAACTCATTAAGATTAAGTCTAATCAAACCATACATGCCACCTAGGTATATGTCTATCCTAGATGGAACTCATAGATATTACCCTATGATCATGTATCAATCTACCCTAGGCTAAACACATGATTCCTTTTGTCAAAGTCATCATGGTTCTTAAACAATCAAAATAATGAACAAGTATAATGAAAGTATTAAGCATAGATAGATTGAATCAATTAAGGGATACAAGGTCATAACTAAGCGTTTAAAAGAATCAATTACATACTAGGTTCAATAATGTCTAACTCTAGATCAAAAGTATTTAGCTCATGTTCAAAACAAGATTATCAAAGCAAAAGTATAAAAGTATCATGATCAAAATCATCTCTTAAAACTAAGGAAGAAAATAACACAAGTGATGCCCTGAGTTGTTCTTCTTCCTCTTGTCTTGATTGCTCAAGAGTTGATTCTTCAGTCTTCAATCTCCAATAAAATTCACCTTGATCTCTTGGTTTGAATGTGTATTTGTTACTTGCGTTTTTCTCCTTGCTAAATCTCTTTATTTTTTCCTTAAAATAGTGTTTTTTTTGCTAAGAGAAACCCTAGGCGTGAGGAGCTTTGAATCCACCCCGAATAAGCGACTAGAGAAGAGTATTTAAACATCTGCACGGGCGCCGCGGCACTGGGCATGAGCACAGGTTTCTGCAAATCTTCGACCAGTGCCACGACGCTGGGTGCTTAGTGCAACGGCGTTCACTCGCTGTTCTGGGCGCTGCGGCGCCCAACCACTTGTTTCCCTTCTTTCGTCTTTCAAGTGCATTTTGCTCGTTTCTCGCCCGATTCGCTTCATGCATTATATATATTATATTATAATTATTTATATAATGCATGACAACTATCATGCATTATATATATTATATTATTATTAATAAAATATTATATAATAATATATTTTATTAGAGATATTTAATTATTTAATATTTAAATAATCAAAGTGTAAAATGATCATTTTACCCCTCATAAATAGTTACCAAGTATACCCCTTAGCAGATCACACCAAATTCCACACTTGGGTAAACTCAACCGAGGGTCCAAAATGTGTCACGTGTCACTTTACAATTAGTAAATAACAATTATTAACTAATTGTTGTATTGAACACTTCAATACACATATGCACGTATTTTCGTAGTTACGTTGGATATTATTGATTAAATAATTTAATCCAGTACTCTGCCCCAGTGCACAACGAGTACACTCCATATTGTGAGACTCCCTAGGTCCACGCCCGATTCGTCAAATAGAATTATTCCATAAGTCCGTGAGCCATGCCCTACGCACACGTCAAGAATATACAAATCGATGCGTTAAACTATACAAGTTGAGGTTACAACGCATACGTATAATCCTTCAATCATATATATCTTGGATGTGCGGGGACAAAAATCCACACCGTCAAATCCCTATATGCTAATCCATAACCTATCTCCAGAATGGTAGCTCAATTGAACAATATAAGAAAAACTCTTTACCATATTGTTTAACCCATAGAAACACCTTTTAGGGTTAACTGCTTACAGCCATAAGACTTTCCTGAGATACTATCTTGGAGCATCTAGATATATCACTCCTTATGAGAGCTGATGGATCCCATATTTGCACGCACCAGACTTCATGAGCATCAGACCATACCCAGTGACACCCAACAGTCAGACCATGAAAGGTCTCTGACATGCGTGGAACCAAAGCATGGTGGATCATCACAAGCCCACCGTGGTCCTCAGGTCAGAGGACCACGTATACTACTCAACTCGAGAGGACCTTCCATTGATGGTAGCATAAGATGTTTATTGGGATCCTCATGAGTCTGTTCAGTACTCAGTCCTAACTAAATACCTGTATGCTTATACAATCTCTAAGATCCTAGTCAGCTAAGAACAACCAACTGTACCCTACTGATATAGACATACACTGATCTATATAAATTAATAGGATCTACTAACAGACCTGCGTTAATAGAAATAGATCAGAAACTATTTATTTGAGAATATGCTTGCATAATGACATATCCTAGCAACCTATTTCAACTCTTGCAACTATATTATTATAAGCATATTCCGAGGTCTTTGTCACGTTACAGACAATGCTCAAACTCTTGAAATATTTACTAACTCTTAGCACCGGTCTAAACTCCTTTAGACCATATCCGAACTCCTTCAGATAAAACAAAGTTTGTAATGTAATAAGCATTAAAGTATATAATTAAAAGATAATTAGCAATATAACAAAATATACTCTGTATAGATATCAAATATTTTATACAAAACTAAGATGGCACGTAGGCACAACTATAACAAAAATTTCTCTAATTTTGTGGTATTTCCTCTCCACATGTTTAGATCTCGGGTGCGCTCTTGACTTTTTTGCTTGTGCAATAGCTCCGTTGTTGTCACAGAATAAAGGGATAGGATCCATTGAGCTTGGGATAATCCCAAGCTTGACGATAAACTTGTGTATCCACACTGCTTCCTTTGCTGTCTCAGAGGTTACAATGTATTCCGCTTCAGTTGTTGAATCAATTGTGGATCCTTGTTTGTTGCTCTTCTAACTCACTGCATTACCGTTGAGGATAAATACAT
The DNA here is from genome assembly GCA_946807835.1 of Ailanthus altissimus. Lineage (NCBI taxonomy): Eukaryota > Viridiplantae > Streptophyta > Magnoliopsida > Sapindales > Simaroubaceae > Ailanthus > Ailanthus altissimus. The sequence goes on along the minus strand of OX327696.1, from coordinate 19,047,067 downwards.
ATCCAGATGTAGACTTTCTATCATCTAGATCAAACTGAAAGTCTGAGTTTGTGTATCCCTTAACCTACAAATCACTTTTTCCATAAATGAGAAACTTGTCCTTTATACCCTTAAGGTATTTAAGGACATGTTTGACTGCCATCCAATGGCTGTCACCTGTATCAGATTGATATTGGCTAGTAACACTTACAGCCATGCTGATGTCAGGTCTCGTGCATATCATAACATATATCAGGCTGCTTACAGCTGATGCATATGTCATCTTAGACATTCTAACTCTTTCATCTTTCATCTGATGAGACATTCTCCTTGAAAGATGAATGTCATGTCTAAATGGTACATTAGCTATCTTACAGTTAGTAAAATTGTACATTTCAAAGACGCTGTCGATGTATGATGATTGAAGACTCCTATCAGCTTCCTAGCTCTATCTCTATAAAGTTTTATACCCAGTATATAGGAAGCCTCTCCCAAGTTCTTCATAGAGAAGTTTTTGTTTAGATAACTCTTGACTGACTGTAACATACCGATATCATTTCCAATGATCAGTATGTCATCCACGTAGAGAATTAAGAAAACAACCATGCTCCTATTGACCTTTTTATACATACATGGTTCTTTATTATTATTTTTTTTATGAAAACAGATCCTTTGATTACCTCACCAAAACGAAGGTTCCAACTCCGGGGAGCTTACTTAAGCCCATAAATAAACCTCTTCAGTTTGCACATTAGACCTGTGGATTGATTGGATGCAAAACCTTTAGACTGTTCCATGTATATCTCTTCCTTGAGATATCCATTCAGGAATTTCGTCTTTACATTCATCTGCCAAATCTCATAGTCATAATATGCAGCAATAGCCAATAAAATTTGTATTGACTTCAACATCGTTACTGGTAAAAACATTTTCTCATAATCGATCCCAGATTGTTGAGAATAACCTTTTGCAACCAGTCAGGCTTTAAAGGTCTCTACCTTCCCATCGAGCCCACGCTTCTACTTGTAAATCCATTTACACCCAATAGAAACTATTCCTTCAGGAAGCTCAACCTAGTCCCAAACTTGATTGTGATGAATTGAGTCAATTTCAAATTTCATGGCTTCTTGCCACTTTTCCGAGTTGATGTCTAACATCGTATCCTTATAGGATAAAGAATCATTTTCTTCCACTAAAAAAACTCATAGTACACCTTCAGGCATCTGGCCATAGCTAATAGATGGCATGGATATCCTTTCAGACCTACGTAGAGGGTGTGTTAAAGGTATACCGCTCGATTGATTTTGAGGTTCCATATCGATTTTATGTTTGTTATGATTGGCTTCATCAAGTACAATCTTTTTACAACCTCCACGATCTATGAGAAACTCTTTCTTAAGAAAAGTGGCATATCGAGAAATAAACACATTTTGCTCATCGAGATCATAAAATTGGTATCCCATTGAATTCTTGGGATACCCAATGAACCGATACTTGTACCCCATAAGTGTAAGTTTGTCTTGTTGCGTAACTTTTACGTAAGCAGGACAGCCCCAAATCTTAAAGTATTTAAGACTTGATTTCTTTCCATTCAACATCTCATATGGAGTGGTTGGAACAGTTTTAGATAGAACTCTGTTCAATATATGAGCAGCAGTTTCAAGAGCATAACCCTAAATATATTCAGGTAGATCGATGAAGCTCATCATTGATTGAACCATATCTAATAAAGTCTGATTCCTCATCTCTGACACACCATTATGTTGCGGAGTACCTGGAGGACTATACTGAGCTAGAATTCCATTCTCTTTTAAATAATCAAAGAATTCACTGTTCATGTACTCACCGCTTCAATCTAATCGAAAGCATTTGACATACATCCCGATTTGTTTCTCTACCTCAAGTTTGAACTCTTTGAACTTTTCAAAGGTTTATGACTTATGTTTCATAAGAAACACATACCCGTATCATGACAAATCATCGATAAAGGTAACAAAGTATTGAAATTCACCAATTGCAACGTGAATCATTGGACCGCATATATCTCTATGTATTAGTTCTAATAAATCAATGGCATGATGTCCAACACAAGTGAATAGAGATTTAGTCATTTTCCCTTGAATACAACATTCACAAACTGGGTAAGGTTCTATGGTCAGATTAGGTATTCAACCATCCTTAACTAGACGGGTTAGGAAGTTTGTGCACTATTACTAGTACTACCCTGTACATTCATGACATTTCTCTTTGTATCCAAAATATAATGCCTATTAATTAACTGACACTCAGCTAATAAAACATCAAAAATATCACATAAATATAAAGAATGGGTTTTAATATACATATGATACCCTTCATTGTCAAGTATAAAAAGAGAGATAATCTGTCTGATCATAGCAAACACAAAATAAAAATTATAAAGTACAACAATTTTATTACAAGGGAGAATCAAATCATAATGTTCTACAGCCTCAACCCGTAGGAGATCACTATTTCCTACTCGAAACTGTACCTCTTCCAGCAGTAGCAATCTAACTTCCTTCAGACCCTGTAACATATTGCAGATGTGAAAAAGACTTACGATATCTAATACCCAGCCAATACTAGAATCAAATGCTAAAGAAATATCAATAATGGGAAAGATAATACCTGAGGGAGTCTTCTTCATAATGGTAACGTATTTGGGGCAGTTGCGTTTCTAGTGCCCATTATCACCGCAATAAAAGCATTTGCCTTTCGCTTTCAGTTTCTTCAGTGGTTTGGATATCTGTTGCTACTGAGGACCCATCTTGAGTGTGTGCCTTACATTTCTTTTCTTCTTCCCTTTGAACTTCCCAGAAGCCTTCAGGGTCGAAGATGAAGCACCATGAATAAAGAGGGTCGAGCCTTCTTTATGCATGTCCTTATTCGCTGTTTTCAGCATATTGTGAAGGTCAGCATAAGTAAGGGTCATTCAATGCATATTGAAGTTCATGATGAACTGTACAAATGACTCAAGCAGCGACTAGAGAATCAAACTGTTCCCTAGGATATTGCTCAAAGAGATGTCCATAGACTTAAACCTCTCGATTAATCCTATCATCTTGAGAACATGAGGATTCATTGGATTGTCTTCAGGGAGCTTTGCCTGAAACAGCGCTTTAACGACCTAATAGTTCTCAATTTGGGGTCGATCACCAAAGAGCTCCCTCAGATGGAGCATAATGCTGTTGGCATCGTCCTTGCGGATATGCTCCCTCTTGTCGGGAATCGAGTGTATGAAATATGAGTGTATACGTAATTTCAAAAATTACTACACGCACCAAAAACATGTTAACAAATACACCTAATTTAACAAATTTAATTACATATAGCACATATATGCTCAAGTATAACTATTATACAATAACTTATATATGATGAAAAATTGTGTACATAAAATTAAAATGTAAAGAACACTTACCTAATGAATATAACTTTACAAAATCTTCAAGTCATCCAACAATCCAATTGAAGAGCTCACCTTGAAGTAAATTATTGAACAATTCTAGTCCATAATGGTTTGGTGGGATTATTGAGCTAGAATGGTAGCTTAGTTTTTAGAATTTCCAACAACATGTATTCAAACTCTTTGAATACAATTTTATTTTTTAAATGGAGATGATAAATATTTTATATACAACTCTTGTATTAATTTTTAGAAACAATTTTCATAGGATAATTATTTTGAACAACTCTTGTCTAAAATAATTATCTTTTCTCCATTTTCTTTTCATTCATTTTTAGCCATCATTGAGAGAAGAAGAAGAAGAAGAAGAAGAAGAGAGGTTTTTCATATTTTTCAACACTTAAAAGAACAAAAACTAATTTTCTCTTACCTCTCCATTCACTTGGTCGAATTCTCCTCCAATTGAATGAATTCATTTCAATTGTTAGCTTAATCTTTTGTTTTTGTTATTCAATACCTTTTGATAAAATAAAAACAAGTGCTCCACTAATTTAATTGTTGATCTCCCACTTTTGATTAATTTATTAAGTACTAGAATAATGGCCACCTAATTAAATCATTACCTAACAAATATAATTATTTTAATCATATTAGGTAAATAAATGGCCAACATTTAGGCTCTTTATTATATTAAAATACAATGGCCATAATTAATATATATTATCATATTATCTAATAATATAATAATAATAAGATCTAATTTAATTATTCAAAATAATTTTGAATAATTACTTTTTACCTTACTAGTTTTTACTACCAATGTTAAATGGTAAAACTAAGGTAAAATTAAATCATGGACCAAATTGTGCCACTTGTCAACATCTTATTAATTAACAACTTTTGTTAATTAATTCAATGATGTACTTAACAATTAAGTCTTGACAAATGCACATCTCGAGGATCCCGAAACAATTATTTTAATTTTTTTCTTGGAATTTATTGGATCGAATTATTCAATCCAGTCTGCTACCCCGATGCTCAACAAGTACACTTCATATTGTGAGACTTTCTAAGTCCACACCTAATTTGTCATATGGAGCTCCTCCATACGTCCGTGAATGATGCCCTACACATACGTTACGGATATTACAAATTAGTGTGTTAGACTATGTAAGTTGAGCTTATTGCATATTTGTATAATCTCTCTATCATTTATATCCTGAAAGAGTAGATATATACATCATCACTGTCAAATCTCTCTTTACTCAACTATCAATTTGTCTCCAAATTTGTATTTCCTTAAACAATATTCACAAACATTTTTGTGATATTATTTATCCATTCGGAATATATTTTCTAAGGTTTATGCTTGTGGCCACAAGACTTTTTGAAATATAATCTCGGAGCATTAGGATATACAACCCACTCATATGAGCTGATGGATCCCAGTGACACACAGCAGTTAGAACATGAAAGATCTCTGACATATGTAAAACAAAAGTATGGTGAATCACTTACAAGTTCATCGTGGCGCTCAGGTCAAAGGACTATAAATATTACTCAACTCGAAAAACCTTCTATTGACGATTTTATGAGATGTCTATTAGAGGTCTTTGTGAGTCTGTTCAATATTCAGTCATCACTGACTACTTATATGTCTATGCGAGCTTCCACTAAGCTCATAGTTTGCTAAGACTAATCATCTAGACCATCCAGATATAGACATACACTAATATATATAAATGGGTTCTACCGATAGACCCACATCGATGAAATTAGATTAGGAAAATCATGTTTGAGAATATATTTGCATAATGACATTTCTTAGCACTATCTGCAACTCTTTGCAGCTATGTCATTATAAATATATTCTCAGGTCATTATCCAATTTCAGACAAAGCATTAACTGTTTAGATTTTGCTAACTCTATTAATGTGCTAACTTTTAGCACTGATCTAAACCCTTTTAGACCATATCTGAATTCCTTCAGATCATACAATATTTGAAATGTTAAAAGCATCTTATCATTTATTATAAATAATATTAACGATTTTATTAAAAATGATAATTGTATAAATGCTATCATTAAATATTTATACATAATGGGATGACACGTAAGCACAAATCCTAACATATCTGCAGCTCAGTGGACATTGAGGCGAAGATGTACGATTTAACTTTTAAATCGTCATTCAACCATTTTTTATATGTCACATTTTCTTCCTCAGTGGCATTCTCAGAAACACCTCTGGGCATCTTTTGGTCAATAACATATTCTAGTCTTTTTTAATCCAGAACAATTTTGAGATTCATATACCAGTCAGAGAAATTCTCAGCACCTTTGAGTTGGTGTGCATCCAGTATATGTACCAAGGGATTTGAAGATGTCATTCTAGCTTACACAAGTCAAATAAAATAATATTAGGAGATGTTAGCGGAAATTATTATTAAATCGCTAATAATACATTTTAAATCATAGGTATAACATTTATACATTTTTTAATTTAAAATGTCATCCCATTGTTTTACATAATCCCTCTAATTTCTCAAAATGGGATAACGATAGTTCAAACTATTTTAAACTATACAGCAGGAAGTGGACCCCATTGACATTTTACTCGGGCCACACACTATAGCGATCTAGGACTTTATAAATTCAATAGGTAGACAACTCTTATTCATTGCATCTTTTGCAACTCCTACTCTTGATCCTAAATACACCTTATGTGCACACTGTAGTGGTCTAGGGTAAGTATATTCCAGATTAACTTGTCAATTATTAAATATATGCTACCGGTACTACCCACACACTTTAGCAATCTAAGACAATACTTTCGCATATATTTGCCTCATCTCATATTTAACCGGTATAGTCTAAATCATATCAATCAAATCCTTCACACTGTAGCGATCTTATGAAAGACCGATATAATACAGCTAACACCATATTGACAAGAAGGATCAATGTTAAAATACTATCTCATAATGTATTATCAATCAATCTGATTAAGAGAGATTTTTTATTTATTTATTTTATTTATTTACTTTTTTAGCATCACAAAGACTTAATCTCCATCTCATGAAGAGGTAATTTTCAATCAAACATTAATTTGTGTGTAAGCGTTGATGTTTTTAGCGCTGGGACGCTCAGCACCTAGCGCTGGAATAAAATTTTCCAACGCCTCAGCATTGAACACTTATGGCTGCGGCGCTCTGGTGCTCCCATCTTCGGTATACCTATTTCAACAACTTGAAATGTACCTTTTAAGCACCGGAACATCACCAACAACAATTTTACACTCAAAACACCCAATATCAACTCAAATATGCTCTGATACCATTTTGTAAGTGATTTTAAACCTATGGTGCGTGTATGTGAGTTTGTGTCTATCATTCAAATATAGCATATGTATCACATACATACATGCGCAGCGGATGAGCGGAATACAAATTTCATAATGATAAACACAAATAAACTTTACATGTTATCTTATAAATATAAAATAGTTCAAGATTGAGAAATAATACCTTATCAAGCCTTTGGTATATTGTTGAACCGGAGTATCTGCCTTGAAGCAACTCGTTCACAATTCTAGTTCCTCAATATGGTGGGCTTGAAGAAGGTAGAATAACGGCTTATCTAGCAAATGATTCAACTCTTGAATCCTTGTTTCTACCTTATAGTATGGGTGACCAAAAATGGAAGGAAAAATGAAAGAAGTTTTTTTACTTTCAACAATTGAGAGAATTTTCTAACACTTAGCCTTTCAAAATTCTCTCTACCATTCCCACTAATCCCTTAGCCTAATTTTCACTTAATCAATTGAACAACATATTACTCTTTCATTTGTTTATTATTTTCTTTCATTTTCTCACTCAATGGCATCCATTATGTTTTCCATTTGTGTTTTGTTTATTATTATCTTTCATTTTCTCGCCTAATGACATCCATTATGTTTGTTAATAGTATTTTATTTATTATTATTTACAATAAACCAAATGAAAACAAAACAAAATAGAAAATTATTTAAATGAACTTGGCCTTAATCTAGACCAAATGAGAAAATACTTTTTCATTATTAAGAAATATTTTATGGCCTACCATTAACAAATGTCACCCATTTATACTTATCTTATCATTTAATTAATATTAAACAAATGATTTAATTATATTAAATCATGGTAGAAACACATGCCAATTTAAATAAAAAAATTAATTGTTTGATTTCAATTTTAATGAATAAAATAATGATATTATTTATCCAACAAATAAGGTCATTTTGATAATTTCTAAATCAAACAATAATTAGCTTACATGTGCCATATGTCAACATCTCATTGGTCAACAACTAATTGTTAACTAATTAATATACTTAACTCTTAAATCTTGACACGTGCACGACCGGAGGGAAACTGAAGTAAATGTCCAGTCTGTTGGAATTTTTTGGATCGAACTATTCAATCCGGTACGCTGCCCCAGTGCACAACGAGTACACTATATATTGCGGAACTCTTTAGGTCCACTCTCGATTTGTCAAACAGAATTATTCTGTGAGTCCGGGATCGATGCCCCACGCACATGTCACGGATATTACAAATCAGTGCAGTAGACTATTCAAGTTGAGGTCATAGCGTATACGTATAATCCTTCCGCCAATCATATCCTGGAAGAGCATGGATATAGATTACTACCGATAAATCGCTATGTGCTCATTCGTGAACTTATCTCCAAACACGTATCTTAATAAATAGTATATGGAAACACTTTTATAATATTATTTAATCCCGTAGGAAACTCTTTCTTGGGTTTATTGCTTATGGCTATAAGACTTTCTAAGATATAGTCACTAAGCATCTAGATATATATAACTCATCCATGTGAGTTGACAGATCTCATATCTGTATACACTGGGCTCCATAAGCATCGGACCATACCTAGTGACACCCAACGATCGCACCATGAAAGGTTTGTGACATACGTGAAACCAAAGTATGATGATCACTTACAAGCCCAGCGTGGTGCTCAGGTCAAAGGACCACGTATACTGCTCAAGTCAAGAGAACCTTCCATTGATGGCTTTATGAGATGTCTATTGGGGTCATTGTTGAGTCTGTTCAGTATTTAGTCATCACTGAACACCTGTATGCTATACGAACTTCCAGTAAGCCCATGGTCAGTTAAGAACAACAATCTAGACCATTTAGGTATAGTATACACTGGTCTATGTAAAAAGATTCCACCGTCAGACCTGTATCGGTGAATTAAGACCAGGAACATATAATTTGAGAATAGACTTGCATAATAACATTTCTTAGCACCTATTGCAACTCTTGCAGCTATGTTATTACTAATGCATTCTTAGGTATTTGTACCATCACAGATAAGATTCTAACACTTAGACTTCACTGATTAATAAAATATACCAACCCTTTAACATTTATAGTTTTCAGTGATGTTAATTCTTAGCATTGATCTAAACTTCTTTAGACCAAATCTGAACCGTTTCAGATCATATAATGTCTGTACTCCATAAGCATCGGACCATACCTAGTGACACCCAGCGATCGCACCATGAAAGGTTTGTGACATACGTGAAACTAAAGTATGATGATCACTTACAAGCCCATCGTGGTGCTCAGGTCAAAGGACCACGTATACTGCTCAAGTTAAGAGAACCTTCCATTGATGGCTTTATGGGATGTCTATTGGGGTCATTGTTGAGTCTGTTCAGTATTTAGTCATCACTGAACACCTGTATGCTATATGAACTTTTAGTAAGCCCATGGTCAGTTAAGAACAACCATCTAGACCATTTAGGTATAGTATACATTGGTCTATGTAAAAGGATTCCACCGTCAGACCTGTATCGGTGAATTAAGACCAAGAACATATAATTTGAGAATAGACTTGCATAATAATATTTCTTAGCACTTATTGCAACTCTTGCAGCTATGTTATTACTAATGCATTCTCAGGTCTTTGTACCATCACAGATAAGATTCTAACACTTAGACTTCACTGATTAATAAAATATACCAACCCTTTAACATTTATAGTTTTTAGTGATGTTAACTCTTAGCATTGATCTAAACTTCTTTAGACCAAATCTGAACCGTTTCAGATCATATAATGTCTGTAGCGTCACAAGCATTGAACCATTTAATAATAGTAATTAGCGATTTAACAAATAATGAACTGGATAAATATTATAAAATAAAATATTCATGCAACAATGGGATGACACGTGCTCACAAATTCTAACAATTACTATTCAAGGTAATTAGAAAAACTAGTAATTACTAGAAATCCTAACCAGACAAACCAACAGTGGTCACTAAAATTATAGGATGATAATATGACACACCAAATTGAGACTACATCTGCTTGGTAAAATAAATTGGAAGAAGAATTAAGAAGAGCAAGGCAAGAACGTAAGGAGTGAAAAGAGTTACTGATAATAATGCTAGAAAAACATGAAAGGTTACCAGACCAATATAAGCCCCGAGAAGTTATTGGATTAGCTTGACCAATCCAAAAGAGCCTCTCCCACCCATATTACGTTTCTTGCTCAACTTACTCAAGAATAAAAAGGCAAGGAGAGACAAGACTCGTTTGAAGAAAAGAGTTGACCTCAAACAAAAATTCACGTTGAGAACAAGATGACCAAGTATCCTTGGAGGAAATAAATTAAAGGATTAGAAGGGCAATTGTATGAGCTAATAAAAAAAGTGAAGACTTTCTCTCCTTAAGGAGTACTAAAAGAGAGAGAAAGTCTCCCCTTATTGACAAGCTCAGGGATATAAAGTTTTTCATGACTTTAGATTTCCTAATCATTTAGTCTACAAAGGCACGACCGACCAGAATCATTATATAGACCAATTGATTGACCTACTGTCCATTTTAGAATTAAGTTAGAATCAAATATGTCAATTATTTCATATGAACCTGGAAAGATAAGCCCTCCTCTAGTACCGAAGCTTAAAGTATAAGAGCATATCCTCTTACAGAGAGTTGACTAATTTGTCTAGCATTTTTATAGAGCCTGTAAGCCATCCGAAGACCCTCAATAGTTAAAGAAACTTTGGCAAAGCCAAATAAAGAGCTTGAAAGACTTAATGAATTGGTTCCATTGAGAAGTAATCCAACTTAGGGCATTCGACCTACCAGTTACCTTAAGGGCTCTAAAAACAATGCTAAGGTTAAATTGATTATGGTACTACTTGACCAAGAATCAAATCACGACCTATGTAATTGCCTACGATTGAGCACCTAAATATATAAGGATTGAGGAATAAGAAGAAGCAAAGAGGATTACGGTAGGAAATGCCTAAGAAAATCCTTGGCCCGAAGTAAAAAGGCCCTATAAAGTGCTCGGGAAAGTCAAACTATAGACACACAAGCTTGAGCACGCATAGATGAATAGTAAAAAAATCAAGAGGTGCCAAGCTCATTAAAAATGCCATCCCTTGATTTATAAACTTTTGATTTCTTTTATTGCTTACATATATTGTAACAATGAGTAGTCATAGTACTCGAGTTCTCTTATTTAATGTGCCTAATTAATATCATTTTTCTTTTAAAAACTTTATTACTGCAAGATCAAGGTTCACTGTAAAATTTGCGTAACTACTTAATATCTGAGAACAAAAAACCTAAGAAAAATATAGTTGAGGTAACAGCTACCCATTACCTCTTAGAAGATCCAAGATCTCTACAAGGATTGTTTAAGGATCAAGAAGCACCTAGATGAGCCAAGATCATTTAAGGATCGAGAAAGGTCCAAGAGTATTCGAGATTCCCATAAGGATTATTTGAGGATTGAGAAAGCTCAAAGATGATCCAAGATCTTTACTAGGAATTATTTGAGGATTGAGAAAGCTTTAAAATGTTTCAAGATCCTTACGAGATGGTTTGAGGATCGAGAAAAAAATGAGGGTAGTGGCTTTAACCCTCAAGTAATCCTCCCAATTAATTCCCTTAGTAGCCCTCGAATGGAATTATGAGGGTAGAGGCAGATAGCCACCCAAGTGACCCTCCAATTTAAGTCTTTGAGCAAGTCTCAAAAGAAATCAAGAGGGTAAAGGTGAATAACTGCCACGTGACACTCCCAATTAAGTCATCGATTAGGTCTTGGAAGAAATCAATATGATAGAGGCGAATAGCCACTATATTACCCTTATAATTATGATGATAGTCCAAAAATGACCCTCCAAATGAAATTCTTGAACAGTCTTCAAAAGAAAATCTAGAAGTTAAGAACTTGGATTATTAATCCAAACATCCCTAAAAAGTTGAAGAAGTCAATTAGAGCTGAACAGATTAAAGTATTAATACAATAATATTGGTTCATATTAAAAGATACTACTTAGACAGCAAGTGATCGTACATTTACATGCCTATTGAAGCATACTAAACACCAAACAATTCAAAAATGATCTACAAGAACTTCATTAATCACCATAATGATTTTTTTTAGAATATAATTCACTAATCACCCTAATGTTTTTTTTTTGTTCAAAATACTAAGCAAAAAATGAACAATCTATGACAAAATAAAAACCATCCACATCAACAAGAACACCAAGTATAAAAAGAAAATTTTCATTAATGAAAGTTTTTTTTACAAATTGAGGAGCTCAGCTCAAATTAGAAAAAAATAGTACAAACAAAAGAGCAATATTTAAGGCTAAAGAGTAAGAGGTTGTTCTTCAGTAGTGGGCCAGAGAGGTCATCAATTAGAAAGCTCTCATTAACTGCAAGAGGAGTACTCTGCTTTAGCTGATGAAAAACCACTTACGCGTCAAAATTAATTTGGTCACTCAGTCTCTAATTCCTTAGCTGCTGCCTAGCTAGCGATCACTTTCTTTAACCAAGTGAGGTCTAGGTCGGGATAGTGTACCTTAAACATGTTAACATACTTTCGAAACTTAAGTTGACCCCTTCTACGAACTTAGTCCTTAGAGCTACCCGTAACATCAACCCGAGCAACATCCAGCTCTTTGGTAAACTCTTTATTTCTCTTTGCAAGAGCATCAATATCCTTCTAAATAGTCCATACCAACGTTAAGATTCACCAGTCGTCATGTTAAGCTAATGGATCTCTCTCTAAAGAGTGAAAACCTTGCACTCTATAGTAGCTGCCTTAACCTCGGCCTCCTCCACCTTGATTGCATAACTTTTGAGCTATTGGCTCCTATCCTCAATCTTCTTATAGGCCTTTGACAAGGTGCAATCTCAAGTTTAGCCTCTTTCAGCTTCTGTTCATCTTTTATTACACTAGAGATTTCATCCCGGTGCTGATCTAAAATGAAGGCTAGTTGAATAAAGATAGAAGTAGTTAGTAACCAAACAACCTATTAAACAAATATAGAATATAAAATTAATTATCTAAAATTACCTCAAGCACACATCTCATGTTGTGCAAAAAAGACTTAAAGGCTTCATACCTCAAACTAGTGTTAGCACGAACAACCTTGACTGCACGCTCAACCTCATTCATCAAAGGCACTATGTGCCCATACCGATCTTGTTCTCCAGTCGAGATCTCTAACAACTTAAAGGATAAAGGCCTTAACTGCATTTGTGTCCTGCTCGGGCATAGGGTAGTTTAACTTAGGAAAGTTGATCGACCTCTTCCCCTATCAACCAAAGAGCTTTTAAGACTGGTACCTCTGGTCACACCACCTTTACTAAGGCCAAACAGTGCAAGTATCCTCTGATGATCCCTTCTCAATCCTTCTGATTTAGGAGTTTAAGATAGATGAGGATGTTCTTGGTACTGTCTTATTGTTCTATTATTCTGCTAACGTGGGCAGTCTAGCTCAAATAAGACCTCTTTATCAATCTAAGGAATAAACATTTTCTTTAGCCTACTTGGTTGACCAGAAATTAACATTTGCCCTCAATGAGTACTAGTTGAAACTTTTGGATCAACCCTTTCTATATTAGGTGTCCGCTTAGAGTCTTTAGAGCCCTTGAGCCCTCCAAAGCACTTCTATTTTTGACTTCTCCATCACCACCAAAGTCAGCAAACTCATGACTAGATATATTCTAGGAGTCGTCGACTGAAGGCATAGTTCTACTGACAATTAGACATAATCAAGGTGGAAAACCTCTTAATAATCTTTTAAATTAAGCATTTAAGACAAACAGATGAGCACTCAAGCATTCTTAAGCCAAGCACTCAAATTTTAAAGAACAAAATCTAAAAAAATGCATAAAATATAAAAAAATACTTAGAAGTAGTAAAAGAAAAGGCACTAAAAAAACAATTGTAGTCAACAATACTTATTTATATAAAGATCATTGAAGATGAAAAATATATGATGTCAAAGAACACAAAACTTCCCTCTCTTCAAATTGTCACGGCTCCTCTCTCTCTCTTTATAATTCACCAAATGCAACAAAAGTGAAAAAGCAATAGAGTTGTGCATATATATATATATATATATATATATATATATGAAGTTTTTAGATAAATCTTGGACCATTAATTCAAGGTCTGAAGGCTGAGACGATTATACGAGTGAAAAGTTATTTGACACGTACTTCCAAGAGCACCCCTAACCATTTGATTAGTACCAACAGCCCGAGATGCGACCACATAGATATAAATTCAAAAGGACACAATTGTTCACTTAACCACCTATCAGAACATGTTTCTTGAAGAGCATTAAACATTAATGCACTTTTGGTGTCAAATTCAAACATCAGTCTTCACTACCATGGCAAGGCGATCACCCAAGCTAATTCTTGATTCCTTCAATGAGGAGCACATAATTGATGAACACTTTGCTCCTATTGAGGACCTTATATTTGGCCCAAGAACTCCATTAGGTTATTAGACTGAGAACTACTATTAATTTTCATTGTTGACTAGTTAAAACTAAAAATTAAAGGACTCTTACTCCTCTTAAAATTTCATCTCAAGCCCAATCCCTTAAAAGGCCTACTATATCCCACTCGAAGACCAATTCACAAGGGCACCCGAGATTTTAGCCCACAAGGAAATGTCCTCAGTATAAAGACCTCGTTCCTAGAATCCCTTTAAAAGGTTAAACATATAAGTTCTTCAAAAGGCCGACCACTTAAGCTCTTAGAGGCAGACGAAAATGTGCCTACCTACAATAGATCAAGACTCACACTGCCCTTATTTTCAAAGACCTCGTAATCGTAAAAATATGTTTTAGTTCTAATAAAACTTTACAGTCTTAATTCTAGAAGAACTTTACATGTCATAAATTCAATTCTAAAAATGACTCTATATAACCTAGTTCTAATAGAACCTTACAACCTAAACCTTTTAAAAATAGGCTAAGACAATAAAGTAAATAGGCTTCTCTCACATTAACTCTCCAAGCAAATTACAACTCTAAAAATCGCATATGTGCGCCAAGGAGTAAAATATTATACATCATTTGATTATAATGGCTATTATTCCATGTACTCTTATTATAAAATTATTCCATTACATTTGAATGAACTTATTACGTTCGATGAAGTGGATATAAATTTACATTAAATTGAATCACTATAAGTTTACTTCATTTTGTGATTGATTACTTTATTACTTGTATTTTATTAAAAGCCCAATAAATATAATAAAAATTTGATCATCTTAACTCAATCTTTCAAAAAAATTTAATTAATATTTTTTTAAATAAATAAATTCAAACTCATGTGGTGAGCGCAGGATCCAAAATCGGGGTCAACAATTCTCACGTTTTAATTGATTTGGAGAAAGTAATTCAGCTTTGGGAAAGAATTAAAGAATATGGATCTCAATTTCTTAACAAGTATTACTTTGAGTTTGTGATTTAACCATTCGGGGATTCAAATTAGGATATTACTTGCTTGCTTGATACATGATTTTACAGGCGCCAATTATATATTTAATTTTCATTTAGTTATTTAATAACTTTTTATTTATAATAATTAATGTTTAATATATTTTCTTTATAATATTATTTTTTATTAGTTATTAATTTATGAATATATGATATTGTTTATAAATTATATTTTGTTTTTTTACTTGTATTATATTTTATTAATTAATAATAATTTTTTTTATGAAGTATAAAATTTTAAATTTCATTTATTATTTTTAATAAAGAGCTTATACCGTAATCTTTTCATTATTTTTGAAGAAAATGGCGGGTTCTATTTATTCTCACTCTTTTTTAGTGGCAAACATGGGACTGGATAATTTTTTATCTAAGCCAATGTCATAAAACAAACAAGTCTTTCGTGTTTTCACTATTTAGCAGCGAAACACAAAATCAAATCATGTGATTTATTTGTAATTTTTTTTTCCTTGTTTTAAAAAAAGAAAAATACTTGTTTATTGGAATAGAACTTAGGAGATTAAAATTACAGTCCATCACATATATTGTAATTTACAAGTAATATTTTATGACATTTGAAAAGAGATAAAAACTTACAAAGGTTCTTGTGCACAAAAAATACTAAGACGAGAATACTTCCATCGTTTGATGTTGTTGTTAGCGTAAAAAAGAAATCTTATTTAAAAAATAAACGTAATAAAAATCAGATCATTTTAATTATAATTATATATACGTGGATAAATTTTTTTTCTTACTTAATAAACTTTAAATTGAATGATTATAATTTTTTTTGTTATTTTTAATCTTTAAACTCATGTGTGTGGTTACATGAATCTTCTTTAATTTTTAAATTTGCGCATTCCAAAGATTAAGAGAATAGGAGTATATAAGTTTTTCAAATTAAAATACGTAAAAGAGTTATTTTTATTCTTATAGTTACTACCCCTAATCTCTCTTATATATAAACATCACTTATGAGAATTTAAAATTTAATTAGGATTTGAATTAATAAAGGAATTACAAGACTCGTGGACTTCTTAGTTCAAATTTAAAAGGTTTAATCTCAGTCATATCATAACCCACAATTTTTTTTAGATTAATTATAAGTTATTATACTAAAAGTTAAAGACTGAACTCTAGTAACACATGTAAAATATATAAAAAAAACTCTTTTTAATTAAAATATTTTTAATTAAATTAGACTTGGTGTTACACTGATAATAACCATTTAATTGATTATATAACTGATATTTATAATTAAAGTTAGGCCATGAAAAAATGTATCACCTCTTTAATTACCTATTTACCCTTAAGTCACTGAATGCTCTATTAATTTTTTTTTAAAAAAAAATATATCTATATTTATAAATAAATATTATAATTCACAAACAATTTATTAAATAAACTGTGACCACATATTTAAATGATCAAACACTACAAATAGTTTAGGTGAACATCACTAAGTAGAATCTATCTTGTAAATATATGTTTCTACAACTCATAAAATTATAATTTTAAGCTATTGAAGTTTTGACCATTGATATAAATCTTACTTTGTAATAACTCAAAAGATACAATATATAAATATAAGTTTATTACTTGCTCAGGATTAAGGTCAATTAAGCTCATTAAAGTTTTTGTGAATTAATATTTACGACATTTAATTAACCAGATAAAAAATTACAATAGTCTCATTCAATGTATCATATACATTAGTTTTTGTTTTACATAAAATCTCTACTTTAATGATCAAAGTAAATCATCCATTATCAGAAGTAGAAAAACTACAAGCTTTCGTAATGAATTGTCCTTTTCATTAATGATTGTGAATGAAATTTAATTTATAAATAATTTATGTTCTAAACTTTCTGTATTATCATCATATTCTTAATACATAAATCATATACTTTATAAATATGAGCTAAAAAGTATATGCTCAATCATGTGTATAAATAAACTTTATTAATCAATAAATATTTATTATACATGTTTAAGAGCACAAAATAACATAAATGTGTCTAACAATCTCTCACTTATCCTAAAGCTTGTCAGGCATCTGTCGAATTCTCATATCATATATATGAGTTTCAAAATTTTTTATTAGCAATGACTTGGTAAATGGATCTGTTAGATTTTCTATTGAAGTAATCTTGAAAGCTCCTTTACCAAATGATATTTTCTCTAAATGTATTTTTTTTTTTTTTGTGGTATCTCAGTTCTTTAGACTGTGCTACTGCTTCACTATTATCACAATAAATAAAAATAGACATTTTAGCACTGGGTACCACTTCAAACTTCATAAGGAACTTCCAAAGTCATACAACCTCTTTTATAGCTTCTGATTTAATTATATATTCAATTTTCATAATGGAGTCTATGATATATGATTGCTTTATACATCTTTAACTCATAGTACTACCACCTAAAGTGCACATATATCATAAGGTAGATCTCCAGAAATTCTTATCTACTTTAAAATCTGAATATGTATACCCAATAAGTATAAAAGCCTTACTGGAATATACAAGTATATAATCTTTCGTTCTCCGTATATACTTAAATATACGCTTTACTGTAGTCTTAAATTTAATTGATGTATATTGACCATGCCTACTGCATAACAAATATCTAGTTTAGTACATAGCATCACATACATGAGACTTTCTATAGCATATTCATAAAGAATTTCTCTCTTGCGATATATCTCTTCAAGTATTTTAGGACATTAATTCTTGGATAGATCCATCCATATTTAAGAGGAAGTGATCCCTTTTTGGATTCATGTACAGTAAATTTGACTATAATTTTATCTATATATGTAGCTTAAGATAAAACTAATATCCTATTCTTGCAACTTACAGTAGGTTAATCCCAATGATGCAACTAACTTTATCTAAGTGCTTTGTATTAAATTAGTTAGAAAACTAAATTTTAATAAATGATAACACCCATATACCATTCCTAATAAGTAGTATATCATTTACATATAAGATTAGAAAAATTACCAATCGTTCATCTATCTTTTTATAAACACAAAGTTTTGATCAAAACTACATAATTTGATTGTATTAAATTTGATGTTCCAAGATCTAGATGCTTATTTAATCCCATGGATAGTTTTTTTTTTATAGTTTACAAACCATATGCTCTTGGTCTGAAGCTAAAAAAATATAATTGTATTATATAGATACTTTCTTCAAGATTTTTATTAAGGAATGCAATCTTGACATTCATCTTTTAAATTTCATAATCAAGATTTGCTGTTATAGATAAGAGAGTTTTGGTAGACATATCGATAAAAAGGTCTCTTTATAATTAATACCCTCTTCGAAGTGTACCATTTTATTGTCGAGGATCTAATATACATGGATGTATGCATGTGCAATAGTATTTATTGCATAAAATATGTATCTCATACATATTTAACGCTGTAAAATAATTAAATCATATAATAAACATAATAAATAATATATTAATCATATTAATATATTAGAAGGGTTGAGAAATCACCATAACGTGTAACGTTATACACGTGTATCCTGGGAGTCCGCTTGGAGACTAACTCATTGGCAGTTCTAGTCACCAACTCGGTGAGTTTGGTAAGTTAGAACAACAGCTTCATATCCAATACTGGATTTAACTCTTAAACCCTTTAAATTTATTTTTCCTTTAATCAACTTTTGATCAATAAAATAAATTTCTGTGTTGTTGTAATTAGTGGCCAATAAAATCTAGCATCAGAATTAATCTCAACACTTGAAATTAACTCAAAATTTGGATTAAATCCAAAATTGCTTTGCTTAATTTTTGGCCAACACACTCTGAAACAATTTCATCAACAACACTATAAGAATTAAAAAATGAAACAAAAACTTCATTTTCCCTTCTCTTGGCACAAGAAGAAAAATATGAAAACATTTCATTTTTGCTTCCCCTCGTCCCCAACGAATTCACACACACAAATATATATATATATATATCTCATTTGTAATAAAATAATATTATAAATGACCACCTTTATATAAAATTAATATTATTACATAAATAATAATATAATATAAAAAATGGATGACAACTCAAAGGCATTATAATATAATAATATATAATAATGAGATATTTATAATTATTTAATAATTAAATAATTATTATGTAAAATTATCATTTTACCTTCATAAATAGTTACCAAGTCTACCCTTTAACGAGTTTCACTAAATTTGACGCTTTGGTAAACTCAACCGAAAGTCCATAATGCGTCACATGTCATTATACAATTAGTAAATAATAATTATTGACTAATTGTTGTATTTAATGATTAAATACAGACACGCACGTATTTCTGTGATAGTGCTGGATATTATTAGATTAAACAATTTAATTCGGTACGCTGTACCAGTGCACAATGAGTACACTACATATCGCGGGACCCCCTAGGTCCACGCCTGATTCGTCAAATAGAACTATTTCATGAGTCTATGAACCTTGTCCCACACACATGTCACGAAAATACAAATCAGCGCGTCGACCATCTAAGCTGAGGTCATAACGCATACGTATAGCCCTTTAGTCATGATATTCTGGATATGCGGGGATATAGATTATCACCGTCAAATTCTCATGTGCATATCCATATCATATCCCCAGACTTGTATCTCACTAAATAATATGTACAAACTCCTTTGCCATATTGTTCTACTCTAGTATAAACTCTTTTCTGGGATTAATGCTTGTGCACATAAGACTTTCTGAGATACAGTTTCGAAGCATCTGGATATCTAACTCCCTATGCAAGCTGACGGATCCCATATTTGTACACACTAGACTTCATAAACATCGAACAATACCCGACGACACCCAGCAATCACACTATAAAAGGTCTGTGACATGCGTGGAACCAAAGTATGGTGGATCACTTACAAGCCAATCGTGACACTTAGGTTAAAGGACCACGTATACTACTTAATTCAGGAGGACCATCAGTTGATGACTTACATAGGGTGTCTATTGGAGGCCTTCGTAAGTCTATCCCATATCCAGTCCTAACTGGATACCCATATGTTAATACGAGCTCCAAGCTCACAGTCAGCTAAAAACGACCATCTATACCCTATAGATATGACAAATGTTGATCTATATAAAGATATCCATCGACAAACCTGCATCGCTAGAAATAGATTAGGGACAATATTTGAGAACATACTTGAGCAACTGACATTTCCTGGCACTTTATTACAACTCATGTAACTATGCAGTTACTAGTATATTCCAAGGTCTATGTCCCATTACAGACAATGCTCCAACTCTTGGATCTTCGCTGAGTATTATTATTAGTTAACAATTAGTTGTGCTAACATTTAATATTTATATCTCTTAGCGTAGCTAATTGAGGGCTCTTATCTAAACTCTTTTAGATCAGATCTACCCTCCTTCATATCATACAATATCTGTAATGTTATATTGTATAGTACTATATAAATAGGCATTAACAATTTAATGAGAATGTACACTTGTATAAATATATAAGTATATGTACATTTAGGGATGGCACGTAAGTACCAACCCTAACAATCTCTCACTTGCTCTAGTGTCATTCCTAATGGTATTTCATACACATCGACTCCATGTGTTTAATAAACACTTTTGGAGTCATGATCTTAAAAAGCAGGTATGCTAAATTATTTATAGAACATTTCTACAAAATCACATCTCCTTAAGCCAAGATCCCTTTAGTTATGTGAGACTCCTCTCAACATAATTAGAGTACTAGTGTCTTCTTGACACCTCAGCCTAGTTTTGTGTTAAAACTATGGGATATAATCTATCTGTCTTGGAACTCTTCCAAGCCCAGCGATAAACCTACGAATCCACACTACCTTCTTCGCTGCGCCCAAAATAAATTAGCAGTGAATCCCGAATTGGTGCAATCTCAACTCACTTAATACCAACGAGAATAAGCATATACCTAGATGTAGACTCTCTATGATCTAGGTCAAAGTAAAAGTCTAACTCCGTTCATCTTCTCACTTGTAACTCACTTTCTCTATATTTGAGAAACTTATCCTTCGTACCCTCAAGGTATCTTAGAATTATTAGGGTCGGTGCTTACTTGTTATCCCTAAATGTACATATACTTGTGTATTTATACAAATGTAGATTCCCATTAAATCGTTAATACTCATTCATATGGTATTATGCAATGTAACGTTATAGACATTGTAGATCCGAAGGAGTTCGGATGAGATCTAAAGGAGTTTAGATAAGGGCTCATATTTAGCCACGTTGAGAGATATAAATACTAAATGTTAGCACAGCTAAGTGTTAGTTGGTTATAATACTCAGTAGATCCAAGAGTTGGAGCCTTGTCTGTAATGGGACATAGACCTGGGAATATACTAGTTGCGCAAATATGTTCTTAAATAATTATCCCTGATCTATTTCTGTCGATGCTGGTCTGTCAGTTGATACTTTTAAATATAGATTAGCATATGTCGTATCTATAGGGTATAGATGATCGTTCATAGCTGACTGTGAACTTGGAGCTCGTATTGATATATGGGTATCTAGTTAGGACTGGATATGGGATAGACTCACGAGGCCTCTGATAGACACCCTATGTAAGCCGTCAATTGAGGGTCCTCTCGAGTTGAGTAGTATACGTGGTTCTTTGATATGAGTGCCACGGTGGGCTTGTAAGTGATCCACCATACTTTGGTTCCACGTATGTTACAGACCTTTCATGGTGTGACCGCTGGGTATGGTTCGATGCTTATATAGTCAGGTGTGTACAGATATGGGATCCGTCGGCTCGTATAGGGAGTATGATATCCAGATGCTTTGAGACTGTATCTCATAAAGTTTTGTGGCCACAAGCATTAATCTCGGGAAAGAGTTTCGCCAGGGTAGAACAATATGGCAAAGGAGTTTGTGCATATTGTTCAGTGAGATATAAGTCTGGAGATAAGACATGGATAAGCACTAGGGGATTTGACAGTGATAATCTATATCCTCGCACATCCAGGATATCATGACAGAAGGACTATACATATGCGTTGTAACCTTAGCTTGTATGGTTCAACTCGCTGATTTGTATATCCGTGATGTGTGCGTGGGGCATTGTTCACGGACTTATGGAATAATTCTATTTGATGAATCGGGCGTAGGATCTAGGGAGTCTCGTGATATGGAGTGTACTCGTTGTACACTAGGACAGCTTGTCGGATTAAATTGTTTAATTCAGTAATATTCAACAATACCACGAGAATGCGTGCATATCTGTATTTAAGTGTTAAATATAACAATTAGTTAATAATTATTATTTACTAATTGTATAATGACACGTGGCGCATTGTGGACCCTCGGTTGAGTTTACTAAAGTGTGAAAATTGGTGGGACCCACTAGAGTCTAGACTTGGTAACTATTTATGAGGGGTAAAATGATCATTTTACATATTGATTATTTAATAGTTAAATAATCAAAATATCTCTTATTATTATATTATATGACATTATATATATTAATATTATATTTTGGGTGCCAAATAGTTGGCACCCAGTATTATTATTATTATTATTATATAATATAATATATTATTATTTTATATATATATATATATATATATATAAAGAGAGAGAGATGTGAAATTGAAAAAAAGTGAAAAGTATGTTTTGTTTTAGTACCGAGAGATGAAAAGGAAATGGAGATGAGAGAAACAAATGAATTGGAAATAAGAAGAAAAAGAAGAGGAAATCGAAGGAGGAGAATAAGAAGAAGAAAAAAAAGGGAAGGGTGGGGGGGAAATGAAATTGTTTCATTTTTCTCTATGGTTCCCTTTGAAGCAATGGTGGATTACTTCAAATTCTCTATTTCTTGTCATTTTAGAGAGAAGGATATAAACATACACCTGACCATTTTGGGGATTAAGAGTTAATCTCGTGCTGGATATAAGGCTGTTGTTCTAGCTCACTAAGCCCACCGTGTTGGTGACTATAATTGCCTACGAGTTGGTTTCCATGCGGACTCCGAGTAAATATATGTATAACGTTGCACGTTGAGGTGAGTTCTCTACCCTACTAATATATTAATGTGATTAATATATTTATTTATTGTATTTATTGTTTAATTTAAACACTTCCGCCGCATATAATATGCATGTGATACATATTTTAGGCAATAGACATAATTGCACATGCCTACACTCACATATATTAGATCCTCGTCAACAAGGATATGTTTGACTACCATCAAATGGTGGTCTCCTGAATTATACTACAATCGGCTCATAACTCTTATAATCATACTGATATCATGTCTCAAACACATCATAGCATACATAATGCTCTCAAAAGCATATGTATCTGGTTGTCAGACACTCTAACTCTCTCATCTTCAATTTAAAGAAATACTATCCTCAAAAGATGAACACCAGGTTCACAAGATATGTTAACTATCTCACAATTAAGAAACTGTACCTATTTAAGACATTTTTGATGTGAAATAATTTAGGAGAGTCATATCAGCTTCTTAGCTCTATCTCTATAAAGCTTTATACCCAATATAAAGGAAGCGTCTCTTTAAATCCTTTATGGAGAAATTCTTATGAGTTACTTTGATCAACTATAACATACTGACATCATTCCCAATGACCAGTATGTCATTAACAAAGAGCATCAACAAAACCATCATGCTCCCACTGACTTTTCATGTACACAAGCTTCCTCTTTATTTTTTATGAAACCAGACAATTTGATTATCTTATCAAAATAATGATTCTAACTTTAGGAGGCTTATTTAAGCCTATAAATCAACTTCTATAGCTTGTATAGTAAACCAGAAATCTGATTGGATGTAAAACCTTCAGGAGGCTCCATGAATATCTCTTAGTCAAGGTATCCATTCAGGAATGCCATCCTTAGATCCATCTATCAAACCTCAAAGTCATAATATGCTGCAAGAGCCAATAACATCTTAATCGACTTTAGCATCAATACCTATAGTAACCACTTATTCACAACCGGTAAGAATAAATATATATATATATATACATATTTTATTTGTATGTGAGTGATACTTGATTTATCTATTGTTATTAGTAGTGTTTGTATAGATTAAGGACATACTATTAGTATTAGGTTTATTTGCAAAACTTTAGATTTATTTTAGGGACCAAATTATAATACTTTAAAAGTTTTAGGGGCTAATTTGTAAATACTACAAATTAGCCTCATAATATAAAAATACACATTTGAAATCCTAATTCATTCATTTTAGTCGAGCCACCTCTTTAGAGTAAGAAAAGAAAAAAGAAATGGGAGAGAAAGAGAAGAAGAAGAAAGTTAGAATTTAAGCTTTAAGAGATATATTATAACCCTTTCTTAGTTTTTTGGTGTTAATTTAGTTAATTTCTTTAAGTTTTGATTTCTAGAAATATGTACAATTGAGGATTTGATGTGAATTTTGTAAGATATTGTGAGAATTGATGATGATTTATGTAGATAACTTGATAAATTATGATGAATTACAGAATTTCTACTTGATAGTCTCTTGATCCGAGAATTTTCTAAATTGTTGTACTTCGATTCTAGTTTTGGATTTTTAGTATATGAAATTAGACATGTCTAGAATTATTTGAGACTTTGAATCGATTGAAAATTCTAGAAATTAAAGTGGTAGTGAATTTATCAAAATGACCCTGAAATTATGAAAATTTCCTACGTTAACAGTATGATATAGTGACAAATAATTTTTAATCTACTGAATGATCTTCCAAAATTAAAAATTTATAGAATATGATAAGTTTATATATCTAATATGATATATGCATAATTAAGAATTTAAATCAATATGGTTAAATTGTTATAAGTTTCTAAAAAGTATCCGCTCATTATAGTATTTGATTAATAGATTTTTAAAGCTATAGAATAAAATAGTTTTAAAATACTTTTGGCAGGAATTTTGAAGTACAATATTTATCATGGATTGAAATATGTGTCAAGAGTAATTCTGTGATAGTATTATTATTTTTGAGTTAGTATATAATTTTATAAAATTGGGAGACTAAATACTGTTTAGTAAATATCCTGATCCAGCCAGAATAATAGTTTGGATTTGAAGGTGTTTATGAAATGGATTGTGTAAGAATTATGATATAATATTCATACATAATGAGGATATATGAGTCAAGAATGATATATTCTGATTTTGAAGTAATTGGACATCATTTGATGTATAAGAAAATTTTGTTAAGTGTAAGTGGTCAGAATGACAAGTTTTGAGAAACCAAGTAATTAGACCAATTCGATGTGATAAGTGCAATATATGTAATTTTGTAAGCTATTTAAAGTGTTTTGTGTGAATAGTGAGGCTTATGAAAGGATTAATCTTCATTGATAGATTAAGAAGAATTAAGCCTTGTACCCGAAAGTGCTAAGAGATAAGTATATTAGACTTTCACTGAAATCATAATAAATATAGTAATTGTTTATGCATGAATTTGTGAATGTCTCTTGTAATATGTTTATATTATGTCAAAGTATATTTTGATATGAAATGTGAAAGACATGTGTTTATGAATGTGAGTATTGACATTGAGTATGGACATACATGTGTTTATGAAAGTGAGCTTTTAAAATGAAATGTATTTAACAAAGAAAGCTTTTAAAGTGAAAAATGTCCATGAGATACGTTTTGTGTTTTTAGGATGCTTGAACTCACTATTTACTTAGTAGGCCCCTTATGTGATTCGTAAAGCCTTTATGTGTGGCCTTTCTTTCGGGATTGGTATATGTTATGTGTTCCGTATGTAGGGAGGATTCTATTGACACCTAAAAGAAGATTGAGTCATCACATTCGTGTGGTGGCGTATTGGTATATGTGAGAGGACTCACCGATGATCAGGGTGAGGGTTTGGCTCTTACCTTTAGGTATGAGCATTATATATGTGTAATTTAAACCTCACTTGTACTATTCCTCTCATACGGTATGTCACATGCGAGTGACATTTGGCTCATTATATGATATGTGATATGAAAGTCCTACTAAGTAGTAGTTGAGTGATGGTATTCCTATTATATGTTTTAAAAGAATGTATAAGCGCTTACTTGACATGTGATTTGATAAGATTTTGATTTTGATTTATCACAACATATCATACACATGCATTGTGTACATATATGTATTTGTGTTTTGATATATGAAAAACTAGTATGCTTACTGAGTTTCGTACTCATTATAGTTTATGGTGATTTCAGGTAAATAAGGCACATGTGTGCTTAACGGATTTGGCAAGGCTTCTGCTGTCCCTTGGGTTCCCTAAGTTGCTAGGTTGCTAAGTGTTTCATTTATGGACACATAGTTTAAGATATTTGATTTGTCCCTATTGAATAAATACTTATGTGTTATTTTATTAGGTGTGGTTGTATTTGGTTTATGTTTCACCAAGTATAGTCATGGGTTGATTTTGCATTAAACTTACTAGCAACTTAATCAGGATTCCTATGTTGAATTCAAGTTTGAAATTTTATGCAATATTAATTATGAGTGCACATTATTGAATGAGTGTAAGTTATATCATGTTTAAGATCTTTTGGGTCTGGGCGTGACAACTTTTAGTGGTATCAGAGCTAAGATATGATTCTGTAGACTTTTAGGTGTCAAGTCAAGGGAATTGAGTAGATGCCAAATCCTTAGGATTATATTTGTAACTTTGTTGTGTAAATGTTTGACATCTTGCTTAAATTTTTGTATGATTTTATGAAGATGACAATTATCCAATAGCTGCTAAGATTGTTGATATTGTAGATAATGATACTTTTGTGGATCTTAATGTTACCATCTATGATTTTTTTTAAGTTGTGACTAATATACTTAGCAAGAATGATACCGAACATCTTATAATGATAATTTGCATGTCATGGAGCAAATTGAGATAACTTTCTTAATGTCAAAATATAGAGAAGTAGAGTATTGAAGACATCAATTGAAACAACTTTTATTGAAAAGGAAAACAACAACAACAATAGCAACAACAAAATAACAGCAAAGGCTACATAGTGAGATTTAAGTCTATTTTGCGCTTCTTCTCACTGTCATGAGTAGACCAATCTAACTGATACAATGTTGGATTAGATAGAGGAATAAAATACTGCAATTGATCAATCAGTTGATCAACAGTTGGAGCAGAAATAAGAATCCGTCATACTAGAAGTAGGATCAATTGTTTTCCCGCTGTATAGTTAAGAAAAGATAACAACTCGTTATAAAAACCATTAACATTTAACAAACCAATGGGTTTTTGGTGGATTTGTAATTGTGCCCATGAGGCAATTTAAATTTTTTTCTCTAAGGTCCCAAAACCTCTTGGTAGAGCTATGAATGCATCTGCATGCCTAAGCATTTAAGCCATTCGCTCGTGCATAGATGAGACTTGTAACTCATCCCCAACTGTTTTTCCTACAATATTTTCAATAGCTAGAGGTTTTGGAATGATACCAAAAACTCAACTACCTTTATGGTGTCAACTTTTGCCACAGACCTCATTAACCCACGGTTACCTCCTCTATATACTTAATGTATATTTGGCTTAGCTAATACCTTACCAAGATTTTTTACAGCTTTTACAAACTATTCAGTATTTTCAAGATTAGATCTACAAAAGACGCAAATTTTTGTGAATCAACGAGGTGAGGTTTCCTCTATTGTTATGCTTACCTTAATCTTTGAATGTTTTCGAGTTTGTATAAGGATGCAAAAATAATGTATTTATAGAAAGTAAAAAAAAATTGATAACTGCTGTGGAGCATATGTGTAAGTATGTTTAAGTATATATTTTTCTCGGTTCTTGTGAGGCAAAAAGAAAATAATAGGTTTTATTTTATCATTTATAAGGGACAATAGGCCGTAAAATTTTGAATAAATATTTGTTGATATTTAAGTGCAATAAAGTTGTGTCGGAAGCGTGATGAGTTAAGTAAGATGATTAAGAAAAGTCAAATAAAACCCCATTTTATAGACTTAGGGACCTTGCCATCTTGGCACTAATGGCCGACAATGTATTTATGACTTGAAGACTTTCGGGCTAACATCTGAACTTTTAAACTTGAGGCCAAATTAACTTTATTAATTACAAGGATTTTTGTGGTCTTAACATGAATTTTTGGCCGATAGATTAAAAGCAGACATGATATAATGATAAAGTCAAGTTAGGTTAATTTTAAGTTAGAATTTGCAATGAATATATTCTGGGCTTCCGGTAACAAAGTTGTTACTGATGACGTAGTAGAGTGTTAATCTTTGAGAAAACTGTGCGTATCTCCCGTTTACTAATTGCCCCAGTCATAATTCAATTATTATAATTCTAAAAAAAATTGAAATGAATGTTTAAATATTGTCAATAAATGTTTATGTTTATATTTTAAACATAAGACCAACTCGTAATAAAAATTTAGGAATATACTAGAAACATTAAGATTATATATGTGCTAAAACTTACTAGCAATTTGATAAGGATTCCTATATTGAATTAAAGTTTGAAATTTTATGTAACATTATTTATGAGTGCACATTATTGAATGAATGTAAGTTATGTCGTGTGTCAGATCTTTTGGATCTGCGGCGTGATAAAACCGGTTCAAATGTTTCCTTATAGTTAATCATAGATCATTGAGGATTACCTTTCTAGAACCAATATAGGGCCTAACAGGTCTCAACCATCCATCTAGCTCCCACTACCTCATGTAAACGTTTTACAACCAATGAGAATAATTCCCATCAGTAGCTTAACCAAGTTATAGACTTGATTCTGATGCATAAAGCCAATTTATGTTTACATGGCTTTTTGTCGTTTCCCGAATCGATGTCTAACATTGTCTCCCTATAGGTCAAGGGATTATTTTCTTCTATCAAGAAAACTCCAAGTTCACCTTCAGACATCAAACATACTTAATAGGTGACCTAGACATCCTTTTCGACCCATTTAGAGAAGTGTGCTAAAAGGTCACTACTTAATTGAGCCCTAGTCCCATCATTGGTTCATTGATTTCTAAATTGACTTTACCAAGTTCAATCATTCTATGATTTCCATGATTCATGAGAAACTCTTTCTCTAGAATGGTGGTATATCGAGAAACGAACACACTCCGCTTCTCTGAATCATAGAACTAGTATCCTATTGAAGTCACATGATACTCAATGAATCTATACTTGTACCTCTTGGGTGTTGATTCATCCTGTTGAGTAACTATTATAAAACAAGATACCCTATTGCGTAACTCTTACGTCAGGAGGACAACCCTAAGTATTAACATATTTAAGATTTGGATTCCTTCCTTTCTGTATCTCATACGAAATGGAAGGAACAACTCCTAATGGAACTCTACTTATTAAGCAGTTGTATTTAGAATATATTCTCACAGAAATAGATCGGTAACACTCATTATTGATTGGACTATATCTAATAAAGTTCGATTCCTCCTCTCTGAAATATCATTATATTGTAGAGTACCCGGAGGACTATAATGAGTGAGAATCTTATTCTTCTTTAAACAAACGGAAAACTTGTTGTTAATGTACTTATTATCTCAATCTAATCGAAGGGATGTGATGTATATTATGGTATGCTTGGTTATCTCTGTGAATACATTATTCATAAACTGGTTAAGTTTTTATGGTCAAATTAGGTATTCAGGCATCCTTAACCAAAATGGGTTAGACGTCTCATGCTATATAACCTAAACTCATATGCTATATTTTCATATCATTTAAGGATTTCAATCTATAGACATTTCTAATTGTATATAATATCCATTTATTAATTGATATTCAGCTAATAAAACATCATTCACATCATATGAACATAAAGAACAATTCCTAATATTCATATGATATCCTTTCACTGTTAAGTACAGGAAAGGACACAATTTGTCAGATGATGTTTTGGATATAATACCAATTATACAATATAAGTGTTATATTGCATATGAGAAGTAAGTCAAACTGCCTAACAAATTGAACCAGTAAGAAATCACTATTTCCTGCTCTTAACCTTACTTTTATAAACTGTTACATTCTAGTCTCTCTCAATCCTTGCAATATATTGCAGATATAAGAGGGACGTACGATATCTCATACCTAGCTTGAATTGGCATCATATGCCATAGAAATGTCTATGTCTATCAAACACAAACAAGTGAGAGTCTTCATGATAATTATAAGGCTTTTAGGATAGTGGGATTTTCAACACCTAACCTTGCTGCAGTGGAAACACTTTTTATCTACTTTACTCTCTTATTGATCTTTGGATAAACGTTACCTCTTAGAATTTTTCCTGGGCACCTGCTTCATCTTCTTCTCCTCATACATCTGGTCTCACCAGATATACTTGGAGTAAAAGATGAAGCACCCTGAACAAAGAGGGTCACACCCCATCTATTTTATCCCCTACAGAGATGTTATCAGAAATACCTTATGGCAAAATCTGATCAACAATAAATTCAAGATTTTTCTGAATCCAAAACTTTTTTGAGATTCATCTGTTGGTTGGAGTAATTCCTAATACCCTTGAGTTGGACTGCATCAACTATGCACACCAACTAGTTCGTAATGGTCGTTTTACTTGACAGGCCAAAAATAACAGGATATGTAAGCAAAATAGTCATTAAATCGCTAATAAAACGTTTTAAATCATGGGTAACAATTATACATTTTTCAATTTAAAATACCATTCCACTGCTTTACTTAATCCTGATAATCTTTCAAACCAAAAGACGATAGTTTAAACTCTTTTAAACTATATAGTGGGAAGTAGAGCCCATTAAAATTTACTCAGGCTTCACGTTGTAATAATATTGGCCTTTGTAAACCCAATAGGTAGACAACACTTGTCAATTGCATCTCATGTGTAGCAATATTGGGTACGTGTATTTCAAATTAACTTGTCAATAATCAAATATATATTACTGATACAACTCTCATGATGTAGCAATATTGGGCAATACGTTCGCATATATTTACCTCATCTCATATTTAATCGGTATATTCCAAGCCTAACCGACCAAGTTCCTCACGCTATAGCAATATTAGAAAAAGGCCGACGTGACTCGTTTAACACCGTATTGACAAGATGGATCATAATAAAATATTATCTCATAATATAATATTATTCAATCTGATTAAGAGAGATGTTTCTCATATGTCCAAAGTCCCCATCTCATGGGAGGGTGATTATCAATTAATCAATTTTTCTATGCAAACACAACTAACCCTCACTGGTAAGGCTTCCATTGTGGTTACCAACACAGAAAAATTAATCATAGTTTATAATGTAGACCGATAACTCTTATCAATGCATCTCATAAACCCCAATTTATAATGTAGACTGATAACTTTTATCACTACATCTCATAATCCTGCACATGTAAATTAATTTTGAAACGCTGTTCAAAACATTGTTCAAAAATACTGTAGCTATAAATAGTATAAATATTGTTCATTTGCTAATGTTCAAGTCCATAGTACCTACACCGCTACGCGGATTACCAGTACTGTAGAACTTAGGAGGTCGAACCCTCAATGCTGCGGCACCCATCCATCATCGTTGCATCGTAAAATTCAAAACCTGCAGCGTTGCAGCGCCCAGTACACCCCCTTTTGACATACCTATTTCAACACTTGAAACGCCCCATTTACACTGGGCCTTATACATCCATTCACTCAAACAACACCCAATTATCACGTATTTGGCTCTGATACCATTTTTATCAAGGATCTAATATACGTAGATGTATGCATGTTCAATAGTATTTATTGCATAAAATGCGTATCTCATACATATTTAATGCTGCAGAATAATTAAATCATACAATAAACACAATAAATAATATATTAATCATATTAATATATTATAAGGGTTGAGAAATTAGCATAACGTGTAACGTTATACACGTATATCCTAGGAGTCCGCCTGGAGACCATCTCGTTGACAGTTCTAGTCACCAACGCGATGGGGTTGGTAAGTTAGAACAACAACTCCGTATCCAGCATTGGGTTTGACTCCTAAACCCTTTGAATTTATTTTTCCTTTGATCAACTCTTTGATAAATAAAATAAATTCCTGTGTTATTATAATTAATAGCCAATAAAATATAACATTAGAATTAATCTCAACACTTGAAATTAACTCAAAATTTGGATCAAATCTAAAATTACTTTGCTTAATTTTTGGCCAACACTTTTTTAAACAATTTCATCAACAACACTAAAAGAATGGAAAAATAAAACAAAAACTTCATTTTCCCTTCTCTCGTCACAAGAAGAAAAAAATGAAACTATTTCATTTTTGCTTCCCCTCATCCCTAACGAATTCACACACATAAATATATAGATCTCATTTGTAATAAAATAATAATATAATGTTATATAATATTACTAATGGCCACCATTATATAAAAATAATATTATTAAATAAATAATAATATAATATAAAAAATGAATGACAACTCAAAGGTATTATAATATAATAATATTATATAATATAATAATGAGATATTTATGATTATTTAACAATTAAATAATTATTAATTAAAATTATCATTTTACCCCTCATAAATAGTTACCAACTTTACCCCTTAACGGGTTTCACTAAATTGCACACTTGGGTATATTTAACCGAAGGTCCACAATACATCACGTGTCATTAAACAATTAACAACTAACAATTATTGTCTAATTATTGTATTTAACAATTAAATATAAATACGCACGTATTCCCGTAGTAGTGCTGGATATTATTGGATTAAACAATTTAATCCAATACGTTGTCCCAGTGCACAACGAGTACACTCTATCTCGCAGAACTCCTTAGGTCCACGCTTGATTTGTCAAATGGAACTATTTTATAAGTCTATGAACATTTTCCCACATACATGTCACGGAAATACAAATCAGCGCATAGACCATCCAAGCTGAGGTCACAACGCATACGTATAGTCCTTTCGTCATGATATCCTGGATGTGCATGGATATAGATTATCACCATTAAATTCATATATGCTCATCCATATCATATCCCCAGACTTGTATTTCACTGAACAATATGTACAAACTCATTTGCCATATTGTTTCACTCTGGCAAAAACTCTTTCCTGGGATGAATGCTTGTGGCCACAAGACTTTTTAGGATATAGTCTCGAAGCATCTGAATATCTAACTCCCTATACGAGCTGACGGATCCCATATCTATTCACACCAGACTCCATAAGTATCGGACCATACCCAGCGACACCCAACGGTCACATTATGAAAGATCTGTGACATGCGTGAAACTAAAGTATGGTGGATCACTCACAAGCCCACCGTGGCACTCAGAATGACCATTTATACTACTCAACTTGAGAGGGCCCTCCTTTGACGGCTTACATAGGATATCTATCAAAGGCCCTCATGAGTTTATCCTATATTCAGGCCTAACTAGATACCCATATGTCAATAAGAGCTCTAAGCTCACAGTTAGCTAGAAATGACCATCTATAACTTATAGATACGACATATGCTAATCTATATAAAGATATTCATCGACAGACCCGTATCGGTAGAAATAGATCAAGGACAATATTTGAGAACATACTTGCACAATTGATATTTTTTGGCACCTGATTGCAACCCTTGCAACTATGTAGTTACTAGTATATTCACAGGTATATATCTCATTACAGACAAGGCTCCAACTCTTAAATTTTCGTTGGGTATTATAACCAGCTAACAATTAGCTGTGCGAACATTTAGCATATACATTTCTCAGTGTGGCCAACTGAAGGCCCTTATCTAAACTTATTTAGATCAGATCTGAACTCCTTCAGATCATATAATATCTGTAATATTACATTGCATAGCACCATATAAATAGGCATTAACAATTTAATAGGAATGTACACTTATATAGATACATAAGTATATGTAAATTCAGGGATGGCAGCCCCAACCCTAACATTTATGACAAGCTCAACTTTAAAGGTTTCCACCTTTCTGTCTATCTTTTTGTAATAAGCCTAGCTATGAGTTTTATTCCTTCAGTTTGTTACAAGTTCTCAGACTTTGTTAGAATACATTGAATTCATCTATGATTTCATAGCTTTGTGTCAATGATTTGCATCAATATCAACAATTACTTCGTCATAGCTAGTAAGATCTAGTTCATTTTCATTAAAGACTGTCTGAAAAGACTCTATAATTAACATGCATCTACCTGGATATTTAATAGTTTAGCGTAAACGTACGCTATCATTTCAAGTATTATAGGTTTAAGTCCAAATTATCGTTCCCTCAGAGATTATTGAACTTATTTCTTTTAATTAATTGCTAAAATTACTTACTTTACTTTTATCCAAAAAATTCTAAAGATAGATTTTAACAAATTTAACCTACTGTTATCAATTTAAACCTAACTTAATATCAAAAGCAATCAAAGATTGAATTCACTAATTAAAAGCAATCTAGGGTTTCAACTTATCCCCTAGTATTTTATTGAATTCAGTAATCTCTTAATTACTCTCTTAATCCTAATTGATTGACTAGACTCTAATTTCATCGTAAACCTCTGTCAATGGTAAAATAACTATATCACAACCTAACAATTACCTATATGTCTCTGCTAACCCCAATAGAATGTAATTCATTAAGAATAAGTCTAAATCATATCATGCATCCCATCTAGGTATATGTCTATCATATATAGAACTCATAGTTGTTACCCTATGTTCATGTATAAAACTATCCTAAGCCAAACACATGAATTCCTTTGTCGAGTTCATCATGGTTCATCAAACATTCAAGATATTGATAAAGTATCATGAAAGTATTAAACGCAAGATGGAATGAATTAATTATACTGGATTAAGTTTATAACTAAAAGTTTATGAAATTCAACTACATACTAGGTTTAAAACGTCTAGGGATTAATCCAAGAGTATCAAAGTAAATATTAGAAAACATCATGAACAAAATCATCTGACTAAAAGAAGAAAAGTAATAACACAAGTGACACATTGGGTTGCCTTTCTTTCTCTTGACTTGAATGCACCAAACTTGCTATTCAATTCTTCAATAATTACTCTGCTTTCTTGATTTGAATGTGAATCTACTTGCTCTAAGTTTGCCTCCAAAATTGTGTGTGTGTTTTTTAGCTCTGAAAAGTATGCTTTTATATGTGTTTGAAAATCCTAGGGTCGAGGACCTTTGAATCAAAACCAAAATAGGATTAAAAATGAGGTATTTCTCTTATCACACGGGCATCGTGACATTGAGACCTAGAAATGCAAGTTTGCTGAAACATGACCAGACACTGCGGCACCTAACTTTCTAACTTGGACACTGTAGCGCCCAAACCTAGGTTGGGTTGCTGGTATATTTTGAGTACTTCTCGCTTATTTCTTGTCCGATTTGCCTTATATTTGTTCTTATTTGTCACATTTTCGCTTATGCGCCTATTTATGATCAAAACACAAATAAATAGTCAAATATTCATGATTTAGAGTAAAATATCAAAGTCAGAGTACTAAATATACTATTGCATTTACGCCCTAGGTACAGTTAATTGGGATAATATACATTTTTTAACAAATAAATCTTAAATTCACTATAGAGGTATTTGCTACATCGATCAAATCGAAATGCCTTTACGTGTTTTTTTACTTGCCTTTCCACTTTTGCTTGAAAATCTTTGAGTTTATCAAATAATTCAAACTTACTATATATTAAGTACATATAATCAAATCTAGAATAATCATTAATGAAAATAATGAAATATTCATAACCTTTTTTTGTTTACGTGCTCATGGGCAAGAAGACCTTTTAATGCAAAAGGTAAGAAAGCCATTAACACATTAGAGTGCACTAATTCTAACGTGTCAATGGCTCTATTACCTTTTGCATTAAAGGGTCTTTTAGTTATTTTACCTTTTGTACAAGATTCACATATTAGTAGTAGTTCAATTTTCAATAAACTTAAAGGTCTACATTTAACTCATATTTAGATACTATCTAGACTAATGTGACTAAGACTTAGATGCCATAGATATGTTTGATTAGTGGGAGACATTTTAATCCTCCATAATGATTAAATTTATTATCTAATTTTGTATCATGCAGTAAGTTAATTTTAGTATATATATATATATATATAGTATAGATTGTTAACGAGTGTATTAGAACATATAAACAACTTTGTTTTATCACTATAGTTGATTAAAAAATAATAAAATACCCAAATTCATTCAAATAATTAATTGAAATCTATACTTGCCGTATTAGTGTTATATGCCTAATACATAGATTACATACTTTATAATACATGCTCAATTATGCGTATGAAAAAACTTTATTAATGAGTAAATGTTTATTATACATGCTTTGAAGGCACAAAATAACATAAAATATATTTAACAGTTGTGTACTCTAAAATTTTGAGCTTTATCATAATATTTTCGCTGCTATTTTATTTTCACCCTCTATAATTGATCCTTCTAATTTATATATATATATATATATATAGAGAGAGAGAGAGAGAGAGAGAGAGAGAGAGAGAGAGAAAGAGAGAGAGAGAGAGAGAGAGAGAGAGAGAGAGATAGATGGATAGATAGATAAAGAAAGAAAGAGAGAGTTTAGTTCTGTTGAACAATATAGCTCCTCATAGCCTTTTACTTTTACATAAATCTTGACATAATTTTTTTAAGAGTAATGCTATGTGTATATAGTTGAACGACAAAGTTTGTAACTCATGTGATTTGATATTTGTGTCAATTATTGATTAATATTGTATAATTATTATATTAATAAAAAGTAAAAAGTTAACAATAACTTAATAAATATAGTCACCGATTGATAACATATTATTTGGTATACAAAATTCGTATCTCAATTATATATAATAATACTATTTATTTTTTAAATTTTTAGATTAATTTTTATCAACAATTAAGATTAAATAAGAATGATCACATAGATTTAAATGATATTTATTTAATTAATGACTTTGCTCTAAACTCACTTAATCTCTCTCTTTTTCCAATCTAATTTTATAAAAAAATTTCTCTTTCTTTTCCCATTTTCTCTGACATCTTGCCTAATGCAAACCATTCCCTTTTTTCTCACTGCACTTTAAAAAATTATTGCTTTACAAATTAAAATAAAAATGTAACACAAACAAATAACAAGAAAGAGAAAAAAAAAGAAAAAATAACTAGATGAATTAGATGATGTATTTTTTACTTTTGTTCCCAACCCCCCTTCCTTTGAAAACCCCCCTCATCCTAACTATAAGTCCAAAGGCCTAAAAGGAAAATCTCAAGGCAGGCCCAGGAACGATAGCCAATAGGCATAAACCTATAAAAATAATAGAATCAGTTCAGATGCGGAGAATCTGGTCGGCTGATAACGAAACCTGTTCGGAATATGTTGACCCTACTACGACTACGGCCGAGTAGGTACTGACCCGGGCTGACCAAAAGAAGCCTCACTTGAACCAAAAATGCCGGCGGAGGAATATGCTTAACATATCAGACGTGACATCTGACATGGGGTAAGAAATGAGACAAAATCTGTGAAAAGATATTTGGTGCATGTCAGACGGGCAGTACGAAAGTGTCTGGTGTGTGTCAGAGGTACAACAGAAAATATTCGGCGCAAGACAAAAATACTGCAGAAAAAATCCCAAAAAAGTTCATAAAAAGGCCATCACTATATAAGAAAAAAGAGGAAACATGGTGAGAGGGGTGATAAAAAAATATTTCCTGAAGGAAAAGAGAGAGAAAACAAAGGTACCCACTTGGCAGTGAGAGAGAAGATTTCACTCATTAACTTTTCATATTTCATATATCGAAAGAACGAAAAAAACCTCCCTTTTTTGACTTAAGCATCGGAGCGTCTTCGTCGGAATCCACCTCGGCAAGACCGTCTTTGAGTTTGTGCGTGTGTTGTTATTACAGGCCTCTCCTCTACAGTTCATAGAAAATAAGGAATCTTTGCCTGTATCCACTGATAAAGTCTAGATGAGGCCCAAAATTCGATTCCCATTTCTAAAAATTTAAGGCTTGTTGGTCAGAAGAACCACTTCTTCAAGTCAACATTTTTTGGTGTCGTCTGTGGAAAGCAAACAAAAAGCTTTGTCGGGAGAAGCGACGTTCCAGAATGGCTAAAAGATCATCCACCAGCAGAAATCACATTGCCAGAGAGCAAAACCTAAATCAACCTCTCCCTCAAATAGAGAACTCATTGTATCCCAAAATAAGGGCAGAGTTGAGAACCCTGAAGGAGGAAAATGAGGAACTAAGGCAACGTATGACTGAGTTAATCAGGGACAAGCGACTGAGAGTAAGAAACTATGGGAGGGAATCTCAAGAGGAGATTCAAAGACAGACGGAGCAAAGGGAAGGACCAGAGACTCTATACAATTTAACTAGGACAAATAGGCCAAGTCAGGCGACCCTCAAAAAGGGAGAGACGGAGTTAGAAGAGCCGGAGCTGTCAGCAAAGAGAGAGAGCCGCCAACAGAGCCAACACAGCATCAATGGAGAGAACTGGGCCTTGAGAGTAAGGTCCATAGTTTGGAAGGAAAGTTGGAAAGCCTCTTGGTCGAAAGGAGTGAGAGGAACCAGCCTTTTGAGAAGAGGACGAAAAAGGAGAGAAGGTCGCCACTAATGAATGAGGTGAGAGATATGGAGCTTTCGGGCCGGTTTCGACTCCAAAATTTGCCCACTTATAAGGGGGTCACTGACCCTAACCATTACATAGATCAGGTTACAGACCTACTATCCATAGCAGGACTAAGGCAAGACCAAATGTGCCGGTTCTACCACATGAACTTGGAAGGACCGTCATTACTCTGGTATATAAGGCTAAAATAGCGTAGCATTGCCTCCTATAACGAGCTAACCAAAAAATTTGCCCAACATTTTTGGGGCTAATGAGAAGTAGCCAAGGACTAGGAACAGCTGAAGCAGATTAGGCAGGGTCAAGATAAGAGCCTAAAGGACTATGTTCGAAGGTTCCACAAGGAAGTGATAGCGCTGGAGGCGTTCGACTAGCCCATCACCCTAAAGGTAGGGCTACGATTGAACCGATTTTGGTACCACTTGGCAAACAGTGGTACCACAAGCTACGCGGTAGCATACAACAAAACTCCAAAATACATGTCTATAGAGGAAAATGAGAAAGCTAAGAGATCATTAGCTGAACCACCTCGAGGAAAGACATGGCTGTATGGGGAAGAGAGATACGGGGGGAGAGAGAGAGCCCCGCTTACCTCGTTGAAATATCAGAAGATGGAAGGCGAGTACCACCCCCCGCAGGGAAGAAATTTTGCAAGTTGACATTATGTGCCAGATGACAGAAGAAACAACGTGCCATACAACGGACCCCTGGAACAAGGGGAAAGTTTAAACCATTTTCGAATAGGTGGCCACCCGGGAGCACCCTAGAATTCGAGAAACAACGAACCACTGAGTATAAGGAAAAGAGTGGCACGGGTTGAGGATTTTGTCCCTCTAGCCGTGCCACTCGAAGATGTCTACGAGGCTATCCGTGATAGGGGATTGTTGCAGAGAAATTTCAAAGGGAAGGGAATGGAATGGAATGGCGAACTAATCCTAAGCAATGGTGCGACATATACAAAGGTCCTGGGCACACAATCGGAGAATGCATCGAGCTAAGAAAACAGGTCGACCACCTAATGAGGAATGGGTACTTGAAAGAATTTTGAGCAAACCGAAAGACAACGGCCATCAGTCTGGTCGGTACGTCGAACCCTAACATCGTGGAAATTACTTCGGGGGGACCCATGCTAACAGGAGACTCGAATAAGCAACGAAAGAACTACTGTCACGCCCTAGACCCAAAAGATCTGACACACGACATAACTTACATTCATTCAATAATGTGCACTCATAATTAATATTGCATAAAATTTCAAACTTTAATTTAACATAGGAATCCTTAGCAAGTTGTTAGTAAGTTCAACACTAAAATTAACCCATAACCACACTTGGTGAAACTTAAACTAAATACAACCATACTTAATAAAATAATACATAAGTATTTATTTAATAGGGACAAATCAAATATCTTAAACCACGTGTCCACAAATGAAACACTTAGCAACCTAACAACTTAGAGAACCCAAGGGACAGTAGAAGCTTTGCCAAATCTGCTAAGCACACATGTGCCTTATTTACCTGAAATCACCATAAACTATAATGAGTATAAAACTCAGTAAACATACTAGTTTTTCATATATCAAAATACAAATACATATATGTACACAATGCATGTGTATGATATGCTGCGATAAATCAAAATCAAAATCAAAATCTTATCAAATTACATGTCAGGTAAGCACTTACACATTCTTTCAAAACATATAATAAGAATACCATCACTCAACTACTACTTAGTAGGACTTCCATATCACATATCACATAATGAGCTAAATGTCACTTGTAGGTGACATACCGTATGTGAGGAATAGTATAAGTGAGTTTAAATTACACATATATAATGCTCATGCCCGAAGGTAAGAGCTAAACCCTCACCCTGATCATTGGTAAGTCCTCTCACATGCACCAATACGCCACCACACGAATGTGATGACTCACTCTTTCTTTAGGTACCAATAGGATCCTCCATACATATGGAACATATAACATATACCAATCCAGAAGGAAAGACCACACATAAAGGCTCCACAAATCACGTAAGATGCCTACTAATTCAATAGTGAGTTCAAGCATCCTTAAAACATAAAATTTTTCTCATGGACATATTACACTTCAAAAGCTTTCTTTGTTAAATACATTTTATTTTGAAAGCTCACTTTCAAAAACACATATTTGTCATGTATGTCCATGCTCACATTCATAAACACATGTTTTTCACATTTCATATCAAAATATACTTTGACATAATATAAACATATTACAAGACACATTCACAAATTCATGCATAAACAATTACTACGTTTATCGTGATTTCCAATGAAAGTCTAGTATACTTATCTCTTAGCATTTTCGGGTACAAGACTTAATTCTCCTTAACCTATCAATGGAGATTAATCCTTTCATAAGCCTTACCATTCACACAAAACACTTTAAATATCTTACAAAATTACATATATTACACTTATCACATCGAATTGGTCTAATTACTTGGTTTCTCAAAACATGTAATTTTGACCACTTATACTTAAAAAATATTTCTTATACATTAAATGATGTCCAATTGCTCTAAATCAGAATATATCTTTCTTAACTCATATATATTTCTTATATATGAATATTATATCATAATTACTACACAGTCTATTTCATAAACACCATAAAATTCAAACTATTATCCTGACAGGATCAAGATATTTATTAAACAGTATTCAGTCTCCTAATTTTATAAAATCATATACTAACTCAAAAATTATAAAACTATCACAAAATTACTCTTGACATATATCTCAATCCATGATAAATGTTTCACTTCAAAATCCCTGTCAAAAGTATTTTAAAACTATTTTATTCCATAACTTTAAAAATATGTTAATCAAATACTGCAATGAGCTGATATACTTTAAAAAATCATAACAATTCAACCACATTCATCTAAATTTTTAATTTTGAATATATCATATTAGACATATAAATTTATCATATTCCAAGAATTAGTAATTTTTAAAGATCATTCATTAGATCAAAAATTATTTTTCACTATATCATACTGTTAACACAGGAAATTTCTAGAATTTCAGGGTCATTTTGGTAAATTTACTACAAATTCAATTTCTGGAATTTTCAATCGATTCAAAGTCTCAAATGATTCTAGACATATTTAATTTTATATTATCAGAAGCCAAAACCAGAATCAAAGTACAAATATTTATAAAACTTTTGGATCAAGAGACTATCAAGTAGAAATTATGCAATTCATCATAATTTATCAAGTTATCTATTTAATCATCATCAATTCTCAATATATCTTACAAAATCCACATCAAATCCCCAATTTTTCATATTTTCAGAAATTAAAACTTAAAGTAATGAACTAAATTAACACCAAAAAACTAAGAAAGGGTTATGATATACCTATTAAAACTTAAAAAATCCAAATTTCTTCTTCTTTTTCTTCTTCCTCTTCTCTTTCTCTCTTTTCTCACTCTAAAAGAGGTGACTCGACCAAAATGAGTGAATTAGGGTTATAAATGTGTATTTTTATACTAAGAGGCTAATTTTTAGTATTTATGAATTAGCCCCCAAAACTTTCAAAGTATTACAATTTGGTCCTTAAAATAAATCTAAAGTTTTGAAAATAATCCCAATACTAACAGTAGGTCCTTAATCTATACTAATAGTACTAATAACAATACATAAATCAAGTACCACCCACATACAAATAAAATATAAATATTATATATATATATACTTATTCTTACCAGTTATGGATAAGTGGTTACTACAACTACTCCAAGTACTCAATGGTGGCACATCAAGTCATGTGCAACACCCTTTTAGCCAAGAAGCCGAGACTACCATAAGAGATTCTGATCATGTTCACGGAGGAAGATGCTCAAGGGGTCAGTTAGCCCCACGATGACGCGCTTGTAATCGAAGTAGTGGTAGCTAGAGAGAGAATAAACAGGGTGTTCGTCGACCCGGGCAGCTCGGTCAACATAATTTTTAAGGAAACCCTGGATGATTTGAAAATAAAGAACCTCCACATATGGGAAACCCAAACAACACTACAAGGATTCGGGGAAAGCTGTGTAATGCCAGTCGGAGTGGTAACCCTCCCCTTTACCATCGGACAAAGGCCTTATGAGAAGATAGTGATGACCAGGTTCATGGTGGTAGACCGCCCATTCCCGTATAGAGTCCTCATCGGGCGAACATTCATGGTGAATACTAATGCAGCCCT
Source organism: Ailanthus altissimus (assembly GCA_946807835.1). Taxonomy (NCBI): domain Eukaryota; kingdom Viridiplantae; phylum Streptophyta; class Magnoliopsida; order Sapindales; family Simaroubaceae; genus Ailanthus; species Ailanthus altissimus. Next base: position 19,003,883 of record OX327696.1, on the reverse strand, counting down.
GTCCATCCATTACCTGAAGCTAAAATTCTTCGCGGGAGAAGGGATCAGGGTAGCATCGGGAGATTAAAAAGCAGCGAGGAGCTATTACGCAGTCACGGCAAAAAGGAAATTTTGTATTTCCACCATTGATATAAGAGAGGGAATCCTCAAATCCTCAGAGCCAATGAAGAAGATGAAAGAACTTTAGGTTAGGGTCGGGGAACCAGGGTAGGTGGTCAGGATAGGGACCCAGTTGAGGCCAGGAGTTGAGCAAGAGCTAACCCGCTTGATTCGGGAGTTCTCAAACATCTTTGCTAGGTCTCACCGAGACATGCCCGAAATTGACCCATGGTTGGCTGCCCACAAGTTAACTGTTTACCCCATGTCTCGACCAGTCAAGCAAAAAAGAAGAATCTTTAATCAGGAGCGAAACGTAGCTGTAGCGGAAGAGGTGGAAAAACTGCTGGCGACCCGATTCATTAGGAAGGTCCACTACCTAGAATGGTTATCCAACATGGTAATGGTAAGAAAGGCAAGTGGAAAGTGGAGGATATGTGTTAACTTCACTGATCTGAATAAGGCGTGCCCCAAAGACAACTTTTCACTTCCTAAGATTGTCCAACTAGTGGATGCAACGGTAGGGCACGAGCACCTGAGTTTTATGGATGCCTTTTCTGGCTATAATCAGATCCCGATATTCCCCCCCGACCAAGAAAAAAAACATCTTTCATCACCCATCAAGGGATCTATTACTTCCAGGCAATGCTGTTCGGATTGAAAAATGTAGGAGCCACCTATCAAGGATTAGTAAACAGGCTTTTTAGAGGACTAATTGGTAGAAATATAGAAGTATACATAGATGACATAATAGCTAAGTCAGTAAAAGCAGTTGACCATGTGGCCGATCTTAGGGAAGCCTTCATGGTACTAAGAGAGAATGGAATGAAGCTGAACCCGAAGAAGTGCGTCTTCGGAGTAAAATTTAAAAAAATACCTGGGCTTTATGGTGAGTCAACGAGGAATAGAGACCAATCCAAATAAAGTCCGAGCTATCTTAGAAATGAAATCCACAAGTACAGTGAAGGAGATCCAACGGCTAATTGGCAGAATCATGGTACTAAACAGATTCATCTCCAAATCCACCGATAAATGTTTCACCTTTTTTCAAGCCATCAAGAAAAAAAGGGAAGGATTGGTGAATTGGAGAATGCGAGCAAGCCTTCCAACAGCTGAAGACCTACCTCTCTGAACTAGTACACCTGGCAATACTAATACAAGGAGAACTGTTGGTAGTATTGTTGTGTGGTTTTCTATAACACAAACTAACGCAAGTATACGTTATCGCAACAAGTAATATATGATGAGTAGAGTGTCGATCCCACAAGAAATTGTTATTACTACTTGCTAAGTACTAAAATTGTTTCCTCCTACTCTTATTCAAGCTAATGACAATTCAATGGTTTTGATATCTAAACTAACTAAACAAAAAATTAATAATAATTACAAGAATTGAGCAAAGAGAGCAAACGTGATAGCACAAATACTCAAATGCCTAGGATTACAATAATCTCTCAATACTTCACTTGAATCCAATTACTTCCCTTAGAACTATCAATATGAATGTTAACCAAGAACCTTAATATCCTCACAAGCCTCTTTCGATGGTCAAGTGGGTATATCTCATTCAATTAATCATCAATATTCTTATGATAATCAAATTAAAATAAAATTCATTAAGTTCAAGTTCTCTAAATGGTCATAAATACCATATGAGTATATTTCTATCTCATTTGGAACTCATACTTTTACACAATGATTATACATCAATTTATTCATGGCCAACACAAAAATCCCTTTTTCGAGTTTATTAAGGTTCCCTAATCAATCTAATACATTGTTATGTAATTAAAAGTATTAAGCATGGAACAAATTGAACAATTCAATACCAATATGACAAATAAGGGAAAATAATCAATCCAAGCTACATATGAGTTCACATTGTAATCCTAGCAATAAAACTTAGTTCATAATTAAAAATATAAGTTTAGAGCATTTAACAACATCATTATATATGCTGAATCAACAACAAATACGAAATTGAAGAGAAGAAGAAATTTCCCTTGATGCAATGGTGATGTTCTTCCTTCAAAATGCAGAAAATCTTCTTTTTCCCCTTGATTCTTACATCTTATTGTTGATTCTTGCTTCCAAGACCCAAAATATAGTGTTAATTTTCGTGCTCTCTACTGCCCAAGCCCTCTTGGCTCAATAATAGGTGTTTATATAAGTTTAGAGTTGTAAATATAGGACAAAAATACCCTTAAAAAATTCCTAGTATCCAGCGCCGCGACATTCGGATTCAATGTCGCGGCGTGGAGCTTCTGGAGTGCACGCCCCAGTGCTCAACTGTAGCATACTGTAGTGGGCGAACAGTGAACTTAGGTACTGTTCATGCGCATGTTTACATTTTTTGTATTTTAGTCCCTTCTCGAATTCTCATCTCAAATAGCTCCGTTTGCATCCGGTTTCTGGTATTTTTGCTCCGATATTACTTAAACCTATAAAACAACATTAATATACATAAATAGCCAAATTATTGGGATAAATTGAACAAACATCAAGTTTAGAAGGATAAAATATTTTATAAAATTACACCTTATCAAATACCTCCAAACTTAAGAGTTTGCTCATCCTCGAGTAAAGATAAAAACAAACAAATAAAAATAAATTTGTGGGCTAACGAATGATTAATAGTTATTCTCAAATATTGCATTGTCTATAACTATTAAAAATCTTTAAATATCGTGACTATTCAATATGTCTAATTATCATGCTTATTTCATCATACAAGTGATTACTCGGTGTGTGTGTGTGCGCAGTCGTTATTGTTACTTAGATGCACCTAGAATGGTTTATGCTTACAAGAATAGATGTGATCTCTATGAAATTGTTTTTTTTGAAACATACGCTCCATAGGCATGCTTTTTCATATCACTCTCCACTAATGTAGGAATAAACATGATTAAGGATCAAATAAGATTTTATTAAGCTTGTAATGTATGGTTAGGGTAAAGGTAAGATAATGTGGAATCATTTTTTGTTCAAATCACACCATAAACATACATTGCTATTGAACATCAAAGCCTTCATCTCATTCCAAAGGACACCCCCAAATTTAATTTGAAACTTTCTTTGTTGCACCTTATTATCAATTTGTTTTAAGCATATAGATATATATATATATATAAATATGCTAATTTGTTTTTCCCTTTTTTTTTATAGAAAGTATTCCAAATCACTATGCCCCCAAAACTTAGAACTTTTCAACCTTTTGGAATAAACAACAACCACAACTTTTATGCCTATAGTCTGAGGGATGATAATGATGGAATATGTATTTGTGTTAAGGTATTATTATAGTTAACAAAGAAAGATGGTCATTAGGTTCAAAATAGGTGACTATAGATAAATATATATCGGTAGGCTCGAAAGGCTCAAATGATCCAAATATGGCATAAAATCACTTCCTTAATCATGTATGTCCTAGGATTTCGTCTCAAATGATAATCAAACAAGTTATAGAGTGTGTTTGAGACCTTTTGTGTTCTTGTTGGGCATAAACTTTCTCTAAGTCAGCAACTAACTTAACAATCCAACTATGTGCTCAATGTGTTTCAAGTAATCACAAAAGATAAAACTTGCAATCAAAATCAAACATAGTATCTATTAATTCTAAAAAGTTATAGTCTCTGCACTTAATTTTATCATGGACTAATAATTAACTTAAACTTAAAATAGCACACACAAAAAAAAAAAACACCAAAATAACAATAACAACAACAATTAAAAATAAAAATATAAAGATAAACAAATAAAACCATTTAAAAATGTGGAAGTGTTTTCCTTCAAAAACTTGTTCGCGAAATTATACACACATGAATTGTAACCACAAGTGCACGGGTCGTGAGTAAGTAATAAAGTGATGAGTGAGTATCGTTCCCACGAGGATTGTATCCTAAATTAATGCTAACTACTATGATGTTGGCAACCTAAATTTATCTAGGCTAATCTAAAGGGTAAGATGAATTATTGAATTAAAAACAACTTAAAACTAATTAACTTGGTAAATTAAGAAAAAGAAAGATCTATGGCAATGGGGTTCTAGGGACTTGATTTCCCTCTATTGTTCCTATTGTCATTAGTATTCAACAACCAATTTTGTGCATTCATTAGTCTAAGGTGTATGATTAATCTCATTCCCTCTCCCAAGTGCTGAATGAGATACTATGCATATACAATTAAGTTGATATTCCTATCTAACCCGTTATACATACACGCATTAAGCTACCTTTAAGCGACTACCCTAAGTTCATTAGTCTCCCAACTCAACAAACTCAAAGCTATGCTTTTTACAACCAACATATGGATTAAAAATTTTCAAACACATAACCCAAAAGTTTAAATCATCCAATACATTTTCCAATGCAATTAGAAGCATGAAGCACATAAAAAGCATAAACGAATAACACAAGATAGCTATTAAACACATAACAACATCAACACATATTGTTCAATAGAGTTCTAATAAGGCCTAGAACATATAATCTAATAACAAAATGATAATCTTACAATATGGTGAATTCTATACAAATGGGATCCTAGAGTATTGATTTCATTCTATTCTTCCTATGTTCTTTCTATTTAGCAAATTCGTTCAATTCATTAATCAATGGCTTAAGACTAATCTCATTTTCTCTTCTGAGTGCCAAATGAGATACTATGCATACATATTCAAGTTGATATCCCTATCTAACTTGTTTACATAGACATGCATTACGCAACCCTTAAATTGATTACCCAATGATCAATTTCATTACCTCTCCCGAGCGTCAAATGAAATCCTAGGCAAAATGGCACACCCAAAATGTTCTCACATATTTTATCAAACACTTGGAGTGCACCACATGCAATCCTTAAGAAAACCATAGTGATTACCTAAGTGTTATTGGCCTTCCAACTCAATAACAACCTAAGGCTATGTTTCTCTCAAATCCAAAAAATAGGTCAATCTCTTCCAAGCATCAATCCATAAATTCACAACAACCAATTCATTTTTCAATCAATTGAAAGCATTAAGCATAGAGAAACATAAATGGATTACACGAAAATATACTAAATCATCCAAACATAATATAAATAAAACTACATCAAGCTTTAGAATCAAGTTTAATCACATAAAAATTCAACCATAACTAAAATTATCTAAAACTCCATAGATACAACTCATTTAAGCAATATTCATAATTGAAAATTTAAACAAAAGAGAAAAAAACAAAGAAAATAAAGAGAAAACCGAATTAAGGATGTCTCTAAGGTTTCAATCCTCAAAATATCTTCAATGATGCTTAAGAAACCTTGGAGACATCATTTCTTCTCTTCAAATTTGAGCTCAAGCCTTTTCTCCATTTGCAAATTTCATGCCTCTGGCTACCCAACTTATCCTTAGCTCAATAATAGGCGTTTATATAGGTTTAGGATTTCAAAAAGAGGACAAAAATGCCCTTAAAGAGTGCCCAGAATTTAGTGCCGCGGCATTCGGGTTCAATGTCGCAGCATTGTGGTGTTTTGTAGTTACTAGTTGTTGCGCTCCACCGAATGCCCCGGCGCTCAAACTGAATGCCCCGACTCTACACTATTCATGCAATGTAGCAATTTCTCTGTTCACTTGTACTGTTCACGATACTGTTTACATTTTGAGCATTTTAGTCCATTCTCAGATTCTCATCTTAAATAGCTCTATTTGCATCCGATTTTCGATATTTTTGCTCCAATAGTGCTTAAACCTATAAAACAACATTAATATGCATAAATAGCCAAATTATTGGGATAAATTAAAAAACATCAAATTTAGGAGGATAAAATATTTTATGCAATTACGGCCTATCAAGTAGACCTAGGAGTCTCGGAACGGGTGGTTAGCTCGGTCCTCGCCAAAGAAAAAGAAGGGTACAACTACCAGTGTACTATACAAGCAGAGCCCTCACCGGGGCAAAAACCCAATACCCTCCCCTTGAAAAATTGGCTTTTATGCTAATCATAACTGGAAGGAAGTTGGGACTGATAATGGCAAATTTGTCATATATTTTCTCATGTTTTATTTTGATATTTAATTATTTTATGAGAATAAATGGCTCTTTATGTGCATTATTGTTATTTATAGGGACTTGAATAAAATTTATGACAAAAACAAGGACTAAAATATAAATTTTTTAAAATATGAGTCCATCGCTTTAGCGCCACAAGGATTTTCGCCTCAGCATTGGAACAGTGATCGAAATAAGAAAATTAAAAAAGACGACCTATTTAAGTCGCGACTGGCGCCCGAGAGCCAGACTTTCATCGCGCTAGCGACAGGCTAGCGCCCCAGCGCCAACATTCCACCGCGTCAGTTACAGGCCAGCGTCCCAGCGCCAACATTCCACTGCTCCAGTGGTAAGGCTTGTTACACGCAGCGCCCTAACAATAGCAGCATAGTGCCCTAGCGGTAGTGCGAGTCCTAATACTACGAGAATTGAGATTTTAAAACTCATATCAATCCCTATAAAAGGTCACTCATCCCCAGCTTTTAAAAATCAACCTAAACCAACCTAGAGCAATTCAAGAACACCAAGAATGCAGAGCCCAAGTGTTAGAGAGCAATAGGTGTTTAATTGAAGCAATCTGAGAGAGATTTAAGGCGTTCTTGGGCATCAAGAGTTCTTAGGCAGTGCAATCAAGACAAATTCGACGTCTATATCGGTTTGCTATTGATTGTATCATGATTTATTATTATTTTTACTGTTGTTCTCTTGTAGCCATGAACTAAATTTATTTTCTAAGGTTAATACTTGAACTCAATATGTATGCTTAATTGTCATATCTTTTGAATATTTAATAAACTTAGTCATATGTTATTTAAATTACTTGTTCTTAATGCTTCAATATATCTGGCCAATATATGGTGAATGAATTGGTAATATTTTGATAAACTCAGAAAAGGAATCATAATATTTAGACCTAGATAATTTGATGTATGATTGTAAAGTAACATTCAATGTTGCATATGCAAGTTTCAGTTTAGGATAGGAATATACCTAGCTGGGTTAAGAGTGGCTCAAGCGTTAGCCACTAAGGTAGTGCTGGTCAAGAGCAATTCTCAACTGGTGGTAAACCAGGTCAATGGCAAGTTTGAAGCAAGAGAAGAAAGGATGGCCGCCTACCTCACAAAGGTACGAAAGTTAACCGGACAATTTAGAGAGTTAAAAATAGAGCTGAGCCTGAGAAACAAGAACCATCAAGCAGATGTCATTGCTCGAATGGCCTCAGCAGAAGACGCCAAATTCCCAGTACGGTACCCATGGAATTCTTGTCAAGACCAAGTACCCAGGAAGGCAAGCAGATCGCGTAAATAGAATTAACGCCGAGCTGGATGGACCCCATCAAATACCAGGCCGAAGAATTAAATACCAGGCCTCGCGATACTCGGTGATCGAGGGGGTATTATACCGGAGGGGTTTCTCTCACCCCTACATGAGGTGCCTGAACCCCGAGAAGGTAGATCGGGATTTAATGGAAATCCATGAAAGGGTATGCAGCAATCATTCGATGAGGGAATTTTTGGCCCACAAAGTCTTCCGAACTGGTTATTATTGGTCCACGGTCCTTCATAACGCTAAACACCTTGTTCAGCGCTGCGATGCGTGTCAGAAATTCACAGATAAGATTCAAGCACCCGTAAGAGAGCTAACCACAATGAGTAGCCCATGGCCATTCACCCAGTGGGGGCTCGACTTGATCTGGCCACTCCCCCGAGGCAAAGGGTCATGCAAGTATGTGGTCGTGGCGGTCGACTATTTCACAAAGTGGATCAAGGTCGAGCCACTATCAAAGATCACAGAGAAGAATGTCCATGATTTTGTATGGAAAAATATGATCTGTCGGTACGGCATCCCCGACTCCATCATCACCGACCACGGGAAACAGCTCGACAACAATAGCTTTAAGTAATTCTGTGAGCAATTGGGAGTAAGACTGTCTTTCGCCTCCTCAACACACCTTAAAACCAATGGCCAGGTCGAATCCTCTAATAAGTTAATCAAAAAGCTGCTAAAGAAGAAGCTGGCGAAAAGAAAGGGAGTATGGGTAGAAGAGCTACCGAAAGTACTATAGGCGCTCCGAATGACTAGTAAGATAGCCATTGGTGAGACGCCGCTCTCCTTAGCCTTCGGAAGCGCAATGATCCCCGCAAAGATTGAAACCTTGACCCACCAGGTCCTAAACTTCTTCGAAATAATCAACAACGACCTGATTAAATGAGGGTTGGACTCGATCGAACAATGTCAGGACTAGGCCCAGATCCGAGCAGCAACCTACCAGTAAAAAGTGGATAGGTACTATAACAGAAAGGTCAGGGCCCAAAGTTTCAAAGAATGAGACCTGATGCTACATAGGGTGGTGCTCAACACGAAGAACCCCACAGACGGAGTCCTAGGTCCCACCTGGGAAGGGCAGTATAAGATCTTCAGGCGTGTAAGAGGGTTGTACGAACTCAAAAGAATAGACGGGCTAGCCGTCAGGAAATCGTAGAACGCAAACTGCTAAGAAAGTACTATCTCTAAGGCTTTTGTTTGTAACCCTTCCCTGTATGAACATCGTATTTAAATGAAAACTCATTTCTTTTCTTGTTGTTGCATGGACATTTGCGAGGAGCAAATTGACTGGAACATGGAATGAACCGCCAAAGCAGAGGCACTTAGATTATTTGACAAAAGGTTTTACATCCTTACCACCTGAAATAGCATGCCGCGTCCCATATAAGGATCCGCGCAATGTTATCTTCGCAAAGACATCCTCATTCTTTGACAAGGCATCACCATATCTCAAGGAATATTCTCACCATCACCGGCTCGACGCTTGCGGAGTGATTCACCGTGATTGGTTCGACCTTTACTTTATTTTCACCATCACTAGCTCGACGCTCTTGGAGCAATTCGCCGTGATTGGTTCAACTAGTTCTATGTACACCATCACTGGCTCGAAGCTCGCGGAGCGATTCATCGTAATCAGTTCGACTTTCTTTTTACAGCATCACACATGGACGGCTCAATGGGGCGAAGGTTGTAGCTCTTCCACAGCATTACCATAGGTTACACCGTGCTGCCTATTGAAGAGGGTTGGACTGTGACTTTTTTACGATATCACTGTAGCCTTTCTACAGTACCCATGACACGCTGTTCAGCATTATTACACCGAGATGATTCGTCAAGAATATTGAAGATCAGAATGGCCCGGTGGGGCGAGGGTTGTGGCTCCTCCACAGCATTACCACGGGTTACACCATGACGCGCATTAAAGAGGGTTGGACCGTGACTTTTTCACAGTATCACTATGGCCTTTCCACAATACCGATGACATGCTGTTCAACGTTATTACACCAAGATGATCCCCAAAGAATATTGAAGGGTCCCCATTCGACACAGCTCGGGCTACCCGTTTTGGACTGCGCCAACGACCGATGCACATTAAAGGCAGCCCAGCTACTTAATTGAATACGGCACCGCCCCAAGATACCCTAGGTAGCTTCTTCAAACTACTACTAAATTGCAGTCCAAGTAAAGGAACCCACTTAACTGTGCCAACCACGAAAAGTTGTTCGCCTATTGTTGTTTGGTCCATGAGTTGAAAATAATTGACTGCTAGTCGATTTTGACTAAAGCCATTTGGAAGACCGGTCAGTCTATTTTTATTATTATAAGTCTATTCTCATTCATTAAATATCAGTTAGAAATGATAATTACCACTAACGGTTCAATTTTGAAAGTATGTTTTATAAGTAGCTCGGTTATCTCAGCAAACTGCACTGTGAAGAGGAAAATCTCCTCTGAGCAGGTAAAGGAGAACGAGCACACATTGAAAAAAAGCAAACAGTCCATTCATTGAAGATTTGAGTACATCAATCAATCACCAAAAAATATATATATATAAGGCAAGAACAAATGACAAACAAGACACAAAAAAAGAAAAAATAATTATGGAGAAACCACTATTGAGAGGCAACTGTAGAGAAACGGCAGTGGAGGAACCGATCCACTTATGCAGCAGGAGCAGAATTGTGCTTATCCAAGCCCACGATGGGACCCACCTTAGGAACGTTCCTGACCAGAGGAGCTGCAGCAGCGGGCGGGTCAGTCGGGACATCTGCGATTCCCTGTGGCTCAGCGATGGCAATGCCACTGATTTGCCCCTGGTCGATAAGAGGGGTAACCTTACCACTACTCACAACAGCACTCCCAGAAAAGGCAGGCACACCGACCAAAGAGGGCTCATCGCCACCAGGGTTATTAGGTACTGGTGGGTCGTCATCATAAGCCCCGAAATTTTCCCCTTTATGGAAAGAGCCTCCAGTCGCCAAGGACCACAGCCATTGGAAGTCAATCTCTGAGTAATGCTCCTAAAAAAGGGTGATAAACCTTTGAAACCTTTCCATCGCACCTTTATGAAAGCTCTTCTCATGACCAGCCGACCATAGGTTGTGCTGCTGCTCAAGCTGGACCACTAGAGAGGACCGGCTCTGCTCAACTAACTCTCTCTCCTTTTGGGCAGCACCGAGCTACGCTTCAAGTTCTTTATTTTGAAGGGTCAACTCACCAATTCTAACCCCCGCCATTACCAAGTTATTAATCATCGTCTGCTCGACCAACCATTTCTGATGCTCGATCTCAGACAATCTGCTCTCCTCCTCGGCCCTAGCGGTCATCATCTCTTCAGGTTTGGCCCTCGCCTCATCGGCCATCTTCTTCTCCTGCTCAGCGATCCTTTTTGCACGCTAGGTCTTAGCATATGACCGAGCAAGGACATCCTCTACTTTCATAGCAAGGGTCACGAAACCCAGGAGCTTTGCTTGGAATCGAGAAAGGAGGAAAACAAACTACAAAAAAAAAAAAATAGAAGTCAGAGTAAGCAAATGCACAAAAGAGAAACAACCCAGTTGTTCGGTAACTTACATCAAGAGTTGATCCCAGCGCGACATTGAACCCCATGGTGGGGTCTAGGGAAGACGCTTGACCTGCCCAGCTCAGGGTCACGTACTTCTCCAGCTCCCTTATAACCGGGAGCAAGAAGCCCAAGTCCTCCCTGGCCTCCGGGTCCAGCACGGAGGAGGACACTCGAGACGACCCCTCACGAGAAGACTGCCTCTCTCACCTCAGAGAGCTCGAAGAAAAAATGGCCTACCCAACTAGTGCAGCTTGGGTTAAGGGACGAGCCGAGGGGCCCTGCCCTATGCTCTATGTTTGTACGAAATGAGAGTCTTATGGCAGAGTTTTAGCGGGACCCCTTTCCCAGATAGTTAGAACCTGGGAAGCCCTATCCTCACGGGCTTGATCGCCAACGGATGGCGAGGATGTCCTCCCCCAGGAAGGCCCCCTCCCTTGGCCCCTCTCAGAACCGAACAACATTCTCATAATACTATCGGGGTTTAAAGGCCCTCGTCCACCTTGTTCAGACATTCTTGAAATTTTCACTAATGTAAGGATCGAAAATAGGGCAATGGGAGGAGAAAGTAAAGGGAGATAGAAACTTACTTTGGATTCGAGCCAGAGACGGAACGGATGAAACTAGTCCTATTTCGACAAGGCTAGACAGGGATAGCAGCTCCTGAACTGGGCAAATATATTGGAGTGCAGCATCGATTTAAGTGAGAGTCTGTTCGAAAACTTCCACGTCGATCTCCTAAGTAATTGGAAAAAATAGGCAAACAAAAAAAAGTCAGCAGAGTAGAGCCAATCACTTAAGCCCAACTTACTAATACAAGAATCAAGACCTGCATCCGTAGAAAAGTCAGCGAGGACGACCCACTCTCCCCCATCCCTCTTGGGGACCCTTCGACCCCACTTCCTACCAGCAAAAAACCATTCCCTCTTCCAATCCTTTACAGAGGTCGGCAGACCCTAGATCGGGTTCTGAAGGCCATGAAACAAGAGGTAATAAAAATTCCTTTAGCTTCTAGTTCACATAAAGAGAAAGGTTATGATAGGTCTTCCAACGGGGGGACTGCTTGTACCGTTGTCTAGACAATGTGAGGATCCTCTGGAGAAGCCAACTCAATGAAGAGCGCAGCTACAGATTTAGTAGCCATGACAGGCGTATGAGCAATTCCCTTATTATCCTTCGATGCGGTACACTTAAAACCAACCAAAACAAAGATCTATCGACAACAAAATGACAAAAAATACACGTAACGAAATGTCTTTACTATGTTCTTTCCCTTGAATCTTGATAACCTTACCCTGGAACAATGCCATTAAGCTTCCCTGGTCCTGACATGACTGATTGGGCGAGGAAGAACAGCGGAGGCAACCTACACTCGGATCGTTGGATATTATTGAGAAATAGGAAGAAGTGTTATCGAACAATTTCCTGCAATTATTCCCAGTATGGAATGGCCTACGTTTAAGCTTAATTAAATGCCAAAGCCGATTTTTATGTCTAAGAATAGGTAACACCCTCTCTCCTCTTCCCAATATCTAGCCAGCACTGCTAAGCAACCTCAAACAGAACCATCTTTCTCTCTATCTCTTGGCTTGGAAATCGCTACCAAAGTTTTATCCTTATATCAGACAGAACTCCATTGGTATAATTGAGGACCTTCCGCTAGATTTTGACTCTAGCTATCATATAACCATATCAAAATAAACACTAATTGACCATTCTTTCAAACAAAGAGTGTTCCCGGCTATAGGTTCTTCACAATTAACTGGGCTTGCAGTCGATAATGAAAATAAAAAAAATATGCAGCGAGAGATCTTTCTAGGTAACCAGTCTTTACTTAACTCCTCGGCGAATCGGGTCTTTGTAAAAGGCTTTTTGAATTTAGGTTTTTTCTCTTTTTTCTATAGGTTGAATGTCTACAACTTTCATTGTCGTGGCCTCGAGTGTGGCTCTGGGCATTTTACTGCCAACGCTTTCCATCTTTGAATAAAAAAATCGCAAGTGATTTAGCTACAGTCTCCTAGCGTATTCTTAGACTAAGACTACGGCATTGAAGAAGCAAGCTCACTCTCATTCCAGGAATTAGAGCTTGAACCGTTATTAAAGCATTATAAAGTTGATGATTCCCACCAAGAATTTGATCACCAGGGCGTGCTAAGCCAGAGAACCCGAATTGGTCTACTCATTATTTTTGTCCATTGTTCGTCTACTTCTTCTTTCCCAGGATAATTTCTCCTTATAAGAGAGAATATGATCCCGACTCTTCAGTCAGTCGTAGTAAACATATGCCCTCCCCTTTATCAGTCTTAAACGAACTCTTTCCCGACTGGCATCTTAGAATAAAGGAAGGCGGAAGAGATCCTACATTAAAAAGAAACCTCTTCGAGATTGAGACTAAGTTAGAGTTAGCTAGACTCTTTGATAATACAAGTATCTTTCTCACTCCAAGTCTTAAGCAAACTGGCATCTATCTTGCTTTGCTCTGTAGCCGAAATAGATAGATTTAAGGGGCGAAGGAAAGAGAGTTCGTATCGGGCGAAGGAAGCAGTTTGGTTCTGCCTTTCAAATTGAGATAAATAGTCCGACATCCCCAATCAATCTATGAGCTTTCCCTTTACCCTAGGTTGGCTTGGTCTTAAGTCTTTATTCAATTCTTTTTTTTTTTCTTTCACGCTTCCATCTTCCTAATGTTGTTGATCAATTCCAAGATGAGTACTGTCACCTCGAAATTGGGAAATTAGGTATTTTTTTATGAGTGAAACTAATTCTATGAACATTTTCACTAAATTAAAACTTCTTTTTCGATACCCTTGAGTGCTTTGATCTTCCTCACTCTAGTTCCCCGAAGTGGCCCGAAAGGGCTTAATAGTCTATCATCCCGCCCTTTCCCAAACCTTTGAAATCCTATTACTACAAAGTCGACAAGTTCATAGGTAAAGGTCGGATCCTTTCTTTCTCTTTCAATAGTACAATGTTACCAAGTTCCAAGCACTCGCAAAGGGCTTTCGTCGAGAAGTTTCTCAATCAAAATATTGGAGTGAATCAATCTTCCTCTCCTCCATAAATAAGGTTTTTGTGCCTCAGAAGCAGATGAAGTTGCTATTTTAAGAATAGAATCCGAAGACTCAGGCTAGGTAGGATATCTATGCATAGTAAAAGATCAGGCCGTTCGTGGATAGATTGAAATTCTATAGCTTACGCCTTAATAACTGAGTATCTGTATTATATGCATAGTGCGTCACAAAGGCGTTAATCTAGCCATGCGAGAACAGTGGTCTCTGACCAGGACCAGGAACCAATTCGAATTTGGATCTTGACATGTTGGTGGTTTTTAACCATAGGCATCTTGCCAGGAAGTTGGTGGGCTTATCATGAATTAGGTCGGGGGAAATGTTTTTGTTTCTGTATTTTCAAAATATGAGTGTGTGACTTGAACTATTGATTGGGCCGTGCAGAAATATGCCTTTATCTGCTACATTGGAATTCACAACCAAATCCAAATATGTCTTTGGGCCCACCAGTTACACCAAACCACACCACACTTATTAACATTGTACTATAGCTTAGACCCGATTTGGCGAAATAAAGAATATCATATGAGAACAAAACACCTGATTTGGCAAAAAGTCAAACTTTATGCTGAGGCCAATGCCTGTTCTGTCGTCTTGGAAGATCACCGTGAATTTGGCATTTGTGATTCTCTCTTCTTAAACAACCTATATCCTCCACACTTAATCAACATTTGATAGATTATCCAACCCCGAGCAATCTTAGTTATTGGTGGGCTCTCCTGAACTAGATTATGCAGACTACATCCTTTGTCTATCGCTGGAAGCTATTGACAAGTAAAATAGGAATTGTTTAGGGGTAAAAAAAGGTAATCAAAATAAGATTCATCTGGTTGCCTAGGCATCAAAGCCACCTCTGATATGAATGTGGCCTACGCTCCTTATACCCAGACCAACTTTCAAAAGCTTTAAGATACTCCATAAAAATCTCTGTTTGTACGAAGTGACACTGTCAACAGCTTAAAAAATGAGATGAAGATAATAGAATATTAACCATAGGTTGAATCCTACCCATGTAG
Organism: Ailanthus altissimus; assembly: GCA_946807835.1. Lineage (NCBI taxonomy): Eukaryota > Viridiplantae > Streptophyta > Magnoliopsida > Sapindales > Simaroubaceae > Ailanthus > Ailanthus altissimus. Next base: position 18,988,789 of record OX327696.1, on the reverse strand, counting down.
AAAAAATACAAAAATAGAAGAAGAATTCACTTCGAATTTGAATTTCGAATGAAGAAATAATAATAAAAAATATTGTTTCCAGATATCTCAATTGATCAAATATAAATATTCGAAGCCACGTAATAAAAGCTCTGAAAGGGAAAGAGGGTTAGATTTTGATTCACTATTTCCATTTTGTTTTATAGATTTTGATTGATTGCAATTCAAGATTATGTGCTCGTATCCGTATCCCTGTTGTTAAAGGCACGACTCCAATGCTTTCTTATATTTAAAAAAAAGGTAATTTCTTACTTTTAAGAAGACAAGGTTGCTGTCTATGTAAGATATAAAGTAGCTCCGTTTAGGGATTTCTAATTGAGATATGAATACATTGGGTTGTACAAAAATTTTTTTTTTTGACAAATTGAAAGCTTAGAAAGGGATTTAGAAAATTAAAAAAGATTCAAAAGGTCCGTTGAGCACTTTTCTGTAAGCCCTTGGCACATATCAGGCTTTCTTTAGTCCTTTCGGTTCAGCCTTCTTATTTTGTCGTGACTTAGGGGCCTTGCTTGGAGACTCTCTGCCTTTCCTCTTGCTGCTCGAACTCCAACTGGATATGGCAATTCAAGAATCGTAACCAATTCCATAAATCTATGGGGTTACCAAAAGAATTTATTTATCTTATTCTTATTATTAATCAAGGATTTCATATATAGCTAGAACTTGGCAAAATATAGTTGCATGGGAAGCCTAAGCCCCAGCCTTGTGAATTCAACATGAATGGCCACCTTGCCATCAGGAGGGCTGCTCGGGTAATCCTCCTCGAAGGGTAACCTGAGGGTAACTGACTCAAGAATATTGTATAAATGCCTGATTAGGGTCAGGTCATCCCCGCTAAGGCAAGAGGCACGGTATCGGGTATTTGTTTTGTACTCTACTACCTTCACGCCCCCCCCCCCTCACAGCGTTCTCGAGGTTGCTGCCTTCGTCCTCTCTAAAGCTCAGGACCGGTTCGGCCTCGTGTAAGGATACTTCAGATGAGGTAACTCCACCTGCAGAGGTGAATGCTCCCTCATTCACCCCAACTCCCCTGACTCGCCTAACCAAGGGGAGGTCCGGGGACTGTTCCCCCTCCTCAACCGCCATGTTCACGACTGGGAAGTCCAGATTGACACTAGAGGCCATCAACTAATAAAAGGTGTTTTCTAAATAAGGACACGACTTACTGGGCAAGGGCAGCAAGAAATCAACTATGCCTAGAAATGGAAAAATAGGCGACAGCCGTCAAGACCAAAAAACACAAAAAGAGGAAGAAAGCCGAGATAGAAAAAAATACAGGCAAACAGAAAGCAAGAAAAGAGTCCAAAAAAAGAGAATACAAAGACGTACCAAAAACAATTTAGAGAGATCAGGACAAGGAATGACGGAGAATGAAGTCACCAGATTAAGAATGCGCATTAAACAAAGAAAGCAACGGAAACACGGCAGGAAGGGAACAAGAAATCAAAAGTGCGTAATGAGAGGAACAAAATGAAGGAGAGGGTGACTATTTATAAGTAGTAGTGAAGTGATGTAGGCCGTTCAAAATAGAAGAAAATGAATGGACGAGATCAACAGGAAAGGTGAAAAGGCGTCTGGCACCAGAGACACAATGCCTTAGATTCCCAAGGGCAATAAAGGTGCGCTTCTTCAAATAGTTGCAACCCTAACCGTTGGATTCAAATAGATTAGATGGTCTAGGAAACTTCAATCAGATAACGTCACTCGAAAAAAGAGAAGGATGCGACGTTTGAAGAGACTAGCCATCAAAATTTAAAAATCTTAGGAGTTTTTGACTTAAGTATTTTTTGACTTAAGTATCAGAGCGTCTTCGCCTGAACCCATCCTTGCAAGACCGTCTTTGAGCTTGTGCATGTGTTGTTATTGCAAGCCTCTCCTCTATAGTTCGCAAAAAATAAAAAATTTAAGTCTGAATCCACTGATCCAATTCAGACAAGACCTAAAGTTTGATTCACTTTTTAATAAATTTAAAATTTGTTGGTCAGAAGAACTACTTCCTCAAGCTAATAACTTTGTTTAATTAAAAAAAAAAGAGAAAGAAAGAAAGCAAAACTAACTTAGGACAATAAGATAAGAAAAGAGACGGAGAAAACAAATAGAGTAAATTGGAAGAATCGATAATTTTGAGGATAGGATTAAATGAGAAGAGAGAAAATGAATTATTTAAGTGTTATTTTCAATCCAAGTTACTAATCCATTTAATTCTAACCTTACATAAACTTTATCTACTAACTTACGATTTGTGTCAAAACTTGTATAAATTAAAGAGACCATTCATCCTTCACTCTATATAAAATTTGGTCCTTTATCACATGATATCTTCCTAATTTTAACATAAGAATCCATGGAAGGAGGAAAAGGCAGTATTAAATCACTTAACAACAACAACATTTCAAACATCTCCGCCAATTTAGATTTAGGTGAAAGAAAATGATCACAAATTTCAAAATTTACCAATTTAACTACGAGTCTTAAATTTTGAGATATGTTATATACATAATTACTTCTCTTTTTTTTTTTACGAGTTATATTTAATTTAGGGGGGAAGGGTATAGGAACTCGAACCCATGACATAAAAAAGTGAGTATAAAAATATTAATTATTAGAGCGTTTCAACTTTCTTTCAGTAATTATAATGACCTAAATAATATATTATGGGATCAATAAATATTATCAAAGTTATTTGAGATTTGATTTAAAGCTCACTGCAACAACCTGTCCTTTCGAGCAATTCAATTTTTTTCCTGTTCAAAATTATGATCTTATTTATTATTTTTTTGGGGATTAAATATTGATAGAAAAAATTGTACCTCAAGTGTTTTATTCAAAAAAAAAAAAAAAAAAAAGGAACCATTTTTTACCTATCAAACAAAGGGCAACATCATGAAAACAAAAAATAGCATTGATATGGCAGCACTTCTTTCTCTTTCTTCTAGTGATGGGTTAAATCATAATCATAATAAGACTGGAGTGGAGTCATTTAGAGGGTCGTCCACTTTGTTTCTTCAATAGACAACATCTTGCACTGGTGACGCGTGTCAAGAACCCAGAAGGGAGTTTACGTTGTTACTGTAGGTTTATAAGCTGAACCCAAGTCGACACGCGTCCCCATCGTCAAAAGGATTTTAGGGATTCTCATGGAGCTCTTATATAACCGCCCAGGGCTAGGGTCCTGCACTGTTTAAAAGTTGCTGTCTAAATCGCCTCTGCGTCATCACCTGGAGTTGCTCAGAACAACTGTTAATCTGCGAAAAAATTTAACCACTTGCAAAGCTGAAATGTCTGTAATCACTGTGAGTGCGACTTCTTCTGCTGCTTGAAAACTGAGATGCTTCTTTTTGGTTCATGATCAGAGTTTTTATGATATCTTTAGTTTAATTCAGCTTTAATTAAATTTCCTTGGGGTTTCACCGCACGCGGCACGCCTATGCCTAAGGTGTCGCTACATGATTTTCATATTTTCAGAAAAATCTAAATTTTCTTTTTGTATCTTTGCTTAATAATTTAATTTTTATCTTGGATCTTGTCTAGAAATATCTCCGCAAATTTTCATTCTTTTTTTTATTTTTTATATTTATTTTGTTTCTATACCCTTGTGGAAAGAATGCTGGTCAAAGTTTGCATTATATATACAGTAAAATCAGCTGTGCAATCGACGATAACGATGGCACAACTTTTGCTGTTATTGATGAAATTTCGGGATAAAATATTTATTGGAAGAAAGCGACGATAGCTTAGGATTTTACCTTGTCACCCAACTAAGAACATAGTCTTATCCTACTAATTAAACTCATCTTATTTTGATTATTATGTTGCTCTAGCTTCATTATATTTAGAGTAGTAAAATAAATATACGATTATTTAACATAATTTAAACGAATATGAGTAAACACAATTAGTTTACGAGTAAAAATTATATTATCTGTTTATTAATTATTTCAAATATATCTTTAAAGTTTATGATTTATAAATTTATTTAAAACACGTTATTGTTTAATTTATTATAGAATTAAACAAATTAATTTACATTTTATTTATAAATAAATTGGTATTTATTTGTTTAAAACCTAAATTTAATTATAAAATTTAAAAAATATATAATTAAAAATTAAAAATCATAAATATAATTACTTCTACCCGCTAATCTATATTCAAAAGAAAAACTTCTTCTACTCACTAAACTTTTCTTCTATTTTTCTTCTCTAGATCCGTTGCCATCGCCACCACTTATCAACATCACCACCAGCATACAGATCAAGTGAGCCACAAAGAAGAAGAAGAGAGGTAATTGGTCAACAATGTCAAAGCGAGGAAGGGGAGTAGGATTGGGCATCGAACCAAAAATTTTGGTTCGGTCTTTATAATAAAGAAGTTCAAATCGATTTTTCGTTCGGTCAAATTCAAACCGGACCGAACCAAAAACCAAATCCAAAATTTTAAAAATATTTTAGTATGTTTTCCTTTAAATAAATGTATCTAAGATTTATATCATGAAATTAGGTGATGGTTTAGTGGGCATAAAGTGTTGTGGCAATTTAGAGGTCGTTCAATTCTTGGTTGGTTATCATATTTATTTCCTTTTTTTTCTGAGTCAATTCAATGTATTGTCAAGTAGTTTAGTTTGTATATCAATGTATTGTCAAGTAGTTTAGTTTAAATAAAATAGACTATCTTACAAAATTAGTGGATAACAGATTTGACATATAGCTTTGGTGTTGATTTTGAAGGGCATGGTTTGAGTCTCTATGTTGGCTTGCCTTTTCTTTTCTTTTTTTAAAAAAAAAACTACATCAATTAAAAAAAAAAGATTTGACATATAACTCTGTGTTGATTTTGAAGGGCATGGTTTTTTATGTTAGTAAATTGCCTTTTTTTTTAAAAAAAAAAAATTATATCAATAAAATTTTTTATCTCAAATTGATGTATCAAGTAATGTTACGTTTTTCAAATAATATCAAAAAATTATTTTTATCTTAAATTAGCGTGTCAAGTAATGCTACACTTCGCAAATAATATAATTTTTTTTATCTCAAATTGATTTGTCAAATTAAATTTGAAATTATAACATTTAACATAATTGAAATTAAAATTTGATTTGAAATATAATATTTAACGTAAATGAGATTAACATTGGAATTTGAATTATAATATTTAACGTAACTGAAATTAAAATTAGATTTAAAATTATAACATTTACGTAATTAAAATTCAATTTAGATTTGAAATTATAATATTTAACGTAATTACAATTGAAATTAGATTTTAATTTATAATATTTAACGTAGTTGAAATTAAATTTAAAATTGGATTTGAAATTATAACATTTAATGTAGTTGGAATTAAAATTTAAATTAGAATTGAAATTATAACATTTAATATAATTAAAATTAATATTGAATTTGAATTTATAACATATAACGTAATTGAAATTTGAATTACAATATTTTACATAATTGAAATCAAAATTTAATTTAGAATTATAATATTTTACGTCATTAAAATTGAATTGTTGAATTAGAATTATAAAATATTTAACGTAATTAAAATCGAAATTAGAATTAGAATTATAATATTTAACATAATTAAAATTAAAATTTGAATTGGAATAATAACATTTAACGTAATGGAAATCGAAATTAGAATTCGAATTATAACATTTAATTTAATTGAAATTAAAATTAAAATTATAATATTTAACATAATTGAAATCGATATTGTAATTAAATATAACATTAACGTCATTAAAATTACAATTTGTAATGTTACACTTTTCAAATAATATCTAAAAAAATTATCTCAAATTAATGTGTCAAGTAATGCTACGTTTCTCAAATAATATCTGAAAATTATTTTTATTTTAAATTAATGTGTTAAGTAATGTTACACTTCTCAAATAATATTCAAAATTTATTTTTATCTCAAATTGATGTGTCAAGTAATGTTACACTTCTCAATTTATATCTAAAAATTATTTTTATCTCAAATTGATATATCAAGTAATGTTACACGTCTGAAATGTTTGATGAATAATTTTTGTTTTTAATTCATTAAAACAATTACATAAATAAATAAATTAGAACCCATTAACCAAATACAAAAGTGGTGTGTTGGTCTAAAGCTCAACTTAAAGTTTTCATTTCAAGGGAGAGCATAGGTTCAATTCCCATACAAGTCATTTTTCATTTTTTTAACTATTAAACCGAATTGAAGAACTGAACCAAACCAAATCGAAACTATTAAACCGAATTGAAGAACTGAACCAAACCAAACCGAACTAGTTCGATTTGGTTTGATTTTGGTTCTTAGCATACAAACCGATCGGTTCCAATTTTTTGGAACCAATCGGATTAGGTTCAAACCTAATCGAACCCGATATTTTTCAACCCTAAATGGGAGGATCTGCTGAAACAAGTTCAAGATATCATTGGGTTCACCAGCGGCAGCAATGGTTAACTGTGGCCAACAACATGGGAGCCAAGAATCTTTACATAACTTGCTGAAATGAATCAAGGTGTGTCTGAATCGGCTGTTGTCAGCCTGCATTGGGAACATGGTCATGGCCACCATCAAGAAAGGAAGCTCGATCTTAGGAAGAAGGTCATGCTAGCTGTCATTGTTTTCCAGTGCAAGACGTGGCACAGAAAGGACGACGTCTACATGCGTACCGCGCAAAACATTTCAATGCAGACAGTGGTCAACCAACAGCCGTGGTGGTGACCACCATCTGCATTTAGCATTTTACATTTCTAGGGCCATTTTTAGCTAGATTTTTACCATTTTTTAAATAATATACCAATATTTCGCCTATTTCACTCACAATATAATTATTTTCAACCAATTTTAATATAAAATTCTAATTTCATATAAGATTAAAAAAAAACCTATCAATTATCATTTTTTTTTTTAAATTTGAAATTAGCAATCAGATGAGCAAAGTTTGATATACTTAATGTCGCATCCAGAATCGCTAATCTACATATCAATTTGAGAGTACTTTTTAGAGAGAAAGAGTGTTCGGGTTTGAGAGAGAATGTTTTTCAATTTGTTTTTTGAAGTGGGGAGAAAAAATAAAATTAAAGATATAATTATTCAATTTTAAATTTTTAGCTACAAAAGATTAGCTTTTATATTTAAAGATAGAAGAAAACATTATCTTAACATTTGGTCCATTTATGAAAATTTTCCTACAATAATTTGCTCTTATGCAGCAACTCATATTTGAATGTACAATTTTGACAGGTACCTAATCTAGGTCTAGGATCCGTATGTTGTATGCATTAAATGCATACGTACTGTTACTAATATGATGATCAATTTATATGTTCCTTAATTCTAGCTATAAGTTATTTTAGGGATCAGCAAAATTTGAACTAATTTAATGCATCATTAATGCCCTTAAAAGAAACCGATGTTGCAGTTTTACACATATATAGAGCATGTAATGAGGAATAACTATAATATACAAATTGAATGAAGAGTAGACAATTGAATAGCCCTCAAACTGTACATTTGCTATAAAGAATCAGGAAAGTATCATCAATGATGGCGTATATCAGATGAAAGAACCTGAATCACACTTGACATTGCAAAGTTCAATTATGGCAATGGTGCCCTTATGCAGCAAGGCTGATGATGAAGCTGGGCCTATCATGAATATGCTCTTACAACCGACCAATTTAAGTTTAAACAAGAAAAATTATTATCTGCTAACCTTCAACTTTGAGATAATTAACATCAAATTTTGTTTCAGGGTTAGATTTTAGGCGACACAAGTTTTTTTTTGGACAAAAATTTCCATTAATCCAATCATTCTTTTCAAAGTGATATTTCCGATGTCTTGGGCTAGGATACACACATAAAAGAAAATTGAAAGAGGAAAAAAAAGTGTGAAGATTTATATATTAGGCTTTTTTGGTGAGCTACCTCCCAATTTAAAATTTGTGAAAGACATAATTCTTAATAGAACAAGTTTATAAACAATTTAGTTCATTGTTTCATTTCTTTAGTACACCTAATTGGAACATACATATTAAAAAAAAACAACCATAATAGAAATGAAAAAATACTTAAAAGTATGAGTGAGATAGTGTGCGAGTACATGTATATATATACACACAAATTTTATATTCTAAATGACGTAGTGATTGCTCTTTGTTAGGTAGTTGTTGATTTTTTATTTTTTATTAATATGATAGTTATACAATACCAACCGATAATTGTATTGGATTAACCCAAACTTAATTAGGAAAGATCTAAATTACTTATTTTAAGTTGATTTAGGAGATTCCTAAATTAGTAGTTTCTTTGTAGGTTTTATCTTATTAAAGGTAAAGTCTAAATTGTACAAGGATTAAGAATATAAGTTTGGATTCAAAAAAAATAAAAAATACAAGTTCAACAAAGAATTGGATATCATTCACTATATATATAGACTATAGAATTAATAAAAAATATAATGAGAGAGAGAAATTATGTAAGAGATCATATAAAAGAAATATTTAGAGTACTCTTATATTTTATATTATAAGATTATAGTGCATTATTCTCTCATTCATAGACGTAGCTCAAATTAGGGTGAACCGCATTAAATTTCTTGTGTTATTTGTGTGATTTATTAATCTTGATATTCAATGTGCTTCTTCTATATTTTTGAAACAAGTTATAAGAGTTAAAATACTAACAAGTGATATCAGAACTAAGTTAAAGACCGTAGAGCTAATATCAGAGTCAAGTCAAATGTAAGAAGTCGAAAAGGAGCCAAAGAAATGCCAAGTTGAAGATCCTAGTTATATCATACCTAACTTATGTTTGAGAAGCAGAGAAAACAAGAACAAGTTTAAGAAAAGAAAATCAAGTTCCAACATCTGTACGAGTAGCGTTCATACAGAAGTTATAAAAAAAAAATATTGATTTGGGTTGATAAAGCACTCAAAAATATTTGAGAACAGATTTATCCCGGTTTGCCTACGTAAGTGATAGGTATATTGATTCTCACAAAAAGCCCTAAGTAAGTATGGTTCATACTTTTTACAGTGAGTGAAACTAGAGTTTAGCTTAAGAAAGGCCATAAAGAATGATTTATTGATGAGATATAAAAATTTAGTTTAAAGGAGACAATATTGGATTAAATTAAACTTATTTAGGAAAGATATAAATTACCTTATTTGGTGATTTATGAGATTTTGAGTTTAGTAGTTTCTTTGTAGGATTTACTTTATTAAAAGCTGTGTCCAAATTGTATAATGATTGAGAATATAAGTTTAATAAGGAATTGGATATCACTCAGTATATAAAGAGAATAGAGAATCAATAAAAAAAAAAGTATAAGAGAGAAATTATGTAAGTGATCATATAAAAACTATTTAGAATATTTTTATATTTTATATTATAAGATTATAGTGAATTATTCTCTCATTCATAAACGTAACCTAAATTAGAAAAAATCACATTAAATTTTTTATATTCTTTATGTTATTTATTAATCTTAATATTTGATGTGCTTCTATTATATTTTCTAAGCAAGTTATAAAAGATAAAATACTAATAAACTAGCACATAAGATATTATATCAATTGAAATACAAATTATATATACAAAATTTTATTTTAGTGAGCTATATAGTTTATTAGTGACTCTTTAATTTTACACAAATTTTGACACAATTTTTTAAAAATAATTTTATGCATACATAACAAAGTTTATATCACAAATAATGTAACATCTAGTATATCAACTATTGCTCAATATTATATCACTATTACATTAATAAAAATAAAATATTAACTATTGATAAATTATAGTTATCAATAAGTGACATCTTATTTAGAATACAAACTTTATATTATTACCACCACATTATTTTTAGTGAAATTAAAATATTTAAACTTTAAATCTTTTCATATTGAAATTAGAGAATGGTAATGATTTATATTACGTCTAATAAGAAAAAAAAAAGGGAAAGAACATAACTCCATTACACAATCGCTTTCTAAGGATATCAGACACAGATCCTCAAATAGAAATTGGACACGTATAACCCTTATGTTTGTCACTTTCAGGATTGTGGTTGATACTGATAGCCCCTGGATATTGGCATGTCACCAAGACATTACACGGTAAAAAAATAAAATTATTGAATGGTTAAAATATTATATTTATTTTATTTGAACATAAATATTGTTACATAGAAATAGAGAGAGTGTAATAAATGTAGAGCCAGTATCTGAAAATAACACAGTAAAAAACCTGGTATTTTTACAGTGTTTTTACTGTAGATTTGCTCAACAACAGAGGAAACACAGAATCTAACAAATATAGAGATAATGCAAACATAAAAACCAACAGTCATTTCTCAACCTGGTTCCCAGGGTTTCCATTTCTCTCATTTATCTCTTTTAATGCCCTAAACACTCAGTCACACATAAAAGTTTGTTCAAACATCTAACCCAGACTAGAAAGAGAGAGAAAGGAAATTATGGGGAGAGGAAGAGTTGAACTGAAGAGGATAGAGAACAAAATTAACAGGCAAGTTACATTTGCTAAGAGAAGAAATGGGTTGCTCAAGAAAGCTTATGAGCTCTCAGTTCTTTGTGATGCTGAGGTTGCTCTCATCATTTTCTCTAGCCGTGGCAAGCTCTATGAGTTCTGTAGCAGCGCTAGGTATATATATATATATATATCGCTAATCACTCTCTCTACAACTTTGTCTTTCTCTTTATACATGTACATAGAAGATAAATATTTATGATTATGGGGTGATTATATGTTTGTTTAAAGGGTTGTCAAGTTTTGTTTTTTTTCTCTCAATGTTCTAAATCTGAGTTTTAGGTTTACAATTACTTTCAGTGTGTCTGGTTTCTTTAAATTTTTGGTTTTAAGTGAAAGTTGAGTTCTTCTTTTTGGGTTTTCTTGTGATCAAGATGAAGATCCATCCTCTTTACCTGTCGTCTATTGTTTTGGAGTTGCATTAGGCTTCATATGATCATATAGTTAATTAATTCATTTTTAGGCTCTTTACAAAGAAATTGCATATTTTTTATTCACGAGTCACTCTTCTAGCTTAATTAATTATCAATAGCTTACTTTTGATTCTGGTAGTCTTCTTCTTCTTAAACCTAAAGCAAGTCTTTTCTTTTCTTTTCCTTTTATTATTTTTTATTTTTGAGTTTCTTCTTGATTAATAGGGCTTGAAAGGCAGGTATGATCACTGGGTTATTTTGTATATTTAAATAACTGAATTTTTTTTTTATCTTATATAACATTTGCTTCTTCACCCTAATTAATTATTACCAGTTTATTCAGACCGTAGCTGGCCACTAATACTGATTTACTGTTGAGATTCGCCACCAGAGATGTGATGTTTTGCAGTGCAAGTAAAGAACTGTTTTATAGAGACCAGAGATGAAGCTGTCCTTTATTTGTCTCCATTGTTATGCTTTTTCCGACCTTTTATCTTCACATAAATTCTTTTTAAACCTAATTAAGTTGATAACCGATTGAAAAGCACGTCTGCCATACTAAAAAGTTTGATCTGACAGACACAGTTGTAGAAATTAGTTCAAAAATGAATTACCTAGCTTTGAAAATAATTTATTTCTGTTTCTTTATAAGCTACACCCTTTTTGATCTCTCATTACTTCTGTTCAGTGTACAGAATATATAAAAATATATACATAATTATTTCATTAATTTATTTATCATAGATGATCAAAGTTCTTTTGTTTTTTTCCCTTTCTTTTTCTTGCATCTATATAGAGTTATGACCATCCTCTTACTTACCAGCCTTAGATTGATCCATCAAAGGAGACAATACTGGTTTTATTATAGATTTTGTCACTAAAATCGTTGCCATAGCACTGCAGTGCTACCTCTATCGCTACAAAAATAACATATTGTCGCCTATGGCAGTCTTGCGCGACAAATGACTTTGGTTACTAAGGATTTTTTTCAGCAACAATTAATTTTTTTAGCTCAAACATGTTTTTGTGCGACAATTATTTGAACCGTGTAATAGGTTTATGTAGCCCAAACCAACGTTTTATAATTGTGAACGTGCACATGGTAGAATTTCTAATGGCATAGTTATGGCACATTTAGCTTGTACGTTGAGCATCTACTTAGAAATTCTCTTCCTTGCGTCGTTGGTTAGGAGCCCATAGCATTTTTCTTGATGGGCAATTGTTCAAGCTAAAGGTCGGTGATGGGATGGTAATGAGTCAAAAATCTTATTGTTGTACATCAATAGGTTACATTTAGTTTCGATGGGAAGTCTCTTCATCAACTACATTCAAACAAATTGTTGAATAAAATTACCTGTTTCTTTTGATAGTAATTAAATTGATTTATGTTCTCCATTAAGCGTTTGTTTAAATAAGTTGTGAAACTTTCCTGGGTGAAGTAATCTCATGGTTGTGCTCCTTTGTTCTCCTATCTTAGCATGGTGAAAACACTTGAACGATACCATAGGTGCAGTTACAGCGCACTGGAAACCAACGGACAAATCCACGAGACCCAGGTAACTTAAAACTTTTACCTAACTACCGTGGGCTGAACTGGAACCGCAATCTTATTGTAACCTTTATTTGAGTTAGTTAAGTCGAATATTTGGCAATCCTATAAATCTCAGGTAATTGAATAATCGGGTTCCTTCATGTTACTTGTATGCATGTTCCATGTCTATGCATCTTTCTTTTTGCCTGCTGTATTTATATACATTGATTTACAGTTAGCTCAATAAAAATTTAATATTAAACTTGTCCTACTTGTTGGATACTTTATTACGGTTGGTTGTTTGAGCATAACTATAGAAAAAAAGTAAAATATAATAAATACAGAATGAGAACACATTTTTGTTTAATTTATTGCATTTTCTATTTTAGACAACACAAAGACCCATATAAATAAGTGTTTTTAACTTATCTAAATAGGAATATAAATTATAACTAAATTCTTGCATAAAAAAATTTAAATAAGACTGACACTCATAATATTATTTGTAATTAAAATCACATTAATTACATTGTCATTCTTAATGTGATGCCTTGAACTTTTAGAAGGTCTCTTAGTTGCTAAAATTTTTCTTTTAGGAGAGTTTTGGTGAATATATCGGCTACTTGCTTTTTAAATTTGTAATACTTGAATTAAATCTCTCTATCACTTATTATTTCTCATATAAAGTGATACTTAATGATAATATGTCTAGTTCTACCTTAAAAAATGAATTCTTTATGATTGCTATAATTGATTTGTTATCATAAAACAACTTCATCCTTTCTTTTTGTTTCTCTTGAATGTATTTTAAGATTCTTTGTATTTAAATAGCTTGAAAAGTTGCCAATAATATTGAAATATATTCAGCTTCAATAGAGGATTATGCCACTGTTTCATGCTTCTCTGATACCCAAGAAATCATACTAGAACTAAGAGAAAATGCATAGCTTAAGGTACTCTTTATCATCTTTACAATCACTAAGTTACTATCACAAAAATCAATCAACTTTATATCCATATTTCTCTAATATTTGATGCTATAATTTATTATGCCTTGCAAGTAAGTAAGCACTCTTTTCGTTGCTTCAAGATTAAATTAGTTGAGAGATAGCATAAATCTTGATAATAAACTTGAGGCAAACCTAATGTCAGGTCTTAAGCTATACAAAGCTTTTTTAAAGTTTGTATACTTTTTGTTCTTCACCTTTGACAACATATCTTTAAGGTTATTTAACATAAATATATTCTTTTAATTCCTCATTTAGAAAAGCTTATTTGACATTAGGTTAGTGTAATGACCAACCTTTTTATACAATAATGACAATGAGAATTCTTATGGTGTCAAGGCGAGTAATTGGAGTAAAAATTTTATTGTACTCAATATCAAGCTATTGTGAGTAGCATTTAGCTACTAACCTAACCTTGTTTCATTGCACACTTCCACCAACATTATATTTCACCCTATAAACCCATTTTACCCCAATAATTTCTTTCTCATTTGGTTTTTCTACAAAGTAACATATTCTATTTCTCTCAATAGCATCAATTTCTTCTATGATGGTTTTTCTATAGACTTTTTCTTTCACAACTTCTTCAAAACTTCTAGGCTCAAAACAAAAATTGCATGTTTCATAAATTTTACTCAAACTCCTTATTTTTTTAGAGTTGGTGATAACGAAGAAGTAGATAAACTTGGAGATTTACTTACTATTGATGATAGGGTTGATGATGGAAAGGTTTAAAGTGAAATTTCTTTGTCTTCATTGCCTTTTTTTTAGAATTTGTTTTACAAAGATAGACTTCTTTTCATTTTTACTATGCTTCCAATGCTACTTTTTCATTAAAACAACATATCGTGGCTTGTAATCATCTTATTGTTCTTCAAATTATAAAGTCTGCAGCCCTTAGATTATGAGCTATAGCTTAGAAAAATACACTTCTCGCTTGCCTTATCAAGTTTCTACCTTTTTCTTTTAGAATTTGTGCATAACAAAAACAACCGAAAATTTTAGATGTTTTACTAATGGCTTTCTTCTATTTCACGCTTTAATGAGTATTTGATCTTGAAGTGTCTTTTTAGACATCTATTTATTAAGTATACAATACTTTTAATTTCACAATTCATTTTCCTAAAGCATTGATTTTGTCATCTCAATCACTATTTTAGTTCTTTTTCTCAGACACCCTATTTTATTGTGAAGTATAACAAATTATAAGTTATTTTTCAACGACTTTATCTTCATAAAAGTTGTCAATTGATGTGAGTTGTACTCTTTGCCCCTATTGCTTCTAAAAATTTTTAAAGTAATTTTTGCTATTTTGACACCAATTATTCTTGAAAAGATTTGATCTAAATGCCTTATTGAATTTTTTCAAAAGTTTGAGCATCTCTTTTTGTTGCTTCTCTTTTAAAGATCCCTTCTGCTATTCAGTCATTTTTTTTATCTTCTTTTATTGAACTAGATTTTTCAAATTCTTCTTCTATAAAATTCGATAAAACAAGAGAGAGAAAAAGTGGTTTCATCTTTATATACTAAAATCCATAATTTTCTCTATCAAATAGAGACACATAAGATTATTTAAGTACTGTATTTGATAAACTTGTACTTTCCATGGCAAGTCTCTCTACAACAATTTTCTTCTTTGATCTCTAGTTCTGATACCAATTTATATTGGTTGTTTGAGCATAACAATGGAAAATAAAATAAAATAAAAATAGAATGGGAATTTTTTAAAAAAAACATTCTTTCAACTTCTATTTTGGACAACACTAAAGGCCTATATAAATAAGTACTTTTATTTTATCTTAGTAAGAATATAAATTCTAACTAAATTTCTTACATAAGAAAGTCTAAATAAGACTAAAACTCATAATATTATTTGTAATCAAAATCACATTAGTTAACAATTACACAAAAGAGAAGCCATTATACTTCATTTTTATGATTGGGGTTATTAATAAAGTATTTGTATACGTTATATTTATCTTCTTAATGCTCCAGCAGGGCAGCTACCAGGAGTATTTGAGGCTGAAAACAACAGTTGAGGTCCTACAGCAATATCAGAGGTGATTGCTTTTAATATAAGCTTTGAATTTGAAGTATTGATTCCTTTCTTTATGTTAGTGGAAATGGAATCATGGGTATATATATATATAATATAGCTTCAATGATTTGGAGTTCATTTTAAATTTAGCTGCTTATTATCGCCGATGGTGTATGTGTTCCCAAATGTTGTAGAAACCTTCTGGGAGAAGATCTGGGTCCGCTTACCACGAAAGAGCTTGAGCAGCTTGAGCATCAACTTGAGACATCCTTGAAGCATATTAGGACTACTAAGGTAACATTACACTTCACTCTAATAGATATATAGTTTACTTGATTTCGCTTTTTGTTATATTATATTACTTTAAATTTATGTGCATACTAAGAGATTAAGGTGGGATAAATTGGAATTATTTATCAACTTACTACTCAATTATCTACTTACTTACCACTGAACTATAAAACCTGCCATCACCTTTATCTGATCATCTAAATACTCCTCCGTCTACACCTGCAGAAATGTTCTCCCAACATGATTGAGAAATTCTTTTTAAGCACTTGATAATTGCAGTGGTGGGAATTCAATATTACCCATTAGCTCTACCTCAAAAAGAGTTCAATTCGAACTTATAAATTGGGCTTTAGATTCTGAGAAAGTTATAGCCCAATAAACCAAACTGACCTCTCGTGAAGCGAAGTAACCTAAGACTGCTATTATTCTTAAAAGGAAAAAAAATTGTGAATTTTATCCATTAAATATGATGTGAATCTACAAGCATACCAAAAGCTATAGCAAAACTCCTTATAGGAACAAATGCTTTACAGACTCAACTTATATATTCATGTTAACATTTATCACAAATCCAGTATGTTTGGGAGTGTTATGTTTAAAGAAAAAGTAACTTTTTATGCATAAGCATAGATATGAAAAAGTAATTAAAAAAAATACACACTTTTCATGATAAAATCTATTAGAGGTATGTGTACATTCTCACAATCTTTTTGTCTTTTAAATGCTTTACAGACTCAATGTATGCTTGATCAGCTTGACGATCTTCATAGGAGAGTATGTATATCGGTATTCAATTAAAATCCGATTATTCTTGTATATTGTTCTTTGTTTTTCTGCAAGCTCTCAATGCATCCTATCCCTCATAATGCAGGAGCAAATGCTAATTGAAGTTAACAAGGGTTTGAGAAGGAAGGTACAAATTTTCTCCCAACTAATAATTTTAAGTGCAGATTAGTTATGACCACCTTCAGAAATTAAATACTCTTGTATTTCTTCTGAGAAATATATTTTACCTCAATTAATCAATACACAATTTTCTAGCTGCTCTATCATTCTTTATCCAATATGATTAAGAGTCTATTTGCAACTGTTATACTCGTATTAAGAGCACACGTAACCTTTACTTGTCAGCTAATATTTATCCACTATCTACTCACATATAATCGATATGTAGGTGGTGGGCTAAAAGCCACAGCACTCAATCTCAAACACGTTCTAAATTCTAATCAATTTGTTGTGTTGAAATTTTCTCTGCTCGTCAGTTGGAGGAAAGCAGTGCACAAGTTCCTCTCCGATTGGCATGGGAAGCTGCAGGAGGCCAAAACATCGCTTACAGTCGCCTCCCTCCTCAATCTCAATCTGAAGGATTTTTTCAGCCTCTTGTAGCAGATCCCACTTTGCATATCGGGTATTTTTGTTTTTGATCCAATTGAAATCTGAGACTTAATTTAGTGAAATTTCTCAACTCATGATCTAATGTTCTAGTGGAATTCTGCAGATACAATCCTGTTACTTCTGAGGAGGTAAATGTTCCACTGCATCCACAAAACGTCAATGGATTCACCCTCGGATGCCTTGACTATAATTTTAAGTTCCCATGAGCTTATTGGCATTTTGCTCGCGCAAATATTAACTGAAGTGTTGTAATTTTGCTTTCCTGGTTGTGATGTGTTTTACATAATTAAGCTGTAATTATCGTTATGCAAACGATATTAAGTACATATTGTTTGTAATGCGTTGTAATGTCGAAATAGACAAATCCTTTTTATTATGGCGAAGTGTTGAATGGCTTCTATATTCTAATATTCATATGAAACTGCTTCAATATTGTATTATTATTGAACTATTCCAGTGTCTTAATTAACCTTCTATGCTTCCCTTTTGGATTTGTTTGTTAATATGTTATTAGGCATGAAAGAAATAATTGCTCTCATTCAAAATTTGCTGGAATTAAAATTAGAAAATGTGAATTTCGTTTTCCAGTTCGTAGGAACATACAAATGCAGATACAATTTAGCAGCCATCAAGATTCAAGAGCAGCCAATCTAAGTTCAGTCATCAGGGACCATCCATCATGAGCGATATCAAGTGTTGCCACTAGGCACTAGCAACTAATGACAACTACTGACCTCACCAGTCACCAATCACCATGTAAATGCATGGCATTTGGAAAACATTATTATAAAAATATGCACTAGTTATTAGAAATATAAAAATTAAAATATGTAATAAATGTTATTTCTTTAAGAGTTGCTAGCTATGATCCCCCTGTAAAGCTATGGCTGGTCCAATTTCGTGTGAAGTTTAAGAGTTGCTAGCGACTCTTCCATGACATAGGAACAGTCAAACAAGTTCATGAGACCAATGAAGATGAGAAGTGAGAACACAACAGCGAAAGCATACATTACATTCGAAAATTTGCCTATTTCCCATTTGTTGTCAAATGTACTCCCAATCCCATGTTTGTTGACTTCGTAGGTAAAAAGCCTAAAGAGTCTTTGTTTGGAAAAAGTAAAAAAAAAAAAAGAAAGCTGTTTGAAAATTAATTTAAAGAGAAAAAATAGAAAGAAAACAACAAAACAAATAAATGCAGAAAGGCAGTAACTAAAAGGGGTGTTATTTACAATTTTAAGCAAATATTTTTACAATGATTATGTAGAGAAAAAACCTTGGATGGAATCAACTATCAAGGAAAAGCATGCACGTTGTTGCTTACAGCACAGGAGACGGTATTTCATTTTCAAAGTTTCTGTTTCATTCCAAATTCTGGGAATGGGAATGGGATTGGTCACTCGTCAAGCCTCGAAAGGAAAAGAGACTATTACCTAACATTGTTAATGCAAGAATGGGCTGACCCACATCCCACGTGACTCTGACTCTGTTTTCTAAAAAACAAAAGACCATAAAAAGAAAAGCCCTCAATTATGTAGGTGCATTGCACGAAAACAGTGTTGAATACGATTTCACCACTTTGATTCTTTTTTTTCTTTGGGGTTTTTGTTTACGTTTTGCTCAAATTGGGAATGGATTGCATTATGTGTTAGATGCTGTGCCCCCATTGGTGTTGGCATTTATGGTCAGTTTTTAGGGCAGCTTTTTTTTTTTTTTAATCCTTTTTCACAATGTTCTTTTAGTGGCGTGCTTGTCTTTTTAAAATAAGAGCACTCCACTATATTTTTAACATATTCATTGAATTATTGATAAAAACTTTTAAAGTGATGCTTTGCTAGATTCCAACCTATAAACTTACTTAATACAAAATCCGTTCATTTGATGTAGTCTATAAAGTCGGGTTTATAAACGTGGGCCTAGAAGTTATAACAATACATAGATGTTTTCGAGTTGGCTTATAGCCCTTATCTCATCAGAATCATTATCGGTCATCAAGTATCCTCCTCAATTTAATTGACCACCTTATTCATGCACAAACATCTTAAATAGACTTGCCACCGAAAATTACATATTCAATATATCTTTTACAAATACGACTTCAACAATCTCAGCATGAGTCCTAATCGAGCACGAAAAGACTAACTTTATTGAGGTAAAACTCTAATACATAAATCGAAGGAGGAAAAGTCTTGATACTTTCCAATTCTAATTAGGATTCCATGACTACGCATTGAACTCATGTTTCAACCTTATAAATAGATTCCAAATTTTTAAACCGAAGGAGGCAAGAGGCATGACATATTATACATTACACATTATAGATTCTAGACTATAGATCTTTATAGTTGAATTCTAAACCTTCCTTCACTCTTAAAGCACTAAAAGTACCCTATCTTTATTCTTTGCCAACCTTTTCATTGCCTTTATATTTTTTTCATCATTTTTTGGCCATCGTTGACTTAAGCATCTAAGTGCCATCACCGAAAAAATTTCCAACGTGGCTTAACCCTTTTTTGATTGCAAAATTCTCAACAAGCTCAACATCCTTAGAGTAGACCAGTCTAGCACAATTTCTCTCAAAATCTAATTATTGTTCCTAAAAGGAATAAATTCAACTTGTTGGTTTGACGATTGATGAAATTTTTGAATTAATAGTTTGACATCGTTTATGGGGATCAAACAAAAAGGTATTAAACATAAGAGTAAAAATTATGAGAAACGTGCATTCAAAGAGTATGGTTACCTATTCTATAATTGCTCGAAATAGCAAGCAGAATATGCGGGTTAATGGGAACCTTGTATTATAAAATCAAAAATAATTTAAAGAAGTTTGAAATAATAATGTGCTATATCAAAATGAGGAATCACTAGCTTGGAGAAAAGTACTGAAAGAAGAATTGAGAAGATCACAGACCATTGAATCGTAACACAACCTTATAAATCTAAGGAGCACACTACCGATAATAGGGGGGAAGTACAGACCCTTATTGGCTTACTCACAAATAGACAAAAAAAAAATTTCTAACAGAATTCTTCAAAGAAGAGAGTTACCCTCCGAGCTAAAGGTCATACCAAGGGAATCACAACCGTACTCCTGTTTGATTAGAGGTCAATGATTTGAGTAACCTGAGTCCAAACTAGAGTATCAGAGTGAATAGAGGTAAGGGAAAGTGAAGATATATGAGACACTAGAGAAATATTGAAGAGGATAGTAAGGTTGAGAAGGATTTAAGGGATATTCTGAATAGGTATAAAAAGGTAGCAAAATCGAGGAAGATGCAAAGAAAATATTGAATAGGCGTAGAGGAGGTAGCAGAATCAAAGAGGATACAAGGAGAATATTGACAGGATCAAGGAACGTGATGAGTTGTAGAGCTCAGTATTTAAACCTAAAGATCCTCTGGAAGAAAACGTTAAGGGTATAGAGGAATAGTTGTGCTAACTCCTTGAAAGTGGTAGAAAGCAAGAACTTCCCCCTTTCCCCTCCTAAACGTAACCAAGTGAGAAATAAAGTCCCCTCTTACTAACAAATTTAGAGATATAGAGTTACCAGTGGACTTGAAACTACCAAGTTTACTAACTTATAGGGGCACGTTAAACCCGTGCCATTACATGGACTAAATGATCGACTTGCTGTCAATTGCCATGCTTAGGTAGAAATAAATGTGCCATCTATTCCATAAAAACCTAGACAGACAAGCCCTAATTTAGTACCAAAGCTTGAGACAGAGAAGTATCTCCTCTTATAATGAACTGACTAAAAGGTTTGCCCAACACTAAAGCCTATAAAAAGGCTCAGATCTACAACAACTACGATGACTCAAGCAAGGTTAGACTGAAATCCTAAGGAACTTCATGGGGAGATTCCACTAAGAGATAATTTAAATTAGGGCATTTGATTTGCCAGTCACCCTAGAAACCCTTAAGGCAGAATTGAAGTTGAGTTGGTTTTGGTACTATCTGTCCAATAATCTAATTGCAAATTATGCAGTTGCCTATGAGTAAGCTCTCAATACATAAAGATTGAAGAAGAAAAAATATTAAAGAGGTTAACTACAATAGATACCTAGGGAAAACATGGGGTTGCAAACCTAGAAAGTCTCCCGAGAGGAAGATGGTTCAAAGATAAAGAGATAGAATACTGCCAAGGGTGTCAAAATATTCTCGAAGAGATCAACCTCGAGGGGGAATGGAGGAGACTAGACAAGGAGGTCTCTCCCTAAAGTATCGAGAGTTCAAAAAGAAAATGCATTCCCTAAATTACCCTTGACAGTATTCTAAAATATCAAATTTAGGGTTGACTTGGATAAGGAAAAATATTGACTAATGAGAACTTAGAAATCGTGAACTCTTTCAGGCAGAAAATGGCCATGAAATCTCAAAAAGCCCTACATTAGCTAGAGATTTATACAAATAGAGAAAAAAATACTAACAGTACTCATTAGTAGGACACTAGGTGATGTGCAAAACCCCCACCGCTAAGAAGCTATGGATCCATATGGTTCCCATTATATTCACCAAGTAGGATGTATGAGGAATTAGTTACCCGCATGATGACACTCTGGTTATAACTATTCATATAGCTTGAATAGAGGTGAACCGGGTACTCGTCGACACAAGAAACTTAGTAGATATAATATTTAAGGAGATATTGAATACGCTTGACATTAAGAACTTAAAGATGGATAGAACACATACCCCACTATACGAATTTAGGGATAGTTGCATCACATCACTATAGAGTAGGGGTTATGCTATGGAGACCCTTTATGAGAAATCCAAATGCAACCATGTCTATCCATTATCTAAAATTTAAGTTTCTTGGTAGAAATGGAGAAGGGTTTATTAGTGGCGATCAAACAGCAACGAAGAGCTTCTATATGGCATTATCTAAGAGAATCTATATCTCAACAGTAGACTTAAGAGAAGAGAATGAGTTAAAGTCTCCAAAACCAATTGGAGAATTATTCTTTGTGCCTGTTAGACTAAAGGCGCTAAAGAAAGTAGTAAAAATAAGCTTGCAGTTAGAGCTAGAGATAAAAAAGGATTGAATACATTGATTAAAGAGTTCTTATGCATCTTCATTTGGTCGCATGAAGACATGTCGGGAATAGGTCCCGCCTTAATATCTTATCCACTAACTATCAATTCATATTTGAAATTGGTCAAGTAGAAGAGGAGGATCTTTAACTATGAGAGAAGTAAAGTTGTCATAGTATAGGTTAAAATACTCTTAGTTGCATAGTTCATCCGAGAAGTCCATTATTCCAAATAGTTGGCTAATGTCATGATGGTCAAGAAATCCGACAGAAAGTGGAGAATGTACATGGACTTTATGGATCTAAAAATGCCTATTTTAAAGATAACTTTATACTCACGAAGTTACATTGATTAGTTGACTCTAAAGTTAGGCATACTATCTTCAGCTTCATGGATGCTTTTTTAAAATACAACCAGATTAAGATGTTTCATCCCAATTGAGAAAAACATCATTCATTACCATCAGAGAACTCACTGTTGTTATAAGGTTATGTTGTTTGGATTAAAAAATGCAAGTGCCAACAACTAAAGGCTCCTAAACAAGCTATTAAACTATTGATTAGGAAGAGCACGAGGTTATACGTAGATGATATAATTGCAAAGTTAGTTAAATTCAAAGACACACATTTGAGATCTAGAGGAAACACAAAATGAAGTTGAACTTTAAAATAGGCGCCTTCAAGGTTAAATCAAAATGCTTAAGATTCATGGTGAGCTAAAGAGAAATCGAGGCTAATCCAAATAAAATTTGAACAATCCTTTAGATGAAGTCCCAGAGCACTATTAAAGAAATATTTTGACAGGTCGAATAGCCGCTCTTAGTAGATTTATCTCAAAGCTATTGACAAATATTTTGAAAATTTCAAGCTATCAAAAGCAAGGAAAAACTAAAGTGGACTCCTTAATACAAAGAGGCTTTTTAGAAGTTAAAAGCATATTTGGCCCAACCACTCAACTTTGATATACTAAAAATCAAGAATTAACTAATCATACACTTAGGGGTGTCAGTACAAGCGCTAAACATAGTACTGGTAAAAAAAAGGTAGGACTTCAAAAACTCGTGTACTTAACCAGTAAGGCCTTCACAGATCCCAAGACCCATTCCCCAACTAAAAAGTTTGCAATAACATTGGTTATGTTAAGACATAAATTGTGACTGTATTTTTAAGCTTACACTATAATTGTCCTTACTAACCAACTATAGAGACAAATTCTTCACAAGCTTGATCTCTCTAAGCATTTGATAAAATAGTAGTCGAGCTTAATGACTTTGACATTCAGTTTAAACAAAGAATGACCATCAAAGAACAAATATCTCACAGATTTTAACTTAGAGTGTATTCATGAAGATGAGGTCATGTCAGAATTGACCAAAAACCTCTTACCTTAACTTAGACACTTTTTATCAATAGCCCCACAAATACTAAAGAATGTGAGAGGTGGCATTATTCTTGTCAGCCCAAAAGGAGACGAGTTTAATTATGTAGTTATATTTGGCTTTCTTACTTCAAACAATAAAGTTAAGTATAAAGCTCTCTTAGCTAGATTAATAGTTACCCAATCGCTCATTGCCAAGAGAATTTTTGTTGAAAGTGACTCACGACACATTGTCAACCAAGTCAATAAGAATTTTGAAGTATGAAGAGATCACATGGTCACATATCTTCAAAAAGATAATAAGTAGATGAGTCAATTTAAAGAGGTTGAGAACTAGCAGATACCAAGGGCTAAAACTCACAAGGCATACATATTAGCGCAAATAGCATCAACTGAGAAAGCTTGGATACCATGATCTATCCCCTTCAAGCTCATCCTTGAATATAGCATCAAAGAAACTAAGACCGAAGAGATTATGCATATAGATCCATGCCTAAGCTTGATAGATCCTATTTGAGAATACATAGAAAATGGAAAGTTACTGTAAGATAAGCTAAAAGCATGACAGCTAAGGTACAACTCATCTCGATACACTTCCATTAATAACTTTCTCTATCAACGAGGATATTTCCCCTTATACCTAAGATGTCTAACACCCGACAAAGTTTATTACATGCTTAAAATAATTCACGAAGAGATTTGTGAAAATTAGTCTAGGGTTGAGGCCTTGGCTCACAAGACTTTCAAGATATGTTACAACTAGCCTACCACACTACGAGATACAAAAGAACTAGTCAAAAAATGCTATGTGTCCCAAAATGATGTTGATAATATTCATGCCCTACCAAAATATTTAAAGATGATGACTAGTCTCTAGCCCTTTGTAATTGTAAGGACTCGACTTG
The DNA here is from genome assembly GCA_946807835.1 of Ailanthus altissimus. Lineage (NCBI taxonomy): Eukaryota > Viridiplantae > Streptophyta > Magnoliopsida > Sapindales > Simaroubaceae > Ailanthus > Ailanthus altissimus. The sequence continues at coordinate 18,964,211 of OX327696.1, read as the reverse complement.
ATCGGCCCCTTACCTTGGGGAGAAGATCAGCCAAGTATGCTATTGTTGGCGTTAATTACAGGTCGAGCCCCAGACAAACACCACCACTAAAAAGGTGAAAGACTTTATATGGAAAAACTTGATTTATAGTTTTGGAGTACTACACAGCATTATTATAGATCATGGAAAACATTTTGACAATGAGAGCTTTAAATATTTATGTAAATAACTTAAGATACAGCTCTTGTATGCCTCCTCAACTTACTAGGAGACAAATAGATCTTCTAACAAGCTCATCGAAAAACTGTTGAAGAAGAAACTAATAGAGAAGAAAATGGCTTAGGTTAATGAGTTGCCTGAAATGCTATGAAAGTTGAGGACGTAGCAAGACAGCCACAAGTGAAACACCTTTCTCTCTAGCCTTTAGATGAGAGGCTATAATCCCAACAGAAGTGGGAACTCACTAGATGCAATGCTTTAATGAGAGTAAAAACAATGAGCTTATAGAGGAGACCTTAGATCTAATCAAACAGATGAGGAAACTAGCCTATATTTGGATAGCTGCTTATCAATAAAAGATTACCTAACATTAAAACAAAAGAGATTGATCTTGAGAATTCCAAGAAAGAGACCTGGTGAACCAAGCAAGGTAAAAGCTAAAGACCTATTTGATATACATGTTAGATTGTGAACTAAGCCCAACAATATATTTTTGAAGATACATCTCCTCGATTAGTATGTTTCGAGCAATGAACAAGCTCAAAATCAAACCTATAAGGACATACCCTTGAAGGCCTCCTTAAAATAATTTTGGATGCCCCCTTGGAGAAACCTAAAAATAATACTCAATGAGGCATAATAGGGCGTAATTGCTTAAAATATTTTATCCTCCTAAACTTGATGTTTGTTCAATTTATCCCAATAATTTTGTTATTTATGCATATTAATATTGTTTCATAAGTTTAAGCACTATCGGAGCAAAAATACCAGAAATTGGATGCAAACGGAGCTATTTGAGATGAGAATCCGAGATAGGACTAAAATGCAAAAAAATGTAAACAGTGTGGATGAACAGTACCCAAGTTCACTGTTCACTCGCTACAGTATGCTACAGTGGAGCACCAGGGCATTGGCCGGTGCTTGCACACCAGAAGCTCCACGCCACAGTATTGAATCCAAATGTCGCGGCTCTAGATACTGGGCATTTTTCAAGGGCATTTTTGTCTTATTTTTGCAACCCTAAACCTGTATAAACGCCTATTATTGAGCCAAGAAGAATTGGGCAGTAGAGAGCACGAAAATTAACACTTCATTTGGGTCTTGGAAGCAAGAATCAACAACAAGAGGCAAGAATCAAAAGGAAGAAGAAGAATTTCTACATTTTAGAAGAAAAACATCACCATTGCATCAAGGAAAATTTCTTCTACTCTTCAATTTTGTATTTGTTGTTGATTCAACATGTATAATGATATTGTTAGATGCTTTAAAATTATATTTTCAATTATGAACTAAGTTTTATTGCTAAGATTATAATGAGAACTCATATGTAGCTTGGATTGATTATTTTTCCTTATTTGTCATATTGGTATTGAATTGTTCAATTTGTTCCATGCTTAATGCTTCGATCCTCAATGAACTTGGAAAATGGAATTTTGTGTTGGCCGTAAATAAATTGATGTATGATCATTGTGTAAAAGCATAAGTTCCATATGAGATAGGAATATACTCATATGGCATATACGACCATTTAAAGAACTTGAACTTAATGAATCTTATTTTAATTTAATTATCATAGGAATATTGATGATTAATTGAATGGGATATACTCGCTTGACCATCGAAAGAGGCTTGTGAGGATATTAGGGTTCTTGGTAAACATTCATATTGATAGTTCTAAGGGAGGTAATTGGATTCAAGTGAAGTATTGAGGAATTATTGTAATTCTAGGCATTTGAGTATTTGTGCTATCACGTTTGCTCTCTTTACTTAATTTTTGTAATTATTATTATTTTTTGTTTAGTTAGTTTAGATATCAAAACCATTAAATTGTCAATAGCTTGAATAAGAGTAGGAGGACACAATTTTAGTACTTAGCAAGTAGTAATAACATTTCCTCGTGGAATCGACACTCTATTCATCATATATTACTTATTGCGATAACGTATACTTGCGTTAATTTGTGTTACAGAAAATACACAACAAGTTTTTGGCGCCATTGCCGAAAAATTATTTATTATTCTTGTTGATACTAATACCAATTCATCTTATTCTTAGTTCAAACATTTTTCTATCATTGTTCATTTTGCTGTCATTGTACATTTTGCTGTCATTTGTTTCATTTTTTCTATTTTTTAGTAATTGTGGATTGTTTATGATGGCTGGAACATCAAGTTTATTAAGAGATGCTGCAGTGCCAAGAGTAAGCGACATCCATTCAAGCATTCAAAAATCGGTCATTGATGTCGATTACTTTGAAATTCAACCGAAGATGATTCAGTTATTAATAGCTTCGATACAGTTCAGTGGTTTGCCAAATGATGATCCTAATGAGCATATTAGAAATGTTTTAGAAATATGTGACCTTTGCAAATACAATAGAGTCTCAGATGATGTAATACGGCTTTGTCTATTCATATTTTCACTCTGGGATAGAGCAAAGAACTGGTTGAGGTCACTACCACCGGAGTCTATAACAACGTGGGATGAGTTAGCGCAAAAATTTCTAACCAAATTCTTCCCACTGGCAAAGACAATGATGTTGAAGAGTGCCATAACTTCATTTATGCAGAATGGCGATGAATCCTTACATGAAGCATAGGGAAAGTTTAAAGAAATGTAGAGGAAATGTCCACACCATGGCATCCCAAAATGGTTACTTGTGCAGTTTTTTACAATAGAGTTGTTGGACATTTAAGGATGCTAATTGATGCTGCAGCAGGAGGTGTATTTATGAATATGTTTGTTGATGATACTTATGAATTGCTGGAAGAGATGGAATTTAATAACTCTCAATGGATAGCTGATCATGTTGCTCCATGCAAGATCATTGGGAGAGTCGCACAAATCACTTGTGATTTTTATGGTGGTAACCATCCAAATGGACAATGTGTAGAACTTATAGATTATCCAAAAATTGGTTACCAACAGCAACACAACCATAATTTCAATACCTATTATCCAAAATGTGTAAATCAAGCGTCTTGGAATAACAAATAAGAGAGAACTCCACTGCAATTAAATCCTCTTGTAACACTACCAAAAATTCTGCAACAACTGCAACTTGAGATGGAATCCTCATTAGAAGATATGTTTCAATATGTAAGTAGGACAACTGAGTTATTATGTAGCAAATATTCATCTTTGTAGATGTTAAAAATACAAGTGGAACAATTGATAAATGCTGGCCACAATCATCCTCAAGATGCATTACCAAGAAATACTAAAAAAATTTCAATGAAAAATGTTGAACACTGCAAGGCCATCATTATGGAGTGTAGGATAGAGTAACATGCAACCAATGAAATAACCAATTCAAAGGAGATTCGTCACATGGATGAGGTACAAATAGAAGTAACAAAAAGAATACAAGAAGAAGAATTACAGCAGTATGAATTTCAAAGCCATTGTATTCTACCATTTCTATTGTCCATGGAGCTTGAAGGGAAGAACCATAATCTGCATTGTTCCAAGGAATTTTTCCATTGCTTCAAGATTGATATCGTTATTCCGGATGATGCTCAACCACCTCCAAAACAACAAGTGCTAGAAGCCATCAAGGATCATGCACATGAAGAGGTATCGCTGCACATATTGAATATTAAAAGGCGGCAAAACAAGCTCATCAAGGAGCAGCCAATAGATACCGACCAACGAGGTTCAATCGTCCGGTCTAAGATTAAAATCTTTCCGGTAAAGCTTAAAGTAAGGTGGTCGGGGTATTTCTTAAAAATTTTCTCATGGAACTATAGAAGTCGAAGAAAAGGAATACCGTTACTTATAGGCGTCGACTGAAGTTTCATAGGCGAGATACCTCGGATATGTAATTTAATCCACCATAAAAAAAATGAAGACGTCATGCTGACGACGCTAAATCAGGTAATACTTGGAAGGCAACCCAAGGTAATTGTTTTTATTTTATTTTATATTTGTTTTTGGTCAAATTATATGTATATGTTTTGTTAAAAAAAAAGAAAAAAAAGGGAAAAAAAAAGGAAAGAAAACAAAACAAAAAAAGGAAAGAAGAAAAAAAATAGGTATAGTATCAAGGAATGGGCGCCCCAGTGAACCAGCGTAGCAGCATTGGAATCCAGTGCCTCAGCGCTGGCAGCCAGCGCTGTGGCACTGGCAGAACAATATTTTTTTTTTTTTTGCACCCCTCATTTTTTTATATTGTTTTTTTTACTAATAGGAATAGGAGTCAAATCTTTAGTTAGACCCTTTTCCCTATCAGTTATTGAAGTTATAACTGGATTCTTCTTTTTATCTCAAAATGAGCTCTTTAAGTTAGCTCTTCCCTTAGAACTATTTGTACTCTTTACACCATGGTTGAGTAGGTTCATAATGTTCTTCGACCTTTTTAAATCCCATAAGTAAGGGCATCATTAAGGATAACACATTATTTCTCTCCTTACATTATTACAAAGAGAGAAAATAAGGATTAGCCAATCAAAATAAATAGCTAATCAGAACAAAAAAGACCACCGAGCATTACGAAGCCTAAAAAATTACATCTAGTCAATGAGATAGGCAATTCGTTAACAAGAACGGTGCTCTCTAAGTTAGCTTGGGAAATAAGTTCCTTGTATAGAGGACAAAATAATCGAGCCTTTTCAACTCAGTTCTCCTCTTCCTCTTCCTCGAAAAGATCAAGATTGACTGACCAATACATGTTTAAAAAATAAGAACACAACTTATTAGAACACAATAAAAATTAGGACACCAAAGCTTAAAAATATAAACAAATAAAAACCTCTCCTAGAAAAAACTTGAGGACACGACTTGAGGCCAAGAAGTCCTTCATACTCTCACCCTTATTCTATACTAGTAAAAAACCAAAGATCTTTTTACTTAGAATAATTCGAAGGCAAATCCCTTACAGAGGTAATCCACTTCTTGCCGTTATATGCAATCAGGTAGTGGAACTATTTTTGCTGATTGGCATTTGCTCTAAGTTTTTTTCTTGGAGCTCAAGGAATATAGGGTCGTCAAAGCCGGCCTTATGCTATATAACATAGAGACCAACCAATATCTTATAGGAATTCAAAGTCAGCTGGCACTGTGCCAAGTTTAAATAGGCAAGTATATTCATCCTCTTGGAGAACCCTTAAAGTAAATGCCTCTGAGATGTCAAACCTCTTCTTCAGTTCAACAAAATCCTCCTCATGCACACTCAAGGGATAAAGGGGTAGAAAATCTAATTCAAATTAGACCTTAACATTTATCTAAAGAATAGACTTCTTTCTCTTCATCTTGGGCTTGCTTGTCAAACTAGAAGTTCCCATATACTCTTGAGGAACTTAAGATAACATCACTACACTAGGTGCCTACCCAAATCACTAGAACCTTAGGTATCTCTGCAACATCCCATTCTCGAACAAGTTCTCTTACTTTCAATTTGAGTCTTCAGACGCCTCTAGTACTTCCACTATCCATTTCTTAGGCTAAGCTACTCTCATACTTCACTAAAAACAACTAGATTCATGACTATATATGTTTTAGGATTCATCTACTAAAGACATGATTTTCACATCAAGATAAATCAAGAATTCACCCTATCAAAAGTTTGACTAAATGAACTACCAAGACAAACGCTCAAAGTTGAGCACTCAAGATAAGCACTCAAGCTTTAAAAGAAAAATACATAAATACATGAAACATAGAGAAAGTGAAACAACAAGAGAAATAAAGCACTATAAGATAAAAGACATCATCGAGATACTTACTTGTGCAAAGATTACAAAGTTAAAGAGGAATTACTAATGAAAATAGGTAGTGAAATGTGTAAGGATTTTGAATTTCTAAAGTCTCTCAATTTTGAAAACTATCAAATAAAATCAAAGTGGCAGAATGAAATGACCACTTTCTTATATATATATGGTTGTTATAAGTGATCATTGTCATTGAACTCGTGATCTAAATGATGAAACACCTCTAAAAGAGAAACGTCTCTTTGAACTAACAAATGACATACCTTAGCCATTCGAATAGCACTAAATGCTCAAAGATGAAGCCACGTCCTCACAAATTCAAAAATGGGCAACTATTCATTTAATCGCCTGACAGTGCACATCTTTTGAAAGGTTGCCAACATTAAATGCACTTTTTGTGCTTACTTCAAAAAATTAGTCTCATCGCTACTATGACCACACGACTATGTCATATAGGCTTAGAGACCATCAGCAAAGGATATGTCATTAATCAATGCATCTATACCCCTACAAAGAAATGATACTTGATCTCAAGCACCTCTTTAAACTATCAAATTGAGGACTCTATTGGTTCGCATCAAAAGGCTTTCCAAAGATGACTTAATCTAAGAGTCTATATCTATAAAGTTTCTAATGCTGATAAGTTAACATTGAAAACTAAAAGACCCATATTACCCCTTGTATTTTGACCTATAGTTCCACTCAGTACAAAGCCTAATGGATTTGATGTAACCCAAAAAGCCAGGCCCATCAGCACGAGCCTATAAGCTATAAGGGTACATAGATGTCCTCGAGCTGGCTTGTAGCCTTCATCTCGCCAGAATCGTCCTCGGTCATCGAGTACCCTTTTTGATCTAATCGATCACCCTTGTCATGAACGAACATCTTAAAATAGACTTGCCACTAAGAATCACAGATTTAATATATCTTCTACAATACAACTCCAACAATCTCAGCATGAGTCTTACATAGGCAATAAATGACTGACTTTATTTGGGTAACAATCTAATATATGGATCTAATGAGGGAAAGTCTTGATACTTTTAATCTTAATAGAATTCCATAACTAGGTATAGATCTAAAATTGCAACACTATATATAGTGTTCCAATTTATGAGTAGAGGGACGCATGAGGTATGACGTATTACGGATCATACATTAGAGACTCTAGATTCTAAACCTTTCTGGGTGCATTCCAAAGCTTCCTTTACTCTTAAAGCACTAATTTTGTTTTTTATTCTCTATCAACCTTTTCATTGCCTTTCTATTCTTTTCACCTTTTTTCGGTCGTTGCTAATTTAAGCATCATAGTGTTATTGTAAAAAAAACTTCCAGCATGGCCTAACCTTTTCTTTGGTTATCAAATTCTCAACAAACTCAATATCCTTAAAGTAGACCAGTCCAACTAGTTTCTCTTATTTCTATGAGAAATAAATTTAACTCGTTGATCTCAGAGTTGACAAATTTTTTGGGTCAACAGATTTTAAGTTTAGGATCCAAACTCTCATTAACATCAGAATTAAGGAGTTAGATTATATTTTTACGTTAAAAAATAAAATAAGTCATATAAATTTATATGCATTTTAGTCAAGTTCAAAGATTAATTTTGGATCGAACTCCCCATAATATTTATATTAATTTAATATAAATATTATTTATCTATTTAGTCACAATAAATTTCATTTTACTCAATATTCTTATTTATCTCTTAAAATAAATTATCTTAGTAGATTGTAAATTTCATCTTACTAAGATAGAGTAATGTTAAACTTATAAAGTTAGAAAATAAAATTAATGTGTCACTAATTAATGACTGTCACGTGTTAACTAATTATTAACTTTTTAATTCTTATTTATGTGGTAAATATACGATATCAATCAATAATAAACACACCATATACCATATTAGTTAAGATATAAAGTTTGTAATTCAATTTTTTAAGTTTACCATTATTAATTAATATAAGAATTTTATTAGTATTTCTCACCTTAATATAGGGTTGGTAAAATTCAGATCTAGGTTCAAGTTTTGGTTAACTTGGACACAAATCCAAAGTTTTTGAGTTATTCCTAGGGATGGCGAAAAAACCTATGCTCGCACTCAAACTCGAAAAAAATTGAAAAAACACATATCTGAAAATAAAAATAAAAACCCCAAAAATCCTAATTTTTTTTTTATACAGATTCTTTTTTTTTTGTTTGTTTGGATCGGAGCCAAGTCTTGGCTTTTTGGATTCAAAAAACTCAATCTAGTAACATAGGTTTTCCCTAAGACTAAAATGCCTAAATAAAAAAATAATTAAAGGGCAACATAGGGCATCTTCATTGATTACTTTGCAGTCTATTTTGGATTAGAGTTCACCTATGTCTCTCTCATCATACATCAAGCTATCAATCTCTCACTTAGTCTCTTCTTTAAGAATTCAACTTGCCAGCCCACTAAGGCAAGCTTTCGATCTCTTTTTCAACTAGCCAACCCACCACAAGGTAAGTTCTGTAACTTTCATTTTCTCTCTCTCTCTCTCTCTCTCTCTCTCTTTCTCTCCCTCGCCTAGTTATGTTTTTGATTCAATCATTCTGCAAATCAAAACCAAAATTTCCAATAATTTGCAAAATATGACAAGGAAAAACACAATATTGATTCGTCCAACTAAAAAGATAGATTTTTAAAAAAATTAAGTAAACTAGTGAATGGGAATTGTTTACCTACCAACATTTTAGTTTTCACTACTAGAAAATAGGCTTTCCATGACAAAAACTTTCTATCACAAAGTATAGTTTATGACAGATCCATTCTATTACCTAAAGTCCATTAACATGTGTGTGATAGAATACAACTATCATATAATTGTGATAGAATATATATGATAAATTTGTGATAGAAATTTAGTGTAGAACAAAATTCCATATGACAGATGATGTGGCATTGATAGATGGTAAAGGAAGTTGAGTTGTCATATAATGTGGCTGCTGACATGATACTTGCCAAGTGAAAAGCAAAAGTATGGCCAACAAATGACGTGGCAGGTCATGGTAAAATTATTGTCACAATTTATAATAAAAACCAATGCAAAATTATGAAATTTTACATCTATAATATGTTGTTTTGAATGGCTATAATTAAATTACTATCACAATTTTATGATAAAAATCAATACAAAATTATGACATTTCATATCAATAATTTATAGCTTTGAAATATTATTTTTCTTTATTATACATTTATATTTGCTATTTAGTAACAAATAATTTAATCATACAATTTTCATTACTAAAATACTAAGTTAATTCATTAAATATAATTACTCATAATGTAATTACATCCATAATTAATACTTTGTTTACAATAACAGTAATGAACTACAAATAATTATACTTAATCATAATTGTTTATCTACATCAACATAGTTCCACTAATTCACCTTACAAACCTAACTAACAATGTTTAGGATAATTAAACATAACTAGTTTAAGGCAACCAAATAATAAATCAAGTTCAATAAACAAAAAATGCTTAGCCCAACCATCATTGTGATTACTTGCATATTCTCTTCAAATCCTAAAATGGTCCTATGAAAAGATAATAATATAAATATATTAATGAAAAAATAATTATAAATATAAAATCGGTGGTATTTGTGCTAGAAAACATATAAGCTTGGTAAAAATGAAGGTCGTTTATTATATGCGGACATCATCGATTTCTTTTTTTGTGTAAGTTTCTTTTTCATAGAACTATTACAAAAATGAAAAAAATTAGGTATAGACAAATAAGAACATATAAAGCAAGTTCACAACGACTAGCTTTTTTCTCTAATAATACAAGCAAGGTAAACATTGCACTTGCTATCTAATACACACTTATGGTCTTTTGAAGTAACTTTTCTGTGTATACATATATTGAGATTTTATGCTTACATGTCATCTTATTATGTATGAATATTTAATATTTATACAATTAATATTTTATTAAAATCGTTAATATTATTTAATATATGGTAAGAAGCTTGTAACATTTTAGACATTATAGATCTAAAGGAGTTTAGATCTAATCTAAATGAATTTAGATCAGCATTAAGAGCTAGCAATGCTAAGAGTTAACGGTGCTAAGAATTAGAAGGTTGTAAGAGTTAGAAAATTCTAAGAGTTAGAATCTTGTTTGAAATAAGACAACAGCCTAAGAATATATTAGTAATAACGTAGTTGAAAGGAGTTGCAAATGGTACTAGAAAATGTCATTATGTAGTATATTCTCAAACACCTCGTTCTTGATGTATCTTTGTCAATGTGCATTGATCATTGAACCCTTTTCAGATTAATGAATGTCTATATCTATATTATCCAGATTATTAGTCTTAGCAAACCCTGAGTTTAGTGGAAGCCCGTATAAAAATAAAGGTATTCAATAGATTGAATAGACTCATAAGCACATTTAATACACATCCAATAAAGCTATCAATGAAAGATCTTTTCAAGTTAAGTAATATTCGTGATCCTTTGACCTAAGTGCTACGGTGGACTTATGAGTGATCCATCATACTTTGGTTCCACGTATGTCAAAGACCTTTCATAGTTTGACTACTAGATGTTGCCGGGCATAGTTCAATGCTTATTGAGTTCAGTGTGCACAGATATGGGATTTGAGCTCATATGGGTAAGTTGTATATCTTGATACTCTGAGATTATATTTCAGCTTGTATGATTTAACACACTGCTTTATAATATCCGTAACGTGTGCGTAGGACATTATTTACGAACGTATAGAGAAGTTTCATAAGACAAACTGGGCATAAACCTAGATGGTCTCACAATATGAAATGTACTCATTGAGCACTGGAGTAATGTTCTCGATGAAAGAGTTAAATCCAAGGAGATTATAGATGAGCTCGATTTCGGGACTTCTTGAGATGGATAGTACTTAATCGAAGAGTTTGATCCGATGATAAAGCTCGTTAATAAGACCTCTTGAATTAGACATGTGTCAAATTCTAATAGTTAAAATTTAACATATCACTAAGCCTTAAAAGAATAAACTTTGATATAGTATGTAGACTAATATTTGACACTTGTCATGTACTTGATTATTTTAAGAATAATTAATGGTTAAGTATTGGTATAAGATTTTGACAAGTGTTAAACATTAGTCGTGAACTTAATTATTTTATTAAAACTTATTGGATAAGCTTTGAATAAGTTTTTGGACACTTGTCTATTTTCCCATGGTGTTATTATCTTAATGACGCTTATTATATAAGCTTTATTTATAAAAAATGACACATTGTTTAAGATGGTAACAAGTGTACCTTTAATGACTTAAAATAGTAAAAAGCTTAAGAGATATTTTGTTAAAGGCTTGAAAAAGTGTTTATCTATAAGAAGAGAAATAAGAAAAAAATATTTTATTTTATCATCTTTAAAAGAGAGAGAATCGACAACTTTTGGAGGAGGAGAATTAGTAAGTGTTACTATTTTCTTCCAAGTCCCATTTTCTCACCCAAAATTGAAAGAGACCAAATCAAGAGTTGTTTGATAAATCCTGAAAAATAAAAGCTACCATTCTAGCATTTCAAGTGAGAATCTAGAATTGTTAAGGATAACACTTCATGGTGAGCTCAAAACTCTTCCAAAGGCTTCTAAAGTAATTTCTAATCTTGTTAGAGCAATAAGATTTCTATTAAGTGTATATTTGTTGAATAGGAAATTAGATTTTCATTGCTCTGCACATTTTGTGTGTAAGACATGCAAATTTTATAATTCAATAAATAATATTCGCATGCACGCACCCTCATGAATCAGCACACCAATAACATATAACTCCTTTGCATTATCCAAATGCATATTAAGAATTCATTCTATGCACACCGCACACCTTAAGAATTAAAAGAAAAAGAGAAAATGGCTACTTGAAAAATTCCAACAAAAACATACAAGAATAGCATTGAGTGACATCTTTAAGAGCAAGCTAGTAAGTGCCTTAGGGGCATTTATGAATTAGAAATGGATCATAATATTGAGAAAATAAAGAAAAATATATAAGCACTAGTTATGAAACATGCTTTCATCCTTAACTAAAAACCAAAATACAATATATAATATTTTTCAAAACATTTCCCCTTCAGCCTTAACCTTAATCATGGATGCCTTAGGCTCTACTCCCCAAATAGAAACCAAAATCTCAGCCCGAGAAGCTGAATCTCCTTCAGATCGGCTATCTCAACTATTGTTTCTCATCTGAGGAACCTCCTCTTCTTTCATGTCACTAAGGTCGGGCCTAACATCTACAATGGTACAGTTCCTTATGCTATAAGATCTAGTTTGACTATGGGCTAAAAACTTTAAACGTTAAGAATGAAGACTAAATATATTTTTTGGGTGAGGTCAGGCATTTCAACCCGAGAATAGTCAACAGTCAACACAACAAATCTAAAAAAATTTCAAGTAAAAAATAGAATAATAGGCTAACATTAAAGTCATTGGGTGATATATTAACAACACTTGAAACACAAATATGCTCTAAAAGACAAATATACATGCCTAACAATAGCATTCAACAAAAAAAAGAAGAAGGAATGTTTGCATAAAATATACAAGTGGAGGGGGAGAACTCATTGTAGATTGATAAAAAAAATAGGCAAAGATGAACGAATGATGATCATAATCGTAGACCAAAATCAAAAGGAATTCATCGGAGTCATTGTTATGGTTGTGAATGCTCTTTTTCTCTCTAGAATGTTGATAGATCTCTCTCTCTTCAAATGGTTGAAATAAACAAAAGTAATTAGATGGCCCAAAACCCTCATATTTATAGTAAAATTCAAGAGTCAATATAGGCTGTTGAAGTAATTAGACAATTCAAATGAGTTCGCATAAAACACATCTCTTTAACTAGCCAATGTAACTATTGGGGCTTGAATGACTGTTGGAATAAGTTTCAAGAGTCAAGAAGGTGTCACATCTCCTACACTATTAACATTAACACTTAAGGTTTTAAGAGGGTAATAAATAAAGTTACATCATTTTTAAAAAGGCTCTTGTTTTAAATGAAGTAACTGCTTGAAATTCAAATTTTGAAATAATAAATGGCGATAATTTTGCAAGAAATTGAGAACCTTTCTTATATAAGACCGAGAATCCACCTTACCCAAATATTTAAAGAAAACTCTCAGAAAAATGAGTCTTAGGATAAATCCTAAATTAATAACTACAATGAAGTTTTCAGCATTAAGTTAATACTAAAAATTGATAGACCTCTATCCCCTTGAGATTCTGGCCCAAGCCCTATTCCCCAAGAGGCTCAATGCAACCCACAAACCATGAGCTTGGACATCTTAAGAATGCTGCACTCAAGACCTATGAATAGGTCAATTTGTACAGGAATCTCAAGCTATGGCTCACCTTATAAATAAGACTTGATACTAAATTAAAGGAACATCCTTGTGACTTTCCCATAATTTTTCAATCCCAATGTCTTTGGCAACCAGCCTCAATCGAGCCAACCACATGAACCTTCCAAGAGCCAACTACTAAAACCTTCTAAGGTAACATGAAATGTACATATTAACCAAGGGTTGAGGACTTAAATTTTTCTTATCCTCGAGAATTTCAGAGTTCCAAGATTTTCAATATAAATTTAACTCCTATAAAAGTCAAAAAGTTAAATATATTTTCTAATTCTAATACGGCTCTACAACCTAAGCTTGTAAAAGAAAGGCTAAACAATCAAAGAATGGATATTTTTCTAGATTTTTCAACCAATTATTTTTAACTATTTATGTAAAATATAACCCTAGAAGTCATCTTTAAGCACTAAAAAAAATTGAACCTCATTTTCAGTTGCTTTGTTGCCTTTTTTGTTTTTCTCTATAAGGCCCATTGTTGACTTAAGCATGAGGGGTTCATTGCCAAAACAATCTCTGGTATGGCCAAACATTATTTATGGTTGCTAAAAATTTTCAAAGCCCAATGTATTTCAATGGTGGTCACTTAGCCCAGTCCTAGCTCATCTATTCAAGAAGATCTAGTTGTTATTCCCGAAGAAAACAAATTCAACTTATAGGTTCAAATCTCTTAAATTTTAGAGTCAACAATTTTTTTTTCTTTCTTTAAAAGATTTAGTTGGGATGGCAACTTTACTCACAAAACACTAATCCTTATCCCATATTTTTATTCAAATTTAATGACTATAGACTTAAGCAAATTCATGACTAATTGAGCTACGCTTAAGAACCAACATTTTAACTAAGCTTGAGTCTGAATGTTTTATAATTGTTCAAAAAAATAATTTTCACCAACTATAAAACAATTTCTATAGAATAAGATATAAAAAAATAATTGTCAATATAATATAAAAACAAACAAAGATTTCATTTTTAACTTTCTCTATGAAAGTCTCTGCCCATATTGGAATCCATCATATAATTGGATTGCCATCATCAAATGATGATAAGGAGTTGTTATCAAAAAAATAATTTGAACTAACTATAAAATAATTTCTATAGAATAAGATATGAAAAACAATTGTCAATATAATATAAAAACAAACAAAGATTTCATTTTTAACCTTCTCTATGAAGGTATCTGCCCATATTGGAATCTATCCTACTGACTAGATTATCATCATCAAATTATGATAACAACACATCGTCTGAATCATCACTATCATAATTTGGTAACAACTCCTTATCAACATCATTATCCTTCACAACATTGTCAATCTGGTCACCTTCATTTTATGTTCTGGTGGGCTTAGTTTGTGTAGAAAGTTTCTGTTGAGCTTGGGTCAGTATGAATAGGTTCTAGTAGGCTTTTTATCAGTGTGGATAGGTTCTAGTGGGCTTGGGTTAGTGTGGATAGGTTCTCCTAGTTTTAGGTCTTTTGTGGATAGGTTTAGTAGGCTTGGTAATTATTTTAGGCTTAGAAACTATTGATCCACTTGAGATAACATATGTGCTTTTGAGTTTAAAATGGGTTTCATAATGTTTATCCATATTAGTTGATGTTAGTGTTTTGTGAGGTCTGATAAACTTGTGACTCATATTTAGGTTCATCAATATCAATGAGAAAAGTAGGGGTTATTTATCAGGTTGTTGGTTTCTTGGACACTTATTCATATGTTAGACATCTTCATTAATTTTTTTAGGTTGTCTTGTTAAATTGGACTTCGGTTTTGGGATGTTTGAGACTCTAGTTGGAAGTGTTTGTATATTTAAAGGTAAAACTTCAAAGTCAATTATCAACTAGTATCACCCCAACCTTACACATCTACCAACTAATTTTACTAAATAACGATCTTTTTACAATACCACTAGCTTTCCTGCCCATAGGATTGTTACAGTGATCTTAAACTTTTCATCTGGCCTTAATTGGCTTTTTAACACTTCCTCACACATAGTTTTGAAGACTGATTAAACTGCAAGTGTTTGCTCCTATGAACTTCATACACTCATCAAACCCTAAAACTCCGAGTATCACAACTACACCTCTCCATTTTTTCTGAGAAGCCAAGTCAACAATTAGTACTAAAAACCCTATATGCATTTAGTATGAAATTTAGTAATCAAAACCCTAACCCTCAAATTTCCTACACACTCGATAATCAAACATAAACCCTAAATTAAAACACATTATAATACACATAAACATACACAATTGAAACAACAAGCGTTAAGAAATACACACAATTATAAACATAAACAAATCATCACAAACATTCTTTTTCATTTTTAATAATAGTAAATAAACATAAAATATAAAATTGTAATAACAACCAAATAGCAATAAAAAAACACACACAAAATAAAAAAGAAACCTATAAACCCTCAAACACACATAATCATATCAAAAACCCATAAAACCCGAAATGCTCGTAATCAAGGTTAAAAGTAAAGTGCCTAATCAAGAGAAATATCAATTAATCAATAAAATTCACCACTAATACATTTTTAAAAAGAGCCATTTTTAATAAATAAAAAAGTACTTAAAATTGTTAGTACATACTACACTATGAACAAGAGAACGAGAGAAGAAGAAGAATAGATCCTTTTTCTTTTGTTTGCTATTATTTTCTTTCGATTACTTTTTTTTCTAATTGTTTTGGATTGTTTTTGGTCTAAATGATGGAATAAAGAAGAATAAGATGAGCAGACCCTTTTATCTGAATGCCAAAAGGGTCAACCAATCTAAGACTAACATTTGTAATGACTAGATATACAACTTCATGTCTAATAACTTTGATTTTTTTAGTGCAAGTTGAAATACCAATTTTACCCTTTCTCCTGTTGAAGTTAATGGAATCTATTACCTAACATTTGTGTAATTGGAATTTCTAAAAACACTAGGATGTGCATGCATCTTTTCGAAATCTTAAGGGTCTAAATATCTTTTTTCCAATATAGTCTCACATATAAAATATAACATATTATTTAATTAAGAAAAAATGATATCTGCACCCCTAAAGTTTCACTAAAAAATTATATAGAACCTAAATTTTTTAAAGTTCCATCGAAACCCTTGTTAGGTAAGGGTTTCCATTAATTTTAACGAAAAATAATAAAAATAAAAATTCATTCTAAACTCAGATATAAAGTTAGAAAAAAATTTCTGTTGACAAGGACTAAACTTTAGTCACCCACATAACAAGTTAAAAAACTCATCATTGTGCTATAATAAATTTTGTTGAAATAATACCAAAATATAAAATACAAAAATATAAAACAATAGAACTCTAGTCATCTTTTGTCATTGTTGGCTATCGTTCGTCCTTGCCAAGCACCTGTCGCCGCCAATTATTGTTCTACCAACCATTTTTGAGTTGATCGAAATGTTAACTGATGATTAGAGATGAACAATAGTTAGCGATGGCGAATGATGATGGTGGTCACCGGTGACGAGTGATGGCTTTTGTAGTGGCTAGGGTTATGCTATTTTTTTTATTTTTGCATTTTTATTTTGGCATTGTTCAACAAATTTTGTTTTGGTATGGTGGTGAATGCTCTTAATTATCATGCTAGTGATCAGGATTCAATCTTTGTTAATAATATTTTTTAAATTATTAATATGTGATTTTAAAGAAAATATGATAATAATTTACAGATTTATAAATAAAAATAATATTAGAATAGCTCACATAGTTAAAATATGTAACTCTTAACTACAAAGTTAGAGGTACAAGCCTTATTTTTAATATTTGATTAAATTTTAATTTTTTTAATAAAAAATAGCATAATTATACTTTCATTATTTTTAACATTTTTTTATTAAAATAGACAGAAACATTACCTAATAAGAACCTTAATAAAAATTTTAAAAATATTAAAATTTATATATTTTTTAAAAAAATTTAAAAGTCCAAATATTTCAGGCTCAAACGTTCTTTTCCATTGAATTAAAAAGGAAAATAAAATTCTTATCATGATAACATGTGATAGGATAGCACAGACCCCATCTTTGGCAGCAACCGAAGGTAGAATCTAGTAAAATTTCAGTAGAGCCCTTCAACATAAATAAGATACAAAATCAACCATAATAATAATTTTAAAAAAAAAAAAGCAAATCAATATTCAATAGAATAGAGAGAGAAATAAGACGAAAGAAAAGAGGCAAAAGTTGTTATGTTAAAACTGTAAAAAATAAAATAACCGAAAAAAAAAGGTAAATTTTTGATGGGTTATGTATTAGTACGGACATACAAGTTGTGGGGTCTTAATAAGACGATAAGGACTGTTTGATGTACTAATCCTATCAATACTCGACAACGCATTTGACGAAACCACCCTGGTTTTCCCATACCACCTTTTTCTACATCAAACCCACATAACGCTTCTCCAAAGCTTTATTTCAAAGCTTTTCCATAAATATCACTCGCCCTTCACCTTTCCACATACATATATACACATATGAATCTCCTCCTCCTTCACACACAACACTCTTTACTTCTTTAGTAGTAATACCCGGAGCAAGCAAAGCTTTCCTTCTCCTTCTTCATATAATATATATAAATACCATGATATAAGAAGCTCTCTCTCTTTTCAAACACACACATATATATATGTGCGTGTGTGTGTGTGTGTTTTCTTTCCTCTTAAAAATTTGTTGTTGAATTATCTTTTGGGAAAGAATTTGATTAAGGATTAGTGATGGGGAGAGGTAGGGTTCAGCTAAAGAGGATAGAGAACAAGATCAATAGGCAAGTGACTTTTTCGAAGAGAAGGTCTGGGTTGTTGAAGAAAGCCCATGAGATCTCTGTGCTTTGTGATGCTGAGGTTGCTTTGATCGTCTTCTCCACCAAAGGCAAACTCTTTGAGTACGCCACCGATTCTTGGTACGATCTTTATTTCTTTCTTTCTTTCAATATCCTTCTACCTTATAACAGCTTTCAAGTCTTTGTTTTTTTTGTGTTTTTTGGCTTTGTTCATGGGTTTTTTTTTTTCTCACTTTAGCTTTGTGCTTCTTGATCCCTATGGTTTTATTGGACGTAGTTAATGAGCTAGCTAGTTAATTCTCCAATTATTTTCCTTTTATCATCCAAATGCTATCATATTTATTTATTTATTTTTGAACTCATCATATATTGAGTACGTAATCAAGTATATAAATATAAATAAATAAAATACAGAAGAAAGGCGATTGTAAATGTAATACAAAAGACTCGCACACAGACTCACAATCCCGTTTGATCACAAACACACACACACGCACACACTCTCGGGTCTTCATCGGGTGAGCGTGTGAGAGAGAAGAAATCTTTCGCAGATTTGATAGGATACAACGTTGTACTCTCATTTGCCAATTAGGGCTTTTGCCGTTCCATAATCATATATCAGCCTTGTTTGGTTTGCCAACAACACTTTTCATTTACCCCTCCCTACGCTATTACTTACTATACATTGCTAGCTGAATAGAAATCTTTGGAATTTGACTTTTGTCTTCTCTCTTGCACCAAACAAAACGGGGAATAACTCTTACCGTCCGTATGGGCTACTACGGCTTTCAATTCTTTTTCCTTTTTAATATTTTTTTAGATTACAACAGTGCATGTACACGCAAGTTACGGAAAATCCTACAATTACGCACTTGAAAAAAATTCCCACTTGAAATTAGTAGAGAAAAATTTATTATATTAACCCACGCTCCAAAAGTTAGAAGTAAATAGAACATAAAAGCAAAAAATGGGCACACAACTCGTGAAAGCTGTATTATCACTTGTTAACCCACAACTTTTGTGTTCTTATTGTCCAGCCTTAAGCGTAATTAAATGTTAGAGGCCGATCAGGCGTCATGAGGCACTTAAGACCATTTCAACTTGAGCTCTAGCTTTGGTTACTAAATTAGTTGATTATCTTCTTTCTCTCAACAGCTTTCATTTGTCGATCTCCCCAAAATTATTTGACTACACTTAGGATTTTGAGCAATTGGGAACCAACAATTTGATGGCTAGAATTGTCTAAGTTTTACTTGTTTAAAGTTAAAGCAAACTCAAATCTAGATTGAAATTAACGAGCTTCCTTTAATTGTAGTAAGTAGACAATATCGTACGCTAAATTGTATGATCAATAAATGATTTGATGTTACTTGAGAGGCATCTTATGTATAAAGAGACCAAATAGTGAAGTAGTGTGTCAGATTTATCATAAATCCACGGTATAATTAACCATATTAATATTCGTGAATGTATCAGACTACTGAACAATAGGATGTCATGCAAAAATTACTCAGTTAAATGCAGCATTTTGTAAGCTCTTGCTATTTTCTGTTTTCCTACAAAATTTCCAAAAGCCTTTTCTAGGCTTGATAGCATTTATGCCATTCTTTCTTTCTTTCTTTCTTTGTTCTTATACTACATACGGCGAGTTAATTTTAGGGACATTAGATTTAGTTATTAATTTATCGTTATTATTTTTAAAACATCAATGAACCAAAATCTCATGCTTCTCTCTTGGTTGAACCAAAGAGTACTATTGCATTTCAGTATTATATGTCTACTTGTTAAATCAAACCCTTAGAGAATTAATTGAGTAGGGTGTTAAATTATGCCATTGATGTGAAAAGGCCATTTTTTTTTTCTTTTTCTCTCTATCTTTCTTTCGGTCTACTTAAACATAATTTCTTGACCTACTGGTATAATAGACATGGAATGTACACAATCTAGAGTCTATACTAAAATATCATATCATCTATAACATCTTAAAGTTTTTTATTTGATGATCTTGTTTTTTTGGGATACAAATATTTTGATAACTTGTGAGTTTATTAAAAAGTGCAACATATTTCATATCCACAAGGTATCAGAACCTCGCAGTGACAACCTCAATCCATTGATGTACTTGATTTTGCCTAATATCTAACTGGTGCAACTCAAATTTGTTATTTTGTTAATTTTCTTACTCCTTAAATTTCTCTTCCATAATTTCATTTTCTATGACTGGTAATTTTTTTTTTCTTTTTTAAAAGGCTATGATTGGTAATTGTGAATTAGTCGCTTGGGTTTAAATTTTACGAATCATTTTCTTTTTCATTTTCTTAATGAATATTTTATCTATTTGCATTTCATTGCCAACTATACGTAAGCGTCTTATATTTACATAACTTTATTAAAATAAAAATTTGCATATTTTGATATAGTGATCTTGTAATATGAAGATCACGTTATTTTATGTGTGTTATGTTACAAGGGATGTATGTTATAACTATTTTAATAGTTACAAAAAAAGGTAAAAGAAGAGTGGAAAAAGTAAAAAAGAAAAACCAATAAAAAGACAATATTACCCAACAGATGAAGTGATATATAATTTCATAAAGAGGGACTTAATGGTGATTGTGGTAATGAATTAACCAAGATATAAGAAGCCAAAACTTTGACTGTTAATGGTGGATCACCCGAAGGTCAATACGTACCATACAGACATGAGATATAGCAATACTCCTAATTCAGAAATACTGGATACAACTGCAAAAGCAGATAAGAAGCCCCACCTCCTACATTCAAAGATTATGTTATTAGAATGTAAGCTAGGGTCGAGATCAGATGTTATCACAGACATTTCATCAACTCTATTCTTTCCTGTTTATATTAAGTTTGGTCTCAAAGATCCAAACTCACTATTCAGTTTGTACTGTCTATCCATAGTGATTCGTGACACAGTTACCTTATTTCATCGCAAAACCCCGTTCCAATCCTAATTTTGTTCTTTCTCCGCCATCTTAATTTTTTTCATGCATATATAGCGATGCCCAGATTTTAGAGATAGAGTTAGCGTTGGTAGATTCATGCGAACCCAATTTCTGGAAACGCCGAGGCTTTGGTTCTCGGCAGGGCTTTGCCCTTTCTTTGTCCTCTCACAATACTTGCGCGCCTTCTTTATTGCTGGTTAGAATATGTTAACACTCGGATCGAATCTCTTGTGGCACAACTTGAAACTTCTTTCAATTTATAAGAGATATCTCAACTCTCTATCAACTTTGAAGTTGAATCATTTTCATGTGGGCTTCAACACATTAGTCACTTCTTGATGCTCTAGAAAAGTGTACATTAATTATAATTACACTAGTTGAATATAATTTACAGTAGCATTTACATGTTAATTGACATTAATAGGTCTTGGGCAATTTGGAGTCTGTTAATTACTCACTGTGATGTTCCCGTGAATGTTACTACTATAGCTGATTGCTATTATCAATTCATGAGGTGCTGACATCTCTGTCAAAGAGAGTAAAAAGTAGATGATCGATGTTTCGTTATTTGAAAAGCAGTGCGAATAGAAAAAAAAAAAAAAAAAATCTTCTTGACTGGCAGCTTTGCAACGAGGGTTACTAATAAGTGAATCAAATCATAATATCTCGCTATTATCAAATACGGACTACTGACAAGTATTTAAAACTCGTACTCGGTGAAATTTGACCCAAAATGAAAGTTAGGACTTCAAGTTTCGATATATTGATATATATAATCCTGGACTTCACTTATTTGACTTTATATTAAGCTAGTTAAACTTATTTTAAGTTTGATTCACACATAGTTATGTAAATTTTATATTTATTCTGTGAATATAATTAATTATTCTTATGTGCTTGTGTTTGCATCTTTGTAAAATATAGATGCAAGAAAGTTGTTAGAAATTAGAAAATATGAAAAACAAATTAATGTAAAGATTTTGGCCAAAAAGAAATTAAGAAGAAACTAAAGGGAGCTGAATGAAATTTTTCAAAAGAGATGCTAAAACACACCGTTTGATTAATGGCATGGGCTTTGAGATTTTTCAAATAAGAAACATGGAAGTTCTCCTATTCTATGCAAGACACAAAATGAAATCCAACTCAAGGCTGGAACAGAAGCATAAAGCAAACCCTATATATAGACCCCAGTTCAGGGATTTTCAAAAATCAATTCTCTCTTATTTTTTAAGCATAGGTAAAGAGTGAAAGGGAGAATAGGTAAAGAGTGAAAGAGAGAATGAAAAGAAGAGGCATAAAGAGAAAAAAGTAGAATTGTTTTAAAGAGAAAAAATTTAGAGAGAGAAACTATTTAGAGAGGATGTACTAAAAAACTCTATATAATTAATTATTATAATATTTTAAGATATAGTATAATTCTTGAGTAGAATTAAGAAAAGTTTCAGTTCAAAAAAGGGTACGATTATTTTTAATTTAAAAAAGTGGACGTAAGTTCATGAGAACTGAACTATTATAAATTTTAGTAATTTTTTTATTTTTTATTTTTACTTTGTGTTGATTTTAAATTATTGATTATTTGAATCTTGAGTATGATTAAAAATTTTCTAACAATTGTTCTATTATATTTAAGTGGATGTAAGTTTAATTATGGGAAAAAATATAAACCCCATTACCCTTTTCATAGTTATTTCAAAAATATTAGTATTTATTCTCAAACCTACCCTATACTCATTAAACCTTATTTATTTACTTCTAAATGAATAATGCTATATTTTTCAAATATTATATCAAAAATTTTATATCAAAATGATGTGTTAAAAAATTATTAAGTATTAAAATATTGTAATTGGTGATTTTAGAAGTTGTGTTATTTCACTATTCAGTAATTACTTAACACATCAATTGAAAATAAAAATTTTAAAATAACATTTGAAAAGTGAAGCATTACATCTTTAAAATATAGAAGCTACCATGAAGAATCCATATTTATGAAGAAATTGCGTCATCCTTAAAAATATGTTTGTATATGTTCTTTTTTAATTTAAAATAATGTTACACTTTTCAAATGTTATTTAAAATTTTTTATTTTAAATGATGTATTAAATAACCAGTGGTGAAATGGTTCAACTTCTAAAATCGTTAATTGTACTATTTAACCATCAAATTATTATTTGACATGTTAATTTGAAACTGAAATTTCGAAATAATATTGTATAGCATTACTCTTTAAGTTATTGCATTTTCCATTGCATGGCCTGTGTATAATTCACATAAGATAATGCGTTATGTTTCCAGGGTATAACTTCTATATTTACAATGGCTAAAACATTGATATTCTTTTTCTAAAAGTCATTCGTTCTTCCTTAAACAAACAATAGATGTTTCTAGTCACTTGTTACATCTATGAGATCATGCATGCTTGTTACAGCAAAAATCCTCTAAATTTAGGGAGCAGATCTCATCCAAAATATCTCAAACTCAATCTGCCCTATTTGTCAATTTTTACCATCTTCAGCAATCACGAAAGAAAAGGAGTAGCCACTCCATCATTGCTACTTCATAGGAAACAACAGATTTGTCATATATATTGATGATAGAGTATGCTACATTCTTTAAATATTATTTTAAATTAATATTTTAAATAATTATTAAATAATAAAATTATATAATTTTTAAAATCATTGTTATATCTTTTTACCACTCAATTATTATTTAAAATATTATTTAAGATAAATTTTTTAAAATAATATTTATTTAAAAAATATAACACTATTTATTCTCGATGATCAGTTAGCAAACATATTTCACCACCCACCCCAACCCCATGCCCGACTAAACCAAGGCTGCTCCATTTCCGTCCTCTTCAACATTCTTTATTTACCAGCCAAAAGGCATAGACTGTTAAATTATTAAAGGTTTTATAAAAGAAATTGAAATACTTTAATAATATTAAAAAAGATATAACAATTTTAATTTATTAACATATTTCGTTAATTTGAATAGAACATACTTTTTTAGTGCTTAAATGATCTATTTATATTTTACAATTAAATTTAATTTCAAATAACACATATAACATGTGACATGATTTTATCTATTTATTTGTTTTTATAATAAAAATAAATAATTAAATAAATTTTTTTTAAAAATATAATAGAATATGTGGCATATTTTAAAGGTTGATTTTAATTTTTAAGTAAAAATTATAAAATAAATTTAATAAAATAAAAAATAAAAAACTAAAACTAGAAGCAGTCAACCACTACCATAGGCACTAATGGCTAGTCGACAGTAACAAATGTGGTAGTGGTGGATAATTTACTCATCAAAGATAACATTGGAGTCAAAATTTCACAATTTTTGTGATGGTAGAGTTATTTTTTTTACAACGAAACATAAAAAAAGTACCGCTAAGGTGGAGAAGAGTTGAGGCCACCACAGTGTAGTCGTGAAGTAGTTTTATTTTGATACATCTCCATCAAATAAATTAATAGTTAATAACTCTGATGGAGTTGATGGTGAACCTTCACGTATTAATATTTGATGCTAGAATTGTTATAATCGTAGCTCTTTTCTCTTTATTTGGTACAATTTTGATATTCAATTATCAAAAATAACTCAACCATTGCTTAAATAGTGAAATTTAGAATCTATTAGTACTTATAGTGAGTCGATTGTTCGCTAATTACTGAAGTCAAAATTATTGACTGACAACTATAATAGTAACTGACTGCGTTTATTTCTTTTGAAATTATTTTTGTTTGTATATATCATTTATTTACAAATTATGTTTATATTCACAACTGAATTAATTAAGAATATTCTTAATTTTAAAAATTTCTTTTATCTTATAATTTTTATAAATAGACATTTTTGTATAACACTACACAAAATAAGTCCATATATAAATTATTTTTATTCTTTTAAATATGGTATCAACTATTTAAAAAAATGGTATCAATTCTTAAAGTTGGGGTCTTGTTATCATTTCAAACTCAAATCTATTTCCTAGCAAATTCATGTTTGTTTTTTATTTCGTTGAATCTATACTTTTCTTAATCTTTCTCAATTTTTACATGCTTTTTCTTATATCATTGATATCCTATATTTACCTGTCCTTAATCTACTAGATTTAGATGTATGTGAGTAGACATGCTAATCCTTGATTTTATCCATTAATATTTATCTTTAACTTTTGGTAAAAAGTTTAACATTCTTTGGCTGAGTGTGATGTTGTTTTGCCATAATTTAGCTAGCACACTTGGAAAAATGACAAGGCCCCACCACCTTGCATTTGTTTAGAAATGAAGGAAATCAAAGGGTCAATAAATGGCTCTTCAAGATATTTATTGAGAGTATATATATATATATTCTTTTTAGATTAGAATGGACTTAGCTTTAAAACATTTTTTTTTTTTTATTTGACACCTAGTCCTAAAAATTATTACACACTCCCATCTCTAAAACATCTTTATGTAGACCATGTAATACTTTTAATATATAATTATTAATTTTTTCACAAATGACCCATCTTCTTTACATTTATTCTCTCACATTCCATATGTCTCTTCTCATTTACAATTATTTTCTTCTTTCCTTCTATATTAAGATTTCTTATTTTACATTTTTTACTACTTTAAACCTTTTAATTGATCTCCTGACCAACTTATCTACAAACTCGCCGTCATAAAGAAAATCTTCTCTTGTAAAGACATGAAATCAACTTTATAAGAATAAAGAGAGAAAGATCAAAGAAGAGCGTACTTAATGAGTATGCAATACTTTGATTGTGAGGCATCTCTTATATTATTTCTTTGATATAAAAAATTTAATAATGTACTCTAACATGGACATAGTCGTCTAGGTTGAACCATATAAATCATGTGTGTTTTTTTTTAATCTTACATTTTCTTGTTTAATTGCTTGATAAAGTTATGTTTGGATAAATTTACCCTTAATTGAGACCTTAGCCCTCCTAGTAAGTTAAACATGTCAAAAAATCTTCACTTAGTACAAAACTCTATGCTCTATTGCAATGGAGCTCTAATTTGGTATAATTCTCTTGGGACCACCTTTAAAGTTTCAATTCCACTGTTAAGGCCTTAACTATATCTTTTCAAATTTTTCTGTGATAATTAGATCACCTTAATCATGTTAAGTATTTTTAACTCTCTTTTGGTCAACTTAACTTTAAACACATCCTTAACTATATTTTCTAAACTCGTCATTAAGCCTACCAACTTCTTCTAAGTAGTTCTCTACTCATCATCCTCAAACTCTAAAAATTTTTATTAGCTAGTTATCATATCACTGGTCATACTTAAAAAAAAAGCAATATTTTCATGTTTAAATTTATCTTATCTAATAAATAGTGTTACAACAACTCAATGTACAGATTATTGTTATTATCGCACAACTATCCTAAGAAATTATAAAATGTTGATTAAATTTCAATTATGAGGTTAGAAGAACTGTTTTGGGGACTAAAGTGTAAAAAGAAGGAAGTTTTTAGGGACCTAAATGCTAACGAAAGAAAATTTTATAGCTTCCAGTGAAATTAACCAAAAGAGTAAGGGTTAGAATGATAAATTCCTTACAAGGTCCAAAAATGTCAAAAAAAGCACACTGTTTTACTTTACTAAATCGAATTAGATGTTAATATTGGCATTGCGTTTGTTAAGTTTATTAGAGCTTGGGTAGGAAAGTTTACTTTTGTGCTATAAATATCGAAACTTGGGAAGTTTAATGTAATCATTGATTTTTATTATTTCTTTGATTGTTGGGAGTGTTGTGAGCTATGTCATTTAAGATTATAATTCTTTAATCTTGTTTAAATAATAGCATTAGATCTTTCTTATGTTGGCTTATGGATATAGGCTCTGTTGAATCAGGTAAATTCTCTTGTGCTTCTTGATTGTTCATTGATTGTTACTTGTTTCTCAATTTCAATTCCTTGATTAAAAAATAGATTAAGTTCAATTCAGTTCCAACAATTGGTATCAAAGCTTGGTTTGGAACCTAATGGCATTTTACAAGTTTGTTATTAAGAAATTTAATGGCAAGAATGATTTTAATCTTTGGTAAGGGGTCGAATCTACAGTTAAAGAGGTGGCATCTAACCTAGATGGTAGGAACTGGAATCTTCAAAGGTAGATAGTGATCATGCTGAGATTATGAGGAAAACAAGGAGCTTCATTGTCTTTAACCTTATTGATAAAGTCCTAAAGGAAGTGACAGGTGAAAAGAAACCATTGGTTTATATAAAAAACTAGATTCCTTGTATATGACTAAATCTTTGGCCAACTAGTTACATATAAAGAAAACAACTCTACCAATTAAGTATGAGAGAGGGGAGCTCTATCAAAGATCACATTGATGGCTTCAATAAAATTGTCAACGATCTTGAAACTATCAATGTGAAGATTAATGATAAAGATAAGGCAATTATCTTACCCAACTCATTGCCACCAAGTTATGAGCACTTTGTAGATACTCTCTTATATGAAATAGAATATTTGACAATGAACGATGTAAAGTCATCTCTGAATTTGAAAGAATTGGCAAAGAAAGCGGATGCTAAAGATTACAATGGTAAGAGATTAACTGGCATGAGTGGCTAAAGAAAAGGGAATCAAGTGGAAAGAATAACTGATCAAAGTCTAAGAAAGGGAAGAAATGCTTTTTTTGCAAGAAAGATGGACATTTCAAGAAGGATTGTCTAGAAAGAATAGTAAAATTAAAGGAAAAAGATCAAGAAAAGGATGCAGTTGTGGCCTCAAACAATGGTTATGACAGTGCCCACACCTTGGTTGCATTAAATGATGCTATTAGAGGATCCTGGATTTTGGATGCATTTTTCACATGAATCCTAATGTAAACTTATTTGTCAACTACCATATGGTAAATAGAGGAATAAATGTTGATAGAAAAAATTCAGCATTCTAGGTTGAAGGAATATGGGCTATAAGAATGAAAATATTTAATGAGGTAATTAGAGAATTGAGGAATGTAAGATACATCCCAGATCTAAAGAGAAACTTGATCTCTTTAGGAGACTATCACAGAGTGGCTATACTTTCAAGGAAAAAAAATGAATCTTGATAGTGGTTAAAGAGTCACTTGTGTTAATAAAATGAACCAGCATTAATAGTCTGTGTATGCTGAACATAAGTGCTAATGAAAGATTAGTTATTATATTAGTGGTAAGTGGCTTGAATAAGTCTAAAATATAACATATGAGGCTAGTATATTTAGGGAAAGAAAAGGGCTTAAAGATTTAAAAGATCAGGGAGTGTTTGAGAACAAATTAGGAAATATAGAGTTTTATAAGCATTACATGTTAGGAAAAACTCATAGGGTAAAGTTTAGAATGATAGAACACACTATAAGGCCAACTTTAGATTATAGACATTTTAATCTTTATGGGTCTGCACAGACTAATTCTTTAGGTGGAGCTAGGTACTTCCTAACTCTAATAGATGGTTTTTCAAGAAAGCTCTAGGTGTGTGTGTTAAAGATAAAAGACCAAGTGTTTGATACTTTCAAATCATGGAAAGTATTGGTAAAGACTCAGACCAGGAAAAAAGTGAAATGGCTCAGAACCGATAATGGGCTAGAATTTTGTAACTCTGAGTTTGATGCCTTTTGTGTCAAATAAGGAATCCATAAGCATAATACAGTATAGGGAACTTCATAACAAAATAATCTTATTGAAAGGATAAATAAGATCATTTTGGAAAAGGTGAGGTGTATGCTTTCAAATATTAGGTTACCTAAAAATTTTTGGGTAAAAGCAGTGATGACTATAGCTTACTTGATCAATAAAAGTCTTTCTTCTACAATAGACTTTAAGACACTAGAAAAAAAATGGTATGGATATGTTCTTAGGTGTGAACACCTACGAATATTTGGTTCTCTTATCTTTGTTCATGTCAAACAAGGGAAAGTAGAACCAAAGGGCTATCAAATGGATGTTTGTAAGTTATCTAAAAAGAGTCAAGGATTACAAAGTATGGTGTACTAAAATGAAACCCTAGCAACAGTGATCAATAGGGATGTAACTTTCAATGAGGCTCCACTATTTAAGGAAGTCAGTAGCATTGAAAAGAAAGCATTGGGAAGTAATAATTAGCGAGATAAAGAAGCAATTAAGTTTGAGATGGAGCATCAAGGGAATAGAAAAGCTCATATATTAAAGGCTACAATTCAAATTCAAACTCAAAACATACTTTCCAAAAATCCCTACTTAAAAAGTAGACGACTCATGTTCACTCTCTTGTAAGTCAACAGAAGTCTCTAAAAGAATAATTGAAAGAATATCAATTGGTGATGGACAGATTTAAAAGGACAGTAAAGCCTCATAAGAGATTTAGATATGCTAATTTGATTGTGTATGTATTCAATATTGCGGATGAAGTAGACATTGAAAAACTAAAGTTATATGTGGAAGTAATTAAGGGTAGTGACAGCAAAAGCTGAAAATAGGCAACAAAGAAAGAAAACAGATCTCTTAAGAAAAATGAGACTTAGGAATTAATTCCTAAACCTTTAAGAAAGAAAACTGTCGGATGCAATTGGATCTTTAAAACAAAAGAAGAAACGAAGTAGTTGAGTAAACAAAATACAAGGCGAGGTTGGTAGCAAAGTGGCTTTTACAAAAAGAAAGGGAAGATTTCAATGAAATCTTCTCTCTGGTAATGAAACATTGTCCCATAAGGGTCTTGTTGGCTTTATGTGTGAATTTGGGATTACATCTAGAGCAAATTGATGTAAAGACTGTCTTTTTACATTGCTAGAAAAGATCTATATTACTTAGCCTTTAGGATTTAAGGTTCCTATGAAAGAAAATCATATATGTTTGCTTAAGAAGTTTATGTATGGACTTAAGCAATCTTCGATGACTTCATGATACAGAATAACTTCACAATGAGTTTTATAACAGCTATGTTTATTTTAGGAAAATGTATAGAGGAATGCTCATTTATTTGTTGTTGTATGTTAATGACATATTGGTTGCATGTCATGATCTAGAAAAAATCAACAACTTGGAAGATACTTAAGTGGAGCATTCAAAAAATAAGATTCTTAAAATAAGAATTGTAAGAGAGTGGATGAATATGCTATTTTTTTGCAAAAGAAATACCTCCTGAAGTTGTTGGATAGGTATGGGATGCTAAATGCTAAATTTGTAAATACTCCCTTAGCCATGCATTTTAAACGCTCAGTTGCACAATTTTCTTCCATTGAGAAAGATAAATGAAAAATGCTAAAGATTTTGTATGCTAATGCTAGAGAAGTATCATTTATGCAATAATTTGTTCTAGATCTGACATTACTCATGTTGTGAGTGTGGTAAGCTAGTATATTGCTAACCTTGGAAGTGAACACTGGAACACTATAAAATAGATCCTAAGGTACATAAAGGGTATTGCTAGTTATATAGTTTAGTATTCAGGAAGGGTGAGTTAAAAGTTAAGTGGATAAAGGGGTTTGTAGATGCTAATCATGTTAGTGATCTAGACAAGAGGATGTCTTTAGTGAAATACTTGTTTACAGTAAAAGGGTGTTGTGTAAGTTGGTTGTGTTGCAATCACTTGTAGCATTGTTCATTATGGAATTTGAGTATATGGCAGCTACGGAAACTATTAAGGAAGCAATGTGGATGAAGGAACTGGTCATAGAACTAGCAAATGAATGTTATACCCTGGAGCCGAAATCAAGAGTTTTATGAAAGGATGAAACACATTCATATAAAGGTACACTTTATTAGGGATCAAATTGCTAAGGGGTAAATTTAGTAAGGATTCATACTTTCAAGAATCTTATGGACATGATGACGAAAGCGCTTCCTTCCACTAAGTTCAAGCTTTGTTCCAGCTTGATTGGTGTAACCAGTAGAAAAAGATGATGTGAAAATGGCCAGTAAGGAGATTGGAAGATGTTCATCGATATAGAATCGAGGTGGAGATTGTAAAATAGTGATTAAAAAATAATGATAAGAGTTAGATGAACTATTTTGGGGATCAAAATGTAAAAGGAAGGAAGTTTTTAGGGACCTAAATAGTAATGAAAGAAACTTTTTTTGCTTCTAGAGTAATTAATTAAAATAGAAAGCACTTAAATAATAAAATCCTTAAAAGGTCCAGAAATGTCGAAAATGCACTATTTTACTAAAAAGTCTAAATTGAATCAAATACTGCCACATAGCAATGAGTTTGTTAAGTTTGTTAGAGTTTGGGTTTGGAATAGTCTGTTCTTAGGCTATAAATATTAAAACTTGGTAGCTTAATGTAATTTTTTATTTTCATCATTTTCTTTGATTTTTGGAGTGTTGTGAGTTTTGTCATTTAAAATTGTAATTTTTTATCTTGTTTGAATAATAGCATTAGATCACAAGATTTTTCTAGTGTTGGCCTTGGATGTAGACTCTGCCAACCACATAAATTTTCGAATTTCTTGATTGTTTTTTATTTTTCAATTTCAATTTCTTAATTAAATATTAGATTAGGTTGAATTCAGTTCCAACAGAAACCTTGCTTGCTGACCTATTTCCACACCCATGCATATTGTTCTGGTTGATAATGTGGTATACAACTAATTTTACCAAAGAGGCTTGAGGAAAATAGCTGAGATACATAAAAGAACTTTTGTTACTAGATACAAGTCTTCGTCCATGGTATAGGCATTTTATTATTCAAAGAGTATGAGAAATACTGATCATAAACTATTTGAACTTAGTACAAATTAAATCATTGCCATGTATAGCAAGGCAGAGGTGGTCAGGTAATTTGTTATACATTTCAATTAGCTATCACTTTTAGTCGGAGAAAATCTTCAATACTTGGATGCAATACACCTTCTAATAAATAGTGTCATATGCGCACATATATTCCTTCTCCGAGAACTATTGTCCTGTTGAATCAATTTTAATGAATTTGTATGAATATTTGAAGTGTCCTGAAGCATTGTGCCTTGCATAGATGGTACTTGTTCATTTAATTGACTCTAGTTTATATTATACTCATTTACTCACAGAACAATATATTTTTCTTTGGTTTCAGCATGGAAAGGATCCTTGAACGTTATGAGAGATGTTCTTATGCAGAGAGGCAGCTTCATGCAAATTGTATCGAACCAAGTGTAAGCTACTGACTCTGACCATAATATTGGCTGTTATGGAATTCTCTTAGTTTTTAATCTTGTAGAGTTTAAGCTGTTTGCTCAAGCAAACTCAAGCTTTCAAGTGGATGGCACACAAGCTTTCCCTTCTATTTCAAAATAAAAGTGTTTTCATTATGGTAACTGTTAAAATCTGTTATCACCACACTGCCAGCCCAATTGGAAATAATGATTTGGCTTTGAAGTCAGAAAATGTTGCATGCTTCTTTTAGTGTTTGCGCTACATATGTTTTCTCGATGGGATCATAATATTTATAATATCATGTTAATCAAAGCAGGGAAATTGGACGTTGGAGCACGCAAAGCTTAAAGTTAGGATGGAGGTTTTACAAAGAAATCATAAGTATGTTTATGAACACAAGCTTTTGATAAATACACCTTAATTCAACAAACAGCAAGTAAATATATATTCCTGAATCTGATATTTGCAGGCATTTCATGGGAGAAGAACTTGACTCCTTAAGTCTCAAAGAGCTTCAAAGTTTGGAGCAGCAGATTGATTCTGCTCTTAAACTTGTCAGATCAAGAAAGGTAATGTCACTGCAACTTTCAAAGTTAATTTCCAGAATAGTTTGTTACATTACATAAGCAATAACTAAATGGGATTTTACTTGCAGAACCAAGTCATGTTTCAATCCATTTCGGAGCTTCAGAAAAAGGTGAGGCTGAAGCTGCCTACATATTCTAGTACATTGTAATTGGAGACAATCTACATTACATAGTATACACTTTGGAATATTTGAAAAAAAAAAAAGCAACTAGATGACCTGTCAGATTCAGTAGTGCAATTAATCCATAGATTTGTCTAATTTATTTTCATTTACATATGTACAGGACAAGTCATTACAAGAGCAAAATAACTTGCTTGCAAAGAAGGTAACATTTTGATATTCACAATACATATGCACCCATTTCATCATATCAGCCCTCTCGTCTCCATTTCGTTTACACTTTTTGTGTGTTGCATTTTGAACCAAAACAAGGTGAAAGAGAAGGAGAAGACACTGGCCCAACAGGCACAATTAGAGCGGCCAAATCATGACTTAAACTCAGACTCCATGTTTCTAATGCAGCCATTGAACAATAGGTCCACTTCTCTAGCTCTCTCCCTCACTTTTTCTCCAAGGTTGATATGCCTGTTCATAATATGCATGGGCATGTCTGAACTAGTAACATGAATAATAATAGTGCTGTGACTAATATTATTTCCATTAAAGAGTACTAAATTGTGTGAGACTATTTTAAAATGCAGCAGCTCTTACCATCTGGCAGGGGCCGGCAGAGAGGTTGAGGATTCTCCACCGGGACACCGAGCAAATCCACTCTTGCCCCCTTGGATGCTTCGCCCCCTTAACGATAATTAGAACAGCATATAGGGGTTTCATGACCATGCATGTTTTGCAATTTATATATGCCTAAGAAGACTAAGGAAACGCTATATATATATATATATATATATATATATATATATATATCTCTCTATATATCTCAATACTTTTGAGTGCGGTAAAAAAGTTTGCTACATCGATATTATTAATATAACTGTCTGTACCTCTGCTAAAGTTGAGCTATTTCAAATTGCACACTCTGTATGTAAATTTGTTCTATATTTATATACAAATTGCCACTCTGTATGTAAATTTTTTTCTACATTTATATTAATTTGGATTAGCAAAATAACATATCCTTGCATTATTGATCTTGCGGCGGATTAAACCTTAATCCACTTATAAATAAGAGTAATTAAAATAATAAAAGAACAAAAATAAACACAAAATTTATAGTAGTTTACCTCTAATTTAGGGTTACATCTATTATTGTTGCAGTCTTTTACTATAATGAAAAATAATTAAGGGATACAATATTTGCCTTTACACTACCCTTTATATAGGTATACAAATATTCTTATAAAATCTCATAACTAGTAACAAACAGATTAGGGTACTACTTTTGACTAGAAAGAAATAAATTAAGGTGTTATCCTTTTACTAGTAGGAAATATTAAGATAATTTTTCTTCACTAATACGAAAATAAATTAAGACAAGTATAAATGACTAGACTCCATAAATATCTAATAGTATCCCACTTTGAGACTAATTCATTTTTAGTTAGCTCTTTTGTAACGACAACCACTCTTTTATTCTTAAGATAGAAGTCTAATTGAAGTTGCATATAACTTTAGTTTCTTGATAATGACAATTTTTGTTAGTATATCTGTTGGATTTTTATTTCTAATAATTTTCTCAAGTGCTAAAACTCTATCTTCTAAAATTAAATTTATGAAATAATATCGGACTTGAATATGCTTTGTATTAGCATGATAAATAAGAATTTTTATTAAGTGAATAGCACGATGACTGTCGTAATGCAGCACATTATTTCATTTTTTTTTACTTAATTCCTCCATACAAATTTGTAATTATATAATCTTTTTACTAGCTTTTGTCACTGCAATATAGTCTACTTCTATAGTTGAAGGGCAATAATCTTTTGCAGTTTTAAAACCAAGCTGATTGTTGTACTACTCAATGTAAAAATATAACTAGTAGTACTTTTTTTTTACAATTTATATCATTAGTCATGCTAGCATCAATATAATCTTGTAGATCTAAGTCTGATTTTCTGAAGCACAAGGTTGAGTTTGTAATTCCTCTTATATATCTGAAAGTCCACCTCACAACTTCTCTAAATTACATATATATATATATATATATATATTTACTCATAACTTCCACTACATGTGTTATGTTTGATTTTGTACTCACCATGGCATACATAAGACTACCAATAATAGAAGTATAGGGTACATTGGCCATGTGTGTTCGCTTTTACTCTATTGACGTGATTGCTTCTTGGATAGTTTGAAGTGAGCAACCAAAGAAGTGCTCACAGGCTTTACTTTATCCATATTGAATCAGTCGAGAAATGTTTTCATACACTCTTCTTGTGATAGTTTTAAACCCCTTTCACTTTGTCTTTGGCAATCCTCATCCCGAGAATTCATTTTATACCTCCTAAGTTTTTTATTGCAAATTCTTTTGACAATTTTCTTTTCATCTTATTAATCTCTTCTATGCAAGCCTTTACAATGAGCATGTCATCTACATACAATAGTAGGATGATGCCTTATTTTTTAAGTTTTTTCACATCATAATAATAATAATAATTTACTTGGCATCTTAAAAAGTCATTACTACACAAGTTTGTCAAACTTCGTATACCATTGCCTTAGTGCTAGTTTTAGACTATACAAGCTCGTTTGAAGTTTGTATATCATATTTTCTTCCCTTTCACTTAGAAGCTTTGTGGTTGTTGCATGAAATTTTTTTCTTCTAAGTCACCATGAAGAGAGGTCATTTACATCTAGCTGCTCGCAATGTAAGCCTTATTTTACCACTAATCATAGTACAATTCTAGCTATAGTTATATTCACCATTAGGGAGAAAATCTCAATATAGTCAATGCCTTCTTTCTATTGAAAACCTTTTACCACCAATATTACTTTGTATCTCTTAATTCCATCATGTTCTTCTTTGACTCGATAAACTTATTTGTTGTGCAATGCCTTATTTTTTTAGGTAACTTTATCGACTACTATGCCTGATTATATAGCAAAGAATCCATCTCATCCCTCATGGCTAACTCTCGCTTGGTTGAATCATTAACTTGCATTGCTTTATAATTATCTAGTTCACCTCGACCAGTTTATAAGATGTAGTACAATAAGGATGAATATATATGTATTGGTCTAATAGCTTTGATGGATCTCTTAAGTTCAAATATAGGGGTATGTAGCTTTTCTTCTGGATCTACATCCTCTTCATCTTCTTTATCATCATTTTATAATTCATTTGATGGGAAGTCTTCTAATTAAATAACTTTTGGCTTCTTGACTTTAGGACATGTTCTTGTAGTTTTTGTACACAACTTATCCTTGTACAAAGGCTATTTATTGAAAATAATATTCCTACTTCTAATAACTTTCTAATTTTGCAATTGAAGTTTTGCAGTTTTATGGGATTATTCATTATTGCTCGCATATAGTCCTAACTGCTTGGTAGAGAGGATAGAAGAATTAGAACTTGAATTTTGTCATTAAAAATGATTTCAATTGCTATCAATTGATTAGCAATGGTATTGAATTCATTCAAGTGATCTTCCATTAAAGCGACTTTTTCCATCTTTAGATTAAAAAAAAACTCATGAGAGGTACCTTCATGGTTACTTCTCATATATGTCAGATAATACTTTCATCAAATCTTACTATCTTCTTCTCATTCGCTAGCTTATGAGCAATGTTCTCTAATAGTGTTATCCAATAACACCTAATACTTATCTATTAAGGAGTTTCCAATCAACTTCTAACATGGTTATTGGTTTTTCTTACAAGAGAGGTTCATGCAGCTTCTTCCCACAGAGGAAATTTTTAATTTTCATTCTTCAAAATGCATAATTTGAACTATCAAATTTATCAATTCTATGCTCAGACATAATCATGCTTTTATCATCGCTAGACATTGCTTTTTACGTGAACCTTAAGGTTTAATATCAGTTGTTGCTGATTAAACTCTATTTGCTTATAAATAAGAGCAATAAAAATAATAAAATAATAAAATTAAAGAATTAAAGAAAAAATAGTAGAAAATTTATAATGATTCCTCCTTAACTAAGGACTACATCAACTATCGTTGCAACTTCTACTATAATGAGAAAGAATTATGAGATACAATAAAAAAAATATCACCACTTTTTTATATAGACACACAAACACCCTTATAAAATCTTATGGCTAGTAAAAAATGAATTAAGGTACTCTCTCACCATCTTCTTGAGAAAAAAAAAGTACTTCGACACTCAAGTTAATATTTATTTGAGAAAGATTGTGTTGTGTGTGAAAAGTGTTTGTAAAGACAAGTAGGATAATAACCTTTTTTTTTCTATATGAACGATCAATATGAATGTAAATCATCAATATATATGAGAATTGAATAATTTTATAAACAAATCGACCTTATTTATAATGTATGAATTCTAATCTTATTCAAAGTATGCATAAGCATCCACGCTCAATTAATTTGTGTTAAACAAAAGATTAAATTTGACATTAAATTATCAATCAAATAGAAAGATTTAAGTAAAGCTTGTCTACTTGTGAAAAATCTTTCTTCATATAAAATAATAATTAATAAAGTATAATTCGAATAAAGTAGTAAGTTTAATCTGTGTCTACCTTATTATGACTTACATTATCTATTTATGAGATTTATAAATTGGTAGGTTGAGTTACTTGATGAATTAGAACTATTTTTTGGATTGAGATCTATTGCCTTATGAAATTGGTCCTTTTTTTAATATAGGCTACCACTTAAAATAAGTACAATAAACACGAGATGATAGGACCGTTGGATAATGGGCCCAATAAATTTAATTAAAGGTTAGTTAAATTCATATTAAGCTTAGGTTGGGATTTAGTTGAACTAAATTATATTTGTGAATAGAGTGATCAATGAGTCTTTGCTATATTATAATTATATTATTAATCAACTTTTGAATTGAAGAATGTAGATTAGAGATCCAAGGATTAACTACATCAAAATGGCCCCAAATTTCTTGAATCTATTGAAAATGACACTTGATGCTTCATTGTAATATCAAAAAATTTATTTTTTACACTAGTCCTCTAAATTTGAATTTTTGGTGCTGCATTGCATTCTTGAACCTACTGTTATGAATATTCTCAAATATGAAGTAGCTAGTATTGTAATTTTGAGAACCATATCTTAGTTTAGTAGTTCTCACTTTCCTTCTCTCCAAATACGAAGAAAAAAATTCAAGTTTATCCAAGTGGTGTTAGAGTAGATTTCTTCATGTTAGAGGAATCACCCCTCTCCCTGTAAGATTAGGTTTAATCGAAGAATCCTAATCAATTTCAACCTTGAACTATAACCTTTATGTGCAGTAGCATAACCAAAATATCAAGTAAAAACAGTAAGAATATAAAACAAATAATCAAGAGCACAACACAATCACTTACGTGATTCGGTCAATTGCCTATATCCATGGTAGATTCAAGGATCCTAATATCTCTTATTAACTCTATAGAGAATTTACAAGAAAATACAATGAAGAACACTTAAAATGATCTATTATTTAGTATACCCTTTCTCTCTCATGAACAATGAACACCCAAACAACGGTTGCATTCTAGCGTACGCAAGTACTTAGTGTCTATTTAGTTCTTCTCTATCTTAAAGTCTCTCTTAATATTTGATTCTCAAACTAAATGGTTTACAAAAGTTTATATAGGGTTATTTTATACCTACTAATCCTAATTCTAATTAAAATAAGAGTCCACATATTTTAGGAGCCACAACGTGGTCCAGACGGGTTTCCAAAACAGACTTGCCCTCGTCTGGAGCCACAACGCTGTATTTACAGGTTTCTAACGCCGTGGCGCTATAGCCCGGACTCGGCCCTTGTCTTTCTCATCTTCTTTCGCGTCTCTAAGTTCCGTTTTACTTCTCCCTTCGTTTCTTATATGTTTTAGACTTTTTCATGCGTGTTTCATACGTTCTAAACTTATTGTAACTCTTTTTTTTTATTTATAATTCTTATCCAAATAAAATTATTGAATCACAAAAACTCCATTACTTTCATTGTGTAAATTCTATAATGCACTTAATTTTATTTGGCCCTAAATGTATTCACATCATTATTTTTATATAAAAAGGGTATAATCTTCTTGTAGGTTAATTCATTGAAACAAAAGCTTTGTTGAGTAAATTGTGTTTCCCGTAGTAATACGATGGAGTTCAATTTGGCACTGTATATGAAGGCCATCGTCCAACATTTGCTCGAGCCACCTCTCCCCGAATCCCTAATTGATACAATGTCATTTACTGATAAAAATTCAACATTCTCGGCTGAAATAGTTTAGAAAAATCCAACTCGAATCTGAAAGCTACCAAAAGTAATAATTGGTGCAAAAATTTTGGAATGTGAATGTGATGGGGGTGATTCATCAAATCTTGACTTGATATCTTTCACCAATTCTTTCTCAGGCTCCTAATTTTTTTTTTCCCTTTCTGTAGTGCATGCCCATTAAAATGACATGACTTGTCGAAAATGGCTCCTTAATTTGAAGGAATGGATTGTGGTTTGCATGTATTTAGTCATAGAGAGAGTTGAAATAATGCAAGCAAGTCACGACTCACTTGGAATCATAAATGGATTTTGGCCAAACAAAAATATATTGAAGACAGTTGTATGAAACTGACCTTGATGCAATGACACGTCAATGTCTAAGACTTAAGACTTGATGCTTTAGACAAATAAAATAAAATACTGCAGGTCCCAATTATGAAACTGACCTTATATTCTTAAGCTTAGTTGCATTTATTTTTATTATTAAAATTTAAAATTATGTTGCTTTCTAATTTAGAACTAATAATCTTTGCACACGAATGTTATTGTAACAAGATATGACAACTAATGGAACAAGATCTCGATAAGGCATGTGGCAATTATATTAGAAGGCCACCCTCTTCATTATAAATCTATTTTTTTTTCTTATGGCTACTTAATTTTTTGTATTTTGAAGTGTATCATGTATGTCATATTTGCCATAGTTAATAAGGTGATGACTTTAACAATGCCAAATCATTCTAGCAATTTCTTAAATTAATTGTTGATTTCGTTTTCCAATGATTATATTATGTTGCATGGTGAATCACTAATTATTTGCTGAACGGTAAAACAAAAATTAAAATTAAAAAAGGACTGAAGCAGGTGAAATGCAAAGTAATTTAAGCTTAGGATTCGTTTTCAATTACTTCAAATCCAAATTCTTTCTTTTTTTTTAATGCAAACCTAATGATTACTTTACAGTATTAAAATGATAAAAAAAATTATAATTTTATTTTACTTAAAAGTTATAGCCAGTTATTTTTATCTTAAAACATTAGGCTGCAATTAATTACTCTCTCATATCTTGAGCATTATCTGTTTACCCCCATAATATTTTATATTACATAAAAATTCTTACTGTTACAAAAAAAAATTTTAAGTCTTAACGTTTATTGACTTTTAATTAATTTACTCTTACATGGATGACATCATTGCTACATCATTCTTTTATTATTTTTTAGAAATTAATAATATTTTTTTAAATAATACTAAAATAAAAAAAAATTTAACATAAATAGAAGGATTAACATTTTAGTTATTTTATATTTTAAATTTTCATTAATATTAAATATTTTTTAGGTACATTCATATTTAATGCTCATTAAAAATAATAAATACATTATAGCTTTTATTATTATTAAAAATATTAAATAAATAACTAAAATACTATAATAACAAAAATTATAACATATTTATGTTATGGTGGAAGGATGAACATTTTAGTTATTTTATATTTTATATTTTTATTAATATTTTTAAACAAAATTACTAAAAATAATAAAATCATAATATATTTATTCTTTCTTAAAAGTATTAAATATTAATATATTTTTAAAAAAATTATTAATGAATAAATTTAAAAATATAAAACAAAAAATAAAAAAAAAATAACCAAAATATTCATCATTGCATCATTAAATAAATATGTTATGATTTTTAATATTTTAGTATTATTTAAAAAAATTATATAATAATTTGTAAAAAAATAATAAAAGAATGACATCATCGATATAAGAAAAAATTAAGGATTTAACAAAAATTTTGTAGTAATAAATTTTTTTTTTTGTAATATGGAACCTTAAGAGATAAGTGGATAATACTCAAAATAACAAAGAGTCATATATAGTTTTCCTAAAACATTCGAGTACATTTTAACTATTTTTTAAACAAAAAATAATTTGAGATACATAATAATTGTTGAAAATTATTTTTACAGTAGCAAATGGCCATTTTAGACCTCTTACCATGAGTCTGAGATGTGATGGAGTTATTATAATTTGATAACTTAAAAAGGGGCAAGGTGTCGACTGTCATGGTTTATTTTAATTATGCGAGAATCATAATCAATATAAAAGAAATACAACAACATTCAAGCAGAAAGATCCCAAAGAAATGCATGAAGTTGAAGAGAGAATGAAGCGAGAGAAGCACTAGAGTAGAATTAACGTGTAAAAGTGTAAATAATTCCTCATGTCAACAAGAACAAGTTCTGAAATCAAAGTCTTGTGTTGAGCAAGAAACATGACACCTATGCCCCTACAACTACATGCTTCATGGGAAGCACGTTCAAGAGATGAAGCCCACAACCAAGAAATCTATAGAAACAAACAAAGAAAAAAGCTCCCCACCGTCAACGATATAATAATATTAATTCCCACGAGACAACGACATCATAATTTATAAATTATTATTCAACCCTTCATCTATATAAGTAGCACAGTTCCCACCAAAATATTTTGAGCAAAAAGAGAAAATTACAATGGCGAAGTCGCATACTAGATCACCCAGATTGTCCCTCAGTCGATCCATTTCTCGTGTTCGTGTCCATTCACCATCACTTCAGCGCAAAAAGGTCTCTAATAATTTCGTTGAAAATGAGCAAAACGTCGAGTTCTTGG
Source organism: Ailanthus altissimus (assembly GCA_946807835.1). Taxonomy (NCBI): domain Eukaryota; kingdom Viridiplantae; phylum Streptophyta; class Magnoliopsida; order Sapindales; family Simaroubaceae; genus Ailanthus; species Ailanthus altissimus. The sequence goes on along the minus strand of OX327696.1, from coordinate 18,922,374 downwards.
GTGGTGGTAACAAAGAGCAGGTTGATTATGGGGCCAATGAAGAATCGGCAGGGAGCGATGACAAGTGTGGGAACAAGGTGATGGTGGTGGTTGATTCAAGTCTCGATGCTAAGGGAGCTCTTGAATGGGCGTTAACACACACTATTCAAAACCAGGACACCATTGTTCTACTGTATATTGCCAAGTCTTCTAGAGAAGGTGAGCTTGATCATATTGGATCAGTTTGTTGTTTTTGAATTGCAGTGTCTAATTAAGTGTACGTCTATCTCGTTGGTGTGTAGGTAAGAAGTTCAATGGGAAGCTTAACTTAAGGGTCTACGAAAAGCTTGTTGCCATGAAAAATACTTGCCAGATGAGGAGGTCTGGGGTAAGTCTTTTCAGTTTAGAGTTTAGATCCTTCATCTTATTTCTGCTTTTTCGGTAAGCATTTTCTCGAAAAATGAAGAAAATTCACTCCATATAATGTAATATTCCCCAGGGAATGCACCTAAATCTAAATTTGTAGGCAAAAAGTCAACAATATATTTAATATGAATACCCTTGTCTGCCATTTCATTATTCCTAGAGAAATCATTGTAACAAGTCAACTATTCCCTAGTTGCAACCATAAGTGATGTGGTTATTCATGTATCTAATCAGGTGCGTGTTGAGTTAGCAATAACTCAAGGGAAAGAAAAAGGACCAGTGGTTGTAGAAGAGTCAAGGAGGCAGAAGGTGTCACTCTTGGTTCTTGGGCAAAGAAAGAAATCGATATTGTGGAGATTGGTGAACAGATGGGCAAGCAAGAAGAAGAAGTATGCTGGGGCCTGCATTGTTGATTACTGTATTCAGAACTCTGCATGCATGACAATTGCTGTGAGGAGAAAGAGCAACAAGCTTGGAGGCTACTTGATTACCACTAAGCGCCACAAGAATTTTTGGCTTTTGGCTTAGTTTGTTTAGTAGTACCATTTGTCCAATTAATTATTTATTATTTTGGGTTGAAATAATTGTGAGAGAACTTAATTACTAAAATATTTGGTGCTGCACGTTTTGCATCAAAAAACGACGTGATTGTCATGTTTGTAATTGTAAAGTTTAGGCTGTCAAAGTTTGAGCCATGCCAATGGCATTAACAAAGTCTTTATGCCGATGACTAAAGCTTCAGCAGCCGTGTCTCTGGTTTCAAGTTAGATACGAAGAAAGCATTTCTGGTTGTGATACTCGGGTTGTGATACTCGTTGGATGATTCATGTAAAGCGACATTATCACGCTTGGTCTTCGAGTATCCCTCAGTTTTTTTTTTTTTCTAATGAATGAAAGACATGAAAAATGCTTGCTGCTTTTGTTGATATGGAGCGGATTCCTTTTATTCATTGTTGCAGTCATATTTTAATTGCTTCGAGAGACATGCAGAGAATCAATGTGATATGTTCATGCCCGAAAACATATTTCTCGTCTACAGACATTCAATATTTGTTAAAGAGAAAAAAGCTCGTTTAAATGACAACATTCTTAACCATCCCTAAAATTTTCTTTTACAAGGCTAAATGTTTCAAAAAGGATAAAAAAAAATCAAAGCTCTCACTTGAAGTTTGTGAAGCAATGCCGGAATAAAAGTGATAACAGAGAACCGTGCTCCAATTTGGTAGTCTCACATAGACCCAAAACCCGCTTACAAATGAAAAACAAGAGACTCTAAGTGAGAAAACAATGATTTTACTGCTGCAAATCTCCAACTATCTCTTTTTCCTTGAACCTCTAATCTTACAAAATTTTTTTAATAAATGAATCAATTAACTTTTGCAAATGTACAAATAGTGCACATGGAAGCACCTGATCTCCTCTAGGCATTTAGGGAGGAAGTGAAACCACTATATCAACATTTTCTTCCTCACCTTCCCTTACTCCCATTTCGCATGCTTTTATTTTTCATTTGTTCTCTGAACTCTAAATTTTCAACCCCCTAAGAGGTAGGAATCAATTAAGAGCTATACTACTTTACAGATTCCAACTCTAGGGGTCCCATTATAATACCTTTTGACGTGGCTCAAAAATGTAACCACGCCTGTGTGCAAATTGATGAAGATGATCATACCCAGCAAGAACTCCAGCCCCAGCCACACCAAGTAGCATATTTGCAGTAACCCCTCGATACAGAGCTCTGAAACCCTCTTGTTGAATGATCTCATGTAATGCATGTATTGCACTGCGATACTTGATAGGCTGTCCAGAAGTAAGCATCATTCTCCGTCTCAGAGTGTCAAAGGGATAGGCACAGACCCCAGAAACACTGGTGATGCTCCAACCCAACAGAAAACTAGCAAAGAAATTCCCCTGCAAACAGGTGAAATATTATATTGAGTTCTAACACAAGGATGGAAGAGTGAGCAGCTAATGAACTAGAAATTCCTTGGCAATGCACCATACTCAATGGGAATAACTTCCAAGAAAGTAACAAAAGATGAAGCAAAAATTTTGTAAATAATATGGCTATAAAAATACAAAATCTTTATAAAGTTTTTTTGACCATTATATTATTTGCTATGTTATGTATCCCAAGTAGCCCCCATGTCAACGGCATGCAGCAGTAAACATCTGCTCAAATATCGATGAACTCAAATTAAAACTATGCTTCAGGTTAAATTTTTAATACAAGTTCCCTGCCTCTTGTACAGACAGATACCTCAAAATACATGGTTCGACGTTCCAACTAATGTATAGACAGTTACCTCAAAAGGCCCCACCAAAACGATAGGTTTCATGGTGTCATAAAGCCCAAAATACATGCCTCGATACAATGTAATTCCCAAAATTGAAACCCCAAATCCTCGATATAGGCCTGCTATTCCATCAGTTGACAAGGTTTTACTATACACATCTAGTAGCCCTTTAAACTGACGTTGACCATTAATGGGGCACTCCCTTGCATCAGTACCCAATCGAGTACGTGCATAATCCAAATGATACAGAAACAAAGAAGTTGTTGCTCCAGCAGCACTTCCTGAAGCTAAATTTCCAGCAAACCACTTTATGTAACCATCATTCTCTTTTGAGCTGCCAAAAAGGTTTTTGAAGTAACCTTTGAATGCAAAGTTGAAAGCCTAGGAACAACCGAACATCTGTTCAGTCATAAAATTAGGCGGGAACAAAATATTCATATAAGAAGTGCAATAAAATAAAGGGAAAATGATATCTAGACCCCTAACGTTTTAGGAAATGGACATGCACCAATGGTCTCGAAAATCCCATCGACACCCTTATTAGGTAATGGTTTCCATCTATTTTAACGACAAAAAGGGTCTTCATGTCCTTTTTCCTAAAACCTTTGGGGTCCAAAGTCCTTTTTTCCGTTAAAATAGAAAAAAATCGTTACCTGACAAGGGTGTCGATGGGATTTTTGAAACCATTGGGCTAGCATGTCCCTTTCCAAAAATGTTAGGGATCCAGATATTTTTTTCCCTAAAATAAATACTGAACCCAAAAAAGAAAAAATAAATATAAAAAGGAAAAAGAGTTCTTAAACAATTGTGCAGAATAAACTAAACCATCTATTACCTACAAACTTTGCTGATCTACTAATTTTTATCTTTAACCACAATTTAACAATATCATATTTTTCTTAAGAGTCATGTGATCAAATAAAAGAAATTGTTATTTATTTGTGCATGTGTATGGGTGAAAATCAGTCTCTAAGTTACCAAGCATCACATATTGAACATGAAGGAAATGTACACACTATCAACAACTTATGATGGCCCCAAAATTGCCAGTACCAATAAATTCATAATGTTGGGAGAAGTACTGAATGGTGCTAATACAAGAGAGTGTATAAAAGAACTGCTAATAAAGTATAACAGAAAAAAAATGCCAAACACATTATAGAAATCTAAGATTTGACTATTATCAACTCAAGAAAGTTTTAACTATTTGGGGTGGACACAATAACTTATGGAATTTTCTTGGCTCACATTTAACATTGTGATTGATAGTTTAAAGGCACTGACGGAGATCAAATCAAAGATGGAACAGTTTTATTTTGGTACAATTATTCTTGAGCCAGGTTAGCTACAGAAAGCTTGTGCTCAGGTCAAATAGTAGCCATCCACATTTCCATCAAATTAAAAAATTTTATTTAAACATGACTTCTGGGAAGTCAAGATGGACTGTTTAAAAAAATTCTCAAAAGTTCAGACGAGGAACAGTAATTGTCAGTAAAACGGGAAAGATGAAATAACTGCAACCAAAAAATTTTAGATGACAAAGGTTGTCCCCTCAAAATGTTCATAAAAGGTTGCATGTATGAATTGTGTCAACACATGTCAGTGACAACAGCTTCATATTATGTCCAGAAAAGTTTTAGTTGATGCATTGATGGAAGTAGTTAAAACATTAACCATACAAGAAATGTCAATGATTACTGCCTCAATTTCATTTTTTTGAAGAGCTCTGTCAAGAAAGCCTGTTGCAGCTAAATATTTATGCATCAAGAGAAAATTATGTCAAAGATCAAGATCAAGCTGAGGCAGAACTCAAAAGTAAAATTTTGATTGAGCCAACCCAGAGATATTTTTTGAGGCTTAATATGGTTGCTACAGTACCTGCAATATTCCCTATTTTAAGTTATTGTTTCATAATCTACAAAGCAAAGCAATCCGGTTGAGCACACAAACAAGGCCTGTGTAGTGAAGTGTTCATTCGAAGACCTTAAACTAACTGCCATAGTCTCTTGGTTTTGAAATCAATAGAAGGACAGTGTCTTTAAAAGTTGCTCAAATTTCTTTGGTTTGGTAGATATGTGCATTTGTTTAAGAAAAATCATGATCAATGCTGATGCCAATGTGACACACGGTTCAAATGAAAAAAGCTTTCATAAATTTTCATCCTTCTAACATGCAATAGTATAGATGGGGCAGCACCAAAGGACATGAATTCTATGGATATTGAACTGAATGACACCATTTTGAACAAACAATTTCAGCCCAAACAATCCACATAAATTGCTATAACTTATAATTCTATTTATAGGAAAATGGTAAGATCAAAATCATGCACCAAAATGCTAAAGAGATATACAGAATAAGTAAACACAATAATTTCTAGTCAAAAACAATCACTGCCCATATCAACAAAACCCTATTCAATTATACCAAATAACAATTTCTCACAAAACCACAGGGAGTTCCAAAATAAAGCTTGAAAAGACAAGAAATGCATGGTCTTCTTGAAATAAAGGCCACCTAGTTAACATTTTGATTAACTATACCTCATCACCCATCTCAATGAAAAAGGGCATACTTTCAAATTGATATTTAGAACATATTGGAGAAAATCCAATCTTTTCATGAAATACAATCAAACAAGGAAAGATATAAAAGAAAGAATCATAATACCTGAGTAGGGAAATATCGTATGACATTGGCCTGGTTACCTCTCCAAAAGGACAACAGACTGTCCTCTCTCAGGACCCTCTTAAAACAATCACCAACACCAATATAAGGTCTCCTGAGTTGTCCTCTCTTAATCATCTCTCCTTGATTTTGCAATAAAAGCTTAACTCTCTCAATTGGCGCTGCTGCACTCTTTGCTATCACTGCTACAGCCCCACCCATTAGAAAATCTGCAGAAAATCTCTCCGATGTTTTAGCCATTTCCATTTGCTCTCTTTGTTCCCTGTAGTTACAATAATGGTTTACAACTCAACGAGAATAGTAGTTAACATTGAGGTATTAAATTTTTCAGAAAAGCTAAAAGGAAAATACTGAATGGTCCTCAAAAGAAAACCTTTAATCATAATAATTAAAAAGAATTGCTCATCCAGAAAGAATATACTTAATTATTAATTACTATTTCCAAAAAGAAAAAAAAAATCACATTTAGAGCATGAATTAGCTTCAATTGTGGGTCATACTCCAAAAGGCACTATATATATAACTAGCACAGGGTGCAAATTAAAGAAGTAGAAAACTCATGCATCAACAAACCATCAGCAAATGCAGAAAAAAGAAGGAAAAGGACACCTAGTTTATTGCAGCCAAGCTGAGCCAACAAAGAGTTCAACAAACCATAGGAAATTTGGCTTGTACAAATTTAGAAAGAATTTCCCTCAACCAAAATCATCAACATGTGGCTTAGAACTGTAAGCTCCTACCATACCATTACAATTAGCTACTAAATCATAATAAAAAGATATTCATAACTCGCGTAGATTCAAAGAAAAAATAAAATCAATTTTTATTACTTATCTAGAGAGTATACCGTTAAAGCTGCAATGCCCACAAGCTGAAAAATTCAATCAACCTTATCAAATAGTTTATTATGTATGAATAGTCTACAAATCATAATTTCCAACACGCCACGTATTTCCCACAGTCGTACGTTAAGACACTGAACACAAAGTATGCCCATTCCTATCAACCTAGAGCTTTTACAACAAACTAAGAACAAAATCTATAATTCAAATTTTCTTTTTCTTCTGAGACTAAACAAAAAAGAAAACAAAAGAAGGGAGCGGAACATAGAGTATCATTAAGCTCAAGAAAGTATAATCTATTAAATTTCATAGCCAAATATATCCTAATGAAAACCTAAAGATTAAAGAGCTTCAAATTGTTCATCCATTAATTTTACTTAAACAACGAACTGGGCACCAAAATTTAAAATCCATGAAGGCATGGACTATAAAATCTATGCATAAATACATAACAGCCATTATTTTGAAAGAAGAGACAAAAAGTAATAATAATAATAATACAATAAAAATAAAATGAAAAAAGAAAAAGAATAAGAGAATAAAATAACCAGGTGGTGCGGTAGTGTGAAGAAAGAAATTTTATGGATTTGGGTTAAGGGAGAAAGCGAGCTCAGGAGCCAGAGAGAGAGGGAGACGGAGGGGGAGGAGACGGGATCAGTTTGTAGATACTTTGGAGTTGCCAACTTGGCAATTTTAAAGGCAGGGATTACTATTTAGTAAAAGAGTTTTAGTTGAAATCGTTCACTCTTGTGAGAAATTTTTTTTTATGTTAAATTAAAATTCATTAATTATAATTAAAATTAGATTTATAATTTAATTTCTTTTTATTTTTTTGCAATGTCTAAAGTTTGTTTGTGGAAGCCGCAGGTTAATAAATATGGATTACTTGTATAATTATGTATTACTTATTTGAAGGATGGATTTGAAATCAAATTGAACTTTTTAACTTAAGCCATTAGATGCACTTACACGACTTCTTTAATTAAATAAAAATTTTAAATTATTGGCACATGAGTTGATTGAACGTGCTGAGAATAAGTCCAACAGATAAAAATACTAAAATTTGCTTTCTTATCTTCTTTGCATAAATATTTTCATAACCACTTTGAGCATTCTAGATCTATTATAATTCTTATAATTATTAAAAAAATTCATAAATATTTATTAAAAACTTTAAGGAATCAATTACATAATAAAAAGTAATTACATTATCTACTCGTAAAGCAAATTAGTCATTAAATTACCCCCTTTTAAAATTGGTCTTGAATCTCTTTCATTTTTATAAAAAATTTAAAGTGATATCTATATACCCATTCACTTATCAAGTGGGTCATTTTATTATTTTATGGTCTTGATTAATGTATCTGCAAGATAGTCATATATTTGTTTATTACTACACTTAGAGTTATATTTTTTTAATCATTTTAAGTGCACAATTTTAAAATTATCCAATTAAGACTATACATTTCGATAATACTAATGAGTTTACCTTTAAAATATTTGATGACTATTACATGTCAATAAGAATTGATGTGAAACATCTAATACCATAAGTTCACACCCAAAATAAGTTAGTAAAATCATTAATTAAACAACTAGTAATTGTAAGAACTTTATTATCACACACAATTACCCATATCTACATGGGTCATGCTATTTTATATGTTGCTTTAATTTGTTTAAGGCCATTTGCATATTAACATTCCCCAACTGTAACTTGCATTAGGTTATTTACCTAACATATCTCATTTATGCAACTATAGTTGTGTTGTTCAAGTTTAGCCCTTTGTAACAAACTAATATGAGACTCTAACATTGTGTTAGGGATTATGTTGGGTTTAAAGTATTATCTATTATTATATATCTTGAGTCTCTAATGAATAATTTATTTATCATACAATTTATAAATTATTGTTTTTATAAAACAAATTTTCCTCAATTAGAGATGAGAAAAAAGCCTCAGTTAGAAGTTAAATGTAAATTTTTAGCTTATACATCTAATTTAAATCCTTACAACACTTAGTGTGAAAAATGAAGCGGTGGATAATTCATTTGCAGCAAATTACAAAATAATTGCTAGATGCCTTTACAGATGCATAAAAAATTATGAAGTTATATTAAAAGTTCCAATAAACCAACTCTGGTGGTTGTTTATGAAAAACAATCTATTAAATAAAAAGTTGACGAATTATTTATGGCACGCTAAAAATATAGTAGACCACTTAATAAAAGAATTAATTTTACTAAAAAAAGAGTTGGAATCCTATCATAAATAATGATCAAATTGAATATAATACCTATAAGAGCGAATTGACCTATAAAATAATATTGTCTTTGGAGATATGAGTCCCAGAAGTTGCTTAAACCTAGAAGAAACTAAAAACTTTACTCATGATAAGAAATGTGTCCTTGAAGTAATATAAGTTCAAAAAATTAAAGCTATAATTGAAATCATTTTTGATAAGTATGGTATTTTTGTTGGGATTTAATATATGTGAGTGTATAAATGTGTAATTATTTTTATTGCTTAAAATACGTATCATATATATATTTAACACAGCAAAAGCATTAAAACATGCAATAAACACAATAAATAAAATATATTAATCTCATTAGTATATTTAAAGGGTTGAGAAATAACCTGAATGTGTAACGTTATACACGTATATCTTCAGAGTCTACATGGAAACTAACCCGTTGACAGTTCTAGTCACTAACTCGGTGGACTTGACGAGCTAGAACAACAGCCCTATAGCCAGCATTGGGTTTAACTCTTAAACCCCTGAAATGACCAGTTATGTGTATTCTTTCTTTTCTCTAAAAGAAAAAGAAATAAAATTTGAAACAATTCACAATTGTTTCTATTGACACCATAGAGAAAATGAAAACAATTTCATTTTTTTTCTTTTTCTTTATCTTTCTCTTCTCCGTTTCCCGTCCAAAAATACACACACACTACACCAATTTCACACATTCTCACTATATATATCTAATATAATAAAATAATAATATAATATTATAATGAAATATTTATGATTATTTAATAATTAAATAATCATAGTGTGAAATGACTATTTTACCCCTTATAAATAGTTATCAAATCTACCCTCTAGTGGGTTCCACTAAATCTCACACTTGGGTAAACTCAACCGAGGATCCACAATATGCCATGTGTTATTATACAATTAGTAAATAATAATTATTAACTAATTATTGTATTTAACACTTAAATATAGACACGCACGTATTCCCGTGGTAGTGTTGGATATTGCTGGATTAAAAAATTTAATTCAGCACGCTGCCTCAGTGCACAACCAATACACTCCATATCGCGGGACTCTCTAAGTCCACGCCCGATTTATCAAATGAAACTATTCTATTAGTTCGTAAGCAATGCTTCACACACACGTCACGGATATACAAATCAGCGCGTTGAACCATACAAGTTGAGGTTACAAGGCATAGGTATAGTCCTTTCATCATGATATCCTGGATGTGCTGAGGATATAGATTATCATCGTCAAATCCCTATTTACTCATCTATATCATATCTCCATACTTGTATCTCACAAATAATATGTGCAAACTCCTTTGCAATCTTGTTCCACATTGGCAGAATTCTTTCTCGGGATTAATGCTTATGGCCACAAGAGTTTTTGAGATACAGTCTCGAAGCATCTGGATATCTAACTCCCTATGCGAGTTGACGGATCCCATATTTGTACACACAGGACTCTATAAGCATCAGACCATACCTAACGACACCCAGCAGTCACACCATGAAAGGTCTGTGACATGCGTGAAACTAAAGTATGGTAGATCACTTACAAGCCTACCGTGGCACTCAAGTCAAAGGACCATGTATACTACTCAACTTGAGAGGACCTTCCGTTGACGGCTTATATAGGGTGTCTATCGGGGGCCCTTGTGAGTCAATCTCATATCCAGTCCTAACTGGATACTCATATGTCAATATGAGCTCCAAGCTCACTGTCGGCTAGGAACAACCATCTATACCCTATAGGTACGACATATGCTGATCTATATATAAGTATCCACCGACAAACCCGCATTAGCAAAAATAGATTATGGATAATTATTTGAGAACATACTTACACAACTAGCATTTTCTAGCACCCGATTATAACTCTTATAACTATACAGTTACTAGTATATTCTCAGGTCTATGTCTCATTATAGACAAGGCTCCAACTCTTGAATCTTCGCTGAGTATTATAATTAGCTAATACTTAACTATGTTAACATTTAGCATTTATATCTCTCAGTGTGACTTACTATGAGCCCTTATTTAAACTCCTTTAAATCTGATTTGAACTCTTTTAAATTATACAATGTCTGTAACATTATATTACATGGTACTATATAAATAAGTATTAACGATTTAATAAGAATATACACTTATATAAATATACAAGTATATATACATTCATAGATAATACATAAATATCAATCCTAACAGTTCGTGATGTGTTACAAACCTAAAAAATGAACGTATAATTAAAATCACTCGTAAAGTGCATAGTTTCATTAATTATGGCTCAATATAAATAAAACATTTTCATTAATTACCCTAAATGATCCAATCCCTTAGTCATTTCACCTTATAGAAAAAAAGTGAATAAATTTTCAATACAAAGTATCACATCTAAGTGTGATTAGTATTTTGTTGTATGTAGCATAATATACAAACTAGACGTAACATTCTCAATTTAATTTATTAGTAAGATTTAGTCTAAACTAATTAGAAGACATTGGATAAGTGTTAAATATATTTTCGATGTGTTAAAATATATTTTTGATTTGAAACAATCAAGTGATTAGTCCCTCGTACTTATACCTCTAAGTCTAAGTTCGAGTCACTCTATTCTCTCCTTTTCAATTATATACCTCTCTCTATATATATGTTTGTATATATGTATAAAATTATTTTCAAGTATGAAGAATTGTATCTTATTAAAGTTCGGACGTTCATTTTTTTTAAAAGAAGTCTAATACTGAACTTTTTTTTTATTAGTCATTAGTACTTTAAAAAAGATGCAGAGGTTCACACTAGAGAAGTATGCATATATACCAAAACATCCATAAAAATTCACTTAAAAGAATAGAAAAATAAGATAAAATTCAAATATCCTTTACCAAAATCAAGAAACTCATATGCTCAAAATCTATAAAATGTAAACTAATGGATATCTTTTAAAGTTCAATTTTTTTTTCACTTAAATCTTACTCTTTTAAATCAACTCGCTCTTCATTTCAAAGAAAATATAATAATTCCATATAAAAATGAAGAACAAAATCCTTATTCATTCCTTTTCTTTTTGTTGAAGAACATTTACATAAATTTGAGGTGTGAATGGATAAGTTCTTCCTTAAATTAAGATTAATGGCAAAAGGTAATGACTTGGGCGTGTGTTGATGCTTTACAAAAATTGAAGTGCATTTTGAAGATTGTCAAAATTAGTTGGAGAAATTAAAATGTAAAGTTACCAAAAACTTCAAGATAAAAGTTGATTTATTTATGCTTCTCCCACCTCTCTCCTTTCTCCTTCCAAATTAGAATAAATTAATAAGACACCGTGAATTGTGAGTGAGTGAGAACTCCTTATGTATAAGCAGAGTTTAGAAAGAAATAAAGGGTTTTCCTCTAAACTATGCATCCTGGCTATTTGATGCAACTATATGGTTTCTGTTTTTTCATTCTACCACCTTAGATGAATGAAGGTCATGCCTTCCACCTAAGTAAGAATTGTTGACCTATGAACGATGTTTCCCTACGATCATTCTTTAGTGCATTTGGTGTGTGTCATTGAAACAAACATGTGGCATTATGTTATGAGACTAATTACTAACTAGATTTAGTCTTAATAAAAATAAAACCCAAAATAATACTTGTCAGATTGATATTTCCATAAACCACAAATATATGGTCAAAAAATTTTTTGTATTATTTTTTTTATTAATGTCTATTGTGCGGTATGTTTGAACTAATTACCTAGTTATCTATATAACGTGTAAGAATGTTACTCAATCAAATTTGATATTATATTGTTAGTCAAATAAAAACATGTTTGGTAATGTTTTTAGGAATTGTGTTTTTAAATTTTTTTTATAAAGAAAATAGAGATGTTGCTTTAGAAATATGGTGTTCTTAACGTTTTTGGTAATGTTTATTAAAATTAGTTTTGATAAAAAAAAATGAATATATATTTTATATTGAAATTCGTGGATAAAAACTTCTATGATCAAAGACCTTCAGGCTCTTATTCTTCTCTTTTCAAATAATCAAACTGTTCTTGTCTACCTATAAAAACTCTTTGCCGCTTAAGTTAGTAAGAATGAAAGGATTAGTTTGAGGGAAAATAAGGTGTAAATGGTAGAAAATTAGTATTTGGTTTATGAATAAATATGTTTGAATATGTAAACAACTATTTGCATTGAACAATGAATGAAGAGAATTTGAATTTGAATTTTAAAAGAGATTGTTCTTGAATCTTTAGTGAAAGAGGATTATCCTATTTATATGAGAAGATTTAAAGGGAAAACATATACTTTTCCGTCAAATCTTCTTAGTTGTTAGATAGGCACACCTTTCTTCCTGCCGTTGGATCATCCATTTGTATTATAATTTTGTATAAGTATGTTAAAACCACTCAAATGAGAATGATCTCTGATATGGGAGTGGCCTTATAATATTTTTTCATAAGACAAAAATTGGGCAAGTGGCATTAGGCTGATTAGGCCAATTGAGTTTGGGCTTAAACAAATGTCTTTTGATAAGTGAAGAATCATGATTGCTCATTGGATGTCTAACTTCTTCACTTCCTCTTAATCTATTGATGCCACATATCCACTTTCTAGTTTCAACTTTTCAGCTTCTATCTCTTTTTTACTTTTTAGGAATATCGCATTCCTTGAATGATGATAATGATTTCACTTTTCCAAATTGTCATTTGTGTAATCTGTTAGCCTATAAATACTCCATAATAGTTTTTTCCTCTTCAAAAATAGGATTATTTGCTCTATAAGCGCTCATCTTCATCTACCTATATTAAAAAAACTTAACTTTTCATTTTATTAGCTTAAAATAGCAAAATTACTTCAAGGTTTAAATAGTGATAAAAATCAAGGTAGCAACAATAGAAGCAACCATGATCCGTTGCACATTAGAGATGGTTCAATCACGAGGGCTAAAGCTAAGAGGGTGCATTAAGCTTTGCAGGGGCTTATTGAAGCTAGTTGGGCCAACATACAAGGGGTTATATTTGCACAAAAAGAACAAAGCCTGGTTAATTTAATTCAAACCCAAGATTAAAGAATATATTTGTACTCAATATTAGTAGGCTAATATTAGTAATAAAGTTTAATTATGTTATTTAAGATATATTGGGCGTGCCTAAGCTATTTAAGGCTAGGGAAAAACCTTATTTAAGTTGATTAATTTTATTTTCTTTGAATTTATCAAAACTGCACAAAATAAGGATTAGGGCAGAACCTTCCTTATTAAGTTTAATCCTTACTTGGTAGGGAATAAGTAGATTTTCTTCTGATTTTAGGGTTTCTAAAGGCTATAAATACCTTGTTAAATTCTTAGAAATAGCAGACTTGATTTTTTTGAATTTGAGAGAGAATAAAAACTATCCAGCTTTGTTCTTTTGAGAACTTGTGATTCTTTTTATCCAATTCATCTTGTGGTGCATAAATCTGACTTATCACTCATCATATAACCTTGGTTATTGTCTCTTTATTAGACAACGAGTATTAGTTCTCTTTCTTGAATCTAATTTAGCGTTTCTGGGTTTGTTAACAACGTATTGGTGTTGGGTTTCACCTTTTTAGGTGTGGTTCACATCAGTTGGTATCAAAGCTTAGCTCTAAAATAAGTTTTACTTATCCTTTGTTTCATCAATTATGCAATTAATTGTTTGTTAAGCTTTGTACATTTTAATTACCTCCAGTATTTTTTTTTCACATATTTATTAATTTAGTTCTGTTATTTGTATTCCTCACACCCAAAAAAAAAAAAGAGAGAAAAAAAAGCAAAAAAAAAAGTGTGTTAAGACAGATCTTGCTTGTAATAGGTTTACTTCTTACTTTATAAATCCTAATACTTGAAGGTAACCTTAGCCCAAAAAAAAGCTGTCAGCGTAAATTTGCTATCAGTGTGCAAAACTTCTTAATTTGGTTGATTTGCTTTTAATGTGTTTCTTTGTGCAAAATTGATTTTGTGTCCTCTCAAATCACCTTGATTCTTATAATTTCTTCTAATCCTTGTCTAATTATTATTCCTTTACTTCTGAAATCTTGTTTCTTTCATTTTCTTGGTTTCGTTAATTAGTATTTTATTATTTCATTTGACCCTTGTCAAATTACTATTTTTCAATTCTGAATTTGTGTTTCTTGCATTTCCTTGAAGTTCTTGCATGATTACTCTAGGTTTTATGAATTGCTAGACTGATTTTGGTTCAAAGAGTCCTTAGTTCAATAAAGAACTTAGTCAGAAAAGTTGGAGAGGTAAAAGGCAAGAGTGTATGAATGCATTAGAGGGTAAAAGCCAAAATTAATTGAGTGTTAAACACGAGAGTTAAATGCTGTTTACGAGGGAGTAAGGTTAAACACGTGAGATATGTTTGTGAGGTGTTTTAACCTTCTTCCCAGGTCTTTTTTTTTTTTCAATCATGTCACAGAACCAGGAGAAAAACATTTTTGATGGAGAAAAAAATGAACAATTCACCTTGCAAGTAATGTTCAAGCATTTTGAACGCCTGAATATTGTTCTCAATAATGTTAATGACAGATTAGATAAGTTGGAGAAGTAAGATGGTGCGAATGCTAATTTTTCACAAGAACGACAAAGAAGGACTCCGGATCTGCATGAGGATGATGTTGATGATAATCGTGTAGATTTTAAAGATGAGGAGTTTGATAGATCTTATAATGTCAATCTGGGGAGATATCTGAGAACCGTAGAGGTGGTGGTAGAGGCGGTCATGGATATAGGCGACCTGGGATGGAAATGGACTATGATATATAGGAAGATAGGCAAGATAGGGATTTCAGTAGTATCAAAATAGAGATTCCATGTCACGCCCTAGACCCAAAAGATCTGACACACGACATCACTTACATTCATTTCAATTATACTTAAACATTCATTTTAATTTCTTTCAGAATTATAGCAATTGAATTATGACTGGGACAATTAGTAAACCGGAGATACACAGAGTTTTCTCAGAGATTAACACTCTATTACGTCACCAGTAGAAACTTTGTTACCGGAAGCCCAGAATATATTCATTGCAAATTCTTACTTAAAATTAATCCATTACTACACTTGGTGAAACTTAAACTAAATCCAACCACACATAATAAAATAATACATAAGTATTTATTCACTAGGGACAAATCAAATATCTTATCCCACGTGTCCCCAAATGAAACACTTAGTAACCTAACAACTTAGGGAACCCAAGGAACAGCAGAAGCCTTGCCAAATCCGCTAAGCACACATGTACCTTATTTACCTGAAATCACCATAAACTATAATGAGTATAAAACTCAGTAAGCATACTAGTTATTCATATATCAAATACAAATACATATATGTACACAATGCATATGTATGATATGCTGTGATCAATCAAAATCATAAACTTATCAAATCACATATCATGTAAGCGCTTACACATTCTTTCAAAACATATTACAGGAATACCATCACTCAACCACTACTTAGTAGGACTTACATATCACATAATGAGCCAAATGTCACTCGTAGGTGACATACCGTATGAGAGGAATAGTACAAGTGAGGTCTTGAATAACACATATATAATACTCATACCCAAAGGTAAAAGCCAAACCCTTACCCTGATCATCGGTAAGTCATCTCACATGCACCAATACGCCACCACATGAATGTGATGACTCACTCTTCCTTTAGGTACCAATAGGATCCTCCCTACATACGGAACACATAACATATACCAATCCCGAAGGAAAGGCCACACATAAAGGCTCCACAAATCACATAAATGCCTACTAAGTTAACAGTGAGTTCAAGTACCCTCAAAACACAAAATATTTCTCATGGACATATTACACTTCAAAAGCTTTCTTTATTAAACACATCTTATTTTGAAAGCTCACTTTCAAAAACACATGTATGTCCATGTTCAATGTCAATGCTCATATTCATAAACATATATTCACATTTCATATCAAAATATACTTTGACATAACATAAACATATTCTTAACCACATTTACAAAATCACTCATAACACTTACTATGTTTATTGTGATTCCAGTAAAAAGTCTAGTATACTTACCTCTTAACACTTTCAGCTACAAGGCTTAAATCTCCTTAACCTATCAATAGAGATTAATTCTTTCATAAGCCTCACAATTCACACAAAATACTTTAAATAGCTTACAAAATTATACACAATGCATTTATCACATCAAATTGGTCTAAATACTTGGTTTCTCAAAACCTGTCATTCTGATCACTTACACTTAACAAAATTTTCTAATAGATCAAATGATGTCCAATTACTCCAAAATCAGAATATATCATTCTTGACTCATATATCCTTCTTAGATATGAATATTATATCAAAATTCCTACACAATCCATTCCATACATACCATCGAATCCAAACTACTAACCTGACAAGATCAAGATACTTACTGAACAGTATTCAATCTCCCAATTTTATAAAATTATATACTAACTCAAAAATTATAAAAATATCACATAATTACTCTTAACACATATCTCAACCCATGATAAATATTTCACTTCCAAATCACTGCCAAAAGTATTTTAAAACTATTTTATTCCATAGCTTTAAAAATCTGTTAATCAAATACTGTAATGCGCGGATATACTTTAGAAAATCATAACATTTCAACCACATTGATCTAAATTCTCAATTTCGAGTATATCATATTAGACATATAAACTTATCATATTTCACAAATTCGTAATTTTTGAAGATCATTCAGTAGGACAAACATTGTTCGTCACTGTATTATACTGTTCACATAGGAAATTTCTAGAATTTCAGGGTCATTTTGGTAAATTCACAACAAATTCAATTTCTGGAATTTTGAATCGATTCAAAGTTTCAGATGACCATAAACATGTCTAATTTCATATACTCAAAATTTAAAACCAGAATCGAATCACAAAAATTTGTAAAAGTCCTGGATCAAGAGACTATCAAGCAGAAATTTCACAATTCATCATAATTTATCAAGCTATCTTATAGATCATCATCAATTCTCACAATATCATACGAAATACACCTCAAATCCTCAATTATACATATTTCCAGAAATCAAAACTTAAAGAAATTAACTTAATTAATACCAATAAATTAAGAAATAATTGTGATATACCTCTTAAGATCCAAAAATCCCAATTTCTTCTTCTTTTTCTTCTTCTTCTTCTCTTTCTCTCTCCTCTATTTCTCTCTTCTCTCTCTTAAAAGAGGTAACTCGACCAAAATGAGAGAATTAGGGTTTTAAAAGTGTATTTTTATACTAAGTGGCTAATTTTTGGTATTTACGAATTTACCCCTAAAACTTTCAAAGTATTACAATTTAGTCCCTAAAATAAATCTAAAGTCTTGCAATTAAACCCAATGCTAATAGTATGACCTTAACCTATACAAACACTACTAATAACAATATATAAATTAAGTATCATCCATATACAAATAAAATACGTATATTTAAACATATAAATACTTATTCTTATCAGTTGTGGATACTGGTTACTACATTCCATCATTCAAAGGGAGGTTAGATCCTGATGTGTATTTAGAATAGGAGAGGAATGTAGAATTGGTGTTTGAATGCCATCATTTTTCTGAGGAGAAAAATATGAGGTTAGTAGCCTCTGCATTTGCAGATTATGCATTAGTTTGGTGAGATCAAAAGGTGCAAGAAAGGAAGAGAAATCATGAGAGGCCAATTGATACTTGAGATGAGATGAAGGCAAATATGAGAAAATAATTTGTTCCTAACCACTATTACCGTGAGCTTTATCGTAGGTTACAAAGGCTTACTCAATGAAGTAAAAGTGTAGAGGAATATTACAAGGAAATAGAGATTACCATGTGCAAGGCCAATATTGAGGAGGATAGAGAAGCAACAATGGAGAGGTTTCTATATGGGCTAAATAAGAACATAGCTAATGTAGTCGAGTTGTACCATTACGTAGAGATGGAGGACATGGTTCACATGGCAATTAAAGTTGAAAGGCAGCTCAAAGGAAGGAGTACGACATCAAAGTATAGTCCAAATTCGAATTCTTCCTCAACATAGAAGCAAAAATAGAATAAAAGAAAGAATAGAGCACCAAACAGATTTAAGTTCGATCAAAACAAAAGCAAGGAGGCTGGGAGTAGCCAAGATAAGGTTACGAATGATGTGTCACAAGATCGATCTAGGGATATTAAGTGCTTGGGAAGAGGACACGTTGCTAACCAATGCCCTAATAGACGTGTAATGATCTTGAGGGAGAATAAAGCAATAGAATCAAAATCTGATTCGGGTGAGGAATCTATGCCACCTTTGAAGGATTGTAGTGATGTTGAATGAGAGTATCAGTATCCTAAAGAATAAATGACACTTGTGGTAAGGTGTGCTTTGAATATGTAAGTTAAGGAGGATGACGAAGTGTAACGTGAGAATATTTTTCATACTAGAGGAGAAATCAAGGATAAGGTATGTAGTTTGATTATTGATGGTGGTAGTTGTACTAATATTGCTAGTACTTGTAGAGAAATTGAACCTGCCAACTTTGAAGCAACTAAGGCCATACAAGTTGCAATAGTTCCATGATTATGGAGAAGTAAAGGTGAACAAACAAGTACGAGTTCTGTTCATCATTAGGAGGTATAGAGATGAGGTCTTGTGTGATGTACTACCGATGCTTGCTGGACATGTGTTGTTGGGGTGTCCTTGGCAATATGATAAAAGAGTACTACATAATAGGTACAAAAATAGATATACACTCACCAAGGAAGGGAAAACATACACACTCATTCCTTTGACACCGCGATAAGTTTATGAAGATAAGATTAGAATTAAAAAGAGTGAGCAAAAGTATGAGAGTGGAAAAAAGAGATTGGAGAGTGAGAGTACTAGTAAGGCTGAGAGCTTAAAAAAGAACCAAATTGAGAGTGTGCATGAAAAAGATAAGAGAAATGTAAAGAAAAAAGAAAGCTTGAGTGAAAATAACAAGAATGAGAAAAATTTGAATGGTTATGCAAAAGAGAGTGACATGAGGGCAGCCTACGCGGCTAAGCAATCTATGTATATATTTGTGTACAAAGACACTTATTTCGCTATCTCTGACCTTGATTCTTCTTTGCCTAGTGTTGTGCATAATTTGTTGCAGGATTTTGAAGACGTGTTCCCAGAGGATATACCACATAGATTGCTGCTAATTAGAGAGATTAAGCACCAAATTAATTTTGTGCTTGGTGCACAAATTCCTAATAAACCTGCCTATAGAACTAATCTCGAGGAGACGAAGGAGTTAGAAAGGCAAGTTGGTGAATTAATTGAGAAAGGATATATGCGGGAAAGTATGAGTCCATGTGCCGTTCCTATATTACTGGTACCTAAGAAGGATGGATCTTGGTGTATGTGTGTTGATTGTCGCGCCGTCAACAAAATCACTGTAAAGTATAGACATCCAATTCCTAGGTTCGATGACATGTTAGATGAGTTGCATGGGTCTTGTGTGTTTACTAGGATTGACTTAAAAATTGGATATCATAAAATTCGAATGTGTGAAGATAATGAATGGAAAACTGCATTCAAAATAAAACATGGTTTATATGAGTGGTTAGTAATGCCTTTTGGTTTAACTAATGCACCTAGTACATTCATGCGTTTAATGAATCATGTTTTGCGTGCATTCATTGGTAAATTTATTGTTGTTTACTTTGATGACATCTTAGTGTATAGCAAGAGCATGTTGAACACTTGCAATTATTACTTAATGTCTTAAGGCAAGAAAAGTTATATGCTAATTTTAAAAAGTGCTACTTTTGTACAGATAGAGTTGTGTTTTTGGGTTTTGTTGTTTCAGCCAAGGGAATTGAAGTAGACGAGGAAAAGGTCAAGGCGATTAAGGAATGGCCGACACCTAAGTCAATTAAGGATGTGCGTAGTTTTCATGGTTTGGTAAGCTTTTATAGAATGTTTGTAAAAGATTTCAGCACCTTAGCCACACCATTAACGGAGGTGATAAAAAAGAGTGTCAGATTCAAGTGGGAAAGGGCGCAAGAAGAGGCGTTTAACTTGCTTAAGGATAAGCTTTGTAATGTACCATTATTAGCTTTACTTGAATTTACTAAAACGTTTAAGATTGAATGTGATGCTTCAGGTGTAGGTATTAGAGCTATTTTGATGTAGGAGAGACGACCGTTAGCCTACTTTAGTGAAAAGCTAAGTGGGGCAACCTTGAATTATCCCACCTACAACAAGGAGCTGTATGCATTGGTTCGAGCTTTAGAGACATGGCAGCATTATTTATAGCTCAAGGATTTTTTCATTCACACTGATCATGAGAGCTTAAAGCATTTGAAGAGTCAGGGAAAACTCATCCAAAGGTATGCTAAATGGATTGAATTTATTGAGACATTCCCTTATATAATCAAGTACAAATAAGGAAAGAAAAATATTGTGGCAGATGCATTATCTAGAAGGTATATTTTACTCACTACTTTGGATGCAAAATTATTAGGTTTTGACTATATTAAGGAATTGTATGCTGAAAACCATGATTTTGCTAATGTATTCAACACTTGTGAGAAAACTGCATTTAATACGTTTTATAGGCATGATGGATTTTTATTTAGGGAAAACAACTTGTGTGTGTCTAAATTATCTTTATGAGAGTTGCTTGTTATAGAGGCTCATGGAGGAGGTTTAATGGGGCATTTTAGGGTTAAAAAGACTTTAGATATTTTAGAAGAATATTTTGTTTAGCCATGTATGAAATCTAATGTAAAAATATTGTGTGAAAGATGTGTTACTTGTAAACAAACTAAGCTTAAAATTATGCCTCATGGTTTGTTTACACCTTTGCCTATACCTAGTGAACCTTGGACTAACATTTTCATAGATTTTGTATTGGGTTTACCTAGGTCCAAATGGGGCTGAGATAGTATTTTTCTTGTGGTTGACAGGTTTTTAAAGATGGCTCATTTTATACTATGTCACAAGACTGATAATGCCACGATATTGCTGATTTATTCTTCAAAAAAGTGGTTAGATTGCATGGTGTGCCAAAAAGCATAGTATCTAACCGTGATGTTAAATTTCTTAGTCATTTTTGGAGAACTTTATGGGAGAGGCTAGGAACCAAGCTGTTATTTTCAACAACATGCCATCCACAAATAGACGAACAAATTGAAGTGGTGAATAGGATATTAGAAGCTTTATTGCGTTCCATCATTCAAAAGAACTTGAAGAATTGAAATGATTGTCTGCCACATGTAGAATTTGCTTACAATAGAAATGTGTATAGTACTACTGGGTTTTCACCATTCGATGTTGTTTATGGTTTTAATCTATTAACACCATTGGACTTACTTTCATTACCAATTAAGGAAATGGCGAATCTAGATGGTAAATAAAAGGCAGAATTTGTAAGGCAGCATATAGAAAAGCGTAATGAGCAATACGCTAAGCAAGCTCATAGAGGGCGCAAACAAGTAATATTTGAGCATGGTGATTGGGTATGATTACATATGCGAAAGGAAAGATTTCCTACACAAAGGCGTTCCAAGTTGCATCCCAAAGGAGATTGTCCATTTTAAATCATTGAGAGGATCAATGATAATGCTTATAAATTAGATTTACCCGGTGAGTATAATGTTAGTGCTACTTTTAACGTTTCTGATATTTTTCCTTTTGATATAGGTGATGGCAATTTGAGGACAAATCTTTCTGAAGGGAGGAGAAATGATGAAAATCAAGGTAGCAACAATAAAAGCAACCATGATCCATTGTACATTAGGGATGGTCCAATTACGAGGGCTAAAGCTAAAATGGTGCGTCAAGCTTTGTAGGGGCTTATTAAAGCTAGTTGGGCTAAAACACAAGGGGTTATATTTGCACAAGAAGAACAAAGGTTGGTTAATTTAATTTAAGCCTAAGATTGAAGAATATATTTGTATTCAATATTAATGGGCTAATATTAGTAATAAAGTTTAATTATGTTATTTAAGATATATTGGGCGTGCCTATGCTATTTAAGGCTAGGGAAAAATCTTATTTAAGTTGATTAATTTTATTTCATTTGAATTTGTCAAAATTACATAAAATAAGGATTAGGGCTGAACCTTCCATATTAAGTTTAATCCTTATTTGGCGGGAATAAGTAGATTTTCTTCCGATTTTAGGGTTTCTAAAGGCTATAAATACCTTGTTAAAGCCTTAGAAACAGCAGACTTGATTTTTTTGAATTTGAGGGAGAATAAAAACTATCCAGCTTTGTTCTTTTCCAATTCATCTCATGGTGCATAAATATGACTTATCACTCATCATATAACATTGGTTCTTGTCTTTTTATTAGACAACGGGTTTTGGTTCTTTTTTTTGAATCTGATTTAGCGTTTTCTGGATTTGTTAATAATGTATTGGTGTTGGGTTTCACATTTTTAGGTGTGGTTTGCATCAAATAGCTTTATTGTCGAGGAACTAAAGTTTGTCTATAAGATCCTTCATAACGTACATGTTAGGGTATTTTTAATTGTGACAATAAAAGTAATCCTTGGTCGTTGCTTTTAGGGGAGATTCTTATATTTATGTGCCATTTGGAATATTTTCGCTTCCCATCCTACCAATGATCCTTGAGTTCCTAAATATTATAAGAATCCCCCCTCTAAATTTGCCTTAATATTTTCCACATGATTTAGAGGAGCTCATTGATAAATTATATGATGCACCATATTTACTACATTTTCAATTTCTACATCCTTATTTACTTAAAAATCAATTATTATTGGGACTCAAGCTGAGAAGAAGGTTGGTATGGGAGTTTGAGTTCAAAATGGCCAACTTTGACCAAAAAAATCCATTATTATTAGTGGAGAATGGAGGAGGCTCAGGCTTCTTATGTTGTTTAGACTAGGCACATGCATTTTAACTATTGGACTTCTATATTCTCTATAGAGATTGATTTATGAAAATGTTTTTTGGGAGCATTTTAACTATTGGACTTCTATATTCTCTATAGAGATTGATTTATGAAAATGTTTTTTGGGAAAAAGATGTTTCCTTCATTCAATTGTGCCACCCATAGCTTATTCTGCAATATGTGCCCCTTTTATGGGTTCGTCGGTTCCTTTATAACTCTTTCTCTTCTGACTATCATGTTTCGTGGTTCGGGTTCTTTTGCTTCTTTTAATAAAAAAATTCTTCCAAGAGAATTTATTGATGGTTTGCTTTCTTTGTCAAGGTCATTGAGTTTTTAGTAATCTCAAGCTTCATCATCTTCTTGTATAGTTCTCATATTTCCTTTTAAATGGAAGCACTGATATCATCTTCCTCTATTTTCCTATTTACTTTTAGAGTCTGGTCCCTTCTCCTCTTTAGGATGTATCATTATTTACGATTTTCTCCACCATCTTCGTATCTTGAGCGCATCAAATTCATTATTTAGAGGTAGGCCATGGTTTAGATTGTCATTGGGTTCTTTATATCCTTTTATTACTATTAATTTATTTCTTAGTTCCTGATTCTCTTTTTTCGTCTCTTTAGAATGTTTGATGATTTTGGTTAGGACTTCTAGCATGCTGGTGGGAACCTTGCTTCCCAAAATGATCTTTATATATTGCTTGGTCTTTCGTTGTCATGGTTGTCTGGAAGATCTGAGTTACAAGAGTCCTTGTGTGTTGTCATATTAACTCATTAAAGCTTGAAAGTCATATTTTCATTCAAAACTTTCCCATAGACGACACCATTGAAGTTTTCAAATATGGAACCTTACAAAAATTATCTCATTTCTTTTACTTACTCCTTGAAATTATAGGAATGCATTGTTCTCTTATAAGAAAAAAATACTTTGATACTCAAGTTTGTGTTTGTCTAAGAAAGAATGTGCTTTTTTGTATTAGGAATGTTGCAAAGACAAGCTGGAGTATGATGTTGATTATTGACGTTGAATGCTATAAGTAGACTTTAATAGAGAAGAATTGAATGAATGATTGAATAAAAATCATATCTATTTATAATGCATGATTCTGAATCATTTTCTAAGTATGTATGCATGAATATTTGATTTAATTAATAATATTTTCATTCGTTTTAAGAGAAATTTACCTGAATTTGAGTGGAATTTAAGTCTTTTTTTATATTAAACTTAGAAACATTATCTATAATAAAAGTAAAAATCATAATTTGATTCGAACCTAACTTTATGTAAAGTTTTTTACTCATTAGTGAAATTTACAGGTTGTTGAGTTGATTATTTAAATTTTGAATGATGGATCTAGTTTCTAGGCCTTTGATTTGAGTGGACCTTTTAAATTTAGGATTCGGTTTACTTCCTTGGTAAAAGACTCTGAGCTGCCTCTTTTAAAAATTGAAAAAAGGCTTAAAAAGAGCACAGGCTGGTTAGGTTGTTAAGTAATAGGCTCAACAGGACCAAACAAAAAACCGTTGTTAAGATTTGAAATTATATGTTCAAATTAAAAGACCACATTTATGTATATGTAGGCTAAAAAAGTTTTGGTAGGATAACCACATCATGTACATAAAACTAGAAGATTATGTCGGTAAATGGCATCAATGTTGTTGTAATATTTGACATTTTATGTTATTTATGCTCTTAATTAAAAAAATTTATTTATACATGTGCTTAAGCATATATTTATGAGAACACATTTATTAAGTATGTACTCTATGTATTAGGCATACGATACTAATGTAGAAGGTATAGATTACAAGTTCTTTATAAATTAAATCTTGTTCACAGCTATTAATAAAAAATGCATTTTATTATGTAAAATTGTAATTTTTCTACTTCTTATAGTGAATGATTTATCTTTATCATTGAAGTAAAGATTTCAAATAGAAAAACTAGTATATATGATACATTAAATTGGACTATAATTTGTTTGACGTGGTTAACTAAATATCGTTGATTTTAATTTATACAAGCTTTTAAATAAGCTTGATTAACTTTAATTCTAGGCAAGTAATGAACTTATATTCATATGTTGTATATTTTTAGTTATCAATGAGTGAAATATATATAACGGTCAAAACTTTGATAGTTTAGAGATACAATTTCATAGGTCATATGAGTATATACTTGCAAGTTGGAATATACTTAGTGATGTTTACCTAAACTATTTTTAGTGTTTAATCGTTTAAATTTGTAGTTGCATTTTATTTAATAAATGATTTATTGAATAAGAATATTTATTTGTAAATTTATATAAAAATATAGACATATTAAAAAATAATTATTAGAACATTCAGTGACATAGGGATAAATAGGGAATTAAAGAGGCATGGCATTTTTTCTATGTCTTAGCTTTAATTATGCACATCAATTAGAGGGTTAACTAACTCGATATTATTAGTCTAAGGCCAAATCTAATTTAATTAAAATGACATTTATTTATTTAGGGTTATTTTTATGAGTACCCCTGAGATATAGCTTAAAATTAACAATACTATTGAGGTTTTAAAATAGTCCATAATACTCTTAAGATATGGATTAAAATCAGCAATATCCCTCAAGTTTTAAAATAGCCTCCAATACCTTTGAGGTATGGCTTAAATTCAGTGGTATTTCTCATATTTTCAAAAATAATCTCAAATACCTTTAGTGTTGTGAGATGCCATTGTAATATATCAAAATTATTATAAAATGACTAATATACCTTTATACATACTCTTTTTAATTTAGTTTTCAATTTCAGTGCTTTTTTTTATTACTTGAATACTAAAATAAAAAATAATTTTAACAAAATATTTATTAATTTCATTTAATATATTTTTTAATTTTTTTTCAATTTTGGTACTCTTTTTTTTCTTTCTTACTTGAATACTAAAATAAAAAATTTAACAAAAATATTTGTTACTTCCAATTTTAACATTTTTTTTTAATTTTAAATATTTTAATCTTAGTAAAAGTTTACAATAAATATAAATTTTTAAATAAATGTTAAAAATTATAAATAATAAATAGTTTTTTTTATTTTAGTAGTCGAGTAAAAAAAAAAATGAAAAAGAAGAGAGTACCAAATTTTAAAGGGTTAATTTTTACAACACGTGAGGGCTTATGAGGGCTCGGTAAGTGACCTCGATAAAGGCTTATATGGCATCGATGAGGGCTTATGACGATGTACAACGGCTTTGATAAGGGCTTATGATGACCTCGAATCTTTAATTCTCGGTCCTCGGCCCTTTGAGTCCTTGGTTCTCAGTTCATCGACCTTGATTTTCGGCTCCTCGATTTTTGTCTCTCGACTCCTCAATTCTTGCTCTTCTGCCCTTTGGTTTTCAATCCTCAACCCATTGGTTCTCAGCCTCGATCCTCAAATTCGGGCTTCTTAACTCATTGGCTCTTGCCCTTGACTCCTCAAATTTGTAGAAGGAAAATATTCAACTTGACGCTTATTTGCAAAATGTCAAAAATATGTTGGCCAAAATTAAATTTTTTGAAATTAGGAAGAAAAGTCAAATGATGCCATAGTTTCATCTTCTATTTGTCTCGCACCGCACGGTCTTTTTTTATTCCCAACTTTCTAGCCATTACCAATTGCCATAAGGAGATTACTCACCTCCTTAAGGATGCCGATCACTTCACAAGTTGACCACATCGTTCCTCGCTGTTGTGCGTCGCAAGTCACTCGATGATTCAACAAGTGATTCGCACAAGGGATATGCTACTCTGCCTTGCACCACCTACTGCCCACCACTAGAGGTCGAGGTTTTAGCTTCTGGAGCTGCCGAAAACTACCTAAGTCTCGCACATTTGCAACATACCATCACCAATATTCCACGAAAAATGTTAATCTTTGTTGGGAAATGATTAGTGATTGTCATTGCATTCTTGTTGGTTGCTTTACACAATGACCAGAAGATGAATTTTTTTAAAATTCAAACTCCGCTTCTAGAGCTTTGGTTCAAGTTGTTGGCAATGCGTATCTCTCGAATTCACGTTGTTCTTCCACAAATTCAATTCAAAAGAATTTAGAAAATCAACATCAAAATTTTCTAATTTAGACAAGTTGAATTTATATAGCACAATAGAAACATTTATTGTAAAATTAAAGATTAGCTTAAAAATTAGCGTTATAAAAATTATCGATTTAATCAAGATTAGAACTTATCTTTAAATTGTTGATCTCCATATCTTTTTATGTCATTTCTTATATATGACATCAAATTGTTGGCCTTGAAATTTGAATAATTTTAGAGCCAACTAATTAGATTTGTTTGTTATTAAAGACAAGATTAAAATTAACATAAAAAATAAATATAAAAAATGTAACATAACACAATTTATTATGATTCAGTTCATTAGGAGCTTATGTTTACCTTACCAAACTTAATAAGCTCACATATATGAAATTATTAATATGTTTACAATAATAATATAAGAAATTGCCAATATTACAGAAAAAATAAACTGGAGAAAAAGAAACAGAAGAGTATTATGTAGAAGTTATAGAAGAGAAAAATTAGATGCCCATTATCATTATTTAGCCCATTTTTATAACTACGGTTGAACTTAATTATAGAGTCATTTTTAAGATAAAAATTTATTATTATTCTCATTATTAGAATTTATGGCAATATTTTAAGGATACGATTTCATTTTAAAATTAAGATATATCTTACGTTCCTAAATTCAAAGAAATAGTAATAAATAAATAAGCTCTATTATAAATTTATGAACTTCTTCTTTCTTCTACCTAAATACATAAGACACTAACAATTAACAAATTTTGTTTTTGTTCTCTTTCAAGTTTTTTTTTTCTTCTAATCATACTAAATTATAGCTATAACCTAAGGATTAAATATAATAAATAGACTAACAGAGAGAATTGTCATCGAGAAAATTATATAAAATTCATAGACAACAATTTTATATTTATGTTAAAAAGTAGGAGAGATTGGTGAAAGTTTACTTGAAAATAAGTGTTTAGAATATATGTAATGCACTGCAAGGCCTTCAAAATAAAGATAGATACTAGACCGCAGACTGTGGTCGTTTATTTTCTTCATTTCTTTTGCCGTAAAACAAGCCATCTCTTTTCGTCCAAGAGTTTTTTTTTTTTAAAATTAAATGTATTATCATTAAATAAATTAATAATATTATATTAAAAATTCATAATATAAAATTAAAAAATTATTAAAATATTACATATAAATTAAATATATCTATTACAATTCATCTGAATCTACGACTCTTTATAAATAAAAATAGACAAATCTCTTTATAAAAGATTATTCGAACAGAGATTATCTCTCTTACCCTCATAAAAAAGACAAAATTACCCACAGGACCATCCAATTTATACAAAGTTCATATTCTAGATAATCCCAACTAATTCTATCTTACAACTACAAACATAAACACAAACAAACAATATGTTACCTCAAAGTTTTTCGGTTGCCGTGAGAGACAAGGAATCTTCTGAATTTACATCTCACTGAATTTGAACACAAAGCAGTTGTCGGTGAGTTTAGCTCCCCATATAACAGTGACTACTCTCCCACGGTAGTCAACAGTGGCGGTGGAAGTCAGAATATGAATCAAGCAAATGAAAGGGTGGCGGCGCTGATGACTGTTCCCAGAGAAAATCAGTGCGCTAGTAACTGATCACAGTGGTTGATGGCAGCTAATGGCGGCGGCTGGATCTCGAAAATCAGTAAGCTTGGTTGCTTCCAAGCTTAAAACTAGGGGTTAGAGTCCCCTGGATCATATGCCTTGCTACTTGATGAGGCTGAGTGGTACCCCCCTGGCAAAATAGCCATACTCTTACACGTGAGTGGTAGGCCTGAAAAATTATTCTCTTATGGCGATGGTGAGAGTCGTTTTGTTATTGTGGGGATTCACTTTTTCAGTTGTAAAATCGACGAGTTATCCAGACTTAATGAATTTGTCCCAAGAAAAAAAAGTCTGGTAATGCTAATAAGAAATTAAAAAAAAAAATAGCCATGCCCTTGAGAGAATCACGTAAAATTGCTACTCAATGAAATATAGACAATGTATCTGAGCCCCAAACTTTTGACCTGTAAATGAAGTTCCTAGTGACAAATTCCTGCAAGTTGCAACAATCTTTTTCTCTATGCAGAGGTGAGGACTCTTCTTTAATAAAGAATAATATAAATTAAAAAAAAGATTGCAAAAAATTGAATGTCCACTTCCTTTAATCTGAATAATATTATTTGCAACAAAAGATTAAAAAAATGAGAAATATTTTTTAAAAACTGATATTACATGCACTTTGAAATTTCATTAATAAAGGAAATTTAAAATTTAGTTTAATTTAAATTTGTTTGTTTTAATAATTATTATTTTTTATCTTTTCAACATATTAAGTATATTTCTCCTTTTAAATTTATCTTTTTCCCATTTTGATTTATTTTCATATATTTATTTTTTCAGTTTTGATTTATTGTTATAAATTTATTTCTCTTTTAAGTTTACCCTTTTTATTTATTTATTTTGATTTATGATAAATTCTAACAATACTTGATCATTTACCATTGAAAATACAAATAATACAATATTTTTTATTCTTTTTAAATATTCACATAATATCATAGCCTCTTTTAAGTTAAACTTTCCCATTCATTAATCCATTGCGCAATGGTCATGTGAAGTTAAATAAGTAGTCAAATAATGACAACTGTACAATAACCAAAACGAATTCATAAAAGTAAAATGATAAAGTTAAAAAGAAAAATGTACCTAATAAGTTAAGAAATAAAAAAGAATAATTTTTAAAATAAATAAATTTAAATTAAATTTAAATTTTTTAATTTCATTTAGTATGTGTATAAAAAAATAACTCTTTTATATATATATATATATATATATATATTTTTATACTACATGTACAAGTAATAAGTTGATGGGCTCGAGTTATATAATGCTATATTCTAGTAAATGTATTAGATTTTTAGGTTAACATATATAATACTTATTTGTATTTTAATTGATGTATTATTAATTAACAATTGTTATTTATTAATTAGTTATTAATTTTTTATTTATGTAGTACTTATATAATATTAATTAAAAATAAATATATCAGATGCCATATTAATTAGAATACAAATTTTATATATAACATTACTTATAACATATTAAATTTGCAATTTAAAATATCAATTTGCATATTGTATTTACATATTTACACCCTATTGCACAAAAATGAATTATAAATATAGGTTAATTTAATGACTTTCACTTTTAGGAAACCAAATTTCCATAATTGAAAAACTTGTAGTAATTAAGATGGGAATAGACATGGTAACTTACAATTATGTAAAAACCTCAATTAGGAAAGAAACACATGGACAAAGTTAACCCATTGCATACACATTCACATTCACATGCTTTCATGTGCTGGACTTTTCCTTTGGACAAAGTTAGTGGTACCTCACAATTCATCCACAGACTACACAGATGAAACAAGTAGAACGCCTCGCATTCAAAACTAAGAATCGACAAATACAATAACAGCCTTAGCCTCAGCCTCCTTTGGTTAAAATCCTTACTCCAATCTTTACTTATGGTGTTCGCAACCAAAGCCTAGATCACATAGCATAACTTCCACTCTTTCCCATTCTTCATTCATGCACCTCCCTTCCAAGTTAAAGCTCTCTATTTTTCTTGATTTTCAAGCTGTGTTTCTTATAAAAGGCGCGAAACGGTGACTGCAGTTTCATTGTTCATTTAGAGCGGGCTTGGTGAAAGATTGTCTTTTTGCATGTTTCAGTGAGTTCTTATTTTTTGATCGAATCTGGGCAATGGGTAGGCTTGGAATCTTGATTTGGTGTTGAATTGTGGATAGAATCATTGAAAGATGCGGCGGCGGGCGGCCGACTATCGGCGCCCGGTTCGAAGGAAGCTTTCTTCTTGGATCTGGGCTCTTCTTGGTCTGTTTTCAATTGCAGGATTGGTTTTGTTTATAGTTCACCATAATCATCATGAAGATCGGGCTGACCAGCTAGGACAGGTAAGCATAGACAAGACTCTTATCTTGTTCTAGTAGAAGTTTTATCTTCTGTTAAGTGATTATTGTATTTGGAATGGATGTGCTCTAACTTTTTATGCTGCATAGTTTTGGAGATGCCCATTTGATCTTGGAGCTTTGAAAGTTAATTTATGTGGAAATATGTGTGTTCTGAATTTGTTTTCAGGTTTTGATGATATGTTGATGAAAGGCGTTGGTGATTGATTGCTTTTCTTTTTGAATAGTGCTACTCTTCTCAAATATTTTCCAAAATTTTTATTTGAAATGATGTATCAAGTAATTATTGATGGTAAAATAGTGTAATGGGTGATTTTGGAAGTTACACCATTTCAAAGTCCAATGGATGCTTGATATCTCAGTTTGGGATAGAAATTACGGGATAACATTTGGGAATTGTAGCATTACTCTTTCTTTTTTGGTTTCAGTGTAGTATTTCATATATCTTGCTCGAGGTTCAGCTTTTGATGTTTGTATTTGTGTATACGCATGTAATTTTTAGAAGGTTTTGTGATGCATTCATATGCAAACATGAGTATTAGTTGCCACTTTTGAGTTGGGCATATGTAATGGATTTATAGTTTATTGACTAGCTAAACTCAAGGCTTTTGAGATAGTGCTGAATTTCACTAAGACATATCCTAGTAATAATTGGGATATCATGCTTTTCCATTGTTGATTATTTACTGCTTTGTAGATCTCCAAGCGAAAAAGCATTTTAAACAAAAACAAGTGTTTGTTTGTGGATTTAATCTTATATATTAACAAAATTTGTGGTTTCGACATGAAGGGCCAGTTAACTACCATGTTGATATTTTTTTTCTTTATAAATCCAAAAACAGACAAACAACATGGTTGTTATTGTATTTGATAGACAGGATATGGAAATTATAAAACATATTTCCCAAAAAATATTGTTGAATGTGAAACAACTGAAAGTTGTTTTTTTACCTTCCAGAACAAGGTTTTACACAAAAAAATCTTCATTTCTTATTTCCAAATATGCTACTAGATGCATTCTTGATCTTGGAAGATGCAAACTTTCATTTTTGTTTTATTTCACAAAAAAAAAATAGATCTGGGTTTTATATTTTAGACTTAAGTTAGTTGCCCCATAGTATTCTTGCAAACTTTGAGTTTTTTAAATTATATATTGATGTTCACTAGTTTAATGTATAGACAATCTTATTCCCAACTGCTTTGGCCTCTTGTAGTGGAAACAAGAAGTCAATAGATTGATTCTCCCTCGCACCAACCATGGAAGGGAAATTTGTTTAATTTGTTTTTGTGGGGGTTTGTAGGGTGGAGTGTGTTGAATCGTGAAAAAGAGACGAACAGAACTTGTAGACAATCTTGTTTAAGTAACTTCACTTTTTTGGCTTAGTTGTTTGCGCAAATGCATGAATTGGAAATCAAGAGCCAAGCATGAGATCACTATTTTTTTTAATGAGAGTTGATATGAATCGAAATGGTTTGAAGTTCAGAAAGCAAAGAATTAGAAATTACTTGCAAAAATATAGGAATTACATTTTTTGTAGCTTAGCTGTTTTAAATATCTTGCTGGAAGAATAATATGAACTTCTTTTTGCCTTCACTGGGCTAATTAATTGTCTCATGCAATCAATTAGGACAGTAAGAACGGTCTTCAACATTTGTGGAGGAAAGAAAGTCACTTAGGGAACGTTTTCTGCCATGATTAAATTGACATGCATGACTGTCAAGCTTTGAATTGAATATAAATAATTCACCTTCTCTTATATCCGAAGCACATATGGTTCTTGTTAGAATTGGTGTTTTTTCAAAAATGTTTTGACTCCACATCATTGGTATTCTGAATTATTTTTTGTTATCACTTTCGTAATATCTTGTGGGAACTTTTTCCAACTTGCATTGTTTAGATATATAAACAACTTTCCAAATGTAAGGATTCCTTTCTGCTGGAATGATCTTAAGTAACCAATATTAATAGTTTCTCTTTGTACCATGCCTGGGTGTTCTTGAGGAGAAAATGCCAACCATGCTGAAAAACTACTGGCTGCTTCCTTTATATGAATGTCACGATTTCATTTGATAATAGTGACCTTTATGCTTATTATGCAAGATGATGTTAGTCTCATAAACCTTAGATTCATAATACTGAGATTCTTATGTTCTCTATGTACATATATTTGGTGGTATCATATTTGTGTCAGTTGCTCTGACAGGAATGTTTGCCCCATGTTGGGTAAAAGCTCACAGATCAGGGTATTATTGTTTCTGTTCAATTTTTTACATTGTGATGTAAAAACTATTTGCTTATTTAGCTTTCTTTAACACAATATTCAATAAACTCTAGATGTGGCGCCGCTTCCACACACAGCCAGCCACCCTGGGCCAGGCCAAATGCACTTAATGTATCTGAAGACATGATTTTTATGTGCTTCCTGCATTAGATTGAGTATTTATTCATGTGATAATGCTTCAGTTTCTCTATGAATTCAGGACGATAAATCAATAGAATATTCTCAAGTTTTATTTGGTTTCCTGGGAGCTATGGAGAAATTTTCTGCTTCAAGCTGAAAATTTCTTGTTATCTCCAAACTTTGTTCATTTGACTCTTATGATTCTATGAAGAAAGGATGGAATAATTCTGAAGAACATGTTAAGATTAGGTTTACTCTTTAACAGTTGCTTCACAATTGTCAATTATGAGTTACAGGGGATTGCACTATTTGGTATCAGGCCACCAAGTTATGTTATTAGCTTCTTCTTCTCTCTCTTTGTTTGTCTTGGTGCTGGATAGCCCTTACATTTGCTTAACTTGGCCAATGGAGTTGTCTAAGGTGTATAGGTGATGCCCAAGTGATTCTTCATCCCTATTTGAGCAATATACAAACCTTTGCTTGGGTTAAACCTTTCAACTAGCATCTCTCTATTCCTGGTTTTGTTCAATTTTAATTTGTTCATTTGTTTAAAGGAAGAAGTCAATAAATTTTGCAATTTGTGAAAGTTTTGAGAAATTTCATCTGGTCAAGCATCTCAGGAATTAAAGTAGAGAATTTTGTGTTTTGGCTACACACTTTTGGTTAATATTGTTGCTTGCGATTAAACTGTTAATCAAAATTATTAATTTCCTGTCCTCATGGCAATTCCTGATGATAAGGATGCAAAGAGAGAAAATTAAGGGGAAAAATAAATGTGCTTTGAAATCCATCACCCCCTTGACTACAAAGGCTGCCAAACTGCTACCTAAAGTAGCTGCTGCCAGTGCAGTGCCTCCTTTGCAACTTCTGTGGCATCATAACATCACGGCATCACCATGGTTGCTATAACTACGTGTAACTTGCACCATCACAGTGATCTGGTATAACCATGGCTCCCACCATCAGCAACAGCTCTGTGCTACCTTGTCGTGGCTATATACCTCATTGTGACTATTGCTTCTGACTGCCATCATTACATGCATTCAATTACCAACAATCATAATAATTTGTGTAGATAACATATATGCCATATGCTTTGAGTTGTTAACCCAATAGCCAAATTCCATTTTCTTGTTCTGAGCATACCCATTTCGGGGTTTTCATAATTGTTCTGGTGCTTCTTTTGTAGATTTGTGGTTCGTCTAGATAAAAAATACATCAGTTCAGACAAGGTTTTATAGTCTAATCTAAGAATGTATTTTCATATTTACTCTTTTCCCAAAAGAAAAATCATATTTTTCGCATTTATAGCTTGTAATTTGTTCATTCTAGTTCCCTCTGCTGTTTTGGCTTATAGTTGTAAAATGGTAAATTAGGATTTAAAATTGTGATTTCTCTTCTTTTTTTGTCAATCATTAAGCTGTTAATCATGCAGTCAATTTTTAATTCTATGTGGTGTTGGACTTTTTAACACTTCTTGCATTGTCATCCTTGTCGTATTGTACTGAACAGTTTGTGGGTTATTTTTTTTGACTTACCCTGCGAAACCTTCCTTTTTCAGGATAAAAGTGCAAGAACACAGCAGGTTGAACGTGAGGGTTTAAATTTTACTAAAGAAATATTTAGTGCAACCTCATTTTCTCGGCAGTTGGCAGAACAAATGATACTTGCCAAGGCTTATGTCATCATTGCCAAAGAGCACAACAACCTTAAGCTTGCTTGGGAGCTGAGCAAGAAGATTAGAAATTGCCAGCTTTTGCTTTCTAAAGCTGCCATGAGAGGAGAGCCTATTACACAAGAAGAAGCAGAGCCAATAATTAATAGCTTATCATCTCTCATCTTTACAGCCCAAGATGCTCATTATGACATTGCAACAACAATAATGACAATGAAATCTCATATTCAAGCACTTGAAGAGCGCGCAAATGCAGCAACGATTCAGAGTACAGTGTTTGGGCAACTGGTAGCCGAATTGCTCCCGAAGAGTCTGCACTGCCTAAAATCCAAGCTCACAGTAGATTGGACTAAAAGCATGCCCCTCCAAGACCTTGCGACTGAGAGGAGAAACTCTCCTAGACTCGTGGACAACAATCTCTATCACTTCTGTATATTTTCGGATAATGTGTTGGCTACCTCTGTAGTTGTCAATTCCACCATCTCTAATGCTGATCATCCAAAACAGATTGTCTTCCACATTGTCACAAATGGAGTCACCTATGGAGCTATGCAGGCTTGGTTCCTAAACAACGAGTTGAAAGGGTCCATCATAGAAGTACAAAATGTAGAGGAGTTTTCTTGGTTGAATGCCTCTTATGCTCCCATCGTGAAACAGCTCCTTGATGCTGATTCACGGGCCTTTTATTTTGGTGGATATCAAGATTTGAGGATTGAGCCAAAATTGCGTCATCCGAAGCATGTGTCTTTGTTAAATCACCTTCGCTTTTACATCCCAGACATATATCCACAGTTGGAGAAAATAGTTTTTCTTGATGATGATGTTGTGGTTCAGAAGGATTTGACACCACTTTTCTCATTGGATTTACATGGAAATGTAAATGGTGCTGTTGAAACATGCCTTGAAGCATTTCATCGTTATTACAAGTATCTTAATTTCTCAAACCCAATCATCAGCTCAAAGTTTGACCCACAGGCATGTGGATGGGCATTTGGTATGAATGTTTTTGATTTGATTGCTTGGAGAAAAGCAGATGTGACTGCACGGTATCATTACTGGCAGGAGCAGAATTCTGATCGGACTCTCTGGAAGCTGGGAACCCTTCCTCCTGCTCTTCTAGCTTTTTATGGACTCACGGAGCCTCTTGATAGAAGATGGCATGTTTTAGGACTGGGATATGATATGAACATTGACAACCGTCTAATTGAGAGTGCAGCAGTTATTCACTTTAATGGGAACATGAAGCCATGGCTGAAATTGGCCATTAGCAGGTACAAGCCTCTATGGGAACGGTATGTAAATCATAGCCATCCATATATCCAAGATTGTGTCACATGTTAAATATGCTATTTCTTGATTATCAGTAATTTATGCGATCTTCAGTATATTTTTAAACCCTCATCCTGTGATCGCATCATTGTAGTCAGAAGTAAATTTTTTTTGACTTCTTTAGAAGCTTTTTCTTTTTCATATTTTTACCATAGTGTCATGAAAGAAAACAAATTTTATATACATGAGAAAGTTCAAAGGTACTAGGTGAAGAGTTGCAGGGGATTCATTTTTGGCTGATGGGGTTTCAATTTCCCTTTCTGCAAACTGTAGAATTATTTGTTCTTTAGCAATTCTTGTAATAATTTCTCAGCTCTTTCAGATTATAATGTAGTTGAACCCATATATTTTTTACTTGATTCTGTAATTTAAAAAATGTCAGATAATCTGGTCATTCTGAATTTGTGAGAGAATTTAAAATTGAATATCCGGGAACCTTCCTATTGTAGAGATTTTATACAGTTGGTGAACATTTCCTTTGTTATGCTGTTTAAGCGTGCGTTTGTCTGGATGTATCCCAATTCCCTTCAGTAATTTCACATTCAGAAATTGAGTTCCTTTAAATATACTTCAGCCATAAAGCAAGCTTTTGATATCGGAATCCTCTTCCTAATATCTACACAACCAACCACAAAAAATTTTGGACGATTGAGCTCCCGTTCACTAGAAAGTTAAAATTGAAGTTTCTGCCACTACATAATGCTACCGTAAAAAATGAAAGTAAGGGGTGAATCACTACTACCATCATTGTGTTGAGCAAACAACACTACCGAAGTGAATGTTGGTGCACTGGCTATAGTTTAATTATGGCTGAAACTTCAACGTCATCTTGTTAGATGCATAGAAGATTGACCACTAGAAATTTTTATATTGTTACTTAGATCGTGGGATAAGGATTCTAATGATACAAAATCGTCTCTAATTGACCCTGACCAAACAATAGACGATCAGTGATAGTTTGTAGTTGCTAGCGATATCTTCTTGAAAAAACAAAAAAATATTTTCAAAATAATAAAAATGTAAAATAGTAAAACAATTTTAATTATTTTACAAATTACAAAAAGATTTCAAATCTGAAAGCTATATATATCAAACACCGTTAATTTTTAATAGACAAATAGCGTTTTTATTTTACAGTACTTATAGCTTAAAAATTATAATACCTCGATCAAAAGAACCCTAAATTGGTTTCCAACTAGGAATATAAACATTCGCTTAGTATTGTATTTACTTTGCAATAATTGTCTCTGAACTCCCGACGAAAGAAAAATTATGCTTAATTGTGTTCAATTATAATTATATTTACAAGCTCTTGAATTGAACCTCTGCCGAAAATTAACTTTTTGTCCTTACACCACTCTCTTAATTGACAAAACCGTCCTCCGTCCTGCCAAAAAAAAAAAAAAAAATTCAATGCTCAAGTTAATGTTTGAAAAAAAAAGAGTGTTGTGTATAAAGGAGTGTATGTGTGAATAATAATAACATAATATGTTACTAAGGTTATATGCAATTTTGGTGAATGAATTTGATCATAATCTTCTTGTTGAAGGATTGAACCTTTTTTATAAAGATAAGAATTTCAATCCTTCTAAATATGCAACAACATGGATGTATATTTTAATTAAACTTTAATTAGCATATTTTATACTTTTTAAGAAATTTATCATATTATTAATTGTTAGAAAGGTTTTAGTGGGAATTGTCCACTTTTTCGTGAAACCCTTCTTCGTATTAAACTAGAGTTCATAAATTAAAATTAAAATTAAACTTAAATTCGTAATTTGATCCCTTTTCATCTTTTCATGATCACTAAGGCCTGTTTGTGAAAATCGTTGGTTAATGAAAGAGAATTATTTGTTAGAAGGTTGGATTTAAAGCCAAGTTGGGCTTTTCGACTCAAGTCACCAGGCCACTTATACGGGTTGCTTTAATTAAATAAAAAAAAATGAACTCTTATTGTATAGGCTGGTTGAGCTTGTTAGGAATAGACCCAACAAATGTGTATTCCTTAAGTGAAGGAGTGTGTCATTTTGAAGGGAAGCCTTACAT
This sequence comes from Ailanthus altissimus, assembly GCA_946807835.1. Lineage (NCBI taxonomy): Eukaryota > Viridiplantae > Streptophyta > Magnoliopsida > Sapindales > Simaroubaceae > Ailanthus > Ailanthus altissimus. The sequence continues at coordinate 18,883,411 of OX327696.1, read as the reverse complement.
GGCATACTTCTTAACTTCTCAATTTGCAAGTACTATATGTCTAACTTTAATTTTTGACTTTCTCGTTTTTCTCTGTTGCTTTTTTTTTTCCGGTGGTTATGTCTTCATAAATGTAGGCAACGTTTTCATCATTGTAAACTAACATGTGGACAATTACATTCTATTTAAATATTCCAGTATCTATTTTTCACTCATTTATCTTTATCTTTTAATCTTAGGACTCAAATCTCTTTACTTTTCTTGCTATTGTTTATATTCCCTACAACACAAAACAATCCTTTACTCATTTTTCAAAAAATATGCAAACAAAAAGATGGAGAGAAGACTTCACAACTTCTCCATAGATAAATTAAAATTGGCCTTCCACGTTTTCAGTGATGTAAATATCCAACTATTCCCACTAGCAATTCATACTATAATCCCCCCTCTATAAGGCTCGGGGAACTTGCATTATTTTAGGAGTATCTTTTATGCTTCTATTTACTATTTTAGGAGTACATTATTAACCTTTTCCCTCTCCAAATATACTCTAATGTTTTTAATTTATTTTAGGATGTGGCCCTCTTACCCCACATAATACCTTATCCCTATTTTATTGCACTCTATAATGTCTTTTTAACTTATAACTTTCCTGTGCTATAAAATAAACTACCATTGGTCCCCAGTAGAAGGAAGGAGGTTTGTATAAGTTTAAAGACAAAAAGACCAAATTTGAGAAATATGTCATAGTGGTCTATAAGGAGTGGAAGAACCTAGCCTTCTGTTCGTGAAACTATACACACGTAAATTAAAACAACAAGTGCATGGTTCGTAATCGAGTAATACAATAATGAGTGAGTATCGTCTCACAAGGATTGGTATCTTAAATTAATGCTGAGTACTATGACATTAGCAACCTAAAGTTATCTAGGCTAATTAAAATGCTAAGTTGAATTATAAAATTAATAATGCTTTAAAATAAAATACTTTGATAAATTAAGGATATGAAAGTTCTATGGTAATGGGTTCTAGGGACTTGGTTTTTTTCTATTGTTTCTATACTTTTTGTCATTAATGATTAACAACTAATTTTATGCATTCATTAATTAAAGGTGTACAACTAATCTCATTACCTCTCTCGAGTATCAAATGAGACCTTATGCATATACTACTAAGTTGATATCCATATCTAACCCGTTATACATACATGCATTAAGCTACTCTTATATGACTACTATAAGTTTATTAGTCTCTCAACTCAACAAATTCAAAACTATACTTTTTACAACCAACATATGGATTAGACTCTCCTAAGTACATAATCCAAATTATTTAAATCATCCAATCTATTTTTCAATGGAATTAAAAGCATTAAGCACATAAAAAATATTAATGAATAAACATAAAATACTCATTATCCACATAACAACATTAGCACATAGTGTTCAATAGAGTTCCATCAAGCCTTAGAACATATAATCTAGTAATCCATAGGAAAATATTCAATTACATCCATTCAAATGTTCATAAAAGTACTCATGTTCAAATCAGCACAAAACATAATTACAAACTTGAAATAATGTAAATGAAGTAGAGAAATTTTTTGGGAAGTCTTTAATCTTTAATAATCTTGTCCAAATCCAAACTCTAATATGTTTCTATCACTAAAATCTTTTATTTCTTTCTCTATTTCGTGCTCTCCTCCATCTTTTTTAAATGAGACCGTTAGATTTCTTTTTACAGGTTCCAAAATTAGGATAAAATTGGGCAAAATTAAATTTTTTTTATCAATTAGAGCAATGGCGCCAATTTTTCAGTGCTGCAATGTCAAGATTCTGTCTAAACTAGCGCTGCAAGGGGTACTATTCATATAAATAGTAAATACTATTCGTTTCATTATTCATGCACTGCGGCATGGGCATGTAGCAAATACTGTTTCATATATACTATTGTATTAACTACAACATTTTTGATATTTTTTTCTTATTCTCCTCGATTTTTCACCTCAAATAGTTCTGTTGACTTGAAACTTATAAAATAACATTAACGCACATTAAAATATTTTTTATTTAATTTAAACAGTCTTCAAGTTTAGGAGATTAAAATGATAGATATAAAATATGCTCACCATATTCTCTACAAGCCTAGCTTGACCTTTCCCTTAATCCTAATAAGGGAAAAGTTCTTTAAATAATATTTTTGGAAAAAGAAACCTTCCTACTACCATCTATTTTGTCTTGAGTTGTTATTGAGTATACTCAATTTATCATGATGCACCACTTCATATATGCCCTTACTATGAAAAAAAAGGTTGCTGACTTTAACCTCTCTGGACCTTGTGATTATGGTTATAGAGGGATCTCCTATTTTCGATGTCGTGACCTATCATTCTTGTGTGATGTTCCAAGAAGTTTTTCTTGGCAACATTTTGTTTCTGCTTGGTGCCAATAGAGAAAATGGTAAGGAGTTCTTTGGAAGTTTTACTTATACGAAGTTCTTCCTCCTCATAAGTGAGTTTTATTCATATATACAAATATTATTTCTTTCCTTTGCAATATTCCTTATATTTCACATTCCTGACTTCTAATTTTCGATGCAGCTACTAGTATTAGAGTTATTCGAGTTTCTTAAGAAAGTGAGATTCTTGACTTCTCATTTACTCATTCTTCTTAAAACTATGCTTCCCTGAGTGTATTGATGTAGGTAAGGAACTTGGAGATAGCACTAGCCCCTCAGACATGGCTTTATAAATATTTGCTTCTAGTCCAACCAAAGTTCTTATACCTGTCAATTTTTTCGGCACCGTTCCTTCCACCAATAACCCCACTGCTGTTGGTCATTCCACAACCACTTAAGACTTTCCAGTTGGTTCCTTCTTAATGAGGAGTTGGGTTCATTGGTGCTTTAATAGTTGTAAAAGTTTCTATCATCCCTCCGAGTGGTGTTCCCTAAACAAAGAAATGTGAGTTAATGATGAATTATAGTTTATTTTATTGATGTTTTCATGCTAAAAGGATCTTGCTCCTCTGCGATAAGAGCATGAGTAGGTAAAAGGCCAACAATTTCTTTAAGATTATTCTCTTTATGATCACCTCTAAGGGTGACTATATGGGAGGAAGATGAGTTTGCTCCTCACTTTTGAAAGAGGGGCTACTCAAATATGGTAAAGAACTCCTCTATCTTGAAGATGGAGCTTGAAAGCGCAACTGCCATCCTAGGGATGATCTTCACTCATTCTAACAAGAAGTTGCTTTTAGCAATGAGCAGGGAGGATTGGGAACTAAAGAGTGCCTTTTATTGGATTATGGTAAGTTATGTGAGTGTTGTGTAAGGTTCTTAGTGATTTTACAAGTATGTATGTGTATTTTTTTTAATGTTTCTGACTTAGATATACTTTTTATAGTCTTTACAGAATGGTTTAGGTATGACCAATGCTAATAAGGAAGAACTTTATAATTCCAAACATGAAGTAGAAAAGCTGAAGGAAAAAGTGAAGTTTATGGCTGATGATGCTTTATTGGTGAGGGGGATAAATCATGATCAAAGACACAAGGAGGATAAAAAGAGATGCTAAGTAAAGAGTTGGGAGCTAAGAAAGGCCAATAAGGCTGTTGTAGGAGATGGTGGATCTTTAAGCTTCTTTGGGAGCCAGTGAGGGTAGGATGTCTTACTTGGAAACTGAGGTAAAAAACTTAAAGTTTGAGAAGGACACTTTAGAAAGGACTATTAGTCAATTGTAGGAGCAAGTATATGTGACCAATGTTTAGCTTTAGAAAAACTATAATAAGCTAAAGAAAGTCAGTAACTGAGTTGCTATGGGTATAAACATGTTGAAGGCATCAGAAGCTTGAATAGTTGAGAAGTAGTGGCAAAAGAGTTAAGATCAGCTTTGGAGAACTCCCAACAAGCTGTGACCGCATCCAAGACTAAAACCAAGGCAATTAACACCAAATAGAAGAGAAGGTTAGATGCAACCAGGGGGAATTATGAGCACCAAATGTTGGTGGCATCTATTCAATTCTTCAGTGCGAGTTTAATACTGGACGTGATCCTTCTTTATTCAGATAGCTTCCTAAAGATTTTGATGCTGTCTGTGGGTGGTACAAGGGTTGGATTACCACGTACTTTGAGGATGAGTCGAGGCAGATCAACTATGTTCAATTTGTTTAAGAGCTTCTGATTATGACTCTAATGTGGTAAAGCTCTTTGATGAGTATGAAGAGTGATCAAGCCCTCTTTTGTATTTAGCTTCCCTAAGAATTCTTTTAATCTTTTAAATGATTATTGTAGCAATGAAAAAAAAAGCACATGTAATAGATTTTTGAGTAAATAAGAAAAGTATTCTTGTTTCTATTTGATTGCTATGTAGTTTTCTACGAAATATTTCTTAAATGTTACTTCCTTTTAAGGAGGTTGGCATATATTGTGTTATATTCTTTCTTAAAAAATTACTAAGTTACGGTTCCTCATATGAACATTATTGTAAATTGAAAAAAAAAATTTCAAAGTATTTCTTACTTGGTACTTTTATGGTTTTTGTGTTTTGTTGTACCTTTTTTTTTTTTTTAAATTCTTGTGATTTTGACATTAAAGTATTAATTATGGAAGTGATTTTTATCTTCCTTGGTTCTTCTAGGAAGGTTCCTATTGTTTTTTTTGGTCTCGCTTACATTTTGATTTTCTAGTTGTCTGATCTTAAATGCTTGTATTTTTGTTTTTCTGAATGTATCCATCTTCCTTGGATCCCTTTTAAGGAAAGGTGATTCTGGTATTTTGGCAATATGATCTTCCCTACGTAGGGTTCACGATTCTTCCAAAGGAAGGTAATTCTGATCATTAGCTATATAGGCTTTTTAAGGTAGAGTGGCCTATGGGCACATGACCCTTCTAAAAAAAGAAAAATTCTAATATTTTGGCTATCTAAACTTCGTAAGAAATGGTGGTCTATGGGCAGATGATCATTTCTAGAGAAGAAATTATGATATTTTGATTATATGAACTTCCCAAGGAAATGTGGCCTATTGGCCCATGATCATTCCTAGGGAAGGTAATTTTGTTAGAACATTGAATCATGCATACTAAAAAAAATACTTCATTAATATATTGAAACAATTTTTTGTGGGAGAAACTAAAAATATACTTGTACGCAAAGTTTCTTAAGCTTGGAAATATTCTAAGGTGTAGGGATGGGTTCCTCTTCCATGGTTTGTAGAATGAAGGCTCTTCAGCTGAGGTTTTCGATTACTTTGTACGGTTATTCTAATTTTTCTACTATTTTAATGGCATTCTGTTATTTGTTTATATCTAGTGTCTCTCTTAGCACTAAGTCTGCTTCGTTTATTTCCCCTTTTTAGACTTTGTTATTTTACTATCTTTTTCATCTTTTTCTTGTAAACTGTAGCATAGATTGTTGTAACATAATAAGCTTTGTTAACAAGGTCTTTTGTTATAGAAATTCTTTATTGGTTAGTTCTAATCTCACTAGCTTAGTTCCCATAGTGGGAATGAATAATTCTGATAAGCTTGTTTTATATATGATGTGTCATCCTTCATAATTTTATATTTTCTCATTTTGAATGTGAATATATGAATTTTCATGCATTTATTGTTATTTTGTAAGTTTCAACCAAATGGCATCAAAATATGGGTAAAACAGACATTTTACAACACGCTCCAAAGGGGCTAAGTCCTAGACTTAGCGCCTACACGCCAATTTAAGCACTAATTAGACAAAAACTTGGCATCTACGCATTGCCAGTATGCCAAATCTTTTTTGAAGTTCATGCTCTAATTTCAAAGCCCATTTTTGGAGCCAATAAAAAGAATGGAGAGAGCATGAAATTAGAGAGAGAAATAGAGGATTTTAGAGAGAGAAAGACACTTAGCAGCTTGGATTCTTAAAGATTTTTGAAGATTGAAGTCTATAAAGAGATATCTCAACCTAATTTTCTCTTTCCTTTCTTGTTTACTTTGATTTAGAGTTTATATTGTATTGCTTTAAACCTGTTTACTCTTGTACATTTATAGATTATTATGAGTTTTGTGCTTAAAGATGGTAAGCTAAAACTCTTGTTCTAGGCTTTTGATGTAGCTCTACAATTTACATACTATGTTTGGATGTTTTTAGTTGAGTAATGACTATTTCTAATGTGTATTCATTTGTACTTTTCTGGATTTATTGCTTTTAATTTGATTGAAAAATTGATTAGATGATATAGACGTATGGGTTGTATGCTTAGAAAAGATTAACCCATTTGTTGGACTTGAAAAGCATGACCTTAGTTTTTGTTAAGTTAGCAAACTAGTAAAACTTGGGTAATCACTTAAGGGTTGTTTAATAAATATGAAGATAAATAAGTTAGATAAGGATATCAACTTGGATATATATGTATAACATCTCATTTAATGTTTGGGAGAGGTAATAAGATTAATATTGAATCTCTTGATTTATGAATTCACAAAAATAGCTGTTAATCCTTAAACAAGAAGAATATGGGAAACGTATAGTAAAATCAAGACTCTAGGACTTTTTATTCATATATTTCACACCTTAAATTGTTAGTTTAAGTATCTTTAATTTTCTTAATCAACTTAAAATTAAAATTAGCCTAGATAAAATTAGCTTATTAATACCATAATAAATAGCATTACTTTAGAAGATCAATCATCGTGGGAATAATACTTCTAATCACTTTATTACTTGCTTATGACTCGTGTACTTGTGGTTAATATTTACGTGTGTTAGTTTTGCAAATAACTTTCATGGGAAGTACTGCTTTTGTCCTGTACACTAGTGTGTAGGGTATGTTTTAGGTTGATTTATTTTCAATCACTCTGTACACCTAGAGAACTCTTGGGAGTTGTTTTAACCAATTCATTTTCTTTCATTTCAGCCTTTTCTTTAAGATGTTAAAGATGGTCCTGTTGGTGATCTCTGCCTATCTATTTCCCTATAGATAGCTACATAAGGAGAATTTTTGTTAAATCTTGTATTTATTGTAGAAGGAAGTTATGATTGCGCTGACTAACTGCTTTTCATTATCTATAACCAACACTTAAGACATTCCATATCTAGTGATGATATTAGTCCACAAGAATTTCTTTACCTCAATGTTGATTATATTGCTATAAGCTTTAGATTCCATTTATTTCATACAACAATCTGTTGTTAGGAGGACTCACTTCTCGCTAGCCACTAGGGGTAAATAGTCACAATATCCAATCCTTATTGAACAAAAGGCCATAGGCCAGTGATTGTGTTCAGGTTCTCAATTAAAACGTAGATGAATATTGTGTATTTTTAGCACTTCTCACATTCCTTTACATAGTCCAAGGTTTCTTTCTATATAGTGGGCTAATAATAACCTTGCACGAGAATTTTGTAGACGAGGATCTTTCTGTAGGAGTAGTTCCCCCATGTTTCTTTGTGTATTTCATCTATTATTTTCTTTTCTTTCTTTTCAGACATGTATCGCTTGTATAATTTAAAGAATGCACTTCTGTATAATTCTCCTTTTAGTAGTGTTAATCTTCTAGCCTTGCTTCTGAGCTTTTTGGTGTCCAACTATGGAAGTTATGATTCCCAATAAATTTCTTGTTTTTGCTTTCTATTGCGTTAGGGCTTCTTCTTCCACATGTCTTCTCTTTGGTGGAAAGTAAAGTTATTGTATTGAATGGATGTTTTGATACTGTGGCTTCTTTGGCCAGTCTATCTGCTCCAGTGTTCTAATTTTTATATATCTTTGTGATTATAACTTTTTACAGTCGTTGGGATTTCTTACTTGCTTTAATAACCCTCCACTCTTCCTTCTTTAGAAGTGTAATCTCTATTTCACTTAGATGTGACTATGGTCGAGTTGATATTTATCTAAAATCTCTTTATTATTAACTGGTAGGCTACCATTAGTCCCTTAATCAGAGCCTCCTATTCTACCTCATTGTTAGATGTTTGGAATAACAGTCTCATTGTGTTCTAATTTAAGTCCTTTCTAGCTTTTGATTTTCTCCCCTAAACCTGATCCCTTTTGGTTAGAGGATTTATTTATGTACATTTATTGAGCTTCCCCTGTATCTATGGGTTCTGATTTCAACATGTCATGATCCACTCCAGGTCCTTATTCTAGTAGAAAGTATGCCATTGCTTGTCCCTTGATTGCAGTCTTTGGTTAATACTTGATGTTAAAGTATATCAATTTTATTGCCATCTTGGTGACACTTTTCACAGAATCTGGTTTAGACAAGATATGTTTAGTGGGTAGAAAATATAGACTATGATGGGCTGTGCTTCAAAATAATGTTTGATCTTGTCCTTGGCTTGTATAAGGGTGAGGACAAGTTTTCAGTTATCGAGTATCTAGTTTCTGCATCCAATAATATTTAGTTGGTGTAAAAAATCAGTTTTTATTAGCTATCATCTTCCTTAAACAGTACCGCATTAACTGCTACCTTAGAAATTATAAGATAAAGACATAAATTCTCACTAGGAAGCAGTGTGGACAAGATCAAAGACCTCTTCAAGTACTCTTTTAGGTTATATAGTACTTTTGTTTATTTTAGCCTCTATAGTTTTCCTATTTTTGGCTTTGATGGCTTGAAAGAAGGGTCTATCCTGAAGATGAATCTGTTCAGTGCTATAACTATTTCAATTAAGATCTGTACTTCCTTCAATGTCTTAGGGATCATGGTATTTGTGAGAGCTTCAGCTTGTGATAGATTGGCCTTGATTTCAATTGTGTTAAAGATGTAGCCTACGAAGTTCTGGGATGAGATTTTGATGGTGAACTTAGTTGAGTTTATATGCATCTTGAACTTTCGCAACACATTGAATACCTTTTATAAGTTTGCTATGTGGTTCTTCACTTCCTTACTTTTGATTATTGTATAGTTGATGTAAACTTCCACTTTCTTTCCTATTAGCTTTCAAAAACTTTGTTAATTAGCCACTAAAATATGGCTCCTACATTCTTTAATCCAAATAATATTACTTTGTAGTAGTATGTTCAACCCTCAGTCATAGAGCTTGTATTTCCTTTGTCTTATAAGTTAATCTTTATCTAGTTGTACCAATTGTAAGCATTTAGAAATGATAGTTTTTTGTATTTGATTGTGGCATCCACCATCTGATCTATCTTTGAAAGTGGGAATGAGTCTTTAGAAGTCGCCTTGTTGAGGTTTGTGTAGTCTATGCAGACTCACCTCATTCTTCTTTCCTACGAGCACCATATTAGAAAAGCCATTTTGGGTAATGGATTTTTTTGGATAAATCTGACTTCTAAGAGTCTATCCACTTCATCACTAATGATCTTATTTCATTTCAGTGCTAATTTTTTATGTCTCTGTCTGACCGAGGTGTAATCTTTGCTAATGCTTAGCTTGTGGCATATTAACTCTGAATCTATTCTAATATGTCTTTGTGGGATTAAGCGAAGACATTCTAACTCTTCCTCAGCAGTTAAATCATTTTTGTTCTTTCTTTCTTGGTCATGTTGGTGCCTAGTAACATCCTTTTGTCAATAGTAGAAAGGTTCAGTTGTACTTTCTGTCTTTTAAATGCTTCATTTTAATATTCTTCTTATTGAAGATGCCTCTTCAACCACTAATCTGATAATTGATATTTATCTTTGGGTGCTTATACCTCGGATAGAGGTGGAAGTTGTGCTTTAGTTAGCGGAACAATGTTGTTTTTTAACTATACTATCTCAACTTTCTTTTTTTTCTTGGCAACTATAGTTATTTCATCGCTTCTTTTTTTTATTTTTTATTTTGTGGTTTGATTGATTTATGTAACATTGTCTGGCCTGGAGTTTCTCACCTTTGATGTCTACTATTCCCCTTTCACTGGTTGAAAAACACCTTACCACCTAGTATATAGTGAAAGGGACAACTTTTATGTAGTAGAGATAGTAATGCCCAACTATAACATTATAAGCAGGTGGTGCACAGACTACTAGATAATCTACCTCCATACCTTTCCAGATTGCTTCCATTGGTAGTGTAGTCATCCCTTTGACTAGTTCCTTCCTGCTTCAAATGCAATAAGCCCAAAATTACATTCTCGAATTTCTTTTTTTTTTTTTATCTAACTTCATTCCTCAGAAGGCATCATAGAATAAGATATTTGCGCTGCTTCTTCTATTAACTAGTTTTTCTGTACTATGATCCATGCTATAATTAAGCTTACCACCAACGAAATCATGCTTGGATTGGCCTTTTGAAGCTCAATAAAAATGTGATGCACTCAAAGGATTCATCATATGCACACATGATCATCTTCAAATTGAAGTAAAAGATATGCTCTTTTAGGGTTCCTAGTCTTGTTATACATCTAGAAGTTCGGCATTATGAATTTATAAAGCTTCTTCGCTTGCCTAATGGATTCCACGAATGGGTCTTGGTTTTTGTTCCTTGTCAGGGACATTGTATCTTTCAATATAACTCTACTACCTCATTCATAATGGAAGCTTTTATATCTTCTTATCCATTCACTTTCCTCGTTCTTTTCGAGGTCTCATTTCTTATCTTTCTTTAAAGTACTTTTTTTTTTGCCTTATGATCTTGTGACCTTATGTGCTAGAAGTATCTTAGTCTATTCTCTTATTAGTGAGTATCTTTTAGAATGTCTTTTAGTTCCTCGTACCTATAAATAATTGTTAGTGTGTCTTTCAGTTCACAATTCTCTTTCCTTATTTCCTCACATTATTCGTTATTTAAAGATCATTGTCAACACATTCGTCATCACAGTGGAAATCTCACTTTCTAGAGTTATCGTGTCCGAGTTGCTTATATCTCATATTTGTATGTTATTTGGTTATTTTAGAAGGAATAATAGGTTGTCTCTATCCTATCATGTTTTGTTTCTTAGTGTAAACTAATAAGTTAACTATGTTAGTTCAGAAATTTCCCACAGATAGCACTATTAAAGCTATTTGAATCAGAAACTCTATAGTCAGTTACCTTCTTTTTCTTGCACTACTCTCTTTGATTGACAAAAATGCCCTTTGTTCCTTATGAAAGAAAATACTCTAATGCTTAAGTCAGTGTTTTAAAAATAAATGGGTGCTTTATGTAGAGGACTATATGTACGAACAAGATTGACTTTAGTGTGTTGCTAAGGTTCTATGCAAATCGGGTCAATAAATTGATGATGATCCTCTCGTTAGAGAATTGAATTTTTTTTATAAGTGTAGGAATTTCAATCCTTTCAACTATGTAGTAACATATATGTGTATTTTAATCGAACTATGATTAACATATTTTATGCCTTTTAAGGGATTTTCCTATTTTTAATTTGTAGAAGAGTTTTAGTGGGAATTGTCCACTCTTTTGTAAATCTCTTCTATATATTAAATTAAATTTCCTTAATTAAAAGTAAACTCAAATTTATAATTTGATCTCTTTTTATCTTCTCGCGATCTACAAAGTTCCTTTGTGGAAATTACTGGTTAACGTAAAGAAATTACTTGTTTGAATGTGGATATAAAGCCAAATTAGGCTTTCTGACTTAAATAACTGGGTTTCACTTACATGAGCTACTTTAATTGAATAAAAGAACTTGACTATTAGTGTGTGGGATTGTTGGCCTGTTAAGAATAGGCCCAACATGGAATATTTTAGAAAACCTAAAAAATTGAATTACATTTGAGCATTGAAAAGTTCATTTGAACATTTGTAGAGTGCTTGTTTGTTCATTTTGCAGCATTTTATGAAAAAATTATTTTTGAGTTATTTAGAGTCTAGTAGGAAGACTTTTTGAAGGCATAAAAATACTTCTTAAGATTTAAAAAATGTTGATGAAAATGTTTTACCAAAAAAAAAACATAAATGCTTTTAGAGAAAACAAAACACAAGGTGTTTTTTTTTAAAGAAAACATATGATAGATTTTCCAATAACATATAATAGTTTAAAATAAAATTATATTTTAACTCATAAAACCCTTAAAAAAATTAAAATTATTTTTAAAAAATAAGAATTATTTTAATGTTTTAACATAATAATTTATTTTTTAAAGAATAAAAACATTTAAAAAAGTTTGGCCCCTAACCTCGGACCTAAGTCCTAAGTGGGGCTTTATCCTCTAAACGTCCTAAATGGGGCTTTATCCCCCAAACTCTGACTTGCCTTGAGAACTCAAGACTTAATCTCTTCGGTTAAAGACTTAAACATTAAGAAATCTTCTTTCAAAACTTGGATTGAGGGGCATTGAAACTCTTTGAATTTGATCTAACCTTGAGAACTTAGAACTTGATCTCATATACTTGAGACCTGATACTAACTCGAGTATCAACATCAAGATTTCAGAGTCCCTTACTCCTGAACCTAGGGCTTGATCTCTTAAACTTGGGACTCGACATTAAGACTTAAATCTCAATAATAGAACTCAAATCTTTACTTGGTCTTAAGAACCTAAGATGATCCCTTCGACCTATGATATTAGAATAAGACCTAATCTCCAAGCACTATAAGCTAAGAGGCGTAGCAAAATTTCTTACACTTTTGACCTAATTCCTAAGACAAGAACTTGATTTCATAAATTTAACACCCTTGCAAAATCTAAGCCCTATAATTAAAACTTGTAAACAGATTAGGCATGAAGAGAAAAAATATTCATATCATTTAATAGTTAATGTTGGGCCTATTTCCAGTAGGCCCAACTAGCCAATGTACGAATAGTCTATGTTCTCTTGTTTAAATAAATAGGATGATGCGATTTTTCTAAGCACACAATTAAGCGCAAGTATACACTATCGTAAAAATAATAAAGGGATAAAATAGTTGGATGTCTAACCCATAGGGATAATATCTTTTTTTATTAAGTACTAAAATTATATTCTTCTAATAATTATTGGGAAAAATCAAAGTTTAAGAATGAATATGAAAAAATATAAAAGCAATAACACAATGTCAAACTTTTTGAAAAATAACAATATAGAGAAAATTAGGATTAATATTATCCTTCAATATGCTTTCTAATGAATAATATTCTATTATTTAAATCCCTTAGTTCTTGTTATTGATCAAGAAATGAATGTATTCACAAACTTTTCCCAAGGTCATGCAAATATATCTTTATTTATCAGATACCTATATTCCTATGGTGCTTAATAAATTAAGATTGATTAATAATCAGTCTTATTGATCATACATGCTAATTAGGTATATTTCTATCTTAATTCAAAACTTGTATATGTAACTTATATATGTTACTCTACAATCATGTATCAAATTATTTAAATCTAAATACAAAGATGTCTCTCCCGAGTTTATCAAAGTAGTACCAAAACAATCACAATATTGGCCAAATATAACGAAGTATTAAGAACAAATAATTTAAATAACAAAGAATTAAGTTTATTAAATATAAGAAAGATATGGCAATTAAGCACACATATTGAGTTCAAGTATTAGCCCTAAAAAGAAAATTAGTTCATGGTTATAAGAGAATTGCGGCAAAAATATAAAAAAAATATGATGCAATCAATAGCAAACCGATATAGACATCGAATTGCCTAAAAACTTCTTGTTGTTGTAGAACACCTTGAATTTCTCTCGACAGTTGCTTCACTTGTGCTCTAATTACTCTTTAGGACTTGTGTTATATGTCTCTTAAGTTTTTTATGTGTTCTCTAAAGGCTAGGAACGAGTGGCCTTTTATAGGGTTTGATTTGAGCCTAAAATTCTTAATTCATATCAGTTCAAGAAATGCGTGATCGTTGGGGTGAAATTCTTTCATCTTTAAGGCGCTACGCCTATATGCTGTGGTCATTGGAGTGGTACCATATTTTTGCTGGGGCCCTGACCTGTTACTAGGGTGATAACTGGTTAGTGCTGAGGCGAAAAATTGTGACTATTCTAGGTCTCATTTTGGTCTTTCCTATTCAATTGTTGGACTTTGTACTAGAGTGAAAATTGGCATACCATAGAGTGAAAAATCACCAAATTTGAATATTTTGCAATTAAGTCCTTAGTTTTTGCTTGTTTTGCATACCATAGAGTTCGATGCTCATGAAGTTCGGTGTGTAGAGATATGGAATCTATCAACTCTTATGTGTGAGTTGCATATCCAGATGCTTTAAGATTGTATTCCAAAAAATCTTATGCCTATAAATAATTTACCAAGGACAAGTGTTCCCCATGTGAGAAATAATATCGTAAAAGTATTTACGGATATTGTTTATCGTAATACAAATATGGAGATAAGTTATAGAGATGAGTATATGGAGACTTGATGGTGATAATCTATGTCTCCGCTCTTTTATGATATAAAGAACGGAGGGATTATATAAATATGTATTAACCTTAGCTTGTGTGGTTTAACACGTTATTTTATTATTTCTATAATGTGTGTGTGGGGCATCATTTATGGACTTACAAAAGAGTCAGGTGTGAACCTAGAGAGTCTCATTATATAAATTATGCTCGTTGTGCACTGGGATAGTTCACCGGATTGAATAGTTCAATCTTGGAAGTTCTCAGATAATCAAAATTATTTCAAGGTCTCTTAGGGAGATGATAGAATTTAAGTGTTAAGTCTGAGATCTCGATAAATGGGACTTGTTACTTTATATAAATCATTTTTGGCCTTATAACCATGAGGTGGCAAACTTCAAATTGATAATGCATTTGCTGGCCAAATCTTTTACTTTTAACCAAGAGGTGAAAGTTTTGTACGAGAAAGAAAGACACCAAATTATTTTTCATTCGGCCACTCCATTGGCAAATGAAAGCATGGTTTATCACGTTTGTTTTTAAGTATAAGCTGACTATAAAGCACAAGTAATTTGGCCACTAATTTGGTTCAAATTTGGCTAGCCTTTATTCATCAATTAGCAAAGCATGACAAAGTAAACTTTCATGCTTTATCATGCTTGGTTAATATTTGCCACTATATTCAATTTAATTCGATCAATGGACAGCTAAGAATGCTATAAAAAAAAAGTCTCATTTCATTTGAATGAATAAGTGAAAAGTGAAGTGTGAGTTAATAAAAAATCATATAGAGAGGTTTGAAACAATTATTGTTTTAAATTCTAGCTAAGAAAGAAGGTTATCGTTCTAACTCAAAGGATTTCACCTAGTCCTTGACTAGAACTGTGCAAAGTATACTTCAATGGTGAGTTCTCTAATATCTTATTAGTGTAATAAGATATTTATTAATATTCCACTACGTATGTTATGCATGTGTGATGTGTAATTAAAATTAAAATGTACACACTCACCCTGTGTATAACGCATTATCAGCTACAACACTAAAATTACTATACAATCTTTTTGAATATCTATGAAGACATTAACTCCCTACTATCAATACTTTGTTTGCAAGAACTTCACCTCATTTGAGGTAATTAACTAAAAGTTTGAGCAGTGGATTAGAAAAAAAGAAGATGAAGCAGCTATGACTGAAGAAACTTTAAAAATTATATCACGAAAAGATGGAAGCATATCTTAAAAGAAGGGTTATGAGAAGCAACCTTCTACTACGGACAACGATAGAGACAAAAAAGGATTGAGACAAATATTCTAGCCTTTGGTCTAGATTAGCACATATGTAGAGAAAATTTGGATAAAGTACAAAGACTCAGGAATATTCAGAAAATTAGAGACCATACTGACACCAAAAGACTAAAGAGACCATTCCTAGTATTCTGCCTTCTAGAATAAACATAGGCATAATATCAGCAACTTTTGATCTCTAAAAGGATAAATTAATGACTTTATTTGGAATGAACACCTTACTGAATTCCTATTAGAGATAAAACTTTAGAAGATTACAAAACTAGAAAAGGATCCAAAGACAAGTGGGATAAAATTATAACTACAAAAGAGGTAGAACCTCCAATATTGAACATGATCCATGGATCATTATTTGGTTTTTGCTACCTAAAGGAGGATGAATAAAGTGTAGAAGAATAGGAAGTTGATAATAAACCCAACATCACCAAAGAAGCTTTCACTAAGCTTTAGGATCTAGAAATATAAGGGAGAAAAAAGGATTAGATAATCAGAGGATGATCTTAGAAGAACTACAACAACAAAGGTTTAGTTGAAGAATCCATTGAAGCATTATCCATAAGAATTGCAATAAACTAGTTTTATATAGAGTATGGCACGAAAGACCACCAAAATGAGTGGGAGGGGATGAAAGATGAAAGGTTTTGATCAAAAAGGTAACTAAAGTTCAGAGATACAAAATAGGGGAGATATCGACTACATCAATCATATCAATAGAATAAAACTAAAGAGATCACCTTTCCTTGGGAAAACTTAATTTTTCTAATGCTTCCACATCTAAATACATTAGTGGTAAGTGTTACTATAGCAAGGATTATAGTATAAAGGGTATTAATTGATGAAGGAAGCAACATGATATCTTGTTTTGGGTACCTTCTAAGGCATGGAGTTAGATAAAATAAATTAAAAAAATATGAGGATGTAATATTAAGCTCATTTTATTTGAAAAAATAAATGTACAAGTCAAAGGGATGATTGCACTACCAGTGGAAGTAGCTAAAAGGCATTTGGAGGTAGATTATCTAATAGTTGATGCACTTTTCACTTATAATATTATAGTTAGGCGTTACTGGCTAAATGACATTGAAGTTGTCCCTTTGACCTTATACCAGGTGGTAAGATGTGTCTTAGCTAATAGAAGGGGAATAATAAATATCCAAGGCAAGCAACTTTAGGCTAAACAGCGCTACGCCAACTCAATTAAGTCATAAAAGGAAAATAAAGAAGCAAAGAATGTATTCAGAGTGGCCAAGAAGGAAGAGAATGTTGTAAAAGAGGCAAGACAGTTAGAAAAGAGAACAATTCCACTGATTGAAGCACAATGTCTGCCTCTACCCGAGGTGGAAACAACCAAATAATAATAGTAATTACAAGATTAGTGGCTGAAGGGACTTCCTTAAAAAATAGAGGTAGTATAACTAAACCCTTCCACCATAGACAAAAAGGTGCTATTAGGTATCAACATGATTGAGGAAGAGAGAATAGAGATGACTAAACTATTGAAAAACAATTGGAACGTCTTTGTCTGGTCCCATAACCCAAGCACTAGTAAAAACTACATCATTCTCAGATAAAGACAGAGAAGTTGACAAAAGGATAGACTACTAGAAGTCAATTTTATTCAATAAGTCTATTATCCAGAATGGCTTTCTAATTTGGTGATTTTAGAAAAGAATAATAAAAAGTATCGAGTTTGCGTATATTACACAAACTTCAACAAGAAAACACTTAAAGATTTCTTCATTACAACATGCTTCAGTTTTAGAGTCCTTCCCTATTCTCCTGATAAAATGTGCAACTTTACAGCTATACGACAGTTTGCATTCTTCTCATGGTTATAGGGCACCAACTTCCTATGTTATACAAAATTTTAGATTCATTAATCATTAATAAGAAAAAGAATTTCCAATAAAATTTACATATATTTATCGTTCTACCTAAAAACATACAAAATCCTCAGCTCTATTGAAAAAAATGTTTTCAACATCCTTATACAATGAAAGGCCCCTACTGGACTAATTTAAAAGGCGAGAAAAATGGTCACCATCCATACATGCAAACACTAAGGCTCATCTTGAGATTACCTCATAGATCCACACTTGGGATCATAAAAAAATAACAATCTCAAATAATAACAACACTATTTTCTTATCTTCTTTAATGCATATGAAAATAATAATTTCTTTGCATTTCAATATAATAATGAATCGAAAAGAAAAGAATTACTCACTAGGAATGCCTAACCAAATCTGTAAAGGTTATATGCTTCCTTCTTCTGACCGCCCCCTTTTCAAACCTCTACTAATTTTTTAATTGGTTCTATACTTAAGCTATGGTAAAACAAAGTCCATGCAATCGTGTCCCAAGGATAGGTATTAAACTCATCTAAATCACCTACAAGGCAAAGCACAAAAAATTAGATGTCTCTACACCGATCACTTGGTATCAACAATTTGTAAAATAAATAAAATGATATATTTTCACAACATCTATGTCATCGTCAAACATAATGTTTTTGAACCATAGATTTAAATCCTTGTAGGTAAACTCATTTTTTACCTCTAAAGTATTTATCCTATAGTCTATCATTCAATTTTGAATTTAACTCCGTTATTGAGGGATAATCCACCATCCACAAACCAGTAATCAAATAAAACGCTAGACGAGAGAATTCAATTAGCCTTTTGCTTATATAGAACCATAATTTTTATGTAAATTTTTTGGATGTGCTTGTCTTAATAAAATCCCATGTACTAATATAATGTCCTGTACATCCGAAAAAATGCCCAAAATATGTGATTCTAAATAATTGTATCTGTCTTTCCGTCTAATTGATTTCTTTTTTATCGATAGCCCACAAATTCAAATAAGTAGTGATCGCCGCTCGATATAATTCATTTTTTTCAATTATATAATCTTTCGAGACATTTTTTTCTTAAAAAAAATAATTATTAGTAAATAATCAATTACATAAGATAAAAAAATGAAAATTTTAATTAAAAAATTTAATTAATTACAAAATCCAATTCAAATAATTACTAAAGTTCAAAAAATAACACAATATCAAATAAAATCAAATTTAAAATAATAAATATTAATGACAAAAAATTTAAAATATTGACTAAAATTAAATAATTTAAGCACAATTTTATTATTTATAATTAAAAAAATTAATTACTATTCTTTCAATAATATTTATAGTAATTAATAAACAAATTTTTAAATAAATAACAAATAAAATAAAAAATAGAAAAAAAATAAGAATTTAAATAATTTTTATTATCTAACATCATTGAATTTCTATTTATTGATTTATATTCTTCTTAAAATCAATGGTCACCTAGCTTAGAAACAAAATTGTTCAATAAAGAAAAAAAGTATTTTTTTATAAATAAAATTTATTATTAAAGCAAGTCCTTGTTAAACATAAATTATAAAATAAAAAATTGATAATTAAAGGAAGTCCTTGTTAAACATAAATTATAAAATAAAAAATTGATAATTATGTAATATATAAATTACATTTAATATATTCCTAAAAGATGAGGCAGGGATACAATGGGGTGAGGCGGGCTTGGGGAAGCCTTTCTAGTACCTTACCTTTTTTTTTATTATTATTTTAAACTTAATTTTTTATCTCATTTTTCAAAAACATTAATAAGGCAGGATAAGGAATCTGGGGAATGCCTTCCTCAACTCTACCTTGTTTCCCTATTTTTTATTTATTAACATTAAATACTAATTTATTCATTTAAAAATATATTAAATACTAATTTATATTCACCATTTTAACAATATAAAAATTTAATCTATTTTATAATTAAAAAAAGTATCAAACTAACAAACCAAATAATATAACAATATCTTCTAATAATGTGAATAGTAATTAGTATACAAAATTTTAAATAAATAATAATAAGACAATAAAACAAATAAGAATTTAAACAATGTTCTAGTATTACACATTATTGTTTCATTGTTAATTGCTTCATATTCTCATTATAATCAATGACTGCTTAATTCAAAAATAAAAATCTTTTTATCGTTTACAATAAAGAAAAAAAAGTAGATTATAAGAGTTTTTATTCTATTTTTTTGTTTTTATTAATAAAAATATATTGTTAAAGCATGTCCTAGTTAAACATTAATTATAAAATAAAAATTAATAAATTATTTAATATATTCATAAAAAATGAGGTAAGGACAAATGAAGAGACTTAATCTCATCCCCGCCCCATTCAATATGGAGTCAGCGGGTCTCCATTCCTGTGAAGCATTTTACCATCCTTAATAATCCCACAAGTTCGAGACTTACATGGGCCATAATATTACCATTTTCCAATGAGCTCAAAAGCCCATTTAAAGAACTCAAGAAAGCCCATTTTTACATTTCTCATTCAGTTTGAAAGCCAATTAAAGAACTCAAAAAAGCTAATTTTCACTTATGGTGATGTTTGTTTGAACGGAACACTATTAATGTACTTACAGTTAATGGGCTACAGAACTATTTAGTAAATTCACAACTTTTAATAATTATTGTACACTTTACAATGTGCTACAAAATACTGCTATGTGTCCAAGAGCTCACTATGTGGTGAGCTATATAGCCTACTAGATCAATTATATATATATATATATAAGTTCCCCCTTGAAAATTCCCAAGGCCCAATTCATTGGCCTACAACTTGCTTCACTAAAAAATATAGATTCAAAGGCCTAACATTTGGGCCTACGACTAGCTCCACCCAAAGAAACAGGCCCAAACTCGGAATATCATTTTACTACTCTAACCAGCTCAAAGTCTAACCGAATCAGACTATAGATGCCTAAACTTGCACTCAGCCACAATTCCATTAAGGCCTCGCCCTGAGTAGCTGGCAATATAGATATACTGAGCTACTCATCTACAAGCACGTCTCCTAAGCTACTTGGATGTTAGATAATGTCGAGCATTTTGATCAATTAATTCACAATGCCAATTTTTAACCATATGAGAAACATTCACATTAAGTCAATGGCCTAGATAAGCCAAGTTATTAAGAATAACAACTTGCATTATCATTAAAGAAGAATCCCTTGATGTTGGGAAGCAATATTTCCCAAATCACGCCCAGTAATTAAGAAATAACTTGAATGGCCAGCTTCTATTACGCCGAGTAATTTAGTGATGACTTGAGTATTCGCCCATAAAATCGTCAAGGGTTGATCCTATAAAAAGAAGAAGGACAACTAGAAACAGGTTTTGATTTTCTAACTCTATAAAGAAAAAGCCCTATTACTTTTTTTTTTTGCTTTCTCTCTCACAATACACTAGGAGGTTGACTTAAGCATCAGAGGGCTTTCGCCAGAATTACCACCAGCGAGATCATAACAAGAGCGTTTTCTTGGTTTTTACAGGAACAACCGAGCAAGAGACCCATAAGGCCTAAGATGGTGGCCTAAAGTAAACAAAGCCCAAAATTTCTGTTTACACGAAAAAAAAAAAATTTAAAGCTCATTGGCCCAAAAAAGGTACTTTTTATCAATAGTTTTTGGCGCCATCTGTAGGAACAAAACAAAAAGCTTTGTCAGGAATCTACTAAAGCATCAACAAATGGTAGAACACTCATCCAATGACAGGAATCAACTCGTTAAACAATAATAAGTTGGGAATCTTGGCAGAAATGCAACCTAAAGAGCCTACCCAATAAACCCAACCAACTTTCTTGAATTCTCCTTGCCAAGAGTGGTTTAGGAAGAGCTACGAATGTTAAAGGGGGAAAGGGAGGAATTAAGGCAACTGGTGGTTAAAATGCTGAGAAAGTAAGAAAGGGATGAAAAAAGAGAGATAAGGGATAAATAGAGGAAAAATCCCAACTCACAGGGTTTGAACACTTAGGAAAACCAGAGCTAATAGGTTTAGAAAGAGAGATCAGAGGTCCCCTATAACCCTATTTGAGTAGGGAGGTATAGTCACGTGTTAGATGAATTGGATATATAACAAATCAGGGAATCCAACCAGATTAGAAGGCATAAGTATAATAGTCTAAAAGAACTATATGCCGAGCAGCCTTTGAAGGACAAAGTGCAAGGGTTAGAAGAATAATTGAAGAGCCTCTTGGAAGAGAAAGAGAAGAAAGATCAACCTCCTCTAAAGATAGAGAGAGAAGAGATCTTTGTTGGTTGATGAACTGAGAAATATGAAACTCTGAGTGGGTTAAGATTGCTAAACCTCTTAATCTACAGAGGAGTAACAAACTCAAACCACTATATTGACTAGGTGACCAACCTGTTATCCATCATAGGGCTGAGGCAATAGCAGATGTGCAGACTCTTTCACATAAATCTTGAGGGCCAACCCTCTTCTAGTATTGAGGGGTAAAGTAGCAGAACATCTCCTACTATTATGAGCTCACATAAAAGTTTTCACAATATTTTTAGGGGTTCCTGTGACGTAGTAAAAGATGCTCGACATCTCCTCCGAATAGCCTAGAAGTCTAAGCAGCTCAAGAGATCACTTGGCAAGGAATGAAGGGTAACTCAGATCAACAACTTTCTTCCTCTAGCTGTCTCGCTAGAGGATATCTATGAGGCTATCAAGAATAGGGGCTTGCTCTCTAAAGCCTATCATAAAGGCAAAGTAATGCAATAACGAATGAATCTGAGATGCTAGTGTGAGTTGCACCAGAGTTTGGTGTACGGCACTGGGGAGTGCCTCAATTTGAAAAAAACAACAAGTGGATTCTTTGATAAAGAATAAATAGTTTGGGGAATTTTGGGCAGACAAGCGACATAACTAACCCACTAATAGCCCCGGCGGGTCCATCTATAATGTTTCCATGATTATTTCTATGAGACCTACACTGGTAAGAGATTCAAACTGACAAAGGAAGAACTAATAGTGGTATTCAATGGTAGGACACCAGGTCATGTCTAATATTCTATTAGCCAAAAAGCCACTGCTATAGTAAGAAGGTTTCATAATGTTTATTGTGGAAGAAGCCTAAGTAATGAGTTACCCGCATGATGATGTGCTTGCTATAACTGTGTAGGTAGTATGAAAGTTAATAGGGTATTTGTTAACCCAAGGAGTTCGGTCGACATAATAATCAAAGATACCCTAAATTAATTAAAGATCAAGAATTTACAAATGTAAAGAACTTAGATGCTGTTACAAAGGTTTGGTGAGAGTTATATGATGCCAATTGGTATTGTGGCCCTTCTTATGACCTTAGGCGAAAATCCATACTAAAATATAGTAATGACCAACTTTGTGGTGGTTGACTAGTCGTTACTATACAAGATCTTGCTCGAACAACCATTATGAGAAGCATCAATATAGCCTTATCCATACATTATCTAAAGCTTAAGTTACCTTCTGAAGAAGGGATAAGTATTGTGTCTGGATATCAAAAGATGGTTAGGAGTTGTTATATGGTGTCATCTAAAAGGACTTATTCCATCTCTTTTGTTGATCCATGAGACAATAATAATAAAGAATCACCTAAGCCAACAAAAAAGTTAAACTCAGTACGAGTCAAATCTAATATGCCCGAAAAGGTAGTTAAAGTCAACTCCCAACTTGAACCTAAAGTTAAAGAGAAGTTGATAGCACTCGTACGAGAATTCTTTGACATCTTTTCATGGTCACACAAAAATATGCTAAGAATTGACCTTACGTTGGCCTCTTATACACTAGTAGTAATTCTAACTTTCAAGCTGATCAAATAGAGAAGATGATATTTAACTAAGAGAGAAATAAAGCTAGTGGCGACTGAAGTAGAGAAACTGTTAGCCACTGGATTCATCTGAGAAGTGACTACCCTGAATGGCTGGCTAATATGGTCATGCTAAAGAAGGAAAATAGGAAGTGGGGGATGTGTGTTGACTTCACTGACCTAAATAAGGTATGCTCTAAAGATAACTTTTCTATCTCTGTGATAAACTATTTGGTCGACTCTATAGCAAGACATGAACTTATAAGCTTTATGGATGCTTTCTCGAGGTACAACCAGATCTCAATGTTTCCCTTAGATTAGGAGAAGACTTTTTTTGTCACATATTAGGGAACTTATTACTATAAGGTGATACCGTTCAGCCTAAAAAATGCAGGTACCATTTATCATAGGTTAGTGAACAAGCTATTCAAACATTTAATGGGAAAAAATTTGGAAGTTTATGTGGATGACATGATTGCTAAGTCTACCAAATTAGAGACCATGTAAAAGAATTGAGAGAATTTTTTGAGATTCTAAGAAAGTACTATATAAAGCTGAACCTTGAGAAATGTGCTTTTGGGATAAAATCTGACAAGTGCTTAGGATTCATGGTTAGCAAAAGGGGAATAAAAGCTAACCCAGATAAAATCTGAGCTATCTTAAAGATGAAGTCTCCAAATTCGGTTAAAAAGATTAGTGGTACATGGGAAGAGTGAATGCTTTGAGTTGATTTATATCTCGAGTAAAAGATAAATGTTTTGAATTCTTCCAAGCTATAAAGAAAAGGGAAAAGAATTAGTAGACCGCAAAGTGCGAGAAAGCTTCTCAGCAACTTTGAGGTTTACCTCTCCTAACCTATTTACCCTATTATTCCAGCTTAGGGGGACGAGTGAATACTGTATCTTGGTGTCACAAGCAAAGTAGTAAGTTCAGAACTGGCAAAAAAGAAGATGAGGGTCTAATGACCAGTTTACTTTGCTAGTAAATCTTTCACTGACCTAGAGAGTAGATATCCTCCCGCAGAGAAGCTAGACCTAACCCTTGTAATGTTTAGAAGAAAGCTGTAACCATACTTCCAGGCCCAAGCAATTGTAGTCATGCTATATTAGCGTCTTAGACAGATTCTGCACAAGCTGAACTTCTCAGGATATTTAGTCAGATGGTCAAGAAAAGTAAGTGAATTCAACCTGTAATATAAACCCTGAGAAGTAATTAAAAGGTAGGCTCTAGCAGATTTCGTGGAAGAATGTACGCTTAAGGAGCTAGAGGTAAAGGAGATTGAGGGAGAGACACTATGAAAGAGTACGACTTGGGTACTATACATTGATGAAACATCCAATCTTTAAGGGTGTGGAGCAAGAATAGTTCTTATTAGTCCAAAAGGAGATGAAATACATTATGCTGTTAGATTTGAATTCTAAGTATGAGGCTCTCCTGGCTGGATTGAGGATGGTCCGAGCTGTAACGGTCATAGAGATACTGGTAAAGAATGATTCCTAATTAGTGATAAATTAAGTGAATGGAAACTTTGAAGCTCGAGAGGAAAATATGATAGCTTACCTAATGAAGGTTAAAGTTTTAATGGGTCAATTCAAAGAAGCTAAAGTAGAGTTAATCCTGAGGAGAAAAAATCATTAGGCAGATGTAATAGCTTGGTTGGCTTCCAATAAAGAAGCTCGATTACCCCTAAATAGTTCATGTAGAATTTGTTCTTGCACCAAGCATATAGGAAGAAGAGTAGATAATGCAGATCAACCCTCAACCTTGTACGATTGTTCTAATTCGAGATTATATTCAAAGTGGAGCCCTGCTAAAAGATAAAAGAAAGGCCCTCCAACTTTAATGCCGAGCTGCTCGATATTCAGTTATTGAATAAGTGCTATATAGATAAGGCTTCTCTCATTACATGAGGTATTTGGGACCACAAAAAGCTAAAAGGGTTCTCAAAAAAATGCATGAAGGGATTTGTGACAATCATCATGGGATGGAAATATTGGTCTATAAAGTTTTTAGAATTAGTTATTACTACTAGTCAACCACTCTTCAAGATACAAAGGACCTGGTCAAATAGTGCGATGCATGTCAGAGTTTAACAGACAAGATATGGGCATCAACTGAAGAGTTAACTAATGTGACAAGGGTATGGCCATATGTCCAATGGGGTTTGGATCTGATAGGACCTTTACCTCGAGGGAATGGGTCCTATAAATATGTAATGGTAGCAATGGATTATTTCATTAAATAGATGAGGCCAAGCCACTTTAAAAGATCACTAAGAAGAGTCTACGAGATTTTTTCTGAAGGAATGTGGTGTGCCGATTTGAAATCCCCCACATAGTGATCACTGACCATGAGAAGCAATTTGACAATAACAACTTTAGGGATTTCTGCAAGCAATTAGACATTTAACTCTTGTTTTCTTTACCACACACCCCAAAACTAATTAGCAGATGGAATTATTAAATAAGAGCATAAAAAAATTATTGAGGAAGAAGCTGACTAACAGAATAGGAGGATGGGCGGAGGAACTGCCCAAAGTGTTCTGGGCTCTAAGAACAACAAACAAGATAGCTATAGGGAAAACTCTATTTTTTCTAGCTTTTGGCTGCGAAGCTATAATCTATACTGAGGTCGATACGCCAACACATTGGGTGCTATATTTTTTAGAGGCTGCCAATAACGAATTGATCAGAGGACATTTAGACTTGGTTGAATAGCTAAGGGAGAAGGCCCAAATTCAAGTGGCTGTTTATCAATAGAAGGTGGAAAGATAGTATAAAAAGAAAGTGAGTGCTCGAGAATTCATAGAAGGTGACCTAGTATTGAGAAAGGTGGTCCTCAACACAAAAACTCCAACCGATGAAGTTCTAGGATTGACCTAGGAAGGCCTTTACAAAGTTGTCAGGATAATTAAGGAAGCCTTTGAGCTTGAATAAATTAATGAGAATGTGGTAAGGAAACCATAGTATGCCTAGCTGTGAAAGAAATATTATCTTTGAAACTTGTGCATTATCAATTTTCTTTTTACAAAAGCAAATATTCTATATTATGTACTTCACAAAGTTGAATAAAATACTACTAATGAAGTAATTTTCTTGTATGTCTACAAGATCACATGGTTGCTCATGCTTTAATTTACAAGTTGAAGAATTAAATAGAGGGTTTAATGCTCTTTGATGTTATCCCTTAAGGGATACGACATTTAAAGGGGTTAACCAGGTTATCCTTTACGGAGTACAACACTCAAAGGGATTACCCATATCAACCATAAAGGTTCAACACTCTTTGAGGTTATCCCTTAGAGGGTACAACACTCAAAGGGGTTACCCATACCAACTTAAGAGGTCTCAACATTATATGAGGTTATCCCGTAAGGGGTGTGGCACTCAAATGGGTTACCTAGATCAACCAAGAGAATTCAACACTTTTTAAGGTTACCCTTAAAGGTTATAGCACTCAAATGGGGTTACCTAGATTAACTAAAGGGTTTAACGCTCTTTGCGTTTATCCCATAAAATGTATGGCACTCAAAAGATTTACCCAGACTAGCTCAAAAGGGTTCAACGCTATTTAGGGTTGTCTATTAAGGGGTGCGGCACTTAAAAGAGTTACTTAGATCAGCGAAAAGAGTTCAACACTCTTTGAAGTTATCCTTTAAAGGGTGCGACACTCAAAAGGGTTACCCACACCAGCTCAAGAGGGTTCAACTCTCTTTAAGGTTATCCCTTAGGGGGTACGACGCTCAAAAGAGATGCCCAGACCAGCTTAAGAGGGTTATATATTCATTGAGGTTATTCTTAAAGGAGTGAAGCACTCAAAAAGGTTACGCCATAATTTGTGAAGGTATACTCAATGTTTTAAAGTCTGAACAAGATTCTTTCGACCAGCTCAACATCATGCAACCATTACTTATGTATCAGAAAACTCTACTCGGGTTAGCTTCCACTGATATATTCTTTAAAGGTCTAAATAAGATTCCCTTAAGCAACTCAACATCGCTATTACTATCTACCTACTAGAAGAATATCGTGTAAAAAAGTATCATATGAAAAAGTTTATATCAAAACAAGAAAGACACTTATCAGAAACATAACAATAACAATGACCAAAGCAGGGAAAAACTCCAAAATACTTGGAGGAAATTAAGGAAAGTAAACTTTATTCATTAAAAAGTAGAGAAATATTAAAGTTCAAAATTATGGTTAGGATTACAAAAAGCATAAAAAAGTAAATAGATCAAATAGAAAAAATAAATTTTTAGCAGCTAGGGTTAAGTGATGAATGCCATGGTCAGCAGTAAGATCACTCACCTGAGCAGCAACAGCAGTAGATGAGCCCTCATCTCTTAAGGCTTAAGGGTGGAAGGATAGTCTAGGAAGCCTCCACTTAAACCACTTATGTAGGAGCTTCTGAAGGAGCAAGAGCAGGGTGGGATTGCTGAATAGCAAGATCTTAAATAGTCATTGAAGGAGTTTGGAGAGCAATATCAGCTGGGGCCTTTAGTTCGCACCCTCTTCCTTTTATCACCTCTACCATGCTCAGCCATTCTTGCAAAAAGCAAATGGTTAAGTGATAGAAGAAATGAAAGAATGACAGCTCAAAATAAGAGGAAATAAAGAACAACTCAGGTAAGACTTACTATACATGTGTGACACGTCACTAAGGGACTCAAATACTATATTTGATTCTACGAAGGTTGAAAGGGAGAGTAGGTCTTACTCAAGGGAGATATGTGCAAAAGTGGCTTCAATCTAAGCTCAAATGTTCTCAGGCACTTTAATATCGATCGCCCAGGTTTCTAAAATTTTAAGCATAAGTTAAGAAAACAAGAAATAAAAGAAAATAACTAAAGGGTAAGAAAGGAAAAGAAGACATTCATTCAACACGAAACTAGAAAAGATGACCCAATTCTCCCATCCTCTGTACTTAGGAACCTCTTGACCCTATTCACCTATAGTAAGAAACCACTTCCCTTTCTAGCTTTTGATAGAGGAAGGCCGACCAAGAATAGGATTCTGTAGCCCGTGGAAAAAGAGGTAATCGAAACCCCTTTGTTCCCTCGTCCTGCTCTTAAAATTTTATAAATAATGCAGTTCCTGATAATAGGGTGGGGACAACTTTGCCCTTGCCCATAATACGTAAAGACCGATCAGAACCCTTTAGGAGTTTGGACATAACTAAGATAGAGCTATGACTAGGCAGGCCTGCATTCTTGCAAAATATGGCTGTATGGGTAGCCTAAGACCTACCTTGAGGAATTCAGTGTGAGTTGTCACTTTCTTATTTAAAGAGCTACTTATAAAGTTGTCAGGAGATGAAAGCCTAATGGTTATCGAGTCGAGAATGTTATATATAGTCAGAGAATCAAAATCTTCTTAGGTTATCCTAAACCTTTGGTATCTCCTATCCAGTTTAAACTCTAAGGTTTCAACATTAGAGCCTTTACCCTCTAACTCTTCGATAGGATCCTCTTCAGGATCAGTCCTCAGTTTGCCCTTATCTATGTCTAAAACTTATTTAGAGGAGGCAACGTTGATTGTTGATATGGAAGCCACGTCACCTCCTCTGACCCTACCTGTAATTCTAATAAGTAAGAGCTCTGTAACCTTAATTTCTTCTTTAGCAAGTAAGTTAATAGTGGAAAATGGTTCTAAGCTATCTCTATTTCCTGAGGCCATTAAAAATAGGCTTTCCTATAAACTAAACCAATATAAAGGGTAAAAAGACGGGGCAACCACACCGCATGAAAAAGAAAACAAAAATAAATAGTGACAATAAGAAACTAAAAATGGTAGAATAGTGAAAACACAACAAAAGCATTAACAGACACGTATGCAACCATACAATGTATACCATTAATAAGGAAAAATTTGTCATATATTTTCTCATATTTTTATTATTGATATTTTATGGTTTTATGAGAATAGATGACTATTTATATGCTTTATTGTTATTTATAGGGACTTGAACAAAATTTAAAGAATGTGTCCATCGCCCCAGCGCCACGAGGATTATAGCCCCAGCGCTGAAATAGTGATCGAAATAAGAAAAACGACCTGGTTAAGTCGCATCTAGTGCCCCAGCACCAGACAGTCACCGCGTCAGCGACGAAATAGCGCCCCAGTGCCATCAACTCACCGCTCTAGCGGTGAAGCCTTTTTCATGCATCGCCCCAGCGACAACTTCATAGCGCTGACTATTAAAATTGCCCACATAATTTACTGCTTCTATGCACCGCCTATTCATGTAATTATCACCACAAAAGTTGCATGTCACTTGTCGAGCTTTGACGGCATTCAATACATCAAACTTCTTAGATAACATATTGATTTGAGATATCAATGCATTAAATGCATCAATTGCATATATATCGACGACTTTCTTGGGTGTAACTCTCTCTACTGGCCATTGGTAACTGTTTGATGCCATCTCTTCTAATAGATCATAAGCCTCATCTGTAGACTTATTCATTAAACCTTCTCTAGCAGCAGCATCTACAATGGTCCTCAACTAACCTACTAATCCATTGTAGAATGTTTGGACTAATAGCCATTTAGGGATTCTATGATAATGACACTTCCTCAATATATCCTTAAAGCACTCTCATGCCTCATATAATGACTCTTCATCAATCTGACTGAATAAAGTGATGTCATTCCTCGTCTTTGCTAGTGGGAAAAACTTAGCTAAGAACTTCTGTGCTAAATCTTCCCACGTTAATATGGATCCTGACAGTAATGACATCAACCAACTCTTTGCTCTGTCCCTTAAGGAGAAAGGAAATAATCTCAATCTAATGGCATCATTGGAGACTTCGTTGTATTTGAAGGTATCACAAAGTTTCAAGAAATTTATGATATGCATGTTTGGATCGTCATTGGGAGCTCTGCTAAACTGTACAGTCTTTTTTATCATCCGAATAATATTCGACTTGATCTCAAAGTTGTTGGCAGTGACTATTAGTCGCTGAATACTAAATTGCATACTATCGGTAGTTGGGATAGCATACCCTCTCAATGCCCTCTGTGGTATCATAGGTTCAAGGATAGGATTGTTGATGTTATAATTGTTTTCCTTCATAATCTGATCTATTAAAGCAAAAATCAAAGGAAAATCAAAGTAAAAAGAAGAAAATAGTTGAAACAAAAATAAAATAAAATCTGAATTAAAAGTGAGTAGCTTACTATTAGTATTAATAAAAAGAATAGATAGAAATAATCCCTGGCAACAGCAATAAAACCTTGATGTGTGCTATACTAGCTAACCGTAAGCACAAACGCACGCTATCGTATCAAGTAATATAAGATTTTAAGTCCAGATATCTATCCCACAGGGACTATGCGCTCTAATTCTATAAATCAAGTACTAAATTTGTACCTACTTAACTTTTATTCAGAAAATTACAATTTAAAATTTAATTAACTAATCTAACTCTATCAATTAAACTAAAAAAAAATAAATGATAGAATTCATAAATAAAGATAATCTAGGGCTTTGACTCGTCCCCTAGTATTTCATTGGATTTATTAACCTCTTAGTTAATCTCTTAATACCAATTGTTGGCTTAGACACTAATCTTATCACAAGCCTCTGTCGATGGTCAAATGACTATATTACGCATTCTAACAATCACCTATATGTCTATGGTAATCAAATTAAAATGTAATTCATTAAGATCAAGTCTAAATAATACCATACATGCCATCTAGGTATATGTCTATCATATATGAAACTCATAGTTGTTATCCTATGATCATACATTAAATTATCCTAGGCTAAATACATAAATCCATTTGTCAAATTCATCATGGTTCCTCAATCATTCAAAATATTAGTCAGATATAATGAAATCAATAAACACAAGATAGAATAACTCAATTATAATAATGAATTTCATAAACATAGAATCAGTGAAATCCAACTACATACTAGGTTCAAATAGTCTAACCCTAAAATAACAAGTTTAGCTTATCACAAAACTAAAAGCATCAAACCAATCTATAAAGAATAGCAAGAACAAGAACATAATGATAAGAAACTAGAAGAAAAACTAATTAAAAAGACGTCTTGGGTTGCTTCTCTCTCAATCTTGACTTGAAGTTTAAATCTTGATTTTGAATCTTGATTTCTTGACTTTGATATTTGATTTTGTGTTGTAAATTCTCTCTTTATGTTTGTACCTCTCCAAAGTCTGTGTATTTGAACTCAGAAAAGTGTTTTTGTTGGTATGAGAAATCCTAAGGGTGAAGGACTTCGAATCCCAGTTGAAATAGGAGAGTTGAGAGAGGCTTTTATACGTCGCAACACGACTTCAAGAAATATCACTGAGCATCGTAGCACTGGGTTATGGATGTCTTGACACTCAGCTGTTGACCTAGTGCTGTGGCGCTCAGTCATGGGTGCTGTAGCGCCCAACCTTAGTTCACTCACTCTCATATTTTGACCATAGCTTCTTCGTTTTACGTTCCATTTACCTCTCGTTTGTTACTATGCATCACATTTTCCATCATACATCTATTTATGATACAAAAATAATTAAATAGTCTAATATTCATAATTTGGATCAAAATATAAAATTTGAGTATAAATCATACTAGTGCTTTTACACCATTATCAACGTCATTTTAAATGACTAACATTTTATTTCACATCAGCAAATATGATTAATGCACATCCCCTCAACTGCCTTTAATCTGGACCGTTTAATCAAAGGATCAACAGACAAAATCATCTAAACCACCATAACGTTACCTTAGATCTGAACAGACATGACGCTCTATTTTTTTTGCCCCCAACCACATGATTTAAAGTAAACCAATGATCGAGATTAATTCTCTTCTTCTAAACACCTCTGCAACTATAACAAGTATGACGTTTAAGATTCATATCATAATGGCTCATAAATGCAAAGGATTTGAAAAAAAGAATACAAAGTAATCCTAGGGCAACATGAAGCAACCTATTCAAAAATAACTAGACCTGCTCAGAATACGTGACAGACATTGAGAAACAATAACATCAAAAGATAGTTCATTCAGAGGCAACTTACCTGCTCAGATTTTCTTTGAAGCATAAAGTATATACCAACCAGCAAAGATAGAGAAGTATAAGGTTTCCAGCTTTGATTAATCAAAAGTAAAAATTAGTAGACCCTAGTTCCCCCTGAAAATTCCCAAAGGCCTAATTTATAGGCCCACAACTTGCTTCACTCAGAAAGGCATAACATCTCAACCTAAGGCCATCTTTACCTAAATAAACGGGCCCAAAAGCCTAAAACTTGCTCAGAATATTATCTTACAACTCTAACTAGCTCGGAGTCAAACCAAATCAAACTATAGATGCCTGACCCTGCACTCAGCCATAACTCTATCAGAGGCCTTGACTAGGTCAATTTGAGCATCACGACCAGCTGGTAACATAGATATACTAAGCTACTTATGATAAGGGCATATTTGTCATATATTTTCTCATATTTTTATTTTGATATTTTATTATTTTATGAGAATAAATGGCTATTTATGTGCATCATTATTATTTATAGGGACTTTAATGAAATATAAAGTAAAATATAAAGTTTTCAAATTATAGACCTGTCGCCCCAGCATTGAAACAGTAATCAAAATAAGAAAATAGAAAAAATTGACCTGTTTAAATCGTAGTTCATTGCCCTAGTGGTAGCTCGCCATCACTTCAACGACAGCCCAGTGCTCTAGCCCTAGACCCTCACTACTCTAATGATGAGGACTTTTACACACAACGCCCCAATGACAGTAACGTAGCGCCCTAGTAATATTGCGATTCGTAATCCGATAAGAATTGAGGTTTTCAACTCAAATCAATCCCTATAAAAGGTCACTCATCCCCACCCTTTAGAGATCATCTAAGAACATCAAGAATACATAACACAAGTTTTAGAGAGTAATTAGAACTTAATTGAAGCAGCCGTAGAGAGAGATTCAAGGCGTTCTTTGGCAGCAAGAGTTTCTTCGACAGCACAATCAAGAGTAATTTGACGTCTATATCAGTTTGTTATTAATTCTATTATGATTTCTTTTTTTTTTTTCGCTGTTCTCTTGTAGCCATGAACCAAATTTTCTTTCTAGGGTTAATACTTAAACTCAATATGTGCGCTTAATTGCCATGTACAGATATGGGATCCATCAGCTCACATAGGGAGTTTGATATCCAGATGCTTTAAGATTGTATCTCAGAAAGTCTTGTGGCCACAAGCATTAATCCCAAGAAAAAGGTCCGCCAGGGTGCCACAATATGAAAAAGGAGTTTGCACATTTTGTTCAATGAGATATAAGTCTGGAGATAAGATATGGATGAGCACATGAAAATTTGACGGTGATAATATATATCCTCAGCATATCTAGGATATCATAACAGAATGACTATATGTATGCGTTGTAACCTCAACTTGTATGGTTCAACGCGCTGATTTGTATATATGTGACGTGTGCGTGGGGCAATGTTTACGGACTCATAGAATAGTTTCATTTGACGAATCAGACGTAGACCTAAGGAGTCCTATTATATAGAGTGTACTTATTGTACACTGGGGTAGCATGTCGGATTAAATTGTTTAATCCAACAATATCCAGTACTTTTACGAGAATGCGTGCATGTCTGTATTTAAATGTTAAATACAACAATTAGTCAATAATTATTATTTACTAATTATATAATGATATGTGGCGCATTGTGGACTCTCGGTTGAGTTTACCCAAGTGTAAAATTTGGTAGGATCCACTAAGGGGTATACTTGGTAACCATACATGAGGGGTAAAATGGTCATTTCACACCATAATTATTTAATTATTAAATAATCATAAATATCTCTTGTAATATCTTATTATATTATATTATTATTTGATATATAATATTATTTTATTTTGGGTGCCAACTATTTGGCACCCATTTATATTTTTTATTATTATTATTATTATTTTATTATATATATATATATATAATATGAGATAGTGTGTGAATTGGGTAAACAAGAGTGTGTGATTGGGAAATGGAGAAAGGAAAAGAAAATGAAAATGTGCAGAGAAGAAAAGAAAGAAGAAAAAAAATAATAAGAAAAATAAAATTGTTTCATTTTTTTTTATAGGGCCAATTGAAGCAATTGTGAATTGTTTTAAATTTCATTTCCTTTCTTTTTAGAAAAAAGAAAGAATACACATGACCGGCCATTTTAGGTGTTAAGAGTTAAACCCAATGCTGGTTATGGGTCTGTTGTTCTAGCTCACCAAGCCTACTGAGTTGGTGACTAGAACTGCCCATGAGTTGGTCTCCATGCGGACTCTGAGAAAATACGTGTATAACGTTACACGTTCAGGTGATTTCTCAACCCTTTGAATATATTTATGTGATTAATATATTTTAATTAATGTATTTATTGTATGATTAAATGCTTTCGCAACGTTAAATATGTATGTGATACGTATTTTAGATAATAAATACAATTGCACATGCATACACCCACGTATATTAGATCCCCGAAACTTAATGCTTCAATATATTTGGTCAATATATGGTGAATGAATTAGTAATATTTTTTATAAACTCAGAAAAGGAATCATTATATTTAAATCTATGTAATTTAATGCATAATTATAAAGTAACATTCAATGTTGCATATGCTAGTTTCAAATTAGGATAAGAATTTACCTTATTGGCATGTATGATCAATAAGTGTTAATCTTAATGAATCTCAATTTATTACAAGTATCATAGGAATATAGGTATTTGGTAAATTAAGGTATACTTGCATAACCTTGGAAGAGACTTGTGAATACATTAGTGTCTTGATCAATAACAAAGACTAAGAGAATTAAATATTAGAGGATTAATCATTGAAAAGCATATTGAGAGATAGTATTAACCCTAGATTTTCTCTATATTGCTATCTTCCAAATCTCTTTACATTGTGTCATTGCTTTTATATTTTCTTTATTCATTCTTAGATTTTTATTTTTCTGAATAATTACTAGAAAAATATAATTTTAGTACTTGGTTAAAAAGAAGATATTATCCCTGTGGGTTCAATATCTGACTCTTTTGTCCCTTTATTACTTGTATACGATAGTGTATACTTGCACTCAATTTTAAGATATAAAAATATCGCATTAACTTATCCACATGGGAAATGTCTCCTAAGCTGCTCGGATGTTAGAGAATGCCGAGCAGCTTGATCAGTTAATTCACAAGGCCAATTTTCAATCATATGGGAAATGTTTACATAAAGTCAATAGCCTAGATAAGGCAAATTACTAAAAGTTACAACTTACACTATCATTAAAGAAGAAGCCCTTGATTTTGGGAAGCAATATTTTCCAAATCACACAAAGTAATCAAGAAATAACCTTAACGGTCTCCTTCAGTTACGCTGAGCAATCCGGTGATGACCTGTGAATCCGCCCACAAAATCTTCAAAGCCCGATGCTATAAAAATGGGAAGGGCAACTAAAAATAGGTTCTAATTTTATAACTCTCTAGAGAAAAAGCTCTATTACTCTTTTTTATTTTCTCTCTCACTATACACTAGGAGGAGACTTAAGTATTAGAGGGTCTTCATTGGAACCACCACCCGCGAGATCATAACAAGAGCTTTTTCTTGGTTTTTGCAGGAACAACCGAGCAAGAGACCTATAAGGCTCAAGATCGTGGCCCAAAGCAAATGAAGCTCAAAAGTTCTGTTTTTATAGGAAAAAAATAATTTAAAGCTTGTTGGCTTGAGAAAGCTACTTTTTCCTGTCAACAATATATATATATATATATATTAAACAAATTCAAAAGACTTTTTAAATAAAGTCAAATTAAGAAAAGTTGATATGAAAATGTAAAATTACTTTTTATTTTAAGAGTCTTTATCTATCATTTTATTTTATGAGTTGTATGAATAGAACACTACTAATAATAATTCTTAGGGATGGCAATAGGGAAGGTGTGGCCAAGAATGCTTTTTCCATACTCCATCTCATTTTTTATTTTAAGTCTCATTCCTTGCTTCATTTCTCAAAAAATTTAATGAAGTAAGATGAAGAATCCTCATATGGGAAATTTCTTTTTTATTCCTGCTCTATTTCCTTATTTTCCATTTATTTACACTAAACACTAATTTGTTCATTTAAAAATATTAAATAATAATTTATATTCACAAATTTTAATTATATAAAAATTTAATCTATATTATAATTATAAAAAATATCAAACTAACAAACTAGAATAATATAACAATATCTTTTAATAATGTGAATAGTCATTGTAAACAAATTTTTAAATAGATAATAAATAAATTAGAAAAAATAAGAATTCAAATAATATTTTAGCGTCTAATATTATTGATTATAAAGGATGGAGGGCTGGGTTTCAGAGATTTGAACTCTTTCAACCAAGCTATTTTGGCTAAATAGGGATGGTGTATAATTGCTAACTCCGACTCTCTAATTGCAAGAACTTTCCATAGTATTTATTTCCCGAACTCTTCTCTCTTACAAGCACTCCTTAAACATTCAGATTCTGCTGTCTGAAAAAGCATTTTATGGGGACAAAATTTGCTTTTGAAAGGACTTCGTTGGCAGATCGGTGACGGCTCTTCAATCTCTATCTACTACGACCAATAGCTTCCGCGCCCCTTGTCCTTTAAACATTTGTTCCCCCATATACTGCCTGAACATACACTAGTGTCTGATCTGCTTCTCCCTTCAGGGTGCTAGAACCGTAAGCTTATTCGTAACTCATTTTTAGAAGAAGAACGCAACCTCATCTTAAGTATCCCATGCTCGCACTCTTGAAACCACCTTAGTGATTCAATTATGTGGCATTTTGATAAACACGGGCAATATTCTATGAAGAATGGATATTGGCTTTCCTTTACTCCTAACCATGCCTTATTCAGCTTTGGCAGTGATGTTACCCGCAACTGGTAAAAGGCTCTATAGAGTCTAAAGCTTATCCAAAAAAATTAAATATTTTGTTTGGAGATTGTCACATAGCTAGATCCCTACCTTCTTTAACCTCAGAAGACATCATGTCCCTATTGATGACTTGTGTGGTCGTTATGCTAAAGGAGCTGAAAACACCATTCATACGCTATGGCTTTGTGATGTATTAAAGAAAGTATGTCAATTATGCTCTTTCTTACATGGTTTTTGTATCTCCCATAGTACATCCATGTTGGACTTTTTGATTGAATGTCGAGCGTGCCTACCGCTTGAGAATTTTGAGATGATGTAGGCCTATCCTCAAAATACTTCAAGTCACTGTATAACTTATAGCTAGCCCCTAGCCTAGGCTCTATAAAGCTAAACACTGATACAACCCTATCCTCAAAACACTTCAAGTTCAGACTGAGGGTAGTGCTACATGACTACTCTGGGGCTGTCTTAGCCTCCTCATCCATTCCTATAGATGCACTACCTCCTGTGGATATCCTTAAAGCCTTGCCACTGCTATGAGGACTTTGCCTGATTAGGTTACTAGGTATCTCTGCCCTTGAGGTAGTTTCAGATGTTGCAGGTATCATTCAGGACATAAACAATCGCTCTACTTTGACCTCAGAGTTGGGCTTGGTACTTTATGACATCTTGATAATTGCTTCATCATTCTCTCAGTGCTCTTTTAGTTATACCTATCGCTCATCCAATCGGGTAGCTCATGAATTAGCACATTTTGCCCCTTAACTTAAACTCTGAAACTATTTGGTATTGTAATGTACCAATCCAAATTGAACATTTTGTAATTGAGGACATTTCCTCTTGTGTTTTATGAAAATTGATCCTTACATTCAAAAAAAATATATTATTAATTTTCTTGTTAAGTGATTTATATTCTTATTAAAATCAATTGTCACTTAACTCAAAAATAAAATTTTTTATTGTTCATAATAAAGATATAAATTTTATGAGCATTTTACCATTTTTAATAATCTTATAAGTTCAACACGTACATGGGTCATAATATTACCATTTTCTATTGAGCTCAAAAGCCCAATAAAAAATTCAAGAAAGCCCAATTTTTTACATTTTTTGTTAAGCTTGAAAGCCAATTAAAGAACTCAAAAAAGCCCATTTTCTCTCATGGTAATATTTGTTTGAACAAAACACTATTAATAATAATCCCACTTCCATTGTTTTCCTTACCAACATACAAAAATGTACTTCTAGTTAAAACCATATACTATAGTTTTTTCATAAAACGAAAAAATAATTATATACCATTTTTTTAAACAAATTTAATAGAGATTTTAAATAGAGTCAAATTAAAAAGGAGTTGATTTAAAAATGTAAAATTATATATATTTTTTAAGGATTCTTTACCTACCATTGCTATATTAATTAGTTTCCCTTGTCATAACCATTAAATACTACACAAATACCAGATTAGGAGCGCCGAGCAAATACAATTTAGTAAAAGGAAAAGAAATAAACTATAAAAAAGGAGATCCCTATAATTTCACAAAAGATAAATATTTAAAAAACAAAACACACACAAATAAATCCAAATACAATAATAGTTTTTATTAATTTAAATAGTCAATTGAGCTATAAATTAAATAGGTTTTAATTTAATTAATATTATATTATATTATCATTATTGGCCATTGTTGAAAGGTGATAGCAACCAATTAATAATTACTTTAATCGTTGATGGTGATCAGCAAAAACACCAATAATTAATTCACTAAAAGCACTATAGACTCCAATATAAATTACAGGACAACCCAAGAAACTAATATAAAAACTTAAATTCTGCTATTTGAATCTGAAACCAATAATGGTTCGTTTACTTTCAACTCCAAAGACAAAATGGTAACAATCATTCACCAAGAAAATAAAAATTATTCAGAAGCAATGAAAACAAGAACTACCTTTAATTGAAGAACTGGATTAGTTGGATTGGCTATGAAGATCGTTAATTGAATCATAAAATATTAGACTGTCCTAAGATAGCAGCTCTCTATAAGGACCATTATGAACACAAGCTGCCTTAATCTAGTTCTTCTCCTCTTTAGAAAATTGGGGCTTTAAAGACCAAAATGCAGCTAAAAAGAAAAAAGAATCATCAATGGACAAAATGAAAGAAATGGCAACTCTATTATCATAAAAAAAAAAGAGAACAATTAACCTTTCATAGTAAAGATGCAAGGACACAATTGAGAACTATACGGACCCTTATAAACTTTTTTCTATTCTCCTTTAACAAAGAGTCAGAGGTATTTCTACCCAAAATTGTTTAAAGAAAAATCCTTCACAAGAGCAATATCCATCTTCCTATCATAGATAGTAAGGTAATAAAAACTCATCTAAAAGACTATAGGTCAGATAGTCTAGCTTAAACAACGTATCTTCTCTACTCTGAGCAACAGTCTTCTTCTTATTAGATTAGTTGAATCCTCCCTTATACCTTTAAGGAACTAAAGGTGGCATTCTATTACTAGAAGTCCGCTTGGAATCATTGGGATTATATACTACCACAACATCCCCTCCTAGAGCAGGGTTTTTCGCTTGCAACTTAAGTCTTCGAACCCCTCAAGCACTCATATCATATACTTCTCATGCTAAACTATTTCGAGCACTCAAGTCGTCCCTAAGTCGCCCTAACTCCTGACCAGACACACTTTAGGAATCATTAATTGAAGGCATAATTTTTACACCTAAACAAAATAGCAAAGTTCAACCTATTAAGAATTTTTCAAAAAGAATACACTAATAGACACTCAAGGGACAAAGACTCACAATAAATACTCAACTAGAAAATATACAAGAAAATAACCAAAGAAGGATAACACCGAGAAGAAGACATTTACTAACACAAAAGCTTTAGAAGTGAGATTGCCAATAGAACCAGTTATGAGGAATAAGACTTCAAATCACTAAAACACTCTTTTTTCAAAAGACCACCAATAAGAAAGCAACAGTGAAAAAATTGAAGAGGCAACAAATCTATATATAGTCCTACAGAGA
Organism: Ailanthus altissimus; assembly: GCA_946807835.1. Taxonomy (NCBI): domain Eukaryota; kingdom Viridiplantae; phylum Streptophyta; class Magnoliopsida; order Sapindales; family Simaroubaceae; genus Ailanthus; species Ailanthus altissimus. The sequence continues at coordinate 18,843,251 of OX327696.1, read as the reverse complement.
ATAATCTCATCCGCTGATTCAAAATTCAAGAGATGGAAATCATACTAAAGATCGAAATATCTCTATAATAAAGATGAATTTTTTTAATAAACACATCATGACCATGCGATTGACAATTAACTTTCCAAGATGATGACATATCACCATAAATTCAAAAATATGGGGGCAACCACTTATTAAAACTATCAAATAGTAGCAAACTTCTTAAGAGATTACCAATACTTAATGCAATAAAGATACTAACTCCAAATAGAAGTCCAATCACCACCATACGTCACTTACCCATAACAAGTGGGCCAAAAAAACATCTACTCAACAGAATCCCACTTGACAAAAGTATTTATAATATGAAAACTCAAAGTAAAATGAGGACAATAGCCAACCACAATCAAAGGCACTCCAAAGAATACCTCAATCTATGAGCACCATTTATAAAATTTCTAGTATTAACAAATTAAAGCTGCAAACTGGGGGACCCATTTACCCACAAAGATTTCGATCCACAAGGTCCAAAGACTTCAACCCACGAGGCCCAAACTCTTCGACCAACGAGGCCTAAAAGGACTTTGGTCCACAAGACCCAAAAATAACATCAACACAAAATTATCCTCGAATCATAGGCACCATCAATGAGCTGGTAAGAATATTGGTCGTAATTCGGCTACCTTATTCGGTCAAATTCTAAATAATTCTCTTTAAGCTGATAAGAACATTGGTCATCAAATGACTACCATGTTTGGTTAGACTCCAA